>JARHKZ010000049.1:0-620879 GCA_029204075.1 Mycena capillaripes
GGTCTCCGCTCTTGCCGGACGCACTTGGTCTTGGTATACGTTGGACTTCTCGGGTCTCCGGTCTGACGGACGCACTGGTCTTTTGTTGTGAATTGGAACAAGGAACTCCAATGGCAGTGCAGCTGGCACAGCTCCTACGGGAGGGGCTCTTACGCTACGCGGCAAGGTGGCTCAACGTTCTTATTCTTTCTCAAAGGGCTTCTGCATTTCCATTCAAATCAAAGTCTCGTCTATTCACTTCTAGAGTCCACTACGTTGCCCTAATCCGTGGGTAAATAGTTTACTGATATTACAGGAGAAAGTACTAGGCTTTTATACAAACTGTGAAACACGAAAGGAGATACAAGGAAACTTGTCGGATCTTTGAGGAACAAGCCTGCCGCAAGGTGGATAGCCAATGGTATGCGAGGTATTTTCCTCTGTGGGTATTCTGGCGTCCCTGTGGGGCAAGTCCATATGTTTTCTGGGTATTGTGCCAGGATGGCATGCTAGTTTCTATGCCAGCGGCAAGAGCCCATGTGGTTCTGCTTACTGAGCCAGCTTCCACCGGGAGAGAGTTGATGCTCCTGCGGTGACTTCTAGATTTCTTCTGTGTTCCTCCTGCAGCCTAGGCCATCCAACGTTCTCACGATAAGAGGTGTTGACCTCTACCAATCATCCTGATACTCCTGCGGTAGGAGAGACACTGCACCATAGGTGTCTCCCCGGGGGATCTGCACCCAGTGAGCCGATAGTCCCTGGCATCAGGCTTCTTCTCTTCATCTCAACAATTCCATTCAGGGTTGCCCTGCCCCTGGCAGGTGTCCAGTAGGCACTTCCCTTCCGTCGGGCTCCAGTGAGTAGTGCCTTAACCCTTCAATTCGTAATCTACTCACCCGCCGTGAGAGGTCTGAACCTCTCCCAGTAGGAGGTGCTCCGAGTAAGAACTTAAGGAAATCCTCGTTTCCCTCGCCCGGCGAGAGCCCGATCAGGGTAGTCATAACCGTGACCAGCTCCAGCACTCTTGTAAGGGCATTAGACATTTTCTGTCATTCACATCTGTCTGTTCCTGTAAGAGCTAAGCCTCGTACGGCAACGGCAATCCAACTTCTTCAGGTGTTTTCCGGGACTCTGTGTGAACAGCAGCCAGCCGTAAGAGATAGTTTTGTTCCTCTTGATCACCTCTGGCACTTCTGGGAAACTGCTTACCGCAGCTGCCCAGAGCCTAGTAGTAAGGGCCAGCAGCTGAACTTCCTCCCGTAAGAGACGTTGTTGGGCTGCGTCCCAATAGTGGCCTACTGGCTTTCGGCCATTAACAGTGTAGCCTACCACTCTGAGGAGAGTGTATGCCCTTAATCTAATACCTCACTCATTCCCAATAGATAAGTCAAAAATGAATAAAAACTGGGTGTTTTTATGCGTGCCCGTGTGCACGCCCTATCAACGCTTTGGTAATCCATGATCTGGCAGGGGATCAAAACTCTGCATTTACCTTTTTTTTCAGCCACAGCACGGGAGTTGCCGGATCGTGGGATATCATTGGTAATCCATGATCTGGTAGGGGATCAAACCTCACATTTACCGTTTTTTTCAGCCACAGAGCACGGGAGTTGCCGGATCGTGGGATATCATTGGTAATCCATGATCTGGCAGGGGATCAAAACTCTGCATTTACCGTTTTTTTCAGCCACAGAGCACGGGAGCTGCCCGATCGTGGGATATCATTGGTAATCCATGATCGGGCAGGGGATCGAACCTTGACATTTACCGTTTTTTTTCAGCCACAGAGTACGGGAGTTGCCGGATCGTGGGATATCATTGGTAATCCATGATCTGGTAGGGGATCGAACCTCGACATTTACCGTTTTTTTCAGCCACAGCACGGGAGTTGCCGGATCGCGGGATATCATTGGTAATCCATGATCTGGTAGGGGATCGAACCTCGACATTTACCGTTTTTTTTAGCCACAGAGCACGGGATTTGCCGAATCATGGGATCTCATAGATAATCCATGATCGGGCAGGGGATCGAACCTCGACATTTACCATTTTTTTCAGCCACAGAGTACGGAAGATACCTGGACATGGGAAAGTATTGGTAATCCATGATCTGGCAGGGGATCGAACTTCCGTATTTATGGAAGGGAGACCTGGAATCTAAAACGGTACCAGGAACTTCTCTCTTCCTCTGCACTGGACGTGTTGATTGCTTCCTTGCGACTCCTGTGCCAAATTTTCGCAGCTCAACGCTACCCGCCGACACAACCGGCACATTCATCTACCTCGCCCGGTCTGACTGCTCCCCCCCGTTGTATGACTCGGTCTCAGATTTAATGCAATGCATCAACCAAGACGGCTGTGAATCGCGAGTTTCTTGTCTTCTACTTTCATCATCTCTCTTCTGCTCTGCCTTTGTCTGCCAGGTGTCCGCTGCTGGCACTCTATCTGCAGTAAATCTGCTGACCTTCACGTACCAGCTTACATTTACGAACTAAGGTGTCTCTGATTTTCACTAGCATGTGCGAAATGGTCTCATTCCCTCTTTGATTCCGCCACTCGCCCTCTACATACGGTGGTTGGCGGTCACTTGCTACGACAGCTGAGCTTCAACTCCGTCTCTCTGTAGTCCCAACTCAAAGTAGTCTTTACGTGGACGTAGCATCCAAGGTCTGCTTTTATAGGTTTATTCCTCTGACGGGCTATCCTGCTTTATATTCGGGGCTCACACAAACACCGACAGCTTGCGTCCGGTCAACCTCGTATCATTCGGAATTGTATTTGCTCATGACTGGCTGTGAATCCACGCCACGCTCGGGTGAAGTATAGATTTCTTCGGACCGAAGCAATACTCCACTTTATTCTCGAACCATTTCATTGATCCCATGGATTGAACAGAATGAAACGGTTTTTTGGTTACCCCTGCGGATTTTGTTCCCCTTGACTCTTTCTAACGTCCCTGGCAGAGCGGGCTTCGACTCCCTAGGTTCGAATGCGTGATGTAATCTTTCTTTTTCTCTGTTCTTCTTTGTGTTTCCTACCGTGATTCTTTGCAGAGACCCCGTTCGCCGACCTGGTTCAATTCCATTTCAGATTCAGATGGGAGCATTCCTCATGTAAATGCCACGGGTCAGTATCTACTCATCCCCTCAGTACCTCTCACGCAATCTATTTACTCACGTATAAATGGGCAAGTTCATAGGGCTTGATGCACGTGCGCTGCAGACGGCAAATTATAGGGGATGATTCACATCGACCCTGCTGGGCTGGCCTCAACTTCCTCAGTGTGTATGATGCTACAACGATTCACGATTTTTTTTCTTCTCTTTTCCCTTTCCATTTTCTTGTCTCATTTTTTAGCCAATATTCAGAACACGCGCTGAACAATCGAACTTAGAAAAGGGACGTTGATACGCTCACTCCACATCTAAACACGGAATGAGAGTGGGTGCGCGAGTTGGTCCAATATGTCCCAAATCCAATCGGGTACAGGAGAGCGGACTGGTGGCGAAGACGGTGGGAGGAGTATGAGGGCGATGTGCGAGGACGGTGGTGAGGGCAAGGGTGAGGATGGTGGGGAAGGCTAAACTAGTCTGGGGAGAATAGGGCTAAAACTCGAGCGGAAGGGACTGTGATCGTAGGCCAACGTAAAGCAGTAGCTACCGACTATGCTAAACTAATGAGAGAGGCCATTAGGCTGATGAGGGCGACAGCAATCCAAGAAGAGAAAGAGATCTATTCAGTGGGGTGCGGGTCTCTGCCATAAGTGAGCACTGGAGCGGGGACATGCGCGGAGCCGGCGATTTCCGTGTGTAGAGCGGGTGCGTTGTCAGCGACGGGGTTTACACCAGAGTGTCCTGCCAAAGTCCGGATGGCGCCAACCAGGATCTACGGGAACAACCCATACTCTCGGGGTATAGTCCAGGGAAGAGCACGCGAATATCCGCAATGCCCCTGAATAGTCCGAGGCCTGAGGACGAGGAGTATACAAGGGGGTAGGATAATAGTGGGCTCTTGAATCCCGGAGTATAGGGTTTTAAGAGGAGAAACGGCCTCCAAGTCTATGCGGCAGAACAAGTGTATTACCGGAGAATAGACGAGGTAGAATCTACAGTACGGGTAGAATCTACTGGTATTTATACTACGCAACCCAGGGGTGTAGGCAATAGATCAAGGGGTTTATTCAGGGTTAATGAGGCAGAGAGGGTCCTATCCGATCGCAATGCCCCTCAGGACTGCGATGCGGCGCACCGGGGTTATTCCCCTAAGTGAAGTTGTGTCTCCTTTGCGGTTTGACGCGTCTCGGCGCGTCCGAGACGCGTCCGTGTCCAACTCCTGGAGTGAAATCGGTGGCCCGTTGGCCAAATCAGGGTTTTTTGCTGTTAGCGAGACCGAGATTCATGACATGCGTGCACATCAGCGTATGAACCACTGGGTGATCTCAAACTTATTTTTCTTCGCTCGTGTTCTGATGTACTCAACATCTTCACACAGAAACGAACACAAAAGATATTCAGGTGTGTTGCCCGGCGCGACTCTTTTTTTGGGCGACGCGAGAAGTCGCTGCCAGATGCGGTGTCCCAGAGTGTGGTGTAGAAAATGTTTTTCTTGCTCACCCGCTAACCGCAACCCGCTCACCGCACCTGACAGGATTGGGACTGCAGCACTCACAAACATGACATTCTGCATTTGATTGCTCCCCGTCTCAAGTGCCGGCATCTAACGCACCGGGGAACATGGCTACAGCTAATGTGCGCGGAATCGAGCGCGGTCGGTGAGCCGTCTTGCCAGCACTTTCCCATAATTTCGAACTAGCTAACTTCATGCAAGACTCGACCGGATGACTATTTCAGACTTGGTGTTCGGCGCATGGTGAGCAGCATTCTAGCTCCCAGACATCTCGCGGTGCGGAGTAAATATGTCTGAGCTATCGGATTATAAATGCGGATAGAAACCAACCGAGAGAAATTATGCGGCAAATGATCCATGCGGGCTATGAGAATTTGGGGAGCCAATATGTGATAATCTGAGCATCAGGCATCTGAAATTGTATGAAATAGGGATTGGGTGAGGCTACAGAACTCAAATACTGGACTTTCCATTCAAATCGACAGAGGGGTGACGCGTGACCGTTTTTACCATTTCGACAGCGGCCAAAATCTTGCGTGACACACTGAAAATTTCCAAATTCACAACGAAAATTGTCTTTTTTGCATCTCCCAGGCACTTTGGGCTGTGTCACACTCAGGAGGATTCGACAGAGGCTTTCGTGACGCGTGACCTCAACCAAAGTTCGACATCAACAAGGGGTGCGTGACCAGTGACTGTCGAATTGAAAGGAAAAGTCCACTAACACCAATGTGAACCAACAGCGATGCCCGGGGTGACGATTCAAGAGCTTCAACAATGGAATATGCCGAGTGCCAATACCACTGCGGCAGTGCACAGCAGCAAAAGCTATTGCAGAGGGCACATCTGAAAGCCATGGGGGGTTTCAAGCATTTATTTCCCGATCGTGTCAAGCTACCAGTAAAGGGAGGGAAATTTTCACAGCCCGTTATAAGTCTCAGGCATTGAAGTTGAAATGAAAGTCAATGCCAAAGTTGGGATTCAAAACTACTAGCAGTGAACTCATGCTACACTGCGACCGCGACAAAAATTACAGAATAATCGCTTTAAGTACCAATTCGTTAAACACGCCGCTCGTCGCGAACCTTCGGTTCACTCCTCACGGCCTCATGGCCAGCAACAGCTCCTGGTTGTCCCTTATGTACCAAATTTTCAATTGTTTTCTTGTCTGCCCTCTTCATCAGGCATCTCAATTTTACTCACTTGCCTTCATCTCACTAATGGGATGATCGCCTTATACCCTACCACTTATTGCTCAACGTGCCAAAATATCCCAAGTTCCCAACTCGAGTAAATCCACCCCAAGAAATGAAGTATTCAACATCTCAACACTGTGAAAATCAGCAATCCAACAGTTGGGTGGAGAAATTCAACATCTCAACAGTTTTCCGTTTGCCAGTGGAGCACTTGACGGCAGTGTGGGGCTCGGATGGCCGGTCCAGTTTGTCTGTCGAGACAAACCTTGTTCGATTCTTATATAGATACTTGGGCAAATGATATGGACATGTCTTAGATGCCCGTGCACGTGGTTCAACTCAAGAAGTTCCAGCCCAAGCTGAAAATTAAGACATAAACATGGACAGTAACCATATAAAGTTTGATTAAGCAATCAGCGTCTCAACGGATAATCTGGTTTGATGGTGGATTTTGTTCAAACAACAGATTAAACCGTAGAGTACCAAAACTCTAAGGCGGCCGAACCGCATGAAAATCAACCTAGCATTCAACCAAAGTTAGGATATTATTCCACTGGGTATAGGATGATTTTCATCGACCTTAGGATGAAAACCAGTGCTTCATAGGTTGGTCTCGGTAGGATGAATAACCCTCTATCACGGTACATTTCATCCTATCGTCCCGTCAGCTTTCCCAAGTGAATGTCAACCTATATAGGTTGATTTCAGCAATGGCTAAGTTTTGAGTGAGCTAGATGAGAATCTGTGGCTTTTGTTGTTCTTTGTGTCTGACGTCACCCCGCTCGGAACCCGGTCCGGAATAGCCTTTTTTTGGCAAGATTTTTGTAATGGTAATTCAAACTCAGATCGACTGGTCTGTCTATCGACAGGCTTGCCTTCATAGACAGACAGTCACTGGTCTAAATATACATTATACTAGTAGTCTAAGTGCCACACTATAATCGAGGGAGATAAATGTTGTACATTAATTAAGCCGACATTTGTGGCTGCAAGGTGCCTAACAAACTGGATAGCCGCGGTCGCTCCCGCTGCCGATCGCATGTGGTGTGGTCATCGAGTGCTGAGCCGCGACCGTAGCACTAAGACGGTTGCCGTAGTTGGCGTGCCGGTGGTATCTAGGCATAGGGGACCTGCAGAAGCTTAGATGTGTATCTTGAATGATGCAGCCCAAAAAACATACCTTGTACCCAGTTTAAGCTCGCTAACAAATCCTCAGTACACCTCAGAGGTCGCATCAAGGGGCTGTTGGGTCTCGATGCTGCCCGGGTGTCGCGCATGGGCGCAAGGTGAGCGAGTCGACGGCGGCAATGATGATCAGGCGCACCTCCTGGCCGGCCGGTGACTGGATTGAGGCATTGTGAGGTTGGTTGGGAGATGGGTCTCGTGCGTGCTTTGAGGCAGAGGGTACTGGATTGAGAGATGTGGATGCTCGCCATGCTCAGTTCAGTGGAGGGACCAGAGAGTGCACGGGGAGTAACTTGAAAACAATTTGCTTGGGAATTTGCTGCTTGCTTGCAAGTATTGAAGTGCGCGCAGTCCCAGTTTTGATGCGCCAGACTCAGGTCTTGAAGCGCGGGACTTGAGGTGCTTGAGCCCTATGTGAGGTGGAGGTAGCTTGAGGACTTGACTCCAGCGAAGGATGAGCAGCGGTGGTGGCCCCTGGGGGGGATGTGGTGAAGAGAAAGATGGCGATCAACTTGCATCAAACCATCAACAAGATGGCGTGTCCGCGCACGGACCATGCACAGCCATGCACGTGAGCCTGGACGCGGCCTTTTACGTGCGCGTCTTCCTTCCGACGCGTCGTTAAACCCCTTGCTTCTGGTGGCGACTGCAGGGACGCAATCTACTTGGCTTATCGGTGAATTTGTGTCCTTATTGTAAGGACAAATGTGTAAGAACTCAGTCGAACACGCAAAAGTAGAAACGACTGAGTATTGTAGTCGCAGACAGTACATATTGTAAGGACAAATGTGTAAGAACTAATGTACTGTCAGCATCGTTGATATCAAGTAAGTAAGAAAGGCTCACCTCAGTCGAACACGCAAAGGTAGAAACGACTGAGGTGGCAAAGCAAACATCGGAATATATATATATGTCAATGGGAAAGAAATAACCCGTCAGTCCGGCCGGGCGAACGGGGGCCTGGATGCCGGTATACCATATGCCGCTGGGTCTCCGTCGGGTCTCCGTCAACACTCCCCCAGACCCGGCGACTACGCAGTAGAGATGATGTTGAGCTCGGAGAGGAAGGATTCATGAGCGATGCGAGGAAGAGATTTGGTGAACAAGTCCGCAGGATTCTCCTTGCCGCGAATGAACTGGACAGCGATCTCCTCTGCATGTACGAGTTCCCGGATGTAGTGATGACGGACGTCGATGTGTTTCACCTTACTGTGAGACTTTGTGGTTTTAGTCAAGTCCACAGCGCCGCGTTTGTCGCAATAAAGAACACCTGGGAGCGGCTGCTCCAATCCGACCTCCTTCATCCAAGAATACATCCACTTCAGCTGCTGGGCAGCACGCGTCAGTGAGATGTATTCTGCTTCAACTGTAGACAGCGCGACAGTTGCCTGGCGCTTTGACGCCCAACAGACAGGTGCACCGGCAATCACGAAGACATGGCCTGATGTTGAACGCCGTGTATCCTGACAGGCCGCGTAGTCTGAGTCGGCGTAACCGATGGGAATGAGAGGCATCGCGGGAGTAAGTTAGGCAGTAGTCCAGCGTATTGCGAATGTAGCCAAGGACATGGAGAAGGGCGCGCTAATGTTCAATGCCGGGGTTGATCTGGAAGCGGGAGAGTACGCTGACAGCGAACGAGAGATCAGGGCGGGTCGCGAGTTGCCCCCACATCACTGATCCCAAAAGCGTGCGATACGGCTTGCCTATCATCTCAGCATGCTCCTCGGCCATATTTGGGGACATGGAGGAGTCGAGGGAAATGCCAACGGGGAGAGGTGTGGGCCGAAGCTTGATGTTCTCCAGACCGTGATCTGCTAACACCTTCTCAAAGTATGCGCGCTGGGAAAGGGTTACGGTACCGGCTTGCAGGTCCTGCATCGCGTTTTTGACAGTTCTCTTGTTTGATCTTGTCTGATCTTGTACGGCACCGTACAAGTCCGGACAAGCCCAAAAAGAACGCAAGTCCGCAAGACCACCGGCCATGTCTAAAATTCCACAAGACCCCCCAAAAAAACTTTTTTGGGACCTATCCCATTTGGTTCTAGGCATCATTTCTGCCATTTTATTTTTTTGCTACAAGACAAAAAGATCGAAAGTTCGCCAGAGTTTTGTCATCTTGCTGATGTGGTCGACGCGCATCCCAAGCAAGCGGTGATTGTTCCCAACATCCTTTATATCCCACTTCTTCCCCATCTCAGCCATCCGCACCTCAGCTTCCTCTGTCGACGACGACGCACCCCAGACATTGTCTGTGTACGTGTCTGTCAAAGTGTAACCGCCGTCCGCGGATGTTTTGATACGCACGCAGGGGTCAGCTTTCGATGACGAGTAGCCCAGCTCCTCGTAAGTCGTGGCAAGTGTCTCAGCCCAGTCATGGCCGCCCTGCATGGTACCATAGATGGTTTTCTTCAGCTTGCATGCCCAGCCCTCCGTTCCGGGGACCTCGTATCCGTGTGGCTGCTCCATCCAGATGTCCTCAGTGGTCGTGCTGTTTAGATAAGCCGCCTCGAAGTCAATCTGCCAAAGGCAAAGATTCTTTGCGGCGGCAACGGCGGCGGTCATGCGAATGGACTCAAAACGAGCAACCGCGGCCCAATTTTCCTGGTAGTCGATGCCGTGGACGTGTGTGAAGCCCTTCCCAACCAGGCGAGCCTTGTCTCGAAGCCATTCGCCAGCACCGTTAGTCTTCACGTTGTAGACCCACTTGGATGCCATAATATTCACACCTACAGGCGGTTTCTGTAGCTCTCATGTCCCCTTTTTCTCATGCAGCGCCATCTCGAGATCCATGGCAGCTCTCCAGCGATCACGGTCGAGATTTACGGCCTTGGTGTAGGTTTTCGGCGCATAAAGAAGGTCAGGGTTGTAGGACATGAACGTGTGTGAAATGTAGTCGTCGAGGTCGTAGTTGAGACGCTCAACGGGGTCGTAGGCTGCATTGGCCCGAGGTCTGGGCGAGGCAGTTGCCCAATCCTGCCTCATCGCCCGAGCGGCATCCTCGCGCTGCGCATACTCGCGAGATTCGGTGGCACAAATTGTGGTGGTCGTGTTTCGTCCAGACCGGTGAGGTGGGTCAGGAAGAGGAGCAGGCCCAGGTTCAGGATCAGGTGAGTGTGAGCGCGAGGTCGGCGTCGAAACCTTCTCATCCGCAACAGACAATGGGATTGAGGGGATGCAATTTACACCTGGAGTGCCTGAAGCGTTGCTCTGAGCACTATTGGATGGAACCAAGTCCACAGGTGCGTTATCCTCCATCCACAACCTCTCCCCCACATCCAATGTGCGGTGAGGAACACCCTCGTCGAATTCGACGTTACGGCTCTCAAATTGCACACCATGCTCATCGATGAGTATGTAATTCCCTGCACCCGACGCATACCCAATCAAGGTAGCGGGGATCGAGCGGCCATCAAGCTTGCTCTTCCCATCGACCCGATGACCGCTGTGCGTGGTATTCACCTTCGCTGCACCCAAAGACTCGAAGGTGTGCAACACTTTGGCGACGACCCGTGAAGGATTGTTGAGGAATTGTCCCAGGATGACGACTTGTCCGCATCAAGTTGCGTGTCTCGACTGCGAACGCGCCCGCAGCGGCCCAATACTTGTGCGGGACACCTGATTCGGCAAGCAGTGTGCGGATATCTTCTGTGATGGTACGGATGGCTCGCTCTGCCAGACCGTTCTCGGATGATGAATAAGGTGCAGTCGGTTCATGGATGATTCCGTCCACCTCCCTGAATTAAATGCATTGTCAGTTCTGACTCGCTTGATGCGGTGGCCTGTCTGGCGCTCAGCCATAACACGATATTCATTGAATGCCGCAATAGTAGACTTGTCGCTTTTGTCTTTCAGGAACGCGACATGCTTATGCGAGGTGCCACTGAAGACAATCGGCATCATGTAAGTGTTCCCGCCCACAGACGCTGTACGTGAGGGACCCCAGAGATCGAACGCAACGAGTTCGAGTGGTGTGACGTTGGGATCGGAGTGTCCATCGTACGGACGCGCGTGCTGACGGCCGTCTCGACTCTCGACAGGCAATGCATTTACCCTTGAGTGTCATGTCCGTGATGTCGAGATTATCGACAAGCTTTTTCGTGTGCATTTCGCGGATAGTGTCCGGGCTTTCATGGGCCATTCTCCGGTGCCACTGCTTCAGATCGACAGGTGTGGTAGTTGAAAGTTTCGCGTGAGTATTCTCTGCATCCAGGACGTACATGCTGTCCGAGCCGCGACCACGCAGAATCACCATGCCGTCCTTCCCTTCTTGCACGCTAACCTCGCCACCGCCAAAGCTCGACCAATAGCCTGCTTTGTCAAACTGGCTGACCGAGACAAGATTGGCGGAGAGGGACGGCGCATGGAGCGCATTCAGGAAAGTAATGCGGACGGTTTTTCCTGTAATGCGAAAGAGCATATTGACAGTGCCCTTTCCGACGACGACGAAATCCCCCTCAGATGACAGGGCCGACCTTCCGGTGCGCATTGGGATTCCCTCATAGCTCGAAAAATTCAAACGGTTGCGGAAGAAATGATCGCTGGCACCAGAATCGAGGAATGTCACAGTGGCAGAGGGGAATTATTTTCGAAGGTGCGGCTTATCAACGCACGCTGCGCAACATCTGCACTGATGATAATCTTCTCAACAACATTGGGTTGCACGGCTACTTTGTGCATAGTCACTGGCGCCGGCGATGCTGCAGCTGGTATGATGATACGAGGTGCTTCCTCGTCATCGAACTCCTCCACTGTTGGGCACCTGTGCGTGTCGACCGTTCGCGCCATCAAGACACGATGCACAGTCTCCACATCAGATGTGCCCCCCGACAGTTGATTCGCCTGGGGTCGGCGATTGCGGAAGTTAGGCGGGAACTGACCCTCCTTTCCGCCGCCCGGCCAATAACAGTTCTCGAAGGTATGACTGGTTCTGTTAATAGCCTTGCACTGAGGGTTTGTGCAGCGGCGCTTCGGCACGGAGGTGTTAAGGGCGGTAGATGTGGAGGTAGCAGCGTCAGCGGCATGTTCGGGCATCCCAGTATTGATCGCAACGGTCTTGATCAGAGCGAAGGCCTCGTCGGTGTCTTTTGCAGCGAAGAGACCACCCTGGAGACCCAGCCAACGAGGATCGGGAGGTAGAGAACGAATAAGGATATTTTTGAGATCTTTTTCTTCTACCTTTCCTCCCTGCATTCCGACGGCATTTGCTTTGTTACGGATTTTGCTTAGGAGCTCATCAAGATTGTCGCGGGAAACCCCAGTGAATTTAATCAACTGAAGCTCATTCTCGGCAAGTGACAAGGCGGCGTCGCTCTTGGCCGCGCATGCATTGATCACGGAGTCCCAACACTCCTTCGCGGTCCCGTCACGCTTGACGCCTAGCCCGATCGGATCAACAAGGTTCGTGACAATCATTGACTTCATCACGCCATCACGGTAGATATACTCCTCGCGGGACGGAGTGGTGGAGAAAACAAGGGTGAGATTGGGAGGCGTAATCCCAGGAGGTGATGTAACCAGCGGTGGCTTTGTGATGGAGCCGTCGAGGTAGCCTGATAGCCCTTTGCTCGCAGCATGTTCCTCTACAAGGACTTTGAAGGTGGGGTAATTGGATTTGTTGGTTTGTAGTTTCTCTGTTGCGAGCAAAACTGGTAAGTTGATCATTTGGGACGCCATCGGGGCGATTTTGTATGATACAGTGCTTGAGGCGAATTTATTGTGTGCTGCTCTTTGACTGAGTTCAGAAGGCTACGGGGCCCATAACCTATTGTAAGGACAAATGTGTAAGAACTCAGTCGAACACGCAAAGGTAGAAACGACTGAGTATTGTAATCGCAGACAGTACCTATCGTAAGGACAAATGTGTAAGAACTAATGTACTGTCAGCATCGTTGATATCAAGTAAGTAAGAAAGGCTCACCTCAGTCGAACACGCAAAGGTAGAAACGACTGAGGTGGCAAAGCAAACATCGGAATATATATATATATATGTCAATGGGAAAGAAATAACCCGTCAGTCCGGCCGGGCGAACGGGGGCCTGGATGCTGGTATACCATATGAGTCCTCGGTCTACCGCATGTGTTTAGGGCTGCCGCCCGTGACCGTGGCCACGGTTGGACGACACCCATGGCACGGGTGCCGTGCCCATTCCGTCGGCCATTATCTCTCCTTGAGGACGGCACGGCTACCGCACGGGTTTCCCACCCACGGCCGTTGAAACACGGCCGTCACGGCCGTGTAACGGGTTTGTATGTTCGGCCGCTAATTTCGCCAGAAGCGGGCCAGAGATATTTGGCCACTTCCTCAACAAGCTTGTCTTCCAAGTTTGACCATTTTCTGCCCTTAGGAGCCGCAAGTTGTGGTCGGGTTGCAGGCATGCCGGCAATTGCCGGCTGTGATGGCGGAGTTTGATCTCGGTTTGAACCACAACTTTCTTACAGCGCTGATTGATTCTTAGCATACTAACCTGTTTCCCAGCATCCCGAAGAACCGAGGAAGCTCTCAGCATCATTATTGGGTCATTTGACAAGGTTCTTCTGCCTTATGAGTCTCGGGATTTTAGTTAAAGCCTCACCATATTCGAATCTCAAGCCCTGAAATCTGACTATACCTACTAGACATTCTATAGATGCCTACAAGTAACATTTACATCAAGAGGAGCCCACAAAAATATCTGAAGACAGCCGTGTACCCGTTACGGCCGTGCCGTGAACCGTGCCGTCCCGTCGGAGGGCGAGAAAGCTCTTCAACGGCCGTGTAGAGCACGGGCCGTGCCGTGGATTGCCCGTGGATTCCACGGCCGTGACCGTCACGGCATAGGCGGCAGCCCTACATGTGTTTTGAATTAATTTCTTGTCTTCAAAGCCCTTTGAATATATGTCTCGGGGACTCGGCCACCGAATTCCCCGCTGTGGTGCCAGTGCTACTGCATGCCTAATTTATAAATCTCCAGTCTCGGTCATTCTGGACGAGTTGTGGATTTTACAGCTACATAAGTGGGTGCTACGAGGTATATGTTGTATTTAATCCTGCCATAGGTTGATTCGAACATAGGTTGATTTTGGGCCGAGGACCGCGCGCATGAATATCATGCGAGTATAGGTTGAAAACCGTTGGATGTATTTTATCCTGTTCAGTAGGTTTAAAAAATTCAACCTAAGATCAGCCGTCCGTAGGTTATTCGACGTTTTTCATCCTAAAATAGGCTGAAAAATATCCTAAGCTGGCTCCATAGTGAAAAAGAGGTAGCTACCGGGTTCAAACTCACATGGAACAGTGATGGGAAAAGGTGACAGATACAGGATAACCAACTGAGCCAAAGAGAATGGAAAACATCCCAATACAACCACGGTGTGTTCCCTTTTTGGGCCGGAAACCTGCTAACTCCGAAAACTCTCAAGTCCCTTTGATGGGAATGGAAGTGTGCGCTCTGAGGATTGCAGCAGTTCTGAATGGGTTTCAGTGACATTTGGTGGTTGGACTCATCGGCTCTAGTACTCTTTAACATGCATATGTCACAGTCGACTAAATCGCGTCCAATATCAAGGATAAAGGATTGGGGAGTGCGATGTGTATAGCTCGAAAGAGGATGGAATAAAAGGTTAACTACTACAGACGACTAGCTACGGTATATATACTGTTTTATCGAGCCGTGTGAACGAGAACATAAATATACTACAATAGTCTGTAACCATGTGTTGTACATGCATTGTCCATGAGATCTGTCAAGACCTATTAATTAAATGTGTGTTCCTCATGTGAACTGTCCCTCCACCATGTGTTCTTACAAAGCGACCTGTATCCTCATGTATAAGGTGTGTTTGTCGTGTGTTTGTCCAGAACGTTCCGAGGATATTAATAAGTGCTCATATAATATAAGCGCCAAAGATTAGATAGGCACATGTTTACATAAGGCATTGGAACGATTAGATAGTATCAAATCGTGACAGCATAGTTACCACCATAACTTTATAACTGCCCGAGGGAAACCATTCGGAATCCTGGATTGAACAGATCAGATTGACATTCCTGGTGCTTACCTGAACAGATCTTAAACAGAATGAAATCCCTTAAAAGACACAGGATTTGTCCAGTTGTTTTATCTTTAACCTTTGTGATGTAACAGTGTAGGAAGATTGAGGAGTTTCCATGGAACTGTAAGACAGAAGTGAAAGCTGCAAGAAGCTCCTCCTAGAAAGTGTTTGAGTGTTTGAGTATGAATTGCAGCCCCCATATGTTCCCTGCAACAACAGCGTCGTTGGTGTGTCTTTGGTTGAATTACACTCACTGTATCGTCAGTTTAGTGTAGTGGTTATCAAATGCCTTGGTTCGAGTTCAATAACATGTGGAGGTCTGGCATTCGATTCCCCTCTTGCATGTTTTTGTTGTCTGAGATGAACACTGTTCAATCTATTCTGTTTAAACATGGTTTAAACAAGGTTCAAGCACATCAAATCATTGATTGATCGTAATTCCCCAGCAAAGGATGCGGTCACACCCAACAGACACACATAGTTGGCCTGGTAACCCTGTTCTGTTTACAGCAGATGGCAGTACCGAAGGCGCGAATCAGAAAATTACTGTTTCGGGCATTTTCTGATCCCCGCGACCGAATCACCCGTATCTCGATGAGTTCTGCACGGATTGAGATAAGACATAGCTAGATAATTCGGGGTGATTCATGCGCAATTAGTGATAGAAAGAAAGTCGTAAAAATATTCTACCATTGGTGAGCTGGGTCTGGGGTGATTTTGGGGGTCAATTCAGTCCACCGGCATCTAGGCATGTTCAAATGACCTAGATTTTTGTGAGGGAAGAATTTTATGCATTCTTAAAGTTGTGATAGAGTCGCAATCTTCAATATCCTTGTTTATCGTGCTTGCAATGACATT
This sequence comes from Mycena capillaripes, assembly GCA_029204075.1. Taxonomy (NCBI): domain Eukaryota; kingdom Fungi; phylum Basidiomycota; class Agaricomycetes; order Agaricales; family Mycenaceae; genus Mycena; species Mycena capillaripes. The sequence continues at coordinate 15,876 of JARHKZ010000049.1, forward strand.
GAGCCAATGGCAATATACTGCAATTAGGAAATATTGTGATATTTGAATCCACTGCTGAACTCTTTGCAAATCTGACTCTATCACATGTTCCAAAATGCATCAAAGCCTTACCTGACAAAAATCCACATCATTTGGATGTGTCTAGATGCCTATAAACTGCAGTCATCCAAAAATGGCCCCCTTCAAACCAATGTCACTGAATATACAATATTTTAACTACTTTCCTTCTATCACTAATTGCACATAGATTAGCTGAGTATTTCTATATAGGTTTCATGTGAATCGGTGCAGAACTCACTGAGATATTGGGAATTCTTTAAAATCTTCACAAAACAAAAGATTTTGATCTGCACCTTCGGTATGTAACCAAATCAGACATCAAACCAGATTATCCATTGAGACACAAAGGAATTAATCAAACTTCATATATTCTTACATGAAATACTGATGAACCCACTGAAGAATACATATCTATATTACAAAAGACAAGGGAAATGTAAATAGAGGCAAACATAACGTGGGAACCTTCTGATGGCTCAACGCAAACTTGCGCTCGACGCTCATCTAGCATCCGGCTTACTTGGAGCTAACTAGGAACCACTCGGGGCCCATCCTGCTGCTTATTAGGGCCTCCAACTCACAGGTGGGAATTTTCCAGGCAAAGTTTTGCTCTCTCTCGAAAGATTACAATCAGTAGACTCTTCAAGCTTAATTCAAACACAAATTGAATATTATACAAGGGATTGGTCGGCCGCTTCGCGGCCTCCCATTCCCTTGCTTTTTTGCAACTGAATGAAGTGGGGGGTAATTAGGAGCAAGACAACATTCAAAATTATCTCGCACTCCGGTGAATTGACACTTGATTCCCCTTCACTCCACCGCTGATGAAATATGTCTGTGTTTGGAATTCGGTTCTTAATGTATGCACTGTGTTCACATCCGCCTACTTGTTCGCCGCGGCAGCCTTTGTTTGTGGGGTGGTGGGAGCCATCTGTCAATGTTGGCGCTAGGGCAAAGTCTATTAGAAGGGTGACAATGCCGCCAATGCCGACAGATTGCTTGGTGTTGTGCCGGCAGGAAAGAGCACTCCAAAACTGGGTGGCCAGTTGCCGCGGTGATAAAGCATTAGCAGAGATGAGCGGAGTTTAAAAAGGCTTCGGACGGACAGAGATGCTTAATTTTATAAAGAGGGTGATGACTAAGTTGTGGCATAAACAGGTCCACTGGCTCACTCATTGAACTAAGGACACTGGGCCACAAAGAGCCGATCAAAGATTGCCGATGAGTGGCCGCGGCAACATGCAGGTTTTTGCACATTTGACATGATATTGTTCAATTCAAACTGGGTTCGTGTGCCGGGGAAGTGACTCCCGTGATGCTATGGGTCACTGCTAGTGATGCTATAAAGGACCATTGAGGCCCGAAATTAGGCGTCAAACTGAACGAGAGCACTACCAAATAGCCTAATCCGACACCGGGATGTGTTGCTCCACTGCAAACAGCTCCAAATAGGTCCTGAGGCACACAAAAATCATGACCAAAAGAATGACTAAACATCTTAATCACCAGAAATAAGGACAGTGGTGTGTGGTGCCGCGACAGTGGGTGGCGGTGACACCCACTGGCGGCGTTGCTGCCACTGACATACATTGCCGCGGTATTGACGCGGCACTGCCACGCAGTTGGAGGGCAATGCCACGGCACATACCAATCTGGGAGTGTGGTTTAAAGACCTTCAAAATGTTTATTATAAGGAGGAATGCTCCTTACACTCACCAGAAATGGTCTAGTTGCAACCTGGGCCACTGGGGAGGGGACTCAGTGAGGAAGTTGCCTGGAAATTATAATCCTTTGGGCAGAATATGTTCTATTGAGGTCACTGAAGCCGTGAAGAATGTGTTGCATAGGTTAACGGTGTGGTCGAAGGTAAATGGATGTCAATTCCCGTGTTTAGTCCAACATTGGGAGTGGCACGACAGTTACGGCATTTTCTCCTGGCCCATTGAAGGATTGGGACTGTGTATGCGAATCTGGATACCAATTGTTCCGCTCATGGTTTATGTCTGTTGTTGAAGGGATCAAATTCCATTTTTTTCAAGTTGCAAAAAGGAAGAAACTAGAGAGAATTAGAGGGAGGTCAGGGACTGTATCCTCACCTCTCTGTGAATTTTGAGTACCATTTGTGACCTACAACGCGCTGCGGAAAGCCCGCCAGAAATATGATCAAAATGATCCACCTACCGTTTCGGGGGTTTTCAGGTTTATGCTGAATCCGGAACACATCTCCAAGCAGGCATAAGCCCCAGCCAATGGTTTTCAAGATATGCTGTTCCGTGCTTGTTCCGCACTCGTCCGAGGTCCGAAATGCCGATGCCGGCATCGGACTTCTGAGCATTTTCTCGCCTCGTGCTCTCTTCTCTCGCCCTCTACTCATCTGCCGTCTTACACCACTGCGAATTGGTGACGGAAACCATCGCATTTCTCAGCTTTGTTGTTATCTCTGTCCCTGGCAATCTATGGCACCCCACAAGACCTTCTTCATCCCTGTAATTCTAGCTCTTGTGATGGCTCGGGCCTCTTCATTCGGCCCTTCTGGGACTTCGCATCGGGATACAGCAGCAAAAAAGAAGAGAAAAATTAGAACAGGGCTCGTGCAGATGCAGGACCCGGTGTGTGGTTTGGGTGAGTCTTCAGTCTCCTCGCAGGTGCCCTCGCACCGCGCCGCCATTATCGCAGCGCAGTGCGCATTGCGGGGCCATCCACATCGCCGTGGACGGATCCGCAGCGACGTCCCGCGCGCCCCTCGCGTCCCGTACGACGTCGCGCACGTCCTTCGCATCCCAGAAGACGCTGAGCACGCCCCTCGCGTGCCGCGCACGTCCCTCGCGTCCCTCGCGTCCTGTGCGACGCCGCGCGCGCCCCTCGCGTCCCATATGACGTCGCGCACGTCCTTCGCATCCCGGAAGATGCTGTGCACGCCCCTCGCGTCCCGCACGTGTCCCTCGCGTCCCGTGCGACGCCGCGCACATCCTTCGCGTCCCGTACGACGTCGTGCACGTCCCATCGTATCTCGGATGACGCCGCGCACACCCATCGCGTCCCACAAGACGTCGCACAAGACGTCGCACACGCCCCTTGCGTCCCACACGGCGCTGCGCAGCAGATGCTGCACGACGCCGCCGACGCCCCTCGCATCCTGCACGGTGCCGCGCACGTCTCTCGCGCCCCGCACGACGCCGCACACGTCCCTCGCATCCCGCACTGTGCGCTGTTTACGGCGAAGGGAACATTCTCACGTCGTGCACTGTGTGTGCACCTCGCTCTGGAGACGGTGCCACATCCGCATCCCGCACGCCACCACATTTTCCCCGCAACCCTCCGTCATCGCGCAGCTGCACCGCATCGTGTGCGCCGTGCTTGGCTTGCACATCGTCGCGTCGCCCACGTAGTTTGTGTAGAACAATTGTCATGTACGCAAAGAAAAAATACATATTATTTCAACGTCCCCCTCTCCTGCGTGTCGCCTTGTCCAGGCCCATCTCGGCATGCAAGGGGTCTGTTTTATGACCACATAATTCCCTGTTGCCGCGACCTGCACATATCTCTGCGCTTGCGCCCAAGACTGGAATGGAGTAATTAATTAATTACGTTAATTACGGCCGGAGATATATTGATATATTGACCGATCAGTACGTGAAGTTGGCTTATGCCCGATTCGGCATAAACCATGAACCAATTGTTCAAAGGAACTCGGTCGATGACGAAAGCTAGAAACCGTACCATCCCTTTCCAAGATGCGCCACTCTACAGAATACCATCATTCACGAACTGTTCAAGCGGCAAATGAGCCCACGTCGTCATGGATGCGCTATGCATGGTCTATTAGTACTTTTCTACTCCCAGAACAGCATAAGCATAGTATCTCTTGAACTTGGTGCGTGGAGAAAAGTCGGAGGTCGCTCGATGATCGTGGTTGAGAGAGCCTATGTTTCGGCGTCAATCCGTCATCAAAGGTTAGGGTAAGGGACATCTAGCAAACAAGTTGAACGAGATCTATGTCTTAGGCGCCAATCGTTCTTCGACGATGTCCTCTACCTGCCGTAACTTATCGAACCTTTGCCACTTCAAATGCATTTGTATATCATTATCACCACATCTCTCTCTCATAAAATTGAGTGTGTCCGAAGCTTTTCAAATTCCCTTTTTGGATATATCCCCATTTACTTCTCTCACGAGAACATCGTTGCGTTATTCATCTAATCTCTGCTCAAAATGCGGCCACAGTGCACTGACAGTTGGCCCAGTATTAGTTATTAGGGAAGTATATAAGCAATAATGAGGAGCAATGTTTGCAAGCGGGAGCCGGCGCGGAGTGCCGGCGGACAGCTCACTCGGTTCCGTCCGTAGGCGGGTAAACGGATTGATGGAGCCCACGGTGAACTGTTTTCTGACTGTCAACAGAATTGCCGCAAATAGCATCGGCGTCTGTACACGGGTAAACGGATTGATGGAGGCCCATGGAGAATTGTCTTCTGAATGTCAACGGAAGTGCCGCAAATAACATCGGCCTCCAGATTGTAGTCGCCGCCATGCCTGAACACCACCACTTACTTTCAGAGAGACAAATAGGTGCAATCTGATTCGAGGCATCTGCTTAATACACGAGGTTTATGTAGCCTGTGTTCCATGCGAAACCTCCAAATGTACAAAGATGTTCCAGATTGGGATGTTTTCAACAGCAGTTGAAACCGCGTGATGAGCCTGTTAAACAGAAAGATCCCAATGCAGCCTTGGTTTCCTTCGCCGCAGTTCTTCATGATAACAATCTGCCGCATGCCGTCGTCATCTCGAGCCGGTGGGAGATAAACAGCGCAGTTCATTTTACAGCTCACAATTCCGCCGGCCAGGCCGCGCGTGTGAAGTGGAAACACAGCAGTAGTACAGCATTTGGAAATTGATGGTAGAGATAGTTGAGAAGAGAACTGGAAGAGAGAAAGAAATGGAGTAGGCTCCAAGGGGATAAAACCAAACACTCCCCAACGAATTGGGCGGTAAATCTCAATAGAACGGTTAATATCAACGCAGATACAGCGCCTACTGACCAATGATATATCAATGCGATAGACAGCCGCTTAGTTCCTTGACAATGCCTCGCCACTCACACATCATGAGCCTAATACGGCGGCTTCGCCACGCCCTGTCCGTTCCCAGCGAGACCGTTCAAGCCGCTCTACCCCTACACCCGCATCTCTCCTCTGGCTTTGATCGCTCTCTCTTTTTCCTGCTAGTCAACGGTGTGGTCAGCGTGGCGTGGGGGGTAACGCTGGCTGTATTTGCGAGTGGGCACATTCCCATATCATGGATTGTCTCGCAGTACGGCCAGCGGCATACAGGGCTAACCAATGTCATCGTGACCGGTATCGCGACATTGGCCACAGCGCACCTGAAGTATACCATCCGCCGCGCTACAGAGGAGTATACGACAATGCGGCTGGCTGAGGGCCTTTCGCTCCCGACATGGAGCTGGCTGCAGGGGGTAGCGGCGGTGGACATTTGGCCGCCATTGCAGAGGGAGGAGCAGATGTGGGCGTGGATCGCGTGGCTCCTGCTATTTGGAAGTATGGCGGGCCACTCCGCCTCGGTCGTCGCAATCCTCCAACCGCGTACGACGTTTCCCTGAGATCTGCGACATCTGCTTATGGCATCATCTCCGTCATCGCAGAGTCCTACTTCGATTATGTGCCCTCCAACGATCCGACACCGTGCGGGGTGGACCCTGTCACTCTTACTATGAATTCAAACCTTACGGCCCAGACCCTGATGGATCAAGACGCATTCATGTTCGGCCTACAGCTAGGAAATTACGGTGGTACGCATATTTAGAGAGCAACCTATAAGCGCGAGTCTGACGCGCACCGCCAGATCAGGTCCGCGGAAACACGACGACTGCGGTGTCTGGCAGAATCTACGTGAAGGATAAATTCGGTTACGGTGCCTTCAGCGACCTTGCCAATGCGCGGCAAGATGTCGCAGGCATTGAAATTAACGCACGGTGTGATTCCTCGCACGATGCAATGTCCCTCCCATTGCGCTGGTCCTCGGCCTTTCCTGGTCTACCTCTGACCACCCTTAATATCAATGATGCTGGGGCATTTGTCGCTTCTGTCGCGTCCGACGGGTCACACGCCGTGATCAAGAGCTCGTTCAATTCAACATATACGCCATTCCACTCGACATCAATTTCATTCAACTGGACATCCATGTACGCTGCGGTGAACGCGTCCGGGAGTGGTGTGATGTTCATCGCTGATAACTCGGGGCTGTCGACTAGTTGTACTTGGGTTGCCACTCCACGCCACGTGCACGTCGAAATCCGCGATTTCATTGCATTCGCTGCCAGCACGGACGATGCACCCACCGCACCGGCCCCTGTGGGTCGGGCGATTTACTCAACTGTCCGGGGCATCATGCAGGCCATCCGTCTTGGTGCGATTCTGGATGTGATCTCCACCGGCGCTACTGATTTTCCGGCCGTGGCTTTTGACAAAACTGGGAAATCACGAACCGGCGCCGCCAATATCTTGCAGAGTCTCCTCGCAGACGGCCTCAAGGCGGCGCTCACGGCGCAATACACGGAGGACTGCTGGGCGGACGTGCAAAGGTGTGACGCGGTAGGGATATCCATATGCGATAGCAACAACCGCGCTGTGGAGGAGCACTGGCGCTTCGGGGACGAGAACAATCTGGGTGTCCTTGCGATCCTACTGACCCTAGGGTTTGGTTTATATGCGTTGTGGGTCATATGGACAGTACGGAAGCGCCCGCGTGTGAAGGGGATGGACACGTTCAAGGTCGTGGATGCGTTCAAGATGGGGTTGGACAAGATCCAGAATGAGACGGATGGAGACGGATTTTGGGCTGTACATAATGGGAGAGTCGGCGTCCAGGGGGAGGATTGGAGCGTAGTGGAAGAACCGGAGTCGGAGTCAGTACCATTAGTTCCCCTGGGTAGCAATTCCGAAGGGCCGCTCGAGGCTCCTCGGAGGCACTCGTAGAATGCTTTCGTCAACCTAATTCAACTAGAAATTAGAATGATGCACCCTAACTCCGAGTCCAGCCGTGATGTTCTTCAGTCAAGCAGTACTTGTAATCTTGTCCGACGATTTCATGTCCCACTTTGCTTTCAGATCCAATGCCGCTTTGAGACGTACTGAACAATTTCATTTCAAATCGAGAGGGGGGGGGGGGGGGTGCCACGTGACTGGATTTACCCGTTCGATATTTCGACAGCGGCCGAATTTTTGCGTGACACCCCCAAAAATTTCGACAATCCCACGGAAAATTTGACTTTTCTTTTTTAACGCCCCTGAGGGGATACTCGTGACGGCTTGGAAGTTCGACAAACGCCTTCGTGATGCGTGACATTGACCAATATTCGACATCGACAGAGGGGTCTATCGTGTTCCGGATGTTGCAAAACCCAAAATTAAGGTTTTTTTGGGGGGTAGGACACTTTTTTTTTTTGCTCAAATCACGGAATACGCCTGTACTGCATCTGTACATAGTATAGGCCTCCAGAGTGCTTAATCTGAACGGAATAGGGCTCCCGGGCCATGCTGTGCAAAGAGTAAGGGAGGATCAGCAAATTTGATGGCTTTCGGAATATTCCGGCCCAGTGTTCAGATAGGGCAGCAAAAGGTTGGTTAAAATGGGGAGGGGCCAGGTAGTGCTTTTAGATGTTAAGGCAGGAAGCAATGACTTTGGCAAGTCACGCCCATCTTGTGCCGCAGCGATGAAAGAGAATAATTTATTTTGAAGTTCCGGATTTTTTTTTTTTTTTTTTGGGATGCAACCAAACATATGGCGCTGCAACAACTGAAGGGATCAATAACCCAGCAAACATAGCCTATGTAGTCAGCCCAAAGCTTGAAGGTTGAAGACTTGCCAGTACCGGAATATTCTGAGAGGCATCAAATTCACTGATGCTCCCTTACTCTTCACACAGCACAGCATGGGAGCCCTATTCCATCGAGAATAAGCATCCTGGAGGCCTCTGCTATGGAGAGATACAGGACAGGGGTATTCTAAGGATTGAGCAAAAAAAAAGTTTATCACCCCCCAAAAAAACCTTCATTTTGGGTTTGGCAACATCCGGAACGCGATAGGGGTCCGTGACACATGACTGTCAAATTGAATGAAATAGTTCAGTAGTGGTGATTCTGGCAGATCATTAAGTCCTTGGCACATAATGAATCCTTTTTGGCGTAGAGTAATCTTGTGACAATGACGTGACAGGTGACCGGGCTCTTCCTCTTCCTGACCACCACGTTGGCGTCCCTCGTCAGGCAGCCGTAAGCTCTTCCAGCATCCCGTGAACGAAAATTACGAAGCGAGGGCCGATTGCAAAACTTCTGTGCGGATTACGTCTTGGAAATCTAGTATTTGATCTTCCGGCGTCGAGACGGCGAAGACTGGTCGTATTTACCAACTTGGAGCGTATCCCATCTGTTTTTGATCTTACTTCCTTGCCAGTCCTTAGTATCCACCCAAGCTCTTGTGTTCTGATCTTTCCTCCAGTGACTCCTGTTGAATCGTGTTCCATTCGATGCTTAATCCCATTGCTTCCCACAGTTCGCCGCCCCTGCCATCAAACTATTCCTGGTGCTCCGTGCTTTCCGGCATGTATCTTCAGCGCTTATCTTGCCGTCTAGCTGAATGCAAACCCCCAGTTTCCTTCATGTAAAGCGGCTCGGCTGTGCCTAAATGCCCGCTGATGCGGTCCATCTTAATTCCGACATTCCCTAATGGTCAAACTCGTTCTCAGATTTCCCTGGCGCTTGCGTCGAGGGGTATCTTTCATTGCGGAGTTCCGACAGCCGAAAATTAAATCAAGAGTGTGCTGTAATCCCGCATCCGCTCGACACCCGGAGGATGTACTACATTCTGGGGATCAATCTTAGACGCTGGCCAGTGGGATAGATTCCACATCATCCATCAAGCCGAGTGCTTATTGATATGACATGACATACAGTATAAACGCCGCATCGCGGCCCATTGCTCGTTGACAATGCCTTTCTACGCAATGCGCCTATTAAAGTGGACTCGCCGCACGCTGTCGGTGCCCAGCAAGACCACTCAAGCCGCTCTACCGCTACGCCCTCACCTCACCTCCGGCTTCGATCTTTCGCTATTCTTTTTGCTGGTCAACGGTGGCGCCAGCACGGCGTGGGGGGTAGCACTGGCTGTTTTTGCAACTGGAGTTGTTCCCGTAACGTGGAGCATCTCGCAGTACGGCCGACAGCATCCAGGACTAACCAATGTCATTGTGACGGGCATCGCGACATTGGCCACGGCCCATCTACAATACACCGTGCGCCACGCGGCGCAGGAGCACGCGACAATGCGGCTTTACGAGGGCTTGCCGCTCCTCACGTGGGGCTGGCTGCAGGCGGCTGCGGCAGGGGATATTTGGCCACCGTTGCAGAGCAAGTGGATGTGGGGCGGGTGGCTTTTGCTATTTGTGGGCATGGCAGGTCATTCCGCGTCGATTGTTGCAATCCTCCAACCCCGTACGACGTTTCGCTGAGCTCTAAAACATCTACTCACGGTATATCGTCGTCGCAGGGTCGTGGTTTGACCATATTCACTTCAACGATCCGACACCGTGTGGGGTTGATCCTACCCGTTTAACTCTGAATTCAAACTTTACAGCACAGCCCGCTATGGACCAGGGTGCATTCCGGATAGGTCTACAACTAGGAAATTACGGTGGTACGCATATCTGGAAACGCGAATTTCAATCGCACGTCTGACACGGACCACCAGATCAAATCGCCGCTAACACGACGACGGCGGTGCCTGGAAGAGTCTACGTGAAGGAAAACATCGGTTATGGCGCCGTGGGCGGCCTCGTCAATGCGCTGCAAGAGGTCGCAGGCATCGAAATCGACGCGTGGTGCGACTCCTCACGCGATCTCCCATCGGTCTGGGCTTCGGTCTTTCCAGATCTACCCCTGGCCGCTCTCAACATCAATGACACCGGCACATCTGTCGCTTCTATTGCATCGGATGGGTCGCACGCTGTAATCCAGACCTCAGTCAATTCGACATACACACCGTTCACCTCGACATCCGTCTCATTCAGCTGGACATCCATGTACGCTGCGGTGAATGCGTCCGGGAGCGGAGCGATGTTCATTGCTGATAACTCTGGGCTGTCAACAAGCTGTACTTGGGTTGCCACTCCGCGTCTTGTGCACGTCGAAATCCGCAATTGGATAGCGTTCGCCTCTGACGTAGACGATGCACCCACCGCACCGGCTCCCGTGGGTCGTGCGGTTTACGCAACTCTCCAGGGAATCGCAGAGGCCGTCCGTCACGGAGCGAGTCTGTATGCCCCGTCCAAAGGGTATCCCAGCATCATCGAGGGCTGGTATCCTAGCCCGGCGATTATCATGGAGGCGCTCCTCGCAGACGGCCTCAAGTCCGCGCTAACGCAATACTCAGAGTGGTGCTGGCCCAACACGGACCGCTGTGGCGCCGCCGGCATTACGATCTGCAACAGCAATGACCGAACTGTCCAAGAGCACTGGCAATTCGGCAACGAGCACTTCCTGGGCATCCCTGCGATCATATTGAACATCGTGTTCGGGTTTTATGCTTTGTGGGTCCTGTGCAGGGTGGCAAGGCGACCGCGGGTGAAGGGGGTTGAGCCATTCAAGGTGGTGAATGGGTTCAAGATCGGGTTGGACACATCAACAGCTCAGCATGAGGGCAATGTAGATGGGTTTTGGGCTCTCCACAAAGGCAGAGTTGGCGTCCGAGGGGAGAGTTTGACCATAGTCGAGGAACCGGAGGAGGCACAGAAGTCCGAGTCTGTGCCATTAGATCCCTCAGGAAGCAGCCCCTGAGGGCCGTGGACCTTAAGGTGCTTCATACGATACTTTGTCGGAATGCTTTCCCCATTTCCATAACATTTTCAACACATTTTTGACTGTCCGTGATGAATAAAGAGGCCACCACTACTCATCCACACCCCACCAGATCAGGTCAAAACAAGGCGCCTCTTTTGTAATGCGACAAACTACCGCCTTGCCGTGCATAATTTCTTCGTTTTATAATTTTAGCTGCGTATAAGGTGGAATCAGCGTTTCCTTCCCGAACTTTCAAGGAGGTGAGTGTGAGTATGATCACGGTGACTCCATGGAGGAAGAACACGCAGTTAGCGAATAGGAAAGACAAGACGGAGCTCTTGTTGCAGACACTCATTTGCACCTCAGGAAAACCAGGAGGATAACCACTAGTGCGCTGAATAGCAGAACTGTGAGCGGCACATCAGCAAAATAAAATGTGTCTGGCTCGTCTGGCATCATACAAACCAGACGCACCATACCGCCAGGATTTTGTCTGGCAGCATATTGACTTGCATATTGCCATAAAAAATTCTGGCAGCCATGCGCACCACAATGTACTTCTGACGCCAGTATTTCCGACCCCATTCCATTCAGGTCCACCATGGTAGAATATAGGAAACTGTATATTCATGCACAATGTAGCTGAACAAATGGTACAGAACGACACTACTGCTATCGACACCACCACCAGACACCAATCCGGCGTGTATCTTGGCATGTATACACCGTGGAGGTATTAAGCTTGCGCGAGTGGGATGAGCGCCAAAACCTGTTGTTTTGATTAGGGAAACGAGAGCCAAACTTGAAGATACCACACGGGATCCATCGATTGCAGTGTAATCCTGGACACTTACCCGTGTTGAGACTTCTCTTACTACGCGCCATAGCGCGGCTGATACGTTCGGAGCGTTAGCGGATTCAGTTCTTCAATAATGTCTCCGACGGCTTCGAAAATGGCTTCAAACTTCAGTCAATAAAGGATCCGGGAACATACACGACGACGACTTGCGTACCTTCATACTAGATTTGCAATGGCGGCAACAGCTGGGGCGCTGTAAATGCATATGAGCAACCTGTGATCTGGGCATCGGGTTGAAAACATGGCTTACACATTCCCGCGACTAGAGAGTGGACGAATGTCAGACCCGTGTGGTTGTCAAACATATTGTAAAGTGACTGAGGATAGCGAGCGCAAAAACAACCTGTGGAAATGATCTTATCAGGAGAAGGAGACGATGGGCGACGTACGATGACGGAAGTGATCCATTGTTCTCCACAGACTGCATGGAATCATTAGCTAACTTAGAGGTGAACGGTATGGATGAGGCCACGACACTCACCGAGTTGCTTATCATAGTAGGGCTCTTCGCATCGACCCATCCTACTTGTCACGTCACTTGGTTACATACGACAAGACACGCCTTCGCTTCGCTCCGGCGAAAAAGCAGACATGTCGAAGAATGATTCATTACTCATAACTATGGCCGATATTTGACAGTCTCCTGAACTCTGACTTGCAACTCGAAACCGATTCGAATATGCATTCAACGATTGAATCAAGTAATATCTACATGTGAATGTTACATCGGGTGCCAAAGAACGTCCGTGCCGTGTCCGTTGGCTCGTCGACCACAAAGGTAAAGGAAATAGGATGGAGGGAGCTGAAACACTGCCTAATATGAAAGCGACGCGTCAAATCTCCCGGGGATCCGGCGAAAATTAAATAACAACCTGATGAACTACGTTACCACACAGAACATCAATCAAAATGTGGAATAAAGTTCCTTGCCATTGCGTGCCGACTACGGGCAGCGAGAGCTATACACTGGACCATGAAAATGGGAATGCGAACGATGACAATGCGCTAGGTTGAAATAACCATGAGTGGAGGATTGAAGTAACGAACGTGGAGCGAAATCGCACAGTAGCATGCCAGAAAGGCATCGGTGGTCGCATAGATAGTACTAAATCGTGTGTCGCCTTAAAAACGCGCGCCCAAACGGCGATATGAAAAAGTGGATTACAGGCGTGATGAATAGACAGGGCAAAGCTGGAGGGTAGGCCGCATACAATCAGTATGTACGAGACTCACCCGACCAAACGTACATGGGAAATGCACATGTACTCGCGTAGAGCTGGACATCGAAGACAATAAGAATACAAAGCATCTACAGTGGTGGCGACTCACCGCAGACCTCTGCAGATGCCAGAAATACCAACCCGTCTGTTCTGGGGTGTCAGCAGTCGTTGCACGAAACGTTAACCCAGTAATTCGGTGACTCACTCGAGTTCCCGTGGTGTGCGGAAGGGAAAGAATCTGGAAAACGAACATACGGAGCTTCGGCTGGCCGACATAAATTGGCGCTTTATGACTTCTTGTCAGTTCCTCATTGCAGCTAATCGGTACGGAAAACCTTGCTGAGTGGCTTGCGGAATCTATGGCATCTAAATCTTGCGCGTCCTGGTTTTGAGAAGGGTTAGGAAGTCGGCAAGGAGTCAGGTAATGACGGCGTTGAATGTGAGCCACTGAGCGGAGTCCTGGGTCTTGATGGTTGGGATGCAAGATTCGGCAACGGTGTTCAACTATATCTCGAACTTGAAGGGAAAGCCTCCCAACGGCATTGATACAGAGCCGTAATGAAGCTTCAGAAGAGGGTTGAGGCTTGGTTTATTGGACGGCAATGGCAGTGGAAGATTGTTGCAATCTTCCTGTTGTCCCGTTCACCATGACCGGGCTTGAGATGGGCAAGAACCGGCCCCAGCGCTGAATGGTTGAGGATGCTCCGAGCTTGAGGCAAAGACTGAGCGGACAATATCGAGCGAGAGCGAATAATGGGGAGGGACGGTGGGACGATGATGGGGGGAACGATAGAAGGAAGCTCGGTACAGCAGTGAGATTCTTTTGTGCGGTCCTTGAGCGCCGGAAAGTAGGCTGCACGGATGGATCGGCACCCAGGAAGCAGACCCGGGAGAGCTAAATCGTGATTTGGGGGACGCCTAGAAATAAGCATGGGAGAAAAACTGACCAAAAGCGGTGGCTCGGCCCAGCAAGATTGCGGTTGAGAAGAAGATGGCAAATCGAGGTGGTGGCAAACATGTGCACACTGATAAGAGGCATCTGCTTAATACACGAGGTATTTGGGGGACGTCTAGAAATAAGCATGGGAGAAAAACTGACCAAAAGCGGTGGCTCGGCCCAGCAAAATTGCGGTTGAGAAGAAGATGGCAAATCGAGGTGGTGGCAAACATGTGCACACTGATACGAGGCATCTGCTTAATACACGAGGTATGCCGCTCTACACGAGCACTGCCCGCTCACTCGTTCTTGACGTGACGCCGGACCTAGACGAGTCAAGGTGAAGGTCAGCTTCCCACTAGATGTAGATATACGGTAAACACACCTGTTTTGCGGCGACGACTTGGGGAAGGTACGGTAGGCCGGAGGATAACATGAGTGAGGGGAACACGTACCTCGTACTCAGCGTTGAGCGATGATGCGTGCGTGGATTGAAATTGCGGGTCTGAAGTTACCGGGGAAGGACAAGTGGCGGGAGGCCACTCAGTGCTGCCAGGCTTCCGGCGATTGAGGTGCAATGCGCGTATACGGAACACGGCAGCGCTGAGGACGGGTCGGCGCATTTGCGTGTGGACAGCCAGGCCCTGGATGGGACTTGAGTTTGCGTGTAACATTGGGCAACATATTGTCATGACTTGGAGATGAGAGGGGATGAGAGTAGGAAAGATTAGGCTGCGGGGAGGAGGTGCAGGGACGAAAAGATGGTGGTGAAAGAAAGAAAGACGCGCTGACACTGACGGTGACAGCCCATCAGCAAACCTCCTGGCCGTCCACGTGATGGTTTCATCGTCTGATCCGACGGTTGATGTTCGGCCCGCTCGGCTAGGTACTTGGCCATCTGCATCGTCGTCTTCAAGTCACATCCCCCGACAAATTTAACGAGGTACACGCTTGGTTCGCACTTCTCACTGAATTTATTGACATGGACAGGCCTCAAGCTAAGGATATAAGGACTAGTACAAACATGCTGCCAGAATTTATTGAATTTAAACCAACGCCCGGACATGCACTGAAGGAAGCGATGTTCACAAGGCATTTTGAAAGGAAGGGAGACCAAATATTTTTTCAATTTAGTGACTGAAATCTGGCATATATTGCATGAACTGGCAGAGAAGTTGAAAATGGTGGACCAAGCATTTCTGGCAGAGTGTCGCGCGTATGGCACGTATGGCTGCCATACTGGCCAGACACATCAGACGCAGCCAGACGTTGCCACATGCGCCATAGATTTTTAGTTTTGCTGATGCACTGATAGGTCGGACCATGAGGTCGCGGTAGGACGAGCGCTGATGTGGGCCATCATTGAAACGGGCCTTTTATCTTCCCTACTGTACTATTACGATCAAATCGACAGGGGGGGTGACGCGTGACTTCTTTTACCTATTCGACATTTCGGTAGAGGCTCTGGCGGAGCGTGACACCCCTCAAAATTTCGATATTCCCACGAAAAACTTCGGCTTTTTCACTGTTTTCGGCAATTTTGGGGCCTGCGTGACGGGTTGGAGGTTCGACAGGGGGCCAAGTGACGCGTGACCTCGACCAAAAGTAGGGTTCCACACGGGTACCGGGTCCACGCGCGGGTTTGGACCCGAGGGTCCGCCGGGTTCGGGTACGGGTTGAGATTTTCAACCCGTCGCAATACCGTGGACCCGCGCGGATAAACCCGCGGGTTTTCGGCCGACAAGAGCTTATTGACACATTCCTCGAGCCCGTACCGAACACTGAGCCTTCCTTGGAAGGCGAAAATTTTCAACGACACTCCTTTCTATCATTTATGCTCTCATTCCTAGTCCATTTTGGACGGCGATCTTCGACTTGGACACATGTATTGACGCCACACCGAATGCTTTTTCGACTATACCTCTTTTTATCATTTATGCCCTCATTCTCTACGCTACTGTTTCCATCTAGGTTTTCGACTATACCTCTTTCTATCATTGATCCTCTCATTCCTGGACCATTGTGGACGGCGATCTTCGACTTGGACACATGTATTGACGCCACACCGAATGCTTTTTCGACTATACCTCTTTCTATCATTTATGCCCTCGTTCTCTACACTATTTTTTCCATCTAAGCCGTCAGAAATCGTTCAGGCTCGTAAATGAACACGAAATGGTTGGAGCCTTACGTTTTTTTTTCTCTCGATGGCTCGGTATTTAAGGTGAAAGGTATCAACTCTTCCCCACCACTCGCTCAATCATGCCTCGCCCAAAGAGCGTTGCGAGCGGCTCTTCTTCCTCTTCTCGGTCCACTCTTTCCACCCGCGCCGCAGCTGCACTAAAAAAAGTGAAACAGAGGGCCGCCAAAGTTATCACAAAAACTGTCAAGAAGGCTGTCGACGTCGCTCGGCCACGGCGCAAGAGACGTCGCACATCGAAGGCTGATGCTGCTCTCGAGGACGGCGACAAGGAGATGGGATTTCTCGCTGACCAGACTGCACCGTCCGGTATGCTTGGATTAATGTCCATCGGCCTATCTCATTCTCTCTCATTCTTTCTAGATAAATCCATCAACTCCGAAAAGCGTGCGTAGTGCATTTGTCTTTTCAAACTCTTCCGCATTTGACACGTTGTAGATGAATCGAACTCCGTAGATGCAAATCCCGATGCTGGCTCCGACCCCAAGGACGCTGCCTCCGAACCTGAAGTACAGGAACTAACAGAGGAGGAGGAGCTCAGTGAGTCGCCCCCCTAATGTTCTTTTCAAGTTATTGACTCCCTTCCTAGATGAACACAAGAAAAAATGGACCTCACCGATATACTCATTCTTCTCGGACGTCTCCATTAGCCACGGGGACGATGGACGGCGCTATCACTTGTTTAAATGTGGTGCGAGCCGATGCAAAGGTATTTACTGGACGTCGTAGCGTTTCTTCGCTGATTGATTTT
This sequence comes from Mycena capillaripes, assembly GCA_029204075.1. Lineage (NCBI taxonomy): Eukaryota > Fungi > Basidiomycota > Agaricomycetes > Agaricales > Mycenaceae > Mycena > Mycena capillaripes. Next base: position 32,756 of record JARHKZ010000049.1, read on the forward strand.
TGGCATGTATTCAGGCCGCGGCTTCCCGGGCGTGAAACGGCCTTTCAAAAACGCAGATGGTACTCGTGCTTCTGATGCTGGCTCCACTAGCAACATGAAAAAGCATGCTATCCAATGCTTTGGCCAGAACGTTGTCGATGCCGCTTTGAATGGTGAGGGCGCCAAGAATCCCGACGGCTCAATTTTTGCAGCATTTGCACGGGCTGGACAGCGTCCTGTCAATGTAGCACATCGCTCACATACCAACCCAGAAGCTCGGTTCGTCCTTACTACAGTTTGTCTCTCTCATACTTACATTTTTCTCAGCGCAAACATTGTACAGTGGGTCACGGAAAGCACACGTCCGCCTCATCTCGTCAATGATCGCGGGTTTCGCACACTTATGACTGCCGGGCGCCCTGCTCTTCATCTTCCATCTGGTGAAACTGTTTCACGGGACATCCAAAACTCATTCATCCGATGCAAAACTACGATCGACAATCTCCTTCAAGTGAATTTCCTTCTTCAGTCTTATTTATTTCCTAATGCGCCTTCAGAACTACCCGGGACTATTGAACTTCGCCACCGACGCTTGGACGTCTCCAAACCATCGTGCTTTTGTGGCTTGGACTGTTCACCTTCATCATGAGGGAACCCCACTCGCATTCCTGTTGGATATCATCGAAGTTCCCGAGGTGTGTTTGATTCTCTATGTTCATGGGGCTCCACTGAGATAATTCAGTCTCATACGGGTGAAACTCTTGCTCGGGCATTTGACCGGATGTTAGCGTCCCATGGTTTGAGCAAAAAGGTATATCATTCTGTACTGTTTTCATTATTTGAAGCCTACCCTCTGCGTTAGATTCTGTCGTGGACTGGTGACAATGCTTCTTCGAACGATACCCAGACCACCGCTATGTCGGATATTCCAACCAACTCATTCAACAAAAGAAACCGTGTCCGCTGCTTTGCACACACTCTGAACCTTGTCGCGAAATCAATTCTTCGACCTTTCTCTGCTCCCGAGAAAAAGAAGAAGACTGGGGAAGACAATGGAGGCGATAACGACACTGATTCTCTTCCAGACCTCGTATCCGTGTCCGATTCAGATTCATTTGATGGTGCATTTGACGATGATGACGAGGAGATGGACTCTGCGGAGGAGGAGGATACATCCAGTAATGTTGAAGACGAGCTGGACTTGGATGAACGGGCTGCGCTAGAGGAGGAGGAGCAGAAGGCTTTTGATGCAGAGACCAGAATAGTCAAGAAGAGTCTTGATAAAGTATGTGCGCCGCCCTAATCCAATACCATATTTTATTCTCTTATCTTTTGTAAGATTCGCAAGCTGTCCTTCGCCGTGATCAACTCGACAACGATTCTGCTGCCAGCTTGGCGTCGACTTTGTCGCAAGCATCAATGCAAGGAACGAATCATTCCACGTGATGTTCGTACTCGATGGAACTCTACTTACGATATGTTGTACTTTACTGAAAAGTACCGCACTGTCATCGACTCAATCACTAGCGACAAGGTCTACAAATGGCGCCAATATGAACTGGATGACGATGAGTGGCTTGTGATTGGAGATCTGATTCACGTTCTCGAAGTACGTCTCTCTGCTCATTTGACAAAATCTTAATTTCATCCAACCACACAGGTTTTCAAAAAAGCGACTCTTTTCTTCTCCAGTGACTCCATGAGCACCATTGCTAACGTTGTTTCGACCATGGACGTAATCGACAATATTCTCGAGTCACGAGGCGAACGTGAACTTCGACCTGGGGTTATCCATGCGGTTTCCCTTGGCCGCAACACTTTGCAGTGGTATTATGTCAAGACTGGGCTCTCGGATGTCTATGGTCTCGCACTCGGTTCGTTTACTTGCTCAAAAACGGCTTAATAGATCCTGATTTCCAACTCTAGTCCTTCACCCGAGCTCCAAGCTCGAATACTTCCGTGCGAATGATTTCGACGCCGCATGGACCTCTGCTGTGGAAACTAGACTTCGACGCGAATACAATGCGTATTGCCAGCGACTCACCATTAAAGCCGTTGAAACAACTGTAAATCTTTTTCAATTTTGCAATGCTCTTCTGATAGATCTTTTCAGTCGGCCACAACTGTTGCTCCCCAGCTCGACAATAATATCATCAATTTCAGCACCTTCCAGAATCTCGGCGCCGTTGATGAAGATATCCGGGATGAGGTTTCCGACTATCTGGCGGCTCCCCGTGTCAGAACAGAAGATCCCATGAAGTGGTGGTGGAATCATCGGCACCAATATCCTGTTCTGTCTCAAGTTGCGTTGGATTACCTCAGTATTCCTTGTGAGTTGTATTTTATTTTAGCTTTGTACTCGCTCACATATAATAGCCACTTCTGTCGCCGTTGAGCGCGTCTTTTCTCATGGCCGCCGTCTTCTGGAATTTACTCGGAACCGCATGTCAGGTAAATCTTTCCGCCGACAGTTGTGCTTGGGGTCTTGGGGTCGTAGCAACTTGATTCGGATTCAGGATCTGATTGGGGCGTGCACCCCCAAGAAGCGCAAACGTGCACAGGTGGAGAAAGAGGACGAAGTTATTGAGATCTCTGACTAATATAGTACATGTTTTGTACCTTACTGTAAACAGACCTAAGACCGTCACTTCTTGCGTTTTTTTAGTTGCATACCGCGGGTTAACCCGACGGGTTTGAGGTACCGCGGGTAAAGCGATACCCGCGGGTGACCCGTACGGGTTTGGGACCCGTAGATTGGTCGGGTACGGTATTGGCGGGTCCGGGTCCGGGTTGCCTTCTGGGTACCCGCGGGTGGACCCGTGTGGAACCCTAACCAAAAGTCATGATCGACAGGGGGATGCGTGACGCGTGACTGCCGATTTGAAGGTAATAGTACAGTATCATCAGGATCTTGAACTTCTTCGTCCGCTTCTCCATCATCTCCACCCCCTCTTCACCTTCATCACTTTCCTCCCCTTCCCCTTCCCTTCAGCTTCATCCTCGCTTTCCTCCGGCCCCACATAGTTGCAGCTCTCACAGAATGATGGCTGTGGGCATGCTACAGTCATAAGTCATAGCCCTTGTTACATGCTATTAGGATGGGGTTCCAAGCCATACAATGCAAAATACTTTCGAAAAGTCAGCAGTTTTTGTTGGGAATGCTGGGGTGCGAATATTACTAGGTCAATTTCAGTCCTCCCTCTTAAGCCTGGACGACGGGTGCGTCCTTTGGCTTTGACATCGTCAGTCTCCTCAACTTCAGAGACGGTGTTGCCACTTTCAAATATGGAGTTTCCCAAGCTGTAATTACTATACCTTTGTCCGGCCCGTTCAGCGCGCAGTGGCGATGGTTTTTACGTTTTCTAACTGCGATTTCGGGCCACCGCTACCTCTGAGGCTGTCCAAAAATTTTATCTAATTGGTGGCTTCCCGTTTAGAATTACTGACATGTATTTAAAGTTTTGACGGTTCTGATTCCGTATGGCAACACGGACTGGACAGCTTCGGTTTTGCGTGCCGGCCGTTCGGCAGTTGTGATTGGCGGGTGGATTTGACCCATTGGGGTGCGAGGACCCCAGATACATGTCGCCTATGTGAGTCGGGGCTTCCTGGGGCTATTTTTCCCACCAGATTCAATGGTCTATGTGTTTTTAAATCCTACAGATTCGCCTCGAATACCACCCCATTCTTACCTGTGTGTAGGCAGGCTTCGAAGGGTTTGCGGACGAGCTGCCACAGCTACTTCCTTTTCAGGAAAGTGGTTGCATTTTGATCGTTTCACTACATACAGGGACAGCAGTGCATGTAGGCTGAGTAAACAAGCTTCAACATCTTCTGGACCATACACCAGCATCGTCTACATCTGGTAAATCCGAGTACCTTGAGGCAGAGCGGTGAATCCTGCGATTCCGACAAATGGAGGCCTGCGGTCTTCCTTTTCAAGGCCGCCTCCAGCGAAACTTTACGCTTTGGGATAAAAATACATTTGAGGTTTCCAGCTCCGTACGCAAAAAATACACCGAAATGTCCGTGGACATCATTAACAGTGGTCAAATACTCAGCGAGTCAGAAGAAATTCCCCGACATACTTACTATGATAGGAGCCAGTAGACGACCATCATGGTTCAAATAAATAGTGCCTCAAAGATCAATCGGAATAAGATCCATCATAGCAATAGGTCTCGGAGCATTCCGGAAATTTCTCTGGCCCATGGGTGGTCGATGTAGGTTGGGCTAAATTCTTGAATGGATCCTGAAATGCGAGGAAAGTACAAGTGACCACTCAATTGCAGCGCAAAACAATCTTACTGTACATCCACACTAGTTTCAACATGACCAACTCCATGTATTCCGGTTAGTGACAGTCTCGTGACCTCAAGAATCAAGGACAGACCAACTCTTGGAACAAGTGCTGAGAGAGAGAGAAAAGAAGAAGAAACCGTGACTCTACACCTGAGGGACAATGAATAAAACAATTCCTGAACTCGGTCGGAATTATATGGGCCGCCGTTGACAGAATCAGCGTCATGATAAATCAAGAAATGAAAGATATAGCTGGATCCCAGAGGTCTCGGAAGCCTGCAACAGACCGAGCAGTTTCCGGCATGGTTCACTGTGTGCTTCTCTGAATCATTAGCAACCTTGATCAACTAGAAGCAAAACTGCAAAGAGAGCGTGAAATCAGAACTAGACAAAGGAAATTTCAACATTCGCGACCAAAAGGTTCATGACCCCATGAAGGGAAGAAAAGAGTGAGTACAATCATAACGCGGCGAGAGGAAGAAAGGGACGGAGAAGGAAAAGGAATGACGAGACGAGGAAAAGTCAGATAAGGCACGAGCGAAAGAATGTAGATTGGCTTTGAAAGGGAAGGGAAGATGGGGCGCGATAAGTAAAGTGGAATATGATGAAATGACGGAGAGGAAGCAGGAATGAGAGGAGACCCACACGAACCCAAAGCGACCCGTCCTCGAGTTGGTACCAAGCGGGAGCAGTGGCACGGACTTGTGGCCCTGCGCTCGTGGCCTCGGGCGCGAGGAGTTGCAGCATTATTCGTACTATTCGAGGTCAGCTGCCAAGTCAAGCCCAAGTTAACGCCGGTGTGCATGCTTCGCGGTGAGCCATAACGACAACGAAAGCGAAAAAGGATCGGTGGTTCGGATGGAGAGAGGCGTGGAAATGTGTAACCGCAAGAAAGGAGATGTGATTCTCGACGCAAATGGCGGTTAAAGCTGTTGCCAAACAACGACACGCCGTCGCCTAACATCGTCTCTCTACTTCACCATGTCGCAAGCCAAAATGTGTGGGTTACAGGCTCTCATTTACTTTGCAATTACACAGGATCTCGTGACTAGACAGCTATGCTATTCCCGTCCATAGATGTCCCGCTCGAGTCGGCGGGCCCTTCGACTCTCGAAATTCAAATGTCTCCAGAAATTTACCAGAAATACCATTCGTGCCCAACTCTTTCTCGACTCGCCGAAGACTCGATATACTGTAGCATTTCGTTCAATTCTCCTGGGCTGTGACCTGTGACCAGAAGATTCGAACTTGAGAGTTCGAAAATGGGTCGGGGGAGGCGTGACAAGTTGAAAATTTCGTAAATTTGTCGCACCGTGGCCATGGTATCCCCAGCTCTCAGACACCTTTAACAGAGCTGCTCAGTGCTACAGAGTCAAGAAGGAAGGGTGGTGTGCTCAAAACCTGGCATGTAATGTTAACACATCAGCAACACTCACCTCCGGCGCCTCGGTGGGCAAAAAAATGAATTTTAGATGTTTTTTTGGGCCATTTTGTGACTTGTTTGGGAGATTCGAAAATTTCCTCGGTGACCTGTGACAGGTAAGAAAATATTCGTAAATTTTAGGGCCTGTGATGCGTGACCAACGAATTGAATGAAATGCTACAGTACCTCGTATATCCCTCAAATCAGATTGCCCCTGTTTTTATTTGCATCCTTCCATTTTTTTCCACTCTCTGGCCTTCCGGCTCCCGACCCCCGTATGGGCATGGATTTCCTGTTATATTCTTGGGGCTTGCCTGCTAAACGGGGCATTAGAAACTAGCTTCAATGAGGAAATTGGACGCTCCAGTATGTGCTTCCGACCTCCCCGATCAGCCGCTCACTGTCCATTCAAAAGGCATGTCCGTCTCCAAGCCTCTTGCTTCTCACCCTCACTCTTCGTTCTGTTGCCAGTGTATCGCTCCGTCCGTCTAATTTCATTCCCGCTGCCCCTGATCAACTAACTGCGCTGGTTGACGATCTGCATGCAAGGCATCGTGTTCAGTGCATCGGAAGGTAAGCAATTTCTTGCACTTCGACCTTTCTCTCTCCTCTTTCCATCCACAGGCAGCCCGATACCAGCGTGAAGACACCGTTTCGAGAGATCTATACCCTCAGATCCTATTAAATGATTTCCCCCATCCCCGACGATTTGATTTTCCCACTTGCATTGCAGCCGAGTCCGGCACCATTGTCAATTGCCGGCAGCCATCTACCGCCTCCCTCAAGCGTGCTCACCCCCCTATTTTTCCAGCGGCTGAGCTGAGCATCGCGAGCTAATCTTATTAAAAGTTGTTCTGTGCTGCCGGCTGAGAGGGTAAGTTTTCAATTTCAATGTCCACACCTCTACGTCAACGCTCCTCGGAATTGGTCGCGCTGTATTAATTAATTTCCTGTTGTTTTAAAGGATTTTTTTATCTCGACAATGCCCAAAAGCGCGTGGTTATAGTACGTGACATTGACTTAAACAGTGCACTTACATTTTTGCCCCCTTTTCAAATTCTATGCACAACGCGGTAAGTCCTGATGGAATTTATTCTCGCTGCATCTAATCGACTCGCATAGCATGTTTGAGTAGCGGCGGTTCAGCCCGTGATTGTGTCTAGGACCTTGATGTCCTAGGGCGAAGTGAATTTCCGAATTTAAGCGATCGACCTCGTGCTCTTCCGGCCATTAAAGGATAATCTGGTCGCCAACGCCGTACCACAAGTGGCCCGTTTTACAGGTTTTCCATCTATCCGCCACCTGAACCTGCAGAACCCCGTATTCAATAACATCGATCCTTATCAGAACTCTTCCAGCATTGCGCCCATCCACTCCATTTGTTCACACTATCCCACATCACCATCCACAAACATTTCCAATCTGGGCCGGCCCCAAAAATCCCTCCCAAAACTTCGGATCCCAGTATCACGAAGCTAAAAATCAAGACACTGAACTTCGATTGCATCAGCAACAGCCATTGGTGGCTGCTTGAACCCCAACTGCCATTCGACCTCTCGCACCTCGAGGATGTTACCTCGGGCGCTCGGTGTCGGTCTCCTACTCGAATTCAATCGGCTCTCCATACGAAAACCGCGGATTTACGCTCGTACATCGTTTCGATCTTTCCCGAATCTTAAATGACGATCATTTTGCATCCCACAGAAAACACAATAAATCCGAAATATACGAAGAGCCCATACCACCCATGGTTCTCGCCTAGCTCCACCTGCTCACATACTTAACCATAGGGAGCCTCCGCGAGGAACTACAGAACGTCGAGAGGCTGTTCGACGGCCTGCCCCCAACAAATCGCCTGGCGCTTTTGCGCATCGACATCATGACCCAACCCGCAAGGACGGGCTGCGGCAGCTCGGTGCGGCGTGCGCCAGCATGGGCACGGGGTGCACCGTCGAGGTGAATCCATGGCGCTCCATGAGCAGTGGGTGGGGGAACAGGCGACATGGCCAGCGTCGTGCGCTGCAGCGTTCGTGGAGCTGGATGGGAGAGGGAGGCTGGTGCTGCGAGTAGATGGTGGTAAGTATTAAGGCCTGCATTTCGAATATACTTGGAGTCCATGCTGATACGCCATGTATTCATTCATACGCTGTTATCGAAACTAAACGACGGATAGTTGAATGAATGATCATCGTTCGCCGCCTGTTCCCACAGACAGTCTGTGGAAACGGACACATGCCACATCGAGTGTCGTGGCGTGATCCCCTTGTCCCACATTCTGTTCCGCTTTATCCCTCCCAGGACTATCGAAAGCCCTGAATTACTCGCCGAAGCTTCAAGCTAGTAAGGTCAGCTCTGACTTGCTGCGAACTGTCGACTCCCTGACAATCCGTCGACCGTACCCACGTATCGCGTTCGTGTACCCAAATGACAAGCGGAGCCAGGTGGGAAGTGGATGGCATAGCGGTACGCACCCTATTAATACTACGACAAATGACGATGCTGAGAAATCCTGTCAGGTAGCCGTTATCCAAACAGGATGCTAAGCATATTAAAGTAACTGTGATTTGCTGCCTATCGCCGCATCTAGTCGAATGATGCCCGGTATCAACTTTTCAAGCCCTTAGACTGGACTGGGAATACTGAGAGATTAATTCTTGGTCTAAAAACGCCGATTTGGAGCCCTGACGATTCATCGACCGTTCTCAGACATAGCCGAATTCGTACCACAATGGAAGCAAAGAAAGCGTACTCTGCACCTGAGAGCGACGAGCGAAAATTCCAGCCGTCAATCTGTACAAGCTTTAGGACCCTGCTGAGCGAGCACAGCTTGTTGTTGTCGAACATCTTCTCGCGGGATGGAGCCACTCAGACAGTATTTGAAATAGCGAGCAGGTCGACACTGGGATATTTGCAGATTGTCATTATCCTGGATCAACTTCTCGCTCGAGTACGGATGGACGCGTGGGTTATAGATGAACCCTGACAGTTGCAAGTAGCAGATTCATCAATTTCCGATCGACAATCGACGTCCCGATTCCCAATTTTCAGACAGATACCGCAAACTATTGTCGAAAGTCGGAAATCCTTTACTTTGAGAAGGTTGCGCCGCTTTATTCCCCATCCAACTTCGTTCTGCCAATCATAACATCAATATGAAGACATGCGGCGATGGGCATTTCCTGGGTATAAAGCTGGGCCGATTAACGTCGTTTAGCTCCTCCGCAGCTGGTAAAACGGGGTCTGCACTGAAAGTGAAATGCAGCAGTAGCGCCGTTGTTGCGAGTGTTCTTGTGATCTTTTCATTCGCGGCGATGTTCGTTTGAAAGCATTGAGATCATGGCTTTGATTAGTAGCCTTTGATTATGTTCGAAACAGTCCTTGCAGTCCGCTGAGTCCTGGTCGCGGCCCTTTGTAACATAATGTACCGTTAGGAAACTCTTGCAAGCTAGCTGGCTCAACGGCTCTCACCAATTTTCTTGCGTCAAGTGTTAAAAATGCCAAGTGCCAGCATAGAGCCTAATAAAAGGCCGAAGCGGTAGATTTAATTTGGATTTATCGGTGGGAGTGAGTACCAAGAGTCTTGAGGTCTAGGGGGCTTTCGTACTCACTCCCCAATAGCACTAGATACTGCTTGGATTCCAAGGTATTATTAACATGATGAAAAGCGAGCAGGACAGTTCAAATTGAACATATTTCATGAGTGGAAACCTCCGGACCGTTGTCGGACCATTGGTTGATCAGCCAATCAGGGCACGAATAACGATCCCGTCAACAAAAAATATATCTTGCAGGCTCAATAGTACATGGAAACACCTGAAACCGTGGCCAAAATTCTGCCCTAAGTCTCCCTTCCCCCTTTTAAACATATTAACCCGGAATTTTGGATGTCATTTTCCGGTGCAGAAAAGTGAGACGAAGTGAATTATGTTACACGGTTGAATTATCAGTACTTTGGTGAAATGCCAAAATTTAAACTTTGGAAAAAAATCGAAAGAGCTGAGTGTATTCATTCTATGCTGAATCATTGTCAAACTGTGTTTTCAAGACGTAGTGGTCTGTATTTATATTGCTAGAGCCAAGGATTTGAGGGAAACATCGACCATGAGAAGATCAGTGGTTGTATATGGTCCCAATGGTGGATTTCACCTTCTTTCATCGCTCTGTGGAGTTGTAGTGCATTCTACAGTGCCCCCACAGGTTTATAGTGGTTCCCCTGAATGACTAAGGCTCATCCGCAATGGACAATGCCACAATCTGCAAGATGTTCAAAGCATGTAGACACGGAGAAAGAGGTTTGTGATACATGATATAATATATTTCGTGTTTTACCCTCTTTATAAAATTACGCATGTCTGTCCGTCCGAAGCCTTTTAAGCTCCGCTCATCTCCGCTGGTGCCGTATGCTGCGGCAGCTTGCCGCCCTTGATAGTTCATGCCCAAGTGCTGCCGGACCACAGGGAATCGACCATTCGGCATGACCGGCACTACGTCACTCTTACGACAAACATTGACAGACACTGCCCTCGCGCTAACATTGACAGATGTCTCCCACCGCACCTGAAACAAAGGTAGCCGCGGCGAACCGCGGCAAACATGCTCCTATTTCAGTGTATGGCTTGAAATATATTCCCCCAGACATAGGTTAAGTTTGAACAACTTCCACGTCCAAGGGATAGAATTAAATGGTACCAAAAGAACAAAAAATGCGCCGGAATACTGCAGCCAGAGGTGAAGTGAGGTGTTGCACTTCAGCGCTATGCCAGGTCCACATTATCTATTTCACAAAAGGGGATGGAGGCCGCGAAGCGGCCGACCAGTCCCTTGTCCCATCTAAAATTATGACAGAGGTCCCTCAAATCCCCACAAAAGTCTGCCAGACGTCGCTCACTAGGCCAAAAGAAGCGTCGTGCCCGAGAGGCAAATGAAAATCATAAACCCAAGGTCAAATCAGCTCAAGTTTTAACACCATACCTGGATCAGAATAATGATTAATGACAGGACTCGGATATGATGGCAAGATTACATCCCCGGCGCTCTGTTGCTCAACGTGCTCGACGACAACGGGAACTTGCGGGTAAAATCCGAGCTGAGTTAGGAGCACTACACACCCCTCAGTATGGAAATATCCGTTTCCAGTCCCAGACTCTGCGCAGGAGCGTAGAGGACGCCGAACGGCGTCTGCACGCAGACCCTGATTGCGGTAAGTTCAAGTCTGTCTGACTCGGAGTCACTGACTTGACAGATTGCCGAATCTTTAGATGCTACCCATGCCCTTGACAAAGCCCTGGAACATGAATATGCCTTGAATCGAGGTGAGAAGAATACCGGGCTCTATTGGGATCGAATGGAACAATTAAAACAGGAATGGAAACGTGACTCCTAATTTTCTCGCTGTAATTGATACTAAGTACCTTTGTTGTTTAAATTGAACTAAATGCACGGATATCAGATATATCGCGCTCCTTCTCTTGAAGCGATATATCTGTACTGTAGCATGAGGCCGCGAGGAACCAACCGAAGGTTGGTGACAAGTGGCATCTCCTGGTATCAACAGACTCAAATGGTGAAAAACAGCGGTGCACCCCGTAGCGTAGCACGGGCACACTGCTAGTATTTCATATTCCCGCTCACATAGTTACGTGCATGTATATAAGCTGCAGGTGCTGGTTGAATATACTTACCTATTTCTTCCCTTACAAAAGCTCCCTCTTCCTTTCATCAGGCAATTTTCCGTCTCCCGCTGTAGTCTAGCCCAAAGGACTATGATATTCAAACACCTCTTCAACAACGCCGTTCCAGAGTTGCTCTCCCCGGCCCGAAATCATGACTCGTGAGATGAACCTCTCGCTATCATTCTGGATGCTACTTTTCTCTCAACCGTTTGGTGAACAAATGATGGTATGTTCAATGCAATATGAATGATGGTGCTATTCGGGACCGGGTTCTCCTGGTGTGGAGTAACGAAACCCCGACCTTCGACACCATTTCAACGTTCTTTTCCTGCGACCAAAAGTCCGGTTTTTCCCACAACGGGAACTCAGGGATGGCCTCAAAACGAAGCGGTAGTATGTGGGCACAATGAAATGCCAGAAAATGTCACCTGCAGACGCTAATACGCTGAGTAAAAGCATAATTTCTGTCGCTCTCGCGGCTATCCAACGTTCCATCAAAAAGAAGAAAAATAAAAAGAAGGATGCGACCCTTGTCTGGCATGCTCCATAGTTGATGCCATCAACTGGCCAATACAACGCGTTACGGGTCTGATTCGAAGCCGAGGAAAAATGGCAGAGCCAGCTCTCCGATCCGGATTTGCCCAGGATACAATACCCGTTTCAATTCTGTAGCACTATATACAATCAACGTGCCACAGATGTGTTGTAAATAGAGGCTAAACGATATCAGACTCAGCGTTGGAGACAACGTCTATATAATATATTCACCTGAACGATATCAGACTACAAGTACATGTGAGTAAGAATAAATGAAAAAGGAATACAACGGAAAGCTCACCTCAGCGTTGGAGACAACGTCTGAGGTGAATACAGAATTCGATTCTGTATACAGTAAATACGAGTCCGTAGATAGCTGTATCTACTTCCATAATAGTCAAACAATGCGAGATACTAATCTGGCTCAAAACCGAATGCTGTTGTACAGTAAAATAACGGGAGAAGAACACGGACTTGTCAAAGGGTCCGATTGCTGTTATACAGCTTTCAACAAAATGAGGGGAGCAAGCGACAATGGGAGCACGCCTGTCCGCAGTGTTTAAACTCCACTTTAGGCTAACTAACTTTAGATTCGGGAACAAGATTACCTCAATGAAATGAATCTCTCCGGAAGACGGCCGTATATGCTTCAGAACCTACCCTAGTAAAGACTTGCCGGGCGCGTTCATTGCTGTTGGAAATGGTGCTAGAAAGAATGAGGGAGAGAGGTGGAGAGGAGGCCAGGACGGAAGCAAAATGACCGCCTCAACGGAGGAATGTGCGCGATCGACAGGAGTGGCTTCCGAGCCCCTATTCACGTTCTGAATCATTCGTGATCACCGTCGCAGTGTCGACAGGGCTTTGAATTTTGCGCGCGAGCTAGGGCGGGGTATTATTAGAAATCTGACCGTAAGTTTCGGTATCAATGCGGGGGGGTCGCCAGTAAAGTATTCTGGGCCCGTACTTTACTGTAACTTACAGCGCCGCAGGCCCGAAAAAATACCGTATTTTACCGTAATATATGGCTGTAATATTGGTAAACTTTGTAAAGTATGTGTAAAATTACCATCCAGCGTCTTTCTTGGCCCATGAAGTCTTCTCCGCCGTCCACTTCTCTTTCTGGGTTGCAGTCGGGGCCACGGGGGCTGAAGCGGCGCTCCCGGCATTCTTCGCACCGTTGGGTTCAAGGCGGGCAAGAAGAGCAGTGGTCTCGAGGTTGATGTATTCCTCGATGGCAAGACGAGGAGCATCGAAGGAGCGGACGACCCTGGGGCCCTGCTCAGGGCTAAGCATTTCGACATCCTTGTTGTCTGATTCTTCTTCCTCGTCAAGCGCGGCGGCACCGTAAGGGTCAGGATTATTGAACATCGTGTCGTCAGACGGGTCAGCGGCCATCAGAATCGGGTTGAGAAGCTCTTGGAGGGTGGGCGCGGGGAGAGTGCGTGGTGGGCCCGCTTCGACATCGAATTTATCGAGGCTGAGCTGGGCAGTGTGGGTATATACGTTCCCTGAGTTGAAGCCGTACTTCCAGTACTTCTCAAGAATGCCCATGTCGATGATGCTGAACGGCCCAAGACCATTACGTTTCGCTGTACTCCATGTACCCATCTTGGATGCGGTACGCTCATCACACATCTCAGATGCAGAGACGCTGAATAGCCTGATACCCAGTTTCTACAGGCCATTATCAACTTTGCGCGAATTATAAGAACGGTTACTAACTGCAACCTGAGAAGCGTCCGAATTGTTCTGGCGTGCCTTCCACCACGAGAGTCGCTGCAGGGGGTGGACACACGGGTCGTTAAAAGGCGCCTCCCGGTACATGTATGCTGGTCAGATGTTAGAACCAAGCGCGGCGATGAGAAGCATAAGAATCTAGTCACGGATGAGCTGTTTGATCAATAGTTTACCTTCCTCTTCTCCGCCGTCCTGCTCCTGCAGCCGTTCCGAGGCAAGCATGAAACAGGCATAGTTAATGAGGTCTCGCACAAGGTTTGGACAATTTTCTTGCGTGAGCTGAGACCGCGGAGGTAGATTGAGCTTGAGCGCGAGGTCAGAGTAATAAACTGCATGTGAGATACGTCAACTGGCACGCAACTTGCAATTAATCGCATGTTGATGAGTGCGGTCCGTGGCTTTGTTTGCTGAAGACTTGAGGCAACTGGTGCAGTAGTAAATGTTCTTTCCGTTCGAACCGGTACGTTCAATAAGAAGACGGGCGTTGAGGTCATTGAGTGTCCGTCCCCGGTTTGCATTTACTCGAGGAGAAACATTATTGACCAGCCGCTGCGTGCGCTCGAATTGGATATCGGTGGGTTTATTTTCCAGCGTGGCATTCGAGAGCTGGGTCAATGGTTCCTCGGGATCTGACTGCCCGAATGGCGGGGGCTATTATCTCGCATCAGGACCCAGAACAGGTTAAAATTAAAGATACAGTACGAACCCTGGGCCGAACTGGGACCGGATCTATTTTTCCCTCACGGCACTCTTCTTCGTAGACCTGGACCGCCGCATAGTAAGACCGGAAGGGTTCGGCGACAGGATCACTGAGGTATTGTGACGTAAATTTAAAGACATCCTCTAGCCCCTCGGCAAGTTCTGCCGTTCCCGCATGTTTTGAGGTGTCCAGGAAGCTGTCTGCAAGCTCCAGCAACTGCTCACTGCTCCCTGTCCATGATGGACGGCGGGACGGTGGGGGTCGAAAAGCAAAGTCTCGTGGCATTTTCACCGACTCATCACGGCTCCGCTCCGCAGTGCGCTGATGCTGAGATGTGGTCTACGACGGCCGGGAAATGCTCCGGCAGGTTGTGGTGGTTGGGAAAAAGTCAAAGGCCCTCGAAAACTGCATGGGAGGCCCTGGGTAGGTTGCACGAAGGCCGCGGCAAAATTTGAGAAAATTACGATTCTTTACACCCAATCTGCGGGGGCCCTGGTAAACTTTGTAATTTACATGTATTTTTTGCGCTGTGAATTACACCATCAAAAAATACCCCGCCCTAGCGCGAGCGCAGCGGTTTGTTCCACCACGGGCACAAAAAAGCCATTGCATCAATTTTCAAGTTGCACCAGATAATGGCGGGGTAATATACTAGAGTCTCATGAGAGACGTGCTTCAATATATTAGGAACTCTAATGACATATCTGTTTCAATGTATTAAGTTAGAGACACACCCAATTGGGGAAGCCAGGGCCCGGGCAGTCCAGCACTGCTGCTCGTCGCCGTGCTCACATAACCGCATTTGGCACACGTCGATCGAACGCTCTCCACATCGCGGCCGACGACGAGCATAAAAGGTTCATTTAAATTCCCCCCAAAAAATATGATTGACGGAGGGACCACCTATTTTACATCTTAGAGAGGAGCCAAGTTAGTAGCTGGGCGATGGAGCACAAAACATCATTTCCGATGATATGCACGTGGCACGCGCTGCGCGACCAGCTGCGACATTCAATACTAGATGTTGCCTCGTGGACAAGGGTGCGTCTGAGTCAGGGGGCATGTAGAAGTGAGTAGCCGACCACGAACGGGGAGGCGTGGTGTTGCAAGAGCACGACAACAATGGTTGCGAGAGGATGAGATGCACTCTTCCTGTCCCAAGTGCACTCCGCCCCACACCGCATCGTGCCTGTACTCAAGCGGGAATTTGTGTATACCCACATGCAACATATCCGAAGGCGTGACTTGTTTCTGTTTGAGCTTAATTTGGTGCTGCTGCGCAGTATTGTGCCTTTTTTCTTTAAGCCTGGTCGCGCCAGCAGCGAACTATCATAGGCTCGGCTCCTTCTGCGATGCAACGACACACACAGCACAATGTAATGAACGCGCAGCGATACAGATGCGTCCATTGTATCATCCGGGCTGGGTAAAATTGCCGCGACTGCCGCGGTGCTGCCGCGCACTGACGCGGCGGTGGGTGTGTTTTGCCGCGGCAGTGCCGCGCTGCCCATATTTCATTACAAGGGAGCTCAAATTTAGTGAGTCCGATGTTTTCCTATACCAATACATCGTTTTGACCGTAAATATTCCACCCTAAACCCGGAAATATACACCCTACTTTATAGATGAAGTGTTCACTAGATCCTGGCTATGTTACCAATTTTACAGGGCTTGAATGCACCCAATCATCTTGTATTTGAACGTTTATTGCTATTTCCAGGTGGTAAACAGTGATACGTAGGTAAGAGAAATGAACCGCCGCAGACATATGCCGTTGCCGCGCCGCAGGTGCGCACCGTCTATATTTCATCCTACTGGTCTTCTCTGACCTCAAGTCATGCTGAGACGACATTCATCAATAATAATACATAGTTTCGCCTATAATTCCCCATCGTAAACGTCCAAATGTACCTCTTGAACCACACCAATTTTTATGCTACTTAGATGTTGACTGAATCCTCGTTGTCTGACGAATTTCAGCTCAAAACACGACAGCAATTGATCATATCATCCTGTATTTCAGAGATAAATTGCTATTCATAAACTAGTGAACAAGTGTCTTCAAGGAAAGAAGGGGTGCTGGGTGAAAATGCAGCGCCTGCCCGCGGCGGTGGCTGTGTTTTACCGCGCAGTGCTGCGCAGGCTATAATGCATTACAGTATCTTTCTCTGACCTCAAATCCAGTCATAGAAATTTTTAGTAATGTAAATACATCTTTTTGACCTTAAATACACCACCTTAAACCTCAACCATTTTTTGGACTAAGGCTTGACAACATGGGGTGTATCTGCCTCATTTTCTGGGGAAATATAGCAGCACTGACCCAATAGTCATTCAATATAAGCCGTGCATTTGATTCATGAGCTGTCAAGAGGGAGGTATCCAGAAAGCAAGGAAGGAAATTGAACACAGACGCAGTGGTGGCTGTGTTTTGCCACCGCAGTGCCGCGCCATCCATATTTTATTTCACACACCTTCTGGGACGCTAAATCAGTTTAGAACAATGTTTCTCCATGTCAATTCATTTTTCAGGCCATGGTGTTCTGGGCCTACCATTCTTTTTTTTTTTTTTTTTTTTTTTTTTTTTTTTGTGTGGTACGATTGATCGCATGAACAATTAACAAAGTTAGCCTTCTACGACCGCGTAAGATGGAAGGGGCCTGCGGACCCTTCGAGGAGAACAGGATGTTGCCACCCCTGAGGAAATGTGTTACGCACAAGCAAACACTGTGTGTGGGACTCCGCGCCATTTATCTATTCCGGTCCCGGCGCCCAACGGGTCGGGACGGCGATCTTCTTGATCTGGTTGGAGCGATACCCACTAAAACCTCAGGCCCTCGTAGCCAGTCATCTGGCAGAATGTCTTCGTCTTCGAGGACTCCCCTCCATGTATCTAGTACCAGAGAGGGGGCAATTGAATATTGCGCGCCGTGCCTTAGACGGTCGGTGAGGTCACAATCAAACTTGAGCCTCTCGTTCATAGCAGATATCCATCTGTTTCGGACCTCGTTCTTAGATGCAGGCTCTTCGCTTTCCCGCCCTACGACACACTCGCACCTAAGTTTCCAGATCAGGTGGGCCGATTCGGTGATGAGGATTAAAAAGAACCGGGAGTCCACAATGGACTGGGGTTTGTTTTGAGCAGTAAAGCTGGCAAGGCCACTGCCTAGGATTGAAGGAAGGGAGATGGCTGGCCAGTTGTGTCCTTTCTTGGTCCATAGTTCCTCAGCAAGTTGCCATATTATGGCTTGACCTGGACGCTGGCACTGGACCATAATATGCTCCAGACCTTCTGTCTCCCCACATGCCTTACATACAGTTGGATGGCTCATAATGCATAAGGTCCGTTCCCTGCCAAAATGAGCTGAATTTGGCCAAATCCTATGCATTATGAGCAATATGCATTGTGAGCACTCTTCTACAGTGGTCAAAGGCATGTTGGTGGATCCAAAATCCTATGTGTTATGAGAATTTTTGGCAGGTATACATTATGAGCTGATGCATTATGAGCCATCCGACTGTATTTCGCGGTCTTCGCACTCTGGGATATTCCTCCAGTATATACCAATTCGGAGGAATCCGTGCATGCATCGCTAAAGGAAGGTTCGAATTTGTCTTGTAATGTCTTTGCGTTTGATTGATTTCCATACCGCCCCGGCAGAGGGTAAACTGGTATAGAGGGCTTTTGTAGCTGTCTGGACGGCAAGTATATTTTCCTCTGTTGCCTTCCTAGAGACCTTATTATACCGTGACTTTATTGCCCTATAGGCCACGGCTTGGGTGAGGGTAGAGAGTTTTGCGCCCAGAAGTATAGTTCCGGGGTGGGATGTGTGTTCTATCTGGTCATGTGTAGGCTTATCTCTGCCTTCCCGCGCCAAACACAACGCCTCTTGAAGCTCCCACTTGCTGCTCTCGTTTTTTTTTTTGCATCAATAAAAGTGGTGGGTGCCGTCCTACTTCTGATGAGCGCTAGAAGGTGTTGAATGATTTCACCGTTTCTGACGTGCACCCAACCCTGATCTTCCCATTGTGGTAGACCTTTGAGGCACTTCAGGAGAGTGTCTCTTTGACTCTCAATTTCCAGGGCGGTATGGAGGTTCGAGTCTTGAATTCCTATGATTGCCGCAAGAATTTCAGCTGTGGAGCTGGATTGCTCAAGGTCGGCGGGCATTTTTAAGCTCCTTTTTTTTGGGTTTCCGGCTGAGTAGAAAATCCCCAGCCCCGCCTCTGCGTCGGCGTCATTGGCTTTGAGTGATGCGGAGCCAATATAAAATTCAACTGGCTGGGAGTTAACCAGTAGAGCCGCATTGCGCTGGCCCTCTGTGTCAGGCTCTGGTACGTTCTATGGCTCCTTGTGTGGCTTGATGAAGATCCGGAAGCCATCCGCGAGTGTGCTTATTTGCGTAACGTCTTGGAATACGACGGATTTTTCGGAGTTTCCTTCTCTCGGAAAGGTGATGTATTTATCGGGTGTTGTAGGGTTCCACTTTGGGAGGAGTTCCCTTAGCCTCTTCAGAGCTGCAGCGGCACACGAGTGGGGGTTCTGGCACTCACGATTCGCTCGGTCATGTGAACACGCATCACACTCACAGTATTTGTTCGGCTCATGCTCCGGGCTCTCCAGCCTAGTGACGGCTTCGGATGCGTCCCCGACTAGATGTGCGTTGTGACGTTTTCGGAGGCATTTGCACTGATTTTCATTGCTTAGCTGCCGTTTCATTTGATCTTCTTAAAAATGGTGCCATAGGGGGAGCATTTCCCTTAGCTCCACAGATGGGCTCGGTGTGTCAAATTGGACTCCATATTTCTTTGCCGTCGCGATCATGCGTTTCAGATGCTGCGGCAGCCGGCGTGTTTTGGGTGAGAACCCTTGAGTATACATGTTGATACCATTCAATATCTATGATTTTAACCAAATCTTAACAACCCTAATTTTGTTGACTGAATGTTGACTATATACAAGACGTGCCTTCGCTTCGCTCCGGCGCAGGCGTGAAGGCTCATTTGCATTTGCATGGTAAAAGTATGGTTTATTGCCGCCATAGACGAAGGGATATGCAATTACAGGTTCAATTTCATGTGCAAATTTCTACCGTCCTTCGCCCGCCGTTGCAGCCTATGCAGCACACTCCCTAATGGATGTTTAGTAGATAACCGGAGGCCACTAAAATAATAGACAACACACTTCGTTGTACATTGGAAAGCGACCAAAATATCAGGCAGCTGCATGGATTGCGAGGGAAGTCCCATAATGCTAGCAGCTCACTTGGACGTTAGCATCCAAAGCGAGTACATCGCGAAGTACAACAATACACAACTGGGTAAGTAGCCGATCCTTCGCATGCGTCTGGACTGAGAACAACAGGTAAAATGTCCCGTAAAAGAGACACCGAATATTTCGCACCCTGGTACATGCCGCATATGGCAGCAAGTCCAACATTGCATCGACAATGTTAAAGTTCTTCAGAGGCGTGTTTGGGCTGCTGGACAGGCACAGGTGAGTCAGAGTTAATCGAACTCGATGTGCAACGCAATGAGCTGGTAACAGTGCTCGCCAGATGGCAGAAATGCGTACTTCGTGCTCAGCCTGCTCGCAGGAGGGAAACTAAACTTAGATTCGATGGAACGGAAACAACGGCGACGGGTCTAATGCCCGCAATACTCACGGCCACATTTCGAGGGTTTGAGTGGAACAAAGGGCATCAAGAAGAAAGTCTCTCACCGCATGGCATCGGCACAGGAACTCGAGTGACACTTTATAGGTGTCGCTGGGCCCCGTCGGTGTACATGGCGTTGAGTTCCGCAGCCCTAGCGACGAATTTAGGCGCGTTCTCGCAAACTCTTCTTCACTTACCGATGTCCACTTGCCCGAGATCGAAATAGGATGATCACGCACATAACTCTGCGATAGAATGAATTAATATTTGGCGGTTGTTCTACCGAGTGAAACAACGAAGTGTTCGGTAAACGGGTATACGAAGGGACAGAGATACATTACCTATCGCATATGATATAGCTCGCCGCTCGGTAAAACAATGGAAGTCTTAGATATAATTTGTTGAAAGGGATACCGCATTGAGTTTGAAACAGTTGAGCGACAACAACTTACAAAAGATAGCCCCATCACGTCGGACGCAATGAAGAAACGGTGGTATACAGTTGATGGAATCGGAAAATAATGTTTGTAATTCCATGTGGGTGAGTTGTCCATTGTGGGAGATGTTCTTACCATCAGGCCAGCGTTGCAGCGCAGAGGAATACACGCACCATGCCCGAAGCCTTTCGGTGGTGGCCGGGAAGATGAGCAGCGAGGGTCCGTGGCTCCCTGTTGCACAGCTGGTCCAGCACCGAGCCCAGGGTTGCCCTAAATCCACACATGTGAGTAACATTTGCGACTGATACGAGGATTGAGATGGGGAAGGGCTGGGTCACTCACCATATCGCGGGAGTACTTCTTCCGTGCTGGAGACGCCCGATTGAATATATTCGACTTCCTGGCGTGGAATGGCGTTGAAATTGAAGCACAAAGCGGCCATTGAGTTTAAAGTCTTGATGAATTGAGCCTTGGTAGTGAGCTTCAAGTTGATCTTTATTGAATATCACGGCGGTGCTCAAGGTTTCGAGGAATTTAGAGCCAGAACGTTGAGGTGCTAGGCTTGATAGTGGTAGGTCTTGGCTGGCCGTCAAATGTAACTTTCAAGGGGTTTCAGAGCCTTCTTCGACGTCTGTATACGCATAGCTTGGTAGCGCAAATTTTTACGGAATTTGGAACCTCCACTGGACATAAGTTAATTCTCGATAGCCAAACACATCTTGGATAGGCAGCGCAGCATAACATAGAGAGACAGAGGTGGCGGCGCAGGACTCCGAATGCAGAGATGATGGGGGTGGGACAGAAGAAGCGATGCGAGCAGATGTCTTTTGTGCGGAGGTTGAGGGCTGATCGGCGAGGTTTGAATCAACCAAGCGCCGGGGCGTCTAAGTTTAATGGTGATCGGCGAACTCGTTTCCTGGGAAAAGGGAACCAAGTTAAGGATAGTTGGGCAACGTGGTTCGGAAAAAGGCGAACTGACGTGATGGCAAACAATGTGCATACTGATTCGAGGGATCTCTTTAATATACGAGGTATGGAATATCCGACTTCATGCCGACCGAGAGAGGGCACCAATTGCCCCAGTCATCTTGGATCTCAGATCTGGTTGCTACTTATCAGTTGATGTATGGGTGGTAGGTAGGTAAGTTGGCAGGAAATTGGACAGTTGTCGCGCATGAACGCGGCGGTGGCTGTGCTATTGCCGTGCGGTCATAAACAAGTGCCGCACTGCCTCTTTTCTTTCCACGCACATCCCTGAGCCCCGAGTCAACCTCGATGGAGATTCAACAACCTATTTGCATCGTTGGGATCCCAGAAACTCTTCCAAAACCCTCGCAATAAGTGCGCTCAAAGGGAATCCCAATGTTGGGCTCAACTCCTGTTGTCCGCCGACTTCCGCTTCAGAAATTGGACAGGTTTGCTCTCAAGTGGCAGAAACTCGAATATGAATGTCTGAAGAAGTCTTATTACTCGGTCAGGTCCACTCTGAGGATGCATTTGTGAGTTCAATCCAGTTTGACGGTAACAAATGTCATTCTATTACAATGGGTGGCACAGTCATTAGGTCAGCTTCCAGCCATCCAACCCACAACAGTATTCGCTCTCTGTGGAACAATGAGGGCAGTTGTTTGGTGGTTCAAACTAACTCAGTTGTGTATTTGACAAATGTGGGCATCTGCACTTATTGATTGTAGTGGACCAACCCTCGCGTCCTTATGATCCACCGCTTCGGTGAGTGATTGCATACTTTAAAAGCTTCCTTGTCTTCTGCACACCGCGATTTTATACCCACCAGAAACTGCCAAGGTCCTCACATGGTTGAAATGTTGGCACTTGGCACTAATCTGAGTGCAATAGATGAATTCATAACTGTGCGGCAACTCAGAGGTATCTGAGTTGCATTCCTGGAATTCGACAAACAAGCTGGCTCTTTGTCTCCATGCCAGGTATATTTCATATTTGGGCACGAGTTGTGTACTGTTGGAAAATCCTCGCGTTCGGTATTTCGTTCCCAACATTCCTCTATAAAGTTGACAAGGTGTTGCAGTCGAACTGACGAGCCACTACCTCTACGCAAGATTTTCCGCGGCTCTGAAAGCCTTTAATTTGTCATGTTTCGACTACCATAATGTCATTCATCAAGGAATGCAGAAACCATTCTTGAAAGCAGAGGTCCCATTGTAAGAACTAGACTCGCTCAGGTTGGATTGTTCCGGCGTGCTCCTTGCGAAGGTGAGGGCCAGCCACTCAGACGGTCAAAATCAGTCCGTCCTTGCGAGAAAATAGCTCAAGACATGTGTACCGAAAAATCTCGGGGGTTTTTAACCGCAAAGGCTTTGTATGCAAATAAATAAAATGGCAGTGTGCGTGGCCATGATGATGACACAGACTCAGCATTGAGTTAGCATGCCTTTTCTCTGCCCGTTAAACATTGGTTGAGCTGCAATTAAATTCGTTCCCTTGGACTGCTGCCTACCGAAATGCGAGCCCTTCCATTTAGACAGTCAAACTTCGATCCATCTCCTGGTTTTGAGTGCCGAAAGTGCTGTGAGGTTGACACGCCAAACCTTATTGAGATTTGATTAGTCACAGACTCCCGTTCACTGTGGCATCACTGCGAAGTTGAAGGTCATTCCGGGCGTCTCGAAAAGAATCCGGGCATCCCGGCCGACCCGCTGTCGCAAAGCCATCGTCCAAATTTTGACTTTCCGGCTGTAGGATGGCCCCAATCAATGGTTCAACTAGCTTTTGAAAAATTATAGTGACTGCCCAGGGCAAGAATTTCTTTTACGCTCAGTTGATGTTCAACACCCTGAACTCATTTCCAGGGGTTTCGAGCCTTGGAGCACCAGAATTTTGCTTACCGTTGAATATTTGATCAAAATTTCTGAGGTTGAGAAACTTCTTTTTGTGAGTTCACATTCTGACCCTTGTATTGTTTGCACCTAAGGAATCTCTCGTACTCTTCCATTCCTGAAGTCATTTTTTGCAAGAAACTGGTTTGAAGGCTCAATATCCACTCCAATGTGACCCTTCGGCATAGCTTAGGCCCCTGGGTGGGGGCTTGGCATTCGGGAACACTGGGGGCATGTCTTCATTTCGGTGGTTTTGGCGGTCGGCGCTGGGTTGGCATACGCGCATCGCGTTCGGTCACAGCCGTGAGACTATTTTTCCGTGGAGCCGAACCTCTTCAAGTATCCGAATTGACTGCACTGAGCTCGTTGATTGAGGGAGACGAGGGGCAGGCAGTGAAACTGGGGAAGGGAAATGGTGTACCAAAGATTGTTTAAAAACAGTCTGACGTTCCACGACAGAGAGTAGAACAAAATTGTATTGCACGTAACAGATGAGGGAAATACTCTACGGCGAGATGTGGGCCAATTGATGCAGTTATGCATGCTCAGCGGCGCGGCGGCGGGGTGCAGGAGATTAAGCGTCGACGACGCTTAAATGTGCTGCGATGAAACCCGCGGTTTACGGTGTTCCTGTGGAAGAGCAACATAAACAGCCAACAGAAATCAAACAGAAATGTGAAAACGGCAGTGACCATACGTAGATAGGCACTGGTGAAGGCGGGGAGCGGCGCGCAACAGGAGGGGAGGCACCGAAGATAATCGCAGGAGTCGTGCACAGCTAGCAGCGATTTGCCCCCCGAGTCAAATGGCGCCAATCGCGAGTATGCTGCCATCCATAGATTAGCGCCCGCAGGGCAGGGAGTGGCACAAAGGGGGGGGGAGCGCGGACAGAAAATTGAGCTGTAGTATGGCCTCCAGGCAGCGCGACACCAAAAATGAGGTACAACTCCCGAGGAGAGATCCGTTATTTTCTTCTGCATTCCTTAAAATCGACGCTGACAGCCGCAGGAAGCGCCGCAAAGGGCGGGGAGCACGGGGAGCAAAAACCGAGTGTAAGATCGAGCGGCTGGCTGTTTGGAGGCAAATGGAGAGAGACACGCGCGAGGGAAAAGCTCGAAGAATTTTTCCCTGCGGTCACAAGTTCCCTGACGGCGGCGGAAGCGCCGCGAACGGTGGGGTGCGGGTGCAGGTAGCAATCGAGCTACCACGTAGTGTATAGGGTGCCCGGAAGGGAGAAAGCGGCGCTATTTGGCAAAGAGCGAGTAGGTACACCTTCTGCGGCCCTAAGACCGGGGCTGCGAGAACCAGGAAGCGGTGCGGGGGACGGGAATAGTCGAGCACCAAACAGCCTACTGGCACGGCACACAGGCGACTTGCTGGAAAGCGGACGGTATGATCTGCACGATCGGGTATATGCTCACCTTTCCATGTTCTCAGATTGAGGGTGAGAGCAACAGCAGGGTAGCAAATGCGAGCGAGGTGGTGGAAGCAAGCAAAGTGATCTGATCGCAGCAAGAGCAAATAAGGCTCTATTGGTCCATATTTCCGGCGCTTTTAGCGGAGGCTTTCACGCTCTCGGAAGGGGGTGTATTTTACACCAGGGATGCTACCGCCAACAGCGCAAGCGCGCGCGAACCGATTGCAAAACACCCAAAAGGGGACCCGATATCGGCGGGGCACTGCGCCCAACAACGCCGACGCACGATGCACAAGCGCTGGGCCGGAGTTACCACCAGGTATGGTTCTTTCTCTGAGCTAATATATTAAGCCACCTCTCCCATTACAAGCTGTGATATATTGAAGCACGTCTCTCATCAGAGGGCTTTAATATATAAAAACAGCTATATCCGCTGCAAGTTGAGACTTTCATTTTCATTCAATTGATTTCAAGTTATTATGATTCTGAACCGATATAGTACATCGTAAGTTACATTATATTTGATTTATTTTGAAATGAAACCACTCAACGTCCCCCAGTAGAACCACCGCGGCAAATGTACTAAGATCTAAATCTGGAACTCAATGCTGTTTTTGCGGTCCTCAACAACGTGCGAACGCCGTTCGATGCCCTCCTCTGGATCTCGATGCATGCCCGTGTGATGGACATATGTCTCTGTCTGTTGGGGCCCTGCCGCGTCTATAGACTGTCTCACCATGTTCTCTGCGCTTTGGCCTTCAGTTCTATTCCCGTCGGCCAGAGTCCGCGTGTATAAAGATGGCGTCATGCTGCGTGGACTCCGAAACTGAGACTTCGGGGTGCTGCTACTGTGTTGGGAGCCATCGGAGCCTTTATTTGGATGCAGATTTCGGAGGGCGTCAATGGCACGTATGAAGGACTACATGATATACGATTAGGGTTAAATTTTGTCATCGAAAGTATTGGAACGTTGAGCAGCGCTTACCGGATCGGTCGCGGCGAGCATAGCGTACAGAAATGGACGCGCGTTGAATATGCATTGATCTGTGGGATCCGGTCAGCGAGACGGCTCATCTTGTGGAATTCGGAAACCGCGCACCTAAGGCGTTTAACCGGGCCCTCTGCGAGAGGAGAACCAATTAAAAAAATCGCATAAGTACAACTGACAGGTTACTTGAAGGGCGTTAAGGGCACATACCAATTCGGTATCTTCTAGGTGCTTCGCGAGATACAAATCCAGAATAGAGCCGGAGAAGTTCAGGACGCAGGAAAGGCACGGATACAGCGCTGTTTCGGCGACGCGGTAAGTCCCAAATAAATGGAAGGGGTGAACTGAAGAGACCGTACTGATGCGCAGGATTATACCCCGGAATTGCAGGATCGGCGCGGCGCTGTACGCGGCGTGCTGCAAGGCGGTCAATTCGGCGGAAATTTCCGAACGTATGCGCTTCACTGACATCTGCGTTCATCGTCGTCAGTCTCGAAAACACTCAGGGCACAGCACCGCAAACGAACCCGGCGGCGGAGCATGTACGACATGAGAATGATGAAACAAACAAGCTCCGAAGACGCCATGAGGAAGATCCAGAACGTCTGCGTGCCGAAGAGCCATCGAAACCTCAGGACAGGGTCCGGATTGTTGAACCAACAGAGATCATCGTAATAACCCAGCTGGCCGGCGGCGAGGGTGCAGAAGTTGCATACGGCGACGAGGAGGGAGGAGCCGATCACGTAGTATTTTTCCATCATGAGACCGTTAACCCCGTAGATTAGAACCAATCTAGCGACGGTTAACTCATTTTGAGCCCGATTTTGTAAAGGGTAAGCTTACTGCAAATTTAGAGCCATGCAAAAGTACATGCAGGCAGAGAACAAGAGCGACGCCTGCAGGACCTCAGGATAAAGCGGCCAAATTCTAGTCGTTGGACGTACGTTACCAGCGAATGCAGCGAAAGTACATCCAGCGGGGGAGATGGGACCCGTCATGAACGTTTCCATTGGAATCAGGGTGACAGAAAGGATGAAGCTTGGTCGGCGAGGTGAGACAAAACTGTAAGTGGGGGAATGCGTCTGGCACGCACTTGGATATCAAGGCGTATACGAGCAGGCGGAAGCTCACGCGGTACAAGTGAGGCCGCGAGCGACTTCGCGAGGCAGTGTATGCAAAAGCCATAAGCACCATTGCGGAGAGGACGATCCCAGGGATCAAGACCCCGAGGATCAAAACCCTGTGGAGAGTTGAAGCGTGCGCCAATGGCTCCAATCCGCCTCGCACGACATTCAGCGTACCTCAGATGGTCCTCGAAAGAACTGGGGACGTGCTCTTTGGAGTCGGCCATGGCGGTAGGAGGGAAGAAAGAGCGACGCGGGAAGTAAAATATGATAGCGTAAACGGGGACCCAGGAACATAATTTGATTCTGTAACCCTCGAGTTCACCGTGCGCCACAATTTTGTTGTCCGCTTCTCTATATATGGAGATAATGCCGTTGAACCTTACGGCTTAAAGTGGTCGACAGTGACTAGTCCCAAACCGATGACACCGCTAAGCCTGGGTGGCGGAGAGAAAGACGAAGGTTGCTGGCCGGGGCTTCATTTTCGAACCCATTATCTGTAGCACTTTCAATGAACACAACCGACCCTCCCTGAAAGGAGATGCTGGAGGCCGACATGGCGATGGCGAGAAAAGAAGAGGCCTGCGTGCCGACCGCCGATGCATGCCATAATATCGAGAGGAACCCCGATGGCAAATCGGTGCAAAGACCGATCAAACCAAATGTGCCGAGCGCCAAAACTCTGGGCAATCAGGGGCATTTCCGGCAAAATCCGGCCCTTGGGATGACCGATTTTTCCGAACAACCTTGCGGCACTCCAGACCGTACAGAACAGATATCGACGAAGCAGCCCTCCGGACTGTTGCAATATTGACTAATACTGAGTAAGTTCGAGTATTACATAGCCGATTACCACGCTAGTCATCTTGGCAAACATGCCCGATACTCACGCTAGCCACCGGGTCCATATATATTCCGGACACCGCCTCCGTAGTATTACACTCGTCATCGTAACTTAAATGCTTTAAGGGTGTCTGTGAAACCTTTAAACTCCGCTCGATTCCCACCAATGCCATGTGCCTCATTCAACATTCGGCATGGCCGGCACTACGTCACTCCAACAAACTTTGACACTCCACTGAATAAAGGCTGCCGCGGCGAACATCGGCATTGTCGTATTGATTCAAAGAAGGGGATGGGAGACCGCGAAGCGGCCGACCAGTCCCTTGTATCGTATATCATTAACCGTTCTTTCACGAGATCCTACGAAACCTGTGCCAATTCCCCATGTCGCTCCATCTCCATCATTTGTCCTCTCCTCGCGCTGTTCAAAGACAAAACTCGCCTTTTCCATTTGCACTGGCACGGGACCTTGTTGTCTGTCATTGTTGCCTGCGGGAACTTTGCCGCAGGCGCTGAAGACTGTGCTAAAATTTTCAGCAGCGCTAGTGCGTACTCACCCCAGTTCGGTCGAACAGGTGCTCTGAGTACAAAGTCCACCAGGATTTCTCGCCCTCGAGTTTTTACACCGAAATAATCATCTCAAAAACCTTTCCTCTGCCATCTGGAAACTCACTGGTCTGTGCTCGGGCTGGACTCTGCTATGGGCAACTGGGCAACTGTTATTTTCCCTTGCTTCTGTCGTCGTCGTCCTTACTCTTTGCTGTGGCCTTCGATCACAATTGCTATGCTTCAGTTATAAAGCAAAAACATCGTGCCCTGCAATTTTCTGACCATAAATATGGAACTTTATTATCTGCGACTGGGTACTCGGCCACCTTAGCATGTTTGGCCACAAGCCCACCCATAGAGGCTGGTAGATACGGTTTTGTGGGCTCTGGACCAAGGTTATGCATCTCATGAGTGAACCAAGAAAATTTCCACGAATTTACATGGCGATTCCATGGCTCACCGAATTTTCTTTTCGGCGGTATCCCAAAGGGGCAATAAACGGGCTGGTCGGCCACCCGAATATTTCATTCGTTTACACTGGTTCTCTTCACCCTAGTGCAGTCTAAATGCTTCAAAGGATATAATTACACGGTCCTATACACCCAATCAGTTCATCTGAGGTATATGAGGATGATAAATTACCCTTTCAAGCCGAGCAGAATGGGTGAGATGGTGGTGCAGAACAAATAGTGTACTCTACAAAACAGAGAATGTATTTGGAGCCCATATGAAGGTACACAATACTCAATAGGATGTATTGTGACACACCCATTACCACAAGACGCCTCCCGCATCCCCATAGACCGTCCAAAAATCCATCTTTACACGCCAGTGAAATTTAGTGGTTTGGGGTAGTGGCCGACTGTGAAGGGAAGGTCGGACAGTTGAAAACCAAAAAAATGTGGGAGGATGCTTGGTTAGATGTTTCGAGTGCACATATCAATTTCCAAATTCGTCGCAAAGACGGGTGGATTGATAGAGAGGTGGCCGGATTGAGCGACTGAAGGTCAGCTCGAGATGTTCTTGACGGGTCTACAAGGGGAGGGGGAGCTATCTTTGCATATTGAATGAAGCAAGAGAGTTACCTGACATCAAGGGAAAATTTTGAGTCTTAAACCTTGTGAATTGGTGAAGATTTGGTGGAGAAAAGAACGAAAAACGAGCGCGAAGGCCGTTCGGAGATAAGAAATGATGTTCACACACCGGCATCTTGATAAAAAAGCTCCCACAGTTTTTGATCGCCGTATGACTTCGCCTCAAATTTTGACATACAGGGTCCTTGAAGGTCGGGCTCCATCCCACAGGGGCCAAATCCCAGGTTTCAGCATCGAAATGCCGTCTATTATGCAAGTGGCCAACTACCTAGTGTGGCCGAGAAGGCAGTCACCGATAATACACGTCCTTCCAAACTGTTAATTATGCAAAATTGTGGGTCTCTCAGCCTGAAGCTATCCAAATGAGTGCAATGGTCCTCACAGAGCCCGCAATACCGAACTGCGGAATTAAACGCAAATTGCGACTGTTGAGGCATGGAGGAGGAGGACGAACAACTGCCGGATTTTCAGATCTTGCAGATGAACCATTCCTAGACAGATGTGCACAATTGTTCCCATTCTGCCCATGGTTTACGATCTCCAAGCAGCGTTAAACCCAATTCAGGACTCTGGGGCGGTGGAGGCGGATCGCGTGGAGGAACATAAATAGTGGTTCCCCGCCTTTTTGTCGCTCCACTTTTTCCCTTTACCCCATGCCGTCTCAGTTATGAGGGGCACAGAATTAAACTAAATGGGTCGCTGAATGGTTTGCTCGATGAAGCATGAAGGTGGTTGATTTGGGCCGGAGCAGAGTGCCGCCAAACAGAAAAGATGAGTGCAAAATGGATGATGAAGGCAGGGGTTTTGATAGGGTGAGATAAGGCTGAGCAGCCGCATGGAGTAGCATTTGTAAAATTGGGGAGCAGGATGAGGACCGAACGAAGATAAGTTGCTTGCAGACTAGACACAATGAAGGTCCTGCTTGCCCCCAAATCGAGCCGTAAACGTACCGTAATCTGAACATCAGTTGGACCTGCCAAATAAGCCCAAATGCTGTTGAACTTGGTGTTCCGTTGTGTTCGGGCAGAAGGTAAGTATACATGAGATTGTCAGACAGAAGCGATAACCAAGCCCACGTGAGATTGAAGTGTATTGGGGAAGCAATGCAGGTGGGATAACAACAGCCGGGTAAAATGATATTGATTCTTCATGTGCAGATAAGATGAAGATGGAGTTTTGAATGGGGATGCAAGCCCGTCGGTACAGGATGAAGTCCGTTTTATGTATTCAACTCGCCAGCAATGAGCATCAATTACATGAAGGGGACCAGGGTCCGTCTTTCTCTTTGCTGGAGATGTTAACGACATTGATATCTGCAAAATGGTATCGGTGGTTTTACCTTGGTAAAAAGTGGGTTCCATCAAGGGAAGATGCAAATATACAAATTCTGTGCGATGGGCTGGATGAAATTAAATTGGTACGTTTCGAATCAAACTACGGCTACCGAATCAAGATGGGTTGATGTCAA
This sequence comes from Mycena capillaripes, assembly GCA_029204075.1. NCBI lineage: Eukaryota > Fungi > Basidiomycota > Agaricomycetes > Agaricales > Mycenaceae > Mycena > Mycena capillaripes. The sequence continues at coordinate 63,538 of JARHKZ010000049.1, forward strand.
CCAGTTCACAAGAAAAATGAACAGAGAACCTATCAGTAGAGTAGTTTGCCACAAGAGTCAGACTGGTGCGGTGTGCCTGGATTCCGATGCAGTTGAGGAGATATCAAACATTTAACAGTATGAGATTCTTTTTGAAGTCCGAGATGTCCGAGACGCAATGCACCTTCGTGTTGACCAGCAGCTTAGAGGAGAATGATAGAAGGCATAGTATGTGAGATTGCAATGGCTCAAGATATTTTTGATGTGGTGGGCCAGCGAAGGCTTTCCAAGAAACGGAGTCAATATCCAACTTGTATGAATGTACAAGAAACACGGGGAAAATTGCATCCAGATTCGTATGATCGTCGGGGTGGGGAGCCGCAAAAAATCCATTAAGCAGCAGGAAATTGGACCGGGCGAGGTCAATAAAACGGCCTCCAAAAATTAAGGTTAAAGTCGTCCAAAACAAAACAAAACAACACGAACAAGATGACCGTGTGGCAGTCAAATCCGTGGCGAAGCACGTTGTTTTATAACAAGTGGGATGTTATTCCTCGGCAACCATGGGAAAGTTCCTATATATGGCAATGCGGCGACTCCCGGACCAGAAATTTGGTGTTTTTTAACAGGTTTTTGAGCATACTTCGGCGCAAATTTTCAACCTTACCGGTGGCGTGAATGTTCAGTTTAGTGGACCCGTCACGCATCATCAGAACTCGGTCGAAATAGCACAGTATACCCTTTATGGAATCGGTTCTTCCGTGGTTGTTCCGCCCCGTCGGACGGTTTTTATCCGAAGAAGAAAAAACTTCAGAATACGATGGAATTCCACTACATCTGGTGATAATTAATCCTCACCAGTGGATGCATTGTGAAATCGGACTACCCCGGTCCGATCATACTGCACTGGCATAAATGTGACGTTGTGCCTGTGTCATTGCATCCATGCATCTTTGCATGCTGATCGCCAGCATCTCCCCAGCATCTCCCCTGTCATATAGTCGATTAAATATCTTATCTCGTCCACCCCAATTTTTACCGCACTCCGAAGAGATGTACGCGCTCCCGAAATCGTGGCAGAACTCCCAAAGAATCCTTGAAGGTATCTGCGAACTCGTCTCCAAGTTGACCCGCTTGGAAGTTTACCGAGCACCACATACAGGTGCGCATTGATCGGCCGTCCGCAGCTAGCTCTTAAGGCGCCGCGAAGGCAGGTACCGGAATTAGTATGTTGAATTGTGACATACATATCTATTGATGATTCACTTCCTTTCACAAAGGGTCCGATCAACAATTGGCACGTTAACCGCGACGGAGCGGGCTATGGTTCGTCCCCATTGGTTATATCTAGTTCACGGAGCAAGGAAGGAAGCCTACTTACTTGTCTGCGAAGTGGCTTAAGCGGCCGGGCTTAATTGGGTTAAGGGTGTTGAGGAGGTTAAGGCGGAAAAGAACGGACCAAGTCAGATTGGCGATCAGCTTCAATTTTACGGTTCCTGAGTTGACAGGCCGAGACATGATCCTTGATGCCTATTTTGGCTTGGCTTCTTTCTTCCCACACACGGACGTGACGATCTCTACGGCGTTTTAATCCCGCTACAAGTCATCTCATCCACGCCGCACCCGCCTGCGGCTGCTGTACTCTGGAACATCAGTCTCTTGACAATTGGCGTATTTAGACAGCTGGAACTTGAAGATGTCTTCTCCCCCCGCAGGCACGAACAACATTTTTGCTTTCCTTCCACAAACCTTTGTTCCTTGACGCCCGGCTTCTCGAGTGCGCAGTATAAGAAACGTCAAGCGACCCCGGGCCTCGACATCGCTGGCCATGGTTCACTTCGGGATGCTATCATCCTCACGCCGTCTTGCACTTTCTGCACTCGTCATAAGTCTCTTCCTAAGTTGTGAGTTGCCCGTCCCTATATCGCTGACCTCATTGACCATATCCATCATAGCGGCGAGCGCTATCGTCCCGCCAGGACAGCAAGGCGCTTTCAATCAATCGATAACGCAGTCCTCCGATGGGCCGACGACTAACGCTAATCTCATCGCTCAGACGGTACAGCAGGTGAATCAGAAATCGGGTGCCCCGGACGACGAGGCGCCAGATGCGGATATCCCCCCGACTGGCGTCACCGCAATCGATGGAGTCTTGACGAGCGCTAGCGTTGCCGATGTCACCGGCTCCACCAGCGCCCACCGTCGTCGACCCCGCCATTACTTCGGCCGCTTTGACAGGCGCCAGTCGGGCTTTGAGGAGATCTTCGCAGGTCTGTCCGCCGACCAGCACGACGCAGCCATTGAAGGCACCGCTTATCTCACGTACACACTCGTCCCCAACTCGACATACAACGTTGATGCTTGCTTAGCATGGGCAGCGACTATCGATGGCTGTGGTATGTTAACCTCGTGTCTGGTACGACTTGAAGTGGCTGACATCGTCAACTTCAATCTAGTGTTTGTCAACCTGTACTACGAGTTCAACAACTTTCTCCTCGACTTTGTCTTCAGCGAGGAATCTAACCTCAAATGTGTCGCGTATGCGGATATCCACAGCGCCTCTGAGAAGATCAACTTTGGTGGCCAGGCATCGTACCCGCAAGCAAGTGGCCGTATTTTATCCTGTGTGGACTAGTCTCACATCCTGTGCAGGTAGACAACAACACCGTACCCCTCACCTACATTACCCAAAGCAGCGGCTGGGGTCTCCAGAGCCTGATTGACCCCACGGATCCGGATGGCTATTCACTTGTCTTCGGCCCTAGTGACGGCGCTAATAACGCTCCCGGCGTGAGTACTACTATTCCTTTCATAGCCCATGTTTCATTCCGTATTTTTATCTTCCCGCACCTCGTCGTTTGCGAAATAACTTTCGGACGGCCATTTCTCGTTATCCTACCCCTTCTTTGGTTTTCGGACAGCGATGCTGACCAACAACCATCTAGTTTATGGGCTTCGCCTTTATAGACAAGTACGATGTAAATGCGTGCGCGCAGCTTTGCAATGGTCGTGGAATCGACCCTGTAGGTGGTGGATGCGCCTACTTCAACATCTGGCGTGCCCTCGTCGACGGCGTCCCTACCACATACACCTGCGCCATGGTATGTGATTTTATGCTTCATGTTCCACCTTTTTCGTCTCATCGACCGACAGTACTATCTCGCTACTGACGAGTCCACGGCTGTTAACACGGGCCAGGGTGACCTCGCCGTCACCTTTTCCCGCGGCTACAGCCGTGTCTCGGTTCTGCCCGATGGTGGCTTTGAGGGTTACACAGCGTGCGATGACTTCTGCTTCACCACGTCGGATGCGACCTGGACTGGCACCTCTCCCAGCGGCGGTAACCAGGACGCGACTATCTTCTTCTTCCCTCCCTACGCGTACATTGGGCACGGCGTCGGCCTGCTCGGTGCCGCTTCCGACGACGACGCTCTTCTGGGTACGCTCTCGCCCGCTGCCCCACTCGCGACCAAGCCCAGCGTTTCGTATTCCATCCAGTGTTTCATGAACACGGCGTTCTCCGGCCCGGATGTCGAGGCATCCGCGAATGTTGATATTCAATGGAATGGCGCCACTGTCGGCAGTTTCAGCGGGTTCAGCGATTGGCAGTTCGTGCAGGCGACGGCAACCGGCACGGGCAGCGATGTGCTCGCATTCGTCGGCAGCTCCGCGCCTGCCTGGGCCTTTATCGATAACTGCTTCGTCTATCAGGCTTGAAGGGTAGAGGACCAAAACCAATACAGACACTGAAGCTCTCGTTTGGACATTCTTTCGTTTAGTTGCACTCTTTTTGTGACACTCTTCTTTCATTGTTTTCTTAAACATGGGTTAATTAGGGACAATGGATAACTACCACTTTGTTCGCTATGACAATCTTATCTACACTTGCCTTTTTCTGTGGAAGCTGAGACGGGAAAGAGAGGCGTGGGCAGATGCATAAAACAAATTCATCCGCTTGCACCTGCCAGATTAATATTGTCGCTGAGAAGCTGCTAACTGAGTTCAGAATCAACGTGCAATTCCGCCGGATTTCCTGGAATCTGGCAGTATTTGCCCGGTTTGTGTCGGCTTTCAGCGTTCGAGTTCGAAATCCACGTACATGGTCCGATCTTAAAATGATCGATCGATCGACCTACCTTCGTTACCTGCCCGGGTTGCACCCCAAACAAGCTCACACGAACATGGCCTTCTGCAGAACGCCTTAGTTTGCTCACAATGACCGCGACATTCTACGTTATACTCCCGAGACATCTAGTAAAGGATTGCAATTTTACGGAAACACGAGTAAAAATAAATGAAGTAAGCCGCCCAAGCATCGTACTCCAGCTGACTACAACCAAAACGGCCTGCAAAGCGTTAGTGTTAGGTAACTTACTAAGGGCTCGAGAGTAAAAATATGCAGTTAAATGGTGAGATCGATGAGAGATGGGGAGTTCCACTCGATAGCTCATCTCGAAAGGAATGAAAAGAGCCACATACTTCGACATGCCACAGCCGCGAGGTTGAGGTCAATGGTAAGACATCGGCGATTTGATCCGTAGACACAGCCACTTTGCCCTTTCTCCGTGCTCAGCTATAGTCTAGGCGTCCACGCTCTAAGTCACCCACTGATCCCAACTTGGATCCATATGAAACACCTCTTAGCCTGGAGCCATAGCAGTGTAAATAATCACTCTCTTTATAAAATTCCGTGTGTCCGTCTGAAGCCACTCCGCTCGGCGCTGATGCCTGTGATGCCTGTCCGTGCCACCTTGATATTGAACTGCTAGCCTTAACCCGCAGTCGGCAGCCCTCGCCAAGGTGGTCTATTGGGACCGCAACGCAGTGAATGCGACACAGACCTAGTAGCGGCGGAAAAAAAGTATGATTGAGGAATTGAGAGCAAGAGCGACAGCTGGAGGTGAAAGGAGGCGTAAAGCGACGGAGGATGGAACGGAAGGTGCTCGCTGCTTATATGAGAAAATCCTTGGAAAATCCTACATGCCCGCAGTATAACAAACGTGCGCCATGCTGAGAATGTTGTGCCCCGAATTGAGTCGTTTTGGGTGAAATGATAATCCGCGACATTTATCTCTACTGCTTAGGGCTGTTCGCCGTGCCCGTCACGGGCACGGCCGTCGTTTCGACGGGAGTCGAACGGGTAAACCCGTCCCGGTTCCGTGCCGTCGTCGAGGCTCAAGGAATCTCTACGGGACGGACGGTCGACGGAACGGCCGTCACGGGTCGCCGGGGCTCGACGGTTCTGCCTCGCGGCGTAATTTCAACTGTATCGAAGTATGAATATAATCAACACTTAGTTAAGAATGTCCCGAGGCTTGTGTTCATCGTTTTGAGCGGTCGCAATGAGAACTCCACTTATTTCTCACAAATTAGAACAGAAGACTCGCGAATTGTATTCAAGCTTGCCGTCGTCATCCTCCTTCTCAGCGGCAAGGGATTGGGTCCATTTGTCAGTGTCCCTTTTACGAGTGCTCCGACGAAGCCCTATTATCTGTTAACGCGTGATTAATAAGCAATACAGGAAACAGACCATTGGTCGGGGGCAAGGCCTTGGTGTCCGACTCGGACTCGTAGAAATCGATGGCAGAAGCGGGGAGAAGGTTTCCATCTGCTTCGAGAGCGCACTGGTCAGCCATCGTCGGAGGAAGATGGTGTAGAAAGCCCATTTTCGTCCCAGGCTTTATAGCTCAGCCTCGGTTATGTAGCCGTAGGAACTATAAGCAAAAATTAGTATAAATGCGCGCCGGCACGCAAAAGCCAGAGGAACTAGGCACTAAGGGGAAGTAAAAATTGTGCAGCTGAAAAACATCCATATGCGGGGCGGTGTTATCCTAGATGAGCCATTCCGCCAAGCAAATTTCACGGTGCCAACAGGATATGAGGACGCCCTAGTATGAGTAACAGTCAAGCAGAAGTAAAAAAACACGGTTTTGGGAGGTACGACGCGTCGTCCATGGCGCGTTGTTAGAACCGTATAGTGGAGGTAAGAGAAGGAGTTGGCATACCGAGATGATCGCCGTGCCGCTTACACAACCGAGTCCAAATCTTGCATTTCAACTTCTCCATGCAGATCTGATCCCAGCGGGTTAGTATTCGACTACTCTGCCTACCCGTTGCCGCCCGTCGTGCCGTCGACGGCCGCTGTTCCGACGGCCGTCGCACCACTACACCGTCCCGTTGCCGTACCGTTGAAAATTTGCTCAAAGCCTCCACGGAACGGGCCGGGTACCCGTCGTACGGGACCCGTAGAAGCGGCACGACGGGTACGGCGTACAGCCCTACTACTGCTCGAGGGCCTCAATTGGCGTGGTTGTTGCAGTTCACAGTTGTTGCGTAGTGCGGAAAGAGCCCAAATTAAGTGCGTGATCATCATGAGTGGAAAATATAGATCAAAGGCAAATCAAAGGAGTTACGGACAGCAGATAGCACCCGTTAAAGAAGTGTTAATTACGTCTGTTTGTCCGAAGCCTTTTAATCGCCGACTGAATATTCATGCTCAGCTGGCATTCGGCACGAGCCAAACCTTATTTGCCCGCCCGGCGCCAATGCTGATGAGTTAGTTTCCTTTCCTCCAGATTATTGCTATTGACGCGGCGACTTAAGCTCTGACATGCGGCGTCTTGTCTGTCGCAACTTCAAGTTTGGCAGACACGCCGCGTTAAATGCTTCAGACAGACAGCATGATCCTATAACGAGTGTGATGTGATATAGTCATCTTGGGGATCATCTGTAAACTGTCCCCAATACCATCCCCGAAAATGGCCCCCTACGCCCTCCTCGCCCTCTTCACCATCCTCCCCCTCACCACTGCCAATACTTGCAACGGCGACAACTGCCTCAACGCTCTCCGCCAGCCAGCCATCACCTCTAGCGCCCTCTCCTTCTGTCACTCCTACACCGAGGGCCTTTACACCACAGCCGCCCCCACCCCGACCTTCGTGCCCACCACATGCAGCCCGCAGCGTGTGTCCAGCGCGTGTTATTGCGCTGACAATGTCGGGAACCCGACGTACGTGCCGGCGGCGTGTCCGACGAGTGGGCAGATCTTGCAGAACCCGAGCTTTTATGGTCAGCCCATTGCGGATGGGCGGAACGTGGATATTCGGCCTTGGGTGATCGCCGTGCCGACGGGGATGCCGGGGTGTGTTCCTGCTGGGAGTTACTCGACGGCGGATATGAGTGGATCTTGGGGGGATCCGAGGTCGATGTGCGTTGTTTCCCAGCTAGCTCCAGTGATTTGACGAGTGTGTGGTGAAGTGCTGACCAAGGCTTTCTCTTTGCGCAGTGAATGCAGCTTTGACCCTGTCGCCGGCGGGCTGTCGACCGTCACGCAGGACATCCAGCTCTGCCCCTCGACGAAGTACACCCTGCGGTATGCCATTATTCATGTTCACATTCATGTTTGTTTATCTACTAACCCTTTCCTTCAGCATCGCCACCGCCTGCGACTTCTGGACCGGCAGGGGTGCCTTCGGCATTCAGTTCCAGGTCTCCATCTCAGGCACCATCATCCTACCCTGGGGACCAGTCTGTCCCGCCTGCCAGGCCAGCGGCCCCGACGGAGACTGTCGTTTCTTTGCCGAGTACGAGAATCACAGCGCAGTGTTTACTTCGCCGGCCAGCGGGAAGGGCAGTCTGGTGGTCTCGGTGAAGCAGGTGGCCGGACTGAACACGACGCAGGTGCCGGCGTTGTTTGACCAGATTTTTGTGAATCCGGTTGGGGACACGAGTGATAATGATCCGGCGGAGATCATATAATTGCCTAGATCACAAGGTCCAGCCTCTTCCCTCCTATTTCGCGCACTTTCCGAGTATATATAGCTTCCTGTACATGCAAATCTTCTGAGAATTTTCTATGTATCTTTTTTTCACTTGCCGCCTTCCTGATTAGATGTCTTTTACGCAGAAAAAACCCAACAATTGCCCGATAAAAATGCGACTGAGCGGAGGTATGTACTCTCCAACCAGACGCGTAGTCAAACGTAGTAATGGGCGAATATAGTGAATTACCAGCACTGTTTACAGAGTATCCTCTTATTTTGTCGGCCGAAACTACTACTTGTAAGTCTTCATCCTTTTGATAGAAGAACGCCTGTCTGTCCGTCCGACGCCGTACTAGGTCTTGAGGGTCATTGCTGCACAGGGCAAAACTCGTCTGGCCGTCAGCCTTAACCCTTTTCTCGCTTTATCAATGTGGGCAGGCCGCACGACATCGAATACTGTACAGCGGCTGCGGCGAGCGGGCAGTTCTAGGTACACCACGGGACGGGGAGTTTCCGCGGCTGCAGCGAAGACGATGGGCGCACGCCCCGCGTTTCCACATTGTGTATCGTCCTCGCTCACGCACGGGACCTCACCGCGCTACGCACACATGCCGTATACTGGGCGTCGAGCTCCCGGCCATCCCGTGCCCGTGGAAGGGCGGAACGCACGGTCCTCATGTGGCGGAAGGGGAGGACTATGGTCGACGTAGATGTGCAGAGCCAATTGCAGGGACCGGATACACGCGTCTCAGTGCAGATGCGGGCATAGGCGCGGGAGAAGGGGGCACGAAACAAAGACCTCCCGTAGCACAGGCCGCGGGTGAGCTAAGCGCAAGAGGATGTAGCGTTGATAACGAGGCCAGTGGCGGCGGGGTTGACGTGTGGGAGAGCGGAGCCAGAGACGAGGTGTGGGAGGAGGGTGTGGCTCCGGTCAGCGGGGAGAAACGGATGGCAGAGGTGGCGACGACGGCGCTGGCATCGGGAGCAAGCGTTACTGCAGCAGGAGGCGCGGAGACATTGCGTCCGATGCCAGGTACGCCAGTCGGAGAGTGCGCGTCGACTTGCGGGAATACGAATAGCGCCTTGTCTTGCAGAGGACGCAAGATGCACGCACGCCATCCTTCAGCTCCTCGCCCACCTGTGCCCCCCTTCCGAGAGGTGCTCATGCTCTCGTATTGGCGGTAGAAGCGGCAGTCAAGGCAGTTAGGTGCCACGGCTTGGACGTCAGCGCTTCAGCAGTGGAGGTCGAGCAGTACAGACAAAGATTTGGTCTTCTGCTTGCCAGGGGAGCACCGCTGAGTGTCGATGACGACATCCGAATCCGCCGCCAGGCGCGGACGCTCCCGCCACTGCTGACGTGGCCATGGCAACGAAATGCTGGTACAACTGTCGCGGGAGGTGCTGGGGTTAGCCGCAATGCTAGATTTGAGGTTGCAGAGCGGAGGCGCGGTGAGGCGGCAGATGGCGGGGAAGCGTGGTGCAGGTAATGACGAGGTGTAAGTCGAAGACGATCGGGGTGCCAACAAAGGTGGGTGGCGCAAGTGCATACGAGGAGGCAGTAAAGGTAACGGAGCCGCGCGGGACGAGTGACTTGGCACTAAGGTCAAAGATACATCGACGAGGAGACGATCATATCTGGTTAGTGAATATGAAAATGGCCGTAATTTTACAAGGCAAGGAAAGAGCGGGGAGAGAGGCGTAAAGGTAAGAGTACGCATCTCCGTAGATAGGACGCCGATCTACGGCACGAGCCCAGAGTGCACCCAGCCTGAGGCAAAAACGGCTAGGGAAAGGGAAGAGGCCTGCAAAGCGTGAGTGTTAAAGCTCGAGAGCAGGGTATGCAGTTAAATGATGAGAGATGGGTAATTCTACTGGATACCCCATCTCGAAAGAAATGAAAAGAGCCACATACGTCGACATGCCACAGTCGGGAGTCGATGTCAATGGTAAGACGAAAGACGGATCCGTAGACACAGCCACGTCATCAGGAAATTGTCAGTCGCCGGATGTCGGCGGATGGCATCATGATTTGATCATTGATGTCCCGCTGATCTTGACTGGCGCGGTCAGATGAGGGCACATCCGCTGTCATGAGTTGGCTGCCAGAATCGTGCAGGCGTGCAGGCAGTCGACTGGGCTCATATGAAAAGTGTACGGCAGAGAACAGTCTGGGATATAAGTGTACGGGCGGATGGTACCCGGCGCGCCTACGACAGCGGCGCCCGATGTGCGGCAGCCTGTGCCCACCGAAATCACCCAGTTGGTCCGCCACCGGCCGTTCTCTAGACATCGACATCATGATGCACTCAGTGTCAAGTGACTCAGTCGGACTCCTCAGCCACTTCGAGCGACAGCTCCAGCAGTTAATCGGCTGGAAGCACCTGTCACAAGATTTTGTAGGGGTCAAGGTTCTTAATTATGAGAATCGTAATCGCCTCGAGAATCGTTGTAAAAGCTCCTCTGGAGGAGCTTTTACAACGATTCGACGATTCTGAGGCGATTCTGCATTTCGGCGATTCTCGACGATTCTCCCACGGTAAATTAATTCCAGAATCGACTCCAGAATTGCCGTCAGAATCGTGTATTTAAATTCCACTCTGACCGCCACTACTGTAGGTATGACCTAAAATTATTGAATCGACATGATTTTTTTTTTCTGAGGGTAATTCAGAGTCGAGAGTCCCCACTTCCAGTTTTAACCTTTGCAGCGTCACGTCTTGCCTGCCATAAAGACTGAGGCCGAACTCCAATCAAAATCTCGCTGCTTCTCGATTTTAGCACTTACTCTGATTCCCTCTAAGTAGGAGATACCCTGAATCGCCTTCAGTCCAGTGGTATACTAGTAGTAGTAGCGGACGCGTAGATGCGTCGGTTGATTGTGTTGATTGATGAGCGTATTGCACGTGGGCGGTCCGTGCGCATCTGGGTGTTGGTTGATCATTTGATGGTTGCTGATCGTTTCTCTCTTCAACCCCCACCATCCTTAACTCCCCTCATTTCCTCTTTGCCTGTCGCACCGCCCACATCCTCCAATCTTGTCGCTCGACCCCTGCCATCAGCCTTCAGCCTCAAGCCCTTGGTTTTGACCGAATCACGGCCATCTTCAGCAAGTTTGCGATCCTCAAGTCTTACCTCAAATGTCTCGGAACAGTTTGAAAACCCAACTCAAATGCAAGATATTACAACCCTCAAGACATTGGCCTCCTTCAAGCTCTCGTCCTCAAACTACATCAATCCTCCTCATCTTTGGTCAAGCACTACTCTGCCGCTCGTTTCTCGCGCCTTCAAGACTCAAGATTTCAAGCTCAAGCCCTCCAGAGGCTCCCTTGGCAAGCCCGCCGCAAGCACCTGACTGCCCTATTGCATTTTGACCTCATAGTCTGGTGGGGGACGCCTACCTCTAGTGGTATGTTCAATGTATGTCAAGCTGGCGAGATAGATGGACGAGGTGAAGTGTGTAGGTAGATGAATGAATGATATACTGTTGTTACGTTTTTTCTATGGCGTGATTTAAGAACCTGCCAGGGAGGAGCGGACGGGAGGAGGAGCAGAGTATAGGCCAAAATACCCCGCCTAACGGCTAACTCATCCGCGCGGACGGCAAACTCATCCGCGCGCGCGAACTTCGCTATCGGCGAACGGATGGTCACACTGGCGCGTCCGCGGACCGTCCGCAGTATCTTATCTCGTGAGGCGGATCCCGATCATACGGCCAGATCCGGCCACATCTGTTGGCCACCAATTTCCTGATGGTTGCCCTTTCTCCGCTAACACTCACTCAGCTATAGTCTAGGCGTCCACGCCCCAAGTCACCCATTGATCCCAACTTGGATGCATATGGGCCCCGAGGACGGCCTAATTGTATGATCGAACACATCTCAGCCTGGAGCCACAGCAGTGTGGATAGTCTCGGCGTACACGCATGCTTGGCCATACTTGCTCTAATTCTACACCCTCGGCTTCCTCTTCCGAATGACCTCCTTGGCGTCTCCGTACAATGACGCTGTCCCATCCCCCGATTCCGAATCCGAAAACGTGTTCGCTCCCAATCCCAATCCTGGCAAGTTCCGCGCGCTCGGTCGTCAGCGGCTCTGTGTCCTGTTGAACGCATTTGTATGCAAGCCTACAGGACGACTTCGCGTAAATTATACTCTGCCAATTACATAGGTGAGTGCCCATTCTTTGGGCTTCTTGCACCTGAGAGTTTTTCAGACAGCTGAGACGGGACAATCTGCACATGATAATTTTCGTGGCCCTGGTGTGAGTCACAGACAATTGAACCATTTTATTCCTGTGTGTCAGAGAGGAAGGATTAAGCTGTCCGGATTGTGCCTGCAACTTATATAAATTCTACGCCTTGTTTGAAGAAATAGGATCACCGGGTTATATGAAACTTGGTGCCATTATCAAGCAAATTAACATTAGACAGGTTGTGCAAAGCTGCACAGAGCCGCATGCGGCTTTTGTGCATTGTGCAAAGCTGTGTGCGGCTTTTGCTTTGCTATCCATTATGTATCCAAGCCTTGTATGCAGTGCTTTGATTGCTATTGGTGTTGATTCCGGCATCAGGTGGCAGGAAGAAGCGTGAAAAATGGTTATAAAATAGTCTGTTTTGGCAGCATCATGGCCAGAGTCACACAGCAGCTGTGGCGAAGCCAAATAATGACGTTAAATTGTTGTACATTATGCTAGGTAAGTGGTTCACTGTACTGCATAGCACCTAATCCACCTATATTTCATCGAAATGACCCTGGATTCACTCATAAATCCTTTGGTTCATCATGCGGCTTTGCACAATGCACAAAAGCCGCATGCGGCTCTGTGCGGCTTTGCACAACCTGTCTATTAATGTACTGTATCAACCCGTTCTCTCACGTCAAATCTCTTCACAGCTCTTTTCTTTGGAGATGAGATGATTTTCGGCACTTTGTTGCGCGCCGAGACGCAGGCTTGCGGTTACGATTTTCAGTCGTCTCTCTCTTGTGCCCTGCCCACGGGCGATGGAGGCTACGTCTTTCGCCCCTCTCATATTTTACTTCGTTCTGCGTCAGCAGACATATTAGATATTGGACGAGCCCAAAATTTATTGGACGAGCTCTGCGTTTGTGTGAGCATTCACAGCATCGATCCCTTGCATTAAATTTTCTTCCGGCGCTTCCTTCACAGCCATAGACAATCATCTGGGATCAGGAAATGCTGTATGTTGTCGGCTGTGGTCACGACGCGTGGAACGGCTCTCATCCTGGGACCACGACCATAGCTCTCTCCTCAATGGCCACAACTCACTTCTCTAACGCACTCATTCCCTGGGATGCTAACACGACCCGAGCCGTCGCAAGGCGTGATGAGATCACTCCCTCTCAAGGAGGATGGGCGCTAATTCGCGCCTCACTTCTGAATCCTACGCCTGGTCGCACCTTGGGTGAAGTTTACGCATTCGTCGGCAAGGCTTTAGAAAAGCGGGCGAACAGGGCCGCGTACGGTCTTGGCTTCGGTCCTCACGCTGTGGGGCGTTAAATTCAATCCTATTTCGGAAATGGCGAAGAAAGGGTACAAAAATTGGACCTCCTACGCACCTCAATTCCGCCGAAACTTCAAAGCCGTTGTGAGAAGCTGATGAAATATACAATACCGTACGTGGTCTACCCCATCGTAAGGCCACGGATTAATATTCCCAATTCCGCAGCAACGAATCTGCCAGGACGCAGTGTCAAGCATTCAAAGACATCGTGCACCTCATCACTCTCTTCCCTGGACTCCGGGTACTCTTCCTACGCTCGAAAGTTATCGGTAGTGCAGCGGCATCAGATAAAATCTCCACACTCTGGGAACATTGTATCGAACTCTCGGACGAGGAATGGAAGTTCTGGAAAATCCTAGCAGCGACTTGCCTGTCCGACGTCACTATCTCGGCCATCCCGGAGAACAGTACCATCCGTGAGCTGACGAATTGCGAGGAAGGAAATTTAAGCGTAATTGAGCGTCTCTTAATTGAAAATGACTGCTCGTGAGTCATGTTTCTACCGGGATATCTATTTCTAACCCAGAGATGAAGGGATTCAAAATTTACCAGTCCACTTTGTATCCGATATCTCGGCGGGATCCTGGATTTGCCCGGATTCTGGTTGAACACAGGAGTTGTCCACTCTGAGGTGGTCAACAAAGTATGCCGCAAGGTGGTCCACATCCTGAAGGACATTGGCGTCGATATCCTCATTTTGGGGCCTTCGGAGGAGCCCGAACCTCCATTCGATTATGATGGTCTGGATTTCCTGCCACTCACAATCCTCAATGGTGTTACACGCTGGTCCTATGCAATTGAACACGATGATTGGCTCCGAAAACCTTGGTCTGAAGCTTTCCGAGAACTTTTACAATTATTGCGGATGTGAGCATGTCAGCCTTTTCACCTCCTTCACGGATTAACTTGCCTGAGGCCACGCTCTGAAGCGCTGCTGCCAAATGCATCTGGATGTGCTACCAGTACCTTTGGTGATATCCTCCAAACCGAGTATAGCAAGGCTGAGGTTTATATCATGGTCGATGGGTAAGGCATCTAAAAGATCTGATGCAATTGACCCTGACAATGAAATTTCATTTACACAGAGAAGAGCTAGCCCCAGAAACGAAAGAGACTGTTCTCGATGCCCATCTGACAGAGTTGAACTGCCAAAATGATTCCACAAGCAGCCTTGACAGTCATAGTGCAGACCCCCAGGATGACAGCCACAGTCTCAGCTCTGTGCAGGACTCATTGCGTGATGGTGGTGCGCAGAATGACGAGCCTGATCTGGAATCCATGAACCTCCAGAGCCACAGCGAGGCGGATAGCAATATCTCATCTAGTGCCGACTGTGACTCTGAGGCTCCGGGCTTCATTCCACAAATAGTGAGTTTATTCCGCTCTGTCAAGACTCTCAACTTATGATTTTCAGAGCAACGAGTTCTCTTCCAGATTAGATTTCACGTTAAGGGAAGACACCGCTTATGGTCCAGATATATATGGAGGCTCAGTGAGTACGGAACCCTTTTGGATTCGGGCTAGCTAGTAAATTAATTCCAGGAAGACCAAAAATCGGAGCTGCGTGAAATCTCCAGGGTGGCAGATAAAACCTCAGTGCCTCCATGGAAAATTCTGCAGATGCAGGCAGAAGATCTCAAGATCACTGTGCAGAAAAATCAAGGAGAGTTAGGTGATGGCCATGCAGACACCCTGCATGCCATGGGGGAGCTTGTGTGGACATACTATGGGCTGGGTCAGTTCAAGGAGGCAGCCGATCTCAGGGTTGTGCTGCTGGAGAGACAAAGGGAAAGTCTGGGTGAAGATCATGAAGTGACTTTCAGGACAACAGTTGACCTGGGAGCAACATACGGCCGATTAGGTCTGTTCAACAAGGCACAGCAGCTTCAACTTATGTCACTGGAGAAACAAGCAAAGGTTCTGGGTGAGGACCATGCAGACACTCTGCAAACCATGGGGAGTCTGGCTTCAACATACCACAACCTTGGGCAGTACACCCGGGCGGAGGAGCTCAAGGTCGAAGTGTTGCAGAAGCGTAGGAAGATTCTGGGTGAAGACCATCCAGATACTCTGAGTGCTTTGGGGAGTCTGGCATTAGCATACCACTACCTCAGCCAGTACAGCAAGGCCGAGGACCTTGAGGCCGAAGTGTCGCAGAAGCAGACAAAGATTCTGGAGGAAGATCATCCACACACTCTGCATACCATGGGGAGTGTGGCATCAACATACTACGACTTCGGTCAACACACCCAGACGGCCCAGACAGAGAGGCTTGAGGTTGAACTGTTGCAGAAACAGATGAAGATTGTGGGGGAAGACCATCCACACACTCTGCATACCATGGGGAATCTAGCATTGACATATCGCACCCTCGGCCAGTACAACCAGGCAGAGGAGCTTGGGATTAAAGTGTTGCAGAAGCGGAGGTGGATTCTGGGTGAAGATCATCCATATACTCTGGATACCAAAGAATTTCTTGCAGGAATCTACTACTGCCAATGTCGGTTCAGGAAGGCAGAAGAGCTTCAGTTTACAGTTCTGGCAAAGGGGCGAGAGGTTCTCGGCGATGATCATCCGGACACTGGGCGAGTCATGAGCAGTCTTGCTTCAACATTCCGTAGACTGGACAAAGTGCGGGAGGCGGAGGAATTGGAGAGCCTCATTCAAGAGCAGCAAATGTAGTTAATTCATGTCCGAGTTGTGGAATTTTTGGGGCTTGTGGGCTTGGCAACAAACTCACAAGCTTAAACAAGACCAAAATAAATATAAATATAGAAACCTTCTCTAAGCTATGGCAGTGGCCTTGGCATTGGATTAGTCTTACACCCATAGTATATAGCCGTCACTGTTGGAATTTGGCTGCTTACTTGAGCAAGCCGAATATGGTTACTATGGCTGGGACCTCGGTTCCCGGTACCGAAGTAACTTGCAGTGGCTCGCAGCAATACTGCAGCTGCGCACAATAGAATATATGACTCTTATTTAGTTTTTATGACTCACCTTGGTAGTATAAAAGCCTGTAGTAGTTCAGTAGTTCATTACTATCTTACAGTTGTTTGCCCCCGAACTCGTTGTTAAGTTCTCACATTCATATCCTTCCCTCAGCACTAGGGCTCCCCACCGTATCCGTATTTACGGTTTACGGTTACGGGTTTACGGTCACCGTAACCGTACCGTAAGGCCCTGAGCGAACAGTTTTACGGTTACGGTTACGACTGCCCGTACATCGTAAGCAACCGTAAAAATACGGCCGTATACGGTATCTTTACGGACCGTAAATGCTCGGTAAATGCACCCGTGCATTCTTTGCGGTGAGTTCCTTTCAAAAGCCATGTTTTGTACTTAATCCCGCTCTAGTCGCTATAGGATATGGTTTCAAGCTCCTGGATGCATGGACCTCTTCCGATGAGCATGTGTTCCTTGCGATTGTGGCCCATTATGTCACCAATGACGGAAAGCTCCGCAAGTACACAACTTTACCGACGCTTGGTGTTGGCTTTCCTTGCCGACACCGATTTGTAGCTTCTGGAGGTAATTGGTGCTATAGAAGGCCAAAAATCGAACGTCTGTGCCTCCGCATATCAGTAGATCGTGACTGTTGCCCCCGACAGCGAAGATTTAGCTGCGACGACGTCCATCGGGCTTTGATGCTGCTCAACCACCACCTTCGTCTCAAATGCAAGTCCCTCGAGGATGTGCTCCTAGCCATGCAGGGACAGTAGACTCTCCACCCTGTGTCTTGTTTCAATTTTTATTTGTTTACTTTGTTTTATACGGGCCGTAATATCCGTAAAGTACCGTAAATGAACCGTACCGTACCGTAAGACCCTCTGATAGCGTCTTTACGGTTACGGTTACGGTGTTTAGTGGCTGTAACCGTATACGGTACGGTGGGGAGCCCTACTCAGCACGTCCAACAGCACAAACCGTTTGGAATATTCCTGGTAACTTAAGTTAATGGGTCTTAGTGAGCCTGATTTTGAGTTTTTGCAGTAAATCACATTTTCACCAGCCATTCTTGCATCAGCAGTGATCTCTTGATGTCTTTCCCACCCAAATCCCTCGGCTTTCTGACTTTGGCAGCTGAGCTGGTGATTGCCGCACCCAAAACTCATTGCTGAACCTTTAGGTTTTGCTACCCAGAAGAACATTGTTTGATCCCATTTTCACAATATGGCCAACTAAATGTTACTTACAGCCGGTTTGTAAAGTTTAGAGGGGTTTCGTAAAAAAAATGATATTTGTTTTTTGCTTACCTCTGTTTGCGAGAATGTCGTCGGCTAACACCGGCTTCACACTGTTGTGGCTCCACAGTTGGCTGCAAGCCGGGCAAAAGCTAGCTGTGGGCTGCCATTCAGCATGAATGGAATACACCTTGTTTAAATACACCTCCCTGCAGCCTTGCGCAGTTCAGCCGTGGTTGCACAAAACACCAATACTGTTCGGCAGCGGTTCGGAGTTGTGGAGCCGAGGACGCTCCAGCAAACAGAGGTAAGCACAAAACGAGCATCATTTTTTTTACGAAACCCCTCTAAACTTTACAAACCGGCTGTAGATCAAATTTTTCGAGAGCATTTGGGAGTTGGAAATAACACGAGTGAGAAGATGATCAGTGTTACTTTCACAGCTGCTCCATTGGGCGGGTGTCAATTCGGCACAGCTGACTTCGCAGATGACCATGCATATCAAATGGTACAAAATTGCAACTCAAACTGTTACATTCAGCAACGACGAAAATACAGACTAATTACCGCTCTCAGTAACGTAGTCAGCTTGGCCGAAGCCTCCAGTTTCAGACTCAATTTCAATTTCACTTTTTTTTTTTTTTTTTTTTTTTGACAGCCTAAACCACCGGTTTCGGCAACGTTGTCAGCCTGGGTGAATATTGCCATTTCCTGGTGTGTCTTGCTTTCCCCCTCCATGCTGTCTCTTGTGACTTTCTGCAACATGCCTGTCTCCACTATATTCGACAACAACGCTGCAAATTCTTGTGTTTCTCTTGATTGTGTTATCAACTCTGGGCTCTGGACTCACAACTTGCAAGCTCTCTGGTCGGCTGTCCCTTCCATCGACGTTGATGTAGCACGTGGTGCTCAAGTCTTTAAGTAAACATATTATGAAACATGAATTAACTGCTATCTTGGCTGCCTGAGGGAATTTTGATTGCTATGGCGTCTATAAGCATATATGTGGGTCTATATAACTGCCCAAAGAACCCATAGCATTTGGGATTTTCCTGATCATATCAAATATGGCCCAGTCACTGCGACTCCTGTATACAGTAGGATGGCTCATAATGCATAAGGTCGGTTCCCTGCCAAATTGAGCAGAATTTGCCCAAAGTCTATGCATTATGACCTTGTTTCTACAGTGGTAAAATGCATTTTGGTGATCCAAAATCTGATGCATTATGAGAAATTTTGGCAGGTATGCATTATGAGCTTATGCATTATGAACCATCCTACTGTAGGATCTGCCATGCTGTAGGTCCCTGGGGATTTCGAGCCAACTGGGGACGGCACGGATTCAACCAACTTGGTTTCCGTCGCTCTATTTGCAGTCTGTGGCACTCAACTGCTCCAAACATTAGAATGACCATCACTGTTCCATCCATGAGCTGTTCGTCCTGTATTTCGTCCTCCTCATGGTCTTCGAGCTGTTGGTAAAGGATGAATGTGTCTATATCCATGTTGCTGATGGTGGGAGATGCAGGACACGTCAGATGGAGGGTGAGAAAGACATGCTGATGGTTGATGTCCAGATATAAACTGAAGTGCAATCTAGTCTGTATGGCGGCTTATGGGAGACCAGAAGGTGTAGATTAGCCTATTTGCGCTGCAGCCATTCGAGCCATCTGATGGCTGTTTGGCGTTGCACAAATTGATGGCTCATGGCTCGAATGGCTTTATTACTCACCCTGATTTTTGGTGTCCATTAGTGACCTCAAAGTCATACAGCTCACATATGGGTGACTCGTCCTACCCACATATATGACAGCTGAATTGTAGGCCCAAAATACTTACTTTTGTTGAATTTGCAGGTCTCATGCGGTTCAGAGGCATTCCTTAAGGTCCATGAGTGATAATACACTCATTGACACTATTTCTAGCAGAAAAGCGGTTATATGACATTATTCCATCAGCCATCCATCAGCCATTAGCCATCAGTTTGTGCAACGCCAAACAGCCATCAGATGGCTCAAATGGTTGCAGCGCAAACTCTCTATTTTGGGAATAAATCGCCCTGCCAGCATGACTGGCATATGCGACCTTGGCCGGAAAGTATTTGGCGATACGAGCCGGAAGGTCTGGGACATCAACATTGAGAATATGAGATTTCTCGACATCGCATATATTGAACCACAGCTCTGACTTCAGGATCAAGCCACAGGCCCACAGATCTGGAGTCAATCTGGGGATCCACAGCCAAGAGGTTGCCTCCACAACTAGAGAGTAGCACGAATATATATTTGTGAATATGAATATTCGCCGAAACCTAGAAATTGATATTTATATTCATACAAATATTGATAGCAAATATTTGTTGCTGAGTCAGCAATATTCGCCAATATTCATGAATATGAATATTCAGTGAATACATTGAGAATTCGGGGGTTTAGTAGCCACCAATGAGTTACTGAGGACACTTTTATGTTATCTTGTGAGTTCAAACATTGTCAAAGACTCATACAAGCCCTTGTCTTGCATGTTCAGCCATTTGATGGACAATCACACTTGCTGTGTTCAACCTGTCAAGCAGTTGCCAGAGCAAAGATGTCTCTAAAGTGGTTGGTTTGCATATGAATTGCAGATCTAGTTGGTGTAAATGAAGTGTGTTATGGTTCCAGAGAGGAGATGTGCTAAACACACCCAAATTTACTAAGCCTGATTGAAATTTTAGCCGCATATTACAGCTGCAAATATTTGCGAATATCAACTTTCCTGAAAACTGATATTTGCATTTGCGTGAATAGCACAGCCACAGCAATTCACGAATATAAATATTTGCTATTCGCAAATGGCTTGGCACAAATATTTGCGATATTTGCTATTTGTGCTACTCCCTTCCACAACAACCAGAATCAATCAGGTAGTCACTGAAAGATGCATGCAGGATGCGCACTAAATCCCCCGAGCTCCATTGCACGACACAACCAAGATACTTGAGGACCTTTTTACGTGTTCCGGGCTCAGAGCCTAGGATGTTATTGATTGCTATGTGGTGCGGAGGCACCCTGCTGAGGACGATGGTACCCAATACAGCTCCATTGGCCTGCGCAAAGGTTTAGTTGTTCCAGTCACCGCAGTGGCGAAGCGCTGCAGTGTATAGCTCATCAAGGTCATTGGTAAACTCCAGCGACAATTTCAAAGGTTTGACAACTTGCAGGCTGTCGCGGCCCAAATGAATGGCTCGCCAGAAAAATCCGCCAAGGTCCTAGTCATGTCCGAACCAGACCAGTCCGAACCAAGACCCTCATCGCTCCCAATCCCCTGCAGGGTGTAATGGACGTACGCGACAATATCATGCCGTGTGACTACGGTTGTGAAATTATAGTGCCTTTCAGAGATGTGTGGATGCCCGCGGAATCGGCCAACAATGTCGGACTCCGGGCACCGATGAACAAAGAGAACAAAGGAGCATTGATCGGCCGAAAAAGCCATTGGCTGCAGCCAAGGCGATGGACGCACGCCTCGCATTTCCCCATTGTGACGTCTTCGGGACACCATCGCACCGTGCAGACATGCGCTGGGCGTCGAGCTCCCGGCCTTTCTGTCCCCTCGAGTCATCTACAGCGGAAACGCTGAGCGTAGATGTGCAGAGGCAAGGGCGGGGACGGGGGTACACGCGTCTCAGCGGAGACGCGGGCACGGGCGCGGGAGAAGGGCGAGGAAACTTAGACTAGCGTCGTGCCTAAAGACGAAACAACTTATGGTCTCCGTAGCACAAGATGCGGGGCACAAGACGATGCAGCGTTGGGAGCGAGGCGAGTGGCGCCAAGCGGAGCTGAAGACGAGGTGCGGGAACAGGGTGTGACTCCGGCAGTGGAAAGAAAACGGATGGCAGGGGTGGCGATGGGGGCGCTGGTATTTGGAGCAGGCTTTGCTGGGGCAGGGGACGCGGAGGCTTTGCGTCAGATGCCGGCTACGTGAGTCTGGGAGTGCGCGTCGACTTGAGGGCGTACAAATAGCGACTCGTCGTGCGGATGACGCAAAGATGCGCGCCTGGACGCCGTGAGGGGTCCGCCGTGCGCGCACGCTCCCGCTTCTGCTGATGTGGCTATAGGGACGGGTCACTGGTACCGCTGTCGCGGGCGGCGCTGGTGTAGAAATCGGCGATTTGATCCGTAGACACAGCCACTCTGCCCTTTCCCGCTAACCCTCACTTGCTCTAGGCGTCGACGCTCTAAGTCACCCGTTGATCCCATTTGGGTGCATATTGGCACCCGAAGACGACCTAAATATATCATGGAACACGTCTCAGCCTGGAGCAGTGTGTAGTCAGACGCTACAAGTTCCGCGTGCACGGCGTCAGCGGCTCTATATCCTTCTCATCAAGGTAAATGTGCACGATAGAATCCTGGTGCATTTCCTTTCCGGCCACCTTACTTTTGGAGCCTCTCACCCTTATATCGAGCACAGGAACGGCCTGCAGTACTACGGAACGTGCGTCCCTTCCTTCTACCTTTCTGCATCCCACTTTATAATCATAATTATTCGGCTCCTACATAGATTCGTACATTGGTATGCTTATTCATTTCAATCTGGTATGTGGCCGGCTAATCCACGCAAGCACGACCTCACCTGCCAAATGCCCTTCCACCGCGTCGGGGGCGACACCATTCAATAATATCGCGTTTGGAGGGTGTACGGGTGCAAGATCTACTCGGTATTTGACAGCTCTTGTCTTGCTGTTGAGTCCTCAACCGATCCTCGCATGCATTCTAATCAGGGGTCGATATTAAACCGAAGTTCGGCAAATGCAATTCAACAGCAGCATATCTGCGTAAGGAAATCACATCACCCTCTTTATAAGATTACGCTTCTCTTCACCCTCTTTATATCACCCTCTTTATAAGATTACGCTTCTCTGTCCGTCTGAAGCCATTTAAACTCCGCCAAGTCTCCGCTGATGCCGTACAACGCGGCAGCTTTTCGCCACGTTCCGGAGCCCTCTTTCCCGCCGGCCCACGGCCAATCAATCATTCGGCATTGTTGGCACGCGACGTAACCCTTTACTATACTTTGACAGACACTGCCCTAGCGCTGACATTGACAGATGGTTCCCACTGCACTAAAACAAAGGCGGCCGCGGCGAAGTTTGTACTCCCGCGCGTGCCTATAAAAGCGTACACAAAGCCAAACTCCGCTTAAACACTTATTCAAGCGCCGGGTTGCCGGGGCCAATAATTGGGCGTGCACACGCGCTTAGTGTACACTCCATAGGCTCATTCAAGCGCTGGTTTGCCAGGCTCATTGTGCACAGGCATGCACACGCGCTTTCACTACGGCGCCTTCGGATTGACGCCGGTTTGGCGCTTGAATGTAAGTGTTAAAATTTTCGAGGTGCTACTGTATAGCCGGCGCAAGGCCTTCAATTTACTTGCTATTTTATCAATACCACCCTTGCTTTTAAGAATTGGCTGGAGAGTGTAGTCTGAGAAAGACCAGAAGGTTCACATATTGTCTTGCTCAAATTTGGTCTGAATCCAGAGCTGCAGAATACAACTTGCAATACATGCACCACAAGTGGTTTGTGATAAACCTAAAGTTCATCATATCCGACAAAAGACTTAAAGATATAGAAACTGGCAAAAATGAATTGCCAGCATTGTGTGGGCTGTGGCCAGTCTTCAATTAGAATTTCGCTATCAATCTTTCATGAATTTCATGAAGTCTTCAATGGCTTTTCCCGTCCTTTACTTGCATCAGTTCCTCACCAAAAAAAACCCAGAAACATCATTGATACCACCATCTTCTTTGCATAGCAAATCATGTCTCTCCATCCATCCAACTGATTTTATTCTCTTGCAAACGGCTGTAAATCAAGGGTTTTTTGAGTTTCTGTGATCAATAAAGGGGGAGGGGGACCGCGGAGCGGTCCCCCGAGCGCTTGTTCTTGCTAACGAAAATATGTCGCTGATAACTGTACGAGGATCGGGTAAGAAATCGAGACGCAGGAATGAAAGACGACCCTGTACGAGACTCGCCTTGCCTTCCCAGGCTCCTGACGATTGATCTAATCATCCATTCGTCTCGCTTCGAAATTACAATCGATCCGATGGATATGTTTGACTCCTCTTCTACGACAAGACTCATCAACATCCTTATTTTCTTTCCTTCTCGAGCCCCTCCAACATAATCTGTGCAACTCGTCAACAAAACTACGCTCAACAGCAAAGAACATACCGCAAAGCGCCCACGCCACAACAACGACACCCTCTCATCGCCAGCAATCCTCCTCGCTGCATCCTCAAATTCGGCCGGTCGCTCCAGATTATGGCTACCCCACTGCCCATATGCCATGTCCTCGTCGCAGCGCAGGGCTGCCTCCCACAACGTTTCCCACACCCCGCGATTCACCGGATCTTCAAGCGCGCGGAGCAGCCGTGACCCCTGGTGGAGGAGAAGCGGCATCGCCCCTACGCCCGGCGCATCCGAGCCGAGAAGCCCATCCGCGTCCAGGCGCCCGACAAGCGACCAGAAGCGTAACTGCCTTTCATGCTTCCGTGCGTATTCCGCAAGGTCAGCCTGGAAGGAATCGCCTTTAACGTATTCAGGGTCCTGCTCCAGCACAGATGCAACCTCATTATGCTTGTACCCCGGGGGCACGGGGATGGCGCTGCGTCAAACAGAACTTCGTCTCAGTATGGAAAAAACTAAAACTAAAACTAAAACTCACTGCGCCAGTTGCCGCAACGTTGGGGCAACGAAGGTATTCATGAACGTAAACACGTCGTCCGGGCCGTCCGGGTCCCGCTTGAGCCCCTCCGCCCTCAAGAGTCCAAACACTCCGTCGATGAGCGCAATATGTTCCCCCGCGTCGCTGTACTTCCGCGTCGCGCTAAGCAGCTCAGTGCACGCGCAGTAGTAAAAAACCTCTGGACAAGGGATAGGGAAACTCTCTAGTGTGTCGAAGAGCGCAAGTAGCTCCTGGGCGGTTGTCTCCTCCGAGAGCTGACAGATGACGAGGTTTTCTACAAAATTGGAGAGTGCGGTCTCCCATGGTTCTGGCCCACCTACAAACTCAGGGGGAACTTGAAGGTCGAGAGCAGACATGGACGCGGGGCAAGAGTTGCGGGGACACGGCGAGAGGTGTGCACAGCCGGCTCCAGCGCTGATAGCGAATCATGAATGCACAGCCCAATCAGGTTGACTCACGATTCCAGAACAAGCCGGCTATTTTGTCATGGCCTTGGACTTTCCGCTTCAATCCCACTGAGGAGCGACTAGCGGGGACACGGCGATGGTATCAAGGGGTGTATCGCTATTATCGGCGACTGCCTTCTCGGCCAAACTAGTCGACCACTTGCAGGATAGGTGTTTTGATACTGAAACCTGAGATTTGGCCCCTGTGGGACGAAGCCCGACCTTCGAGTTACCGCCATCAAAATAGAAATTAGGAAATAAATTTTCGTGATAACCGGAACTGCCGCGGATGCAGAAAGTCAAAATCGCGGCCGCATGCTAGGGTAAGACGCTCGAGGAACACGCCGTGGAGGCGAACATATCGGGATTTCAAAACAGTGTGACCGTCATTCGTCAGTTCCCGTTCCGTGTCGTAATCTCGACACCCGACGCCAGTGGAGATACCACATTCTGCGGTGTGGTATGTCACTTCAAGTTTGTTTCTCTGGATGCGCTTGATCTGACTCTGCTGTTGGTAGATAACTCATGGGGCGAATCTTAACGGCGACTTCCTACCGGATTTGTGCAAGGAGGTGTAGACGGCGAGATATTAGATAGTGCAGAATGTACAGTCTCTGTTCTATTGCCTGCATACTAATGGACCAAGTCGTACTTTGGTGATCCAAAGTCAGGGTATTGCCTTTGTCTTCGTTTTTTTTTCGCATTAGGCTCAAGAACAATCTTGATGGATCAGGTAGAAAACAATGAACTGAGGAATTTAAGCCTCTACGGGAAATAGAGGGTTTGGGGCCGGCCGGCGAACCAACCGTAAACAGCGAAAGCGAACATGATGCAAGCAGAGTAATTCGATTTCTTGTCCCACTTACGCCAAGTGGCCAACAGAGATGTGACATGGGTTTTGGATGATTTCTCGACAACCAGATAATATTTCGACCCAATGAATATGCTATGGTGTTGTCTCATCGGCGTAACTTCGGGAAAACTACCCAAAGCCGCAGCTGTGGCGTAATACAAAATACGTTCAGCCCATTTCAGCATACCCAAATCTTGCATAATCTACGAACTGAACGCGGAACAATTTCTCTGTGGGGCTACAAAATGAATTCTTGTCCTACCAGTCCCGCATCAATGCCGCACCTTGGCCAAAACGAGGTGCCTGGTTACGTTCTGCGGGAGCGAGGTATGTGCACGAATGAAGAATATCTGTCATCCTCAGCCCCGTCATTTCCCGAAGTTTGGTTTTTCTATGGACTGTCTCACCTGGTGCTTGACGTAGTCTTGGTGCGGCGTATTTTTGTCGACCGTAAAGGATCGTTCAAAGAAAATACTAGGACTCTAGTAGAGTGAAGAGGGTGATACAAGAAAATCTCCTGCCTTCCCCGATGTGCAAGCGTTCTGATCTGTATGCAGCACACTCAAGTTTCAATCATTGTGGGTCGTGTTCCGCATTCCTGGTGAAACGGAGCCAGGTAAGCATCAAGGCACCTACGTATTACTGTTCCTCCACCAGAATGGACGGCATTCAACGGAGCGCTGGCCGTTAGGGTCTGCTTACTCGTCGCCTTCAGTTGGGGGTAGAGTTCTCCGCGTAGTCCGGCATTAGACTACTTATATAAACAGCTCAGGTAGCGCTTCAACGCTTCACCGCACTCCAGTCGTAACATGATCTTCATCAGCTCTCTTCTCGCCGCCGTTTCCGCCGCCACCCTCATGGGGCGCGCCAACGCTTTTGAAGGCACTGGTATCTATCTACGCTTTTCTGCAGCCCACATCTATGCTCACGACGCTGCAGCAACGTTGGCCCAATTCAACGTGGGCTACGTCAGCTGCCCATGCCCGCCCTTCAACGGGCCCTCGGCTGCATACATTCCTCCGGCGCTGGTTGGCAGCCATCAATGCTGCCAGGGTCCTGAGATAACCATTACTTGTACGCTCCCTAGCTAGGCCTACTGTTCCTCCCTCTTGTGCTGAAATTTATGCATAGACAACGGAAAGTCCGTCCCCGCGGTGTTCAGTGGGTTCCTCACCTGCGACGGGTGCAACGATAGCCAGGATATCTATCTCAGTCCATTTGCTTTCGAGCAGCTCGAGGACAACGCGAACCAGACGACACTTTCCGGCGTCACTTGGTCGTTCTGATTATGTAGCTTGGAATTATTCAATATTTACGAGCCTTGTCGCTCATGTGTCTCCTGGATCTTTGGGACCTAGTGCCGAATACTTGAAACATTGGAAAGAAAGCAGGAAGCGGAAGCAAGTCCGCCCAGGCGCCCTCGGGTGAGAAGCTGGCGGCGGTGCGTCGTAAGACTAAGTTGGAGGAAGAAAAACGAACATCGGGTTCAGCGGTTTCACCGGCTGATGACCCAGATAGTCGCCATTGGAACCAAAAGAAGGTATTCACTTGAAAAGCAGAGACGGGACGGTGCGAGGCGGGGTGTGTGTGCATGGGATGCTGTGCTGTCGATTGGAGCGCGGACACGGGTTGTGATAGCACGCGCTGTACCTCGTCTCCAGGCAGAGTGAGGGCGGTCGTAGGGCAAGGAGAGATCAAGTAAGGCGGCGCGGCAGATGGCAGACGCAATGTGTGCGCATCGATCATATCTAGTTAGTGAATAACAAGACATGCCGTCGCTTCGCTCCGGCGTAAAGGGATGTCTTAGTCGCATATCTGGAGCCAGGTGTCGTTTGGAGGAAATACTGAACGGCGGTTCGTGGTTGGTAATGCGGAGCATTAGCGACAGCTCAGTTCTCTTTGAGATCACCACTCGCTGGTTTTTCACTGCCAAATTGTATGCAACAGATCCCTTCGTTCACGTAACTTACCTACAAACTTGAATACGTGTGCCATGATGCCTAACGAACTTTGCCTCTCATCCGTCGCAATCTAACGCCATAAATAAATATACTGCAAAGAAGAATAGCGGATAAATATATGAATAATGATTGCTAGACTTGTCCGTCAAGGAATTCAAATAGAGCGGAAGCAACTCAACAAAGCAGGCCTGACTCGGGAATTCGGATTGCGACAAAGCATAGATTGCAGCGGCGTGAATCATGCTTGAAAAGTTGCAATATTATTATTTGCCTTGCGTGCGTGGTTCGAGGGTGAGCGCATGTGCAATTACCATTAGGGCGCTAGGGCTGCATCCGTGTTACGGAGAGGATGCGATATTAAGAAGCACCTCCTAGCACCTGGTGTTGTGAACGCAACCGGCCGCTTGCAAGTGCCGGCAGAAATTAACTTGGGAGGTTCGCTTGGTGTGCTGGGCCGAACAAAAAAGTGAGCCACGCATTAGATGCGGCAAAAATGGAAGCCTTCCGCTGCTTACCATGAACACCTAGTTATGGTTGCGGAAGCGCCGCTAGCCTAGTACAACATCGAGGATATTAGCGCGAATGGCGTTGTCGAGTCGATGGCGCGGTACTTCGTGAGCTGCCGGTATGGACAGCATTGTCGAATCGCCACGAGAGTCTGCGGAAATGCGCTGACATGAGAATTCGACAAAATTCAGAAGCAATTACATACCTTTGAATAAAAAAATTAGTTCATTCTGGCTGAAAGAAAATAGTCAGTCTAACCCAGATGAGTGAGCGTCGTGACGAAACCATCTGAATCTCAAACAACTGAAAACAGTGGAAGGATTAACCCAGCTTCAACGGTTGAGTACAGAAGACTGCCAGTGCAGTCGAATGTTGAGCTTGACAACTTAAAGTTGGGATGCATCGCCACTACGTCGGGTCGAGAGCTAGCTCTTGCGCATAGAAGACCTCAGGCTTGAAAAATGTATCTTGGTCCCTTGAGTCTCGACACTTGAAGCGGACATTTGCAGTTGCTGATTCAAGGGGCTCGCGCGCCGGAGGGGCTGGATCTTCGTTGAGCGTTGATGGATCTTGCGGGTACGTGATTCATGCGAGGACCGCGAGAGTCGAGCATTTCAGGACGTTGATGAGGAGTTGAAAGCAGGCCGGGATTTGTAACCGATGTTGCCTTGTTCTTGGAATGGAGCTGGGGTTCGAGTGTGCTGAAGTGGAGCGCTTGATCCGACAGCTGCTGAATTGTATTAACACCGGATGAGCGTCGCCGAAAGAGGGAGAAGATGTTGGTTCCAGAGTAAAAACAAAGGGAGTTACGCACAGAGTGCGAACGGGAGAGATAACCGGGGGTGAGAAAGAGAGAGTCGAAGGAGGCCCCGCTTTTGAGCGGCTGTTGAGCGGCTGATCGGCGAGGTCGAAAATAAATCGAAGTGTTAATAATCTTTGATATGTCGGGTGGGATCGGAAAGTAAAAGGAAACCGAACTGCTAATGTGGGCAGTCGTTGGAGCTACAGGGAAAAGTAGGGTAGATTAGGAACAGATAAACAGGTACAATCTGATTCGAGGGATCTGCTTACAACGAGTGATGATGATGATGCTTACAACGAGTAATAATAACGAGTAATAACGAGTAATAATAATAATAATAATAATAATAATAATAATGAAAGTGGCCGTAATTTTACAAGACAAGGAAGAGCGCGGCGCGGGGCGCAAAGGTAAGAGTACGCATCTCCGTCGATAGGAGGCTGACCTACGCATAGTACACCCAAGGCAAAAATGTCTAGGGAAAGGGATGAGCCTCCGATTATGCAGCAGATTCTATAATACGGCCGGCGCAAGGAGGTAACTTGTGGCGGTACACGGCAATCACTACACTAATGGTCTGGTCAAACTTCGCCAAACATCTCTCTGCTCCACCTTCCTCATACGACCACCACGTCGGCGCCAAAATGCCAACTCTTGCTGGAAATGCGGCAGAGTTGCGCGCTAACCTGGCGGCCATAAAAGCCGAGATCATTCGACACAAGAACGAGCTCTGCATCTTGGAGAAAAGAGAGCGAGCGGTCGAGGAGCGCCTCGCACACGTGGAATATCCAGTCCTGGCGCTACCGCCTGAAATCACCTCTCGGATATTTGTAGAGTGCCTTCCGGGCCATGGACGCGTAATCCCTTCCCCTAATGCGGCACCGCTCCTTTTGGCCCAAATCTGTCGTCATTGGAGGGACATTGCTCTCTCAACCTGCCAGTTATGGAGCAGCATATACGTCGAGGTTGAATCCTCAGTCCCGTGGGCTTTATTCGAGACATGGTTTGCACGTGCGAAGGGGCATCCCTTGTCGCTGGGATTATTTTTTGGCACCAGAGAGCCAACACCCCTTGTCGTGTTTATTTCCTCCGTTTCTGAACGGCTCCGTAGACTCGAATTAAGGGTCTCACACGACACCCCACACCAGCTGCCCTCGCTAGATGCCAGCTTCCCTCTTCTGCGGCACTTCACCTCGGAGCACACGACCCAGGCGCAGATCGAGCATGTTCTCCGAGGTGCTCCCGCTCTACGGGAACTCCGCCTATTGGGTATGTCCACCACGCCAAACTTTCCGCTTACGTCGCTGGCGAGGTTGGATATCAATCCCAATGTCCCCATCGCGGAATTCTTTGCCATCTTGGATCGTTTTCCCAGGCTGGAGCATCTAGGTTGCTGGGTGGATGACGCGACCGCCTATACCGCGAAACCGCGATCATTTCAGCAGCCCTTATCCCTCCGTCTTGGGGGGACTAACGGTGTCAGCGTGCTTAATTACATCACTCTTCCCAACCTTCGCAGCTTGAATCTTCCGGACTACATTGATTGGGACGTAGTTCTTGTATTCCTATCGCGTTCACGCTGCCCCCTCGATTATCTCTCCATTCAAATCCAGAACTACGGCGATGAAGGGGACGAGTTCCCCAGGATCATTCCGGCCATTTCGTCTGTTTCAACCTTGAAAATGACATGCTGGCCCTGGGCTGTTACCCCGCTACTCGAGTGTCTCACTTCGTCCTTGGTCCCGCGGCTTGAACATCTCACCGTAGAATCCGTGGGCTCGGCGGACTATGAAGTCCTCGTCGAGATGCTCCGTCGGAGGCGGACCCCAGAGCATGGGGTCAAATTACGATCACTACGGCTCAGAGTCACTGACCGTGAAAATCTTGCCGAAGTACCTCGTTTCTTCGGAGCTAAGCCGCCTGATCGCGGACGGTCTTGACCTGCTCCTCATATGCAAATCTATTATAGCTGGGGAAACTGAAGAAGACAAAGAGACTGAATATGATTACTGGCCGGCGGAACCCAAAGGCATGTTGTTTTCTTTTCGGAAGTGTGCGCCGCTGACTCTCTTGATTGGTGTAGAGCTCGATCTGGAGGATCATTTTCAAGCAATTTGGGACTTCGAATAGCGTTAGGCAGACATCTGGGAGCATACGAATGAATAGAAGATGTCGCACTTGAAATCCCATCGTATACGTGTCCTGTCATGTGGTAGAACTTCACCATGCTGAACTGATTCCACGCCATGAAACCCGTGTATGAACTATATTTGAATGTCGCAAGTATTGTGCTGTGAAAGCACCTTTCGCGTTGGGGCTGGCCTAATACTCTCTCAGAAGGTAAATCCTGAGCCAAACGATTTCGCCGCGTCCAGGTGGACGCGGCGGTGAAGCGGCGGTGATCTCAGACAAGATTCACCGCACAATGTGCTATTCTTTTTCAGACAACTTGATTCATCTTGAATATCTCCGAACGGGGCAGATCAGTGATTTCAAGTCCCCGACTCCTAATTAGAAATAAGCGAGATACAAGATCGATGCGCCTTGGCTCTGTGATAGCCCATCAACGGACGCTTCTTCGGTGCGTACTCGTTTCTCTACATAATCGCGTCCATCAGACCCCAGAGGAACCGATGTTGCACGTCACATATTTTGAACCTGAAATGATGCTTCCACATCAGTGGCCATGGATTTGCCATGGACGTCGGACCGCACTCCAATCTTCGAACGTGATGGCGTTCAGAATCTTGGTGGACCCTTTTTGTCTTCCTTTTTGTCTTGTTGTTGTGCGAAGCTGAATATCTATTGGTATGATCCGGTAGGTATGTTCTCCCGGTCTGACGGAACATCATGAGGGATAATCTTGCCTTTCTTTAGACAGGCAGCGGGAATGTAAGTAATGTACCTTGGGTCCTGAACGCCACATGCGTACCTACATACATCCCACGAACGCACCCTGAAACTTTAGCCACGAGCGCCAAGTTGACGCTCAAGTCTATTTCGCCGTCGACGACCTGCTCGTGCTCAAACCCTCAACGGTAACGGCAATAATTGTATGAAAATGTGCCTCTCAGACCAATGCACTCCATAACGCTTGAACTTGAATCCCGTGTGGTGCGTAGGCTCAGAAATTAATTCGAGGTACCCCCGGCCCAGGACGTGTCCGGGCAGTCTTAATTCACTTTCATCAGCCATTTGACATTTTCCTTGCGATCTTTTATACATGTTCAACAAAATATTCTTCTAAAAGCATGTCCAAACCCTGTTCTTGCTTATTATTTTCTCTCATTTTTGTGGCCGTCGGCAACTAAAGCCCATGGGAATTTTCATATGGGGCTCGAATAAAAAAAATCGCCCCTGGTGCGTTTTTTGAATGCCGGTGCACCCTGGTTGGAAATGAGAATTTGTCTGGCTGCCTCCGACCAAACGTTAAGAAAAAGACAAAAATTGCGCCATGGGGACAGAAATGTCAGGCGAGGATCAACGCAGGTAGGAAGAAACACGGGAAAACACGGACAAATGCCTTCCTAATCCTGCCATCATGACCTGACAAGGCCCATTGCCATGCACCCGGAATCCATCCATTCGACTTACTAGACCTGTGGATTAAGCAGCGAGGATGCTTAACAGCCATCCCTCGCCGTTCATAGACCCCAACTTCCCTTGGAAGTCTGACTGGCAGCGAAAGAACGCCGCCTTGTATCAATCCTATTCCCTCTAGATCTCGACTGGTCTCTGACGCTCTGCTGTCTTGACCACTGTCACGTTTCTGGCCTGTCTCGGAGACTCCCTGTCGCCGTCGAGAGGCGAAATGTCACCCTACATTCCGCACGCTGTGGCCGATGGCAATGTCTGCATAAGCGTCTGGGCTTGGACAAGCGGCACCGGCATTTTCAAAAATACGATGTTAACATGAAGTATCATGTTAAGCTGCAGGCACCAACAACATCAGTGCCCCTTGTTCCAGACGCAAACAACAAAGAGCTTACGATATGTCCATTCCGGCCCTCACCCCGCCTACTTATAAGCAGCCAAGACCAGCAGTCACAGTCATCCTCCTCTCTTCACCTTTACCTTCCGCTACCAGGGCACTTTCCCCAATGCCTGCTCCATCGCGTCTCCTGGCACTCGCTGCCCTGCTCGTTTGTACGCTATTTTCATGTTGCTATTTTTATTTATACTGAACTGATCGACCGACAGCTGCGACTGCCCTTGTTCCACCCGCATTCCAGGTTAACGGGACAGCTCCGGCCAACATTTCCGCCCCGATGCCCGACAACGACGCCATCGCGCAGACCGCAGGGCAAGTCGACCAGAAGAGTGGCCCCGCCGTCGACGCGGCCCCAAACACCGACGTCCCGCCCACCACCGTCACTGCCGTCGACGGCACGCTCACCAACACCACTGTCGCCGACGCTGCGTCCGGACCCACGCGCCGCCGCGACGTCGGACGGTTTGGGAAGCGCCAGTCGGGGTTCGAGAAGGTGTTTGACGGGAAGCCTGCTGGAGAGCATGACGCGTCCATTCAGGGCACGGCCTACCTCACATACACCGTCGTGAATAATGCGACCTACAACGTCCAGGCCTGCTTGGATTGGTGTGCCGGGATTAACGGGTGTGGTGCGTGTTTCGGCTTGCCTTGTTCACTTTTTCTTTCATCATTTTTTGTCACTGCACACTGAAGCTAATGCCTCCCGCAGTTTTTGTCAACGTTTACTACGAATTCAACAACTACCTCCTCGACTTTGTGTTTGGCGAGCACTCAAACCTTAAGTGCGCCGCGTACGGCGACATCCACGCTGCTGCTGAGAAGACCAACTTTGGCGGACAGGCGTCCTACCCCCAGGTCCGTTTTCCTCCTCCCTCGAATCCCCGAAATCCACCCTCCCGCCTCTAATAACCACACCTCGCTCTCCCCCCCTCCCTAAAATTCACCTTTCACTCACATAACGCTAAATTCCCTTTTTTTTTTTCCAGGTTGGCGACGAAACCGTTCCCCTGACTTACATCACCCAATCCAGCGGCTGGGCACTCGACAGCCTCGTCGACCCCACCACGCCCGATGGATATGACCTCGTGTTTGGGCCGACTGGGGGCGCGAATAATGCACCTGGGGTGAGTGGCTCTTTCTTCCAACTGGGAGTGCCTGTCGAAGGCTAATTCATTCCCCCAGTACATGGGCTTCGCCTTCCTCGACAAATACGACGTCGACGCCTGCGCCCAGCTCTGCAATGGCCGCGGCGCGGACCCCAATGGGGGCGGCTGTGCCTACTTCAACATCTGGCGCGCGGTTGTGAGCGGCGTCCCTACGACCTACACCTGCTCCATGGTACGTTTTTTTCCCCCTTTCTTCAGGCCCATGCTGACTGGCACCCCGCCCCGCAGTACTATCTCGTTGCTGACAAATCCACCGCCGTCAACTTCGGCCAGGGTGACCTCGTTGTGACCTACTCGCGTGGCTATGCGCGCCAATCGGTTCTCCCCGACGGCGGGTTCGAGAGTTTCACCGACAGCGGCCCCGATTGTGATGGTTTCTGCTTCACCGAGGCCAACGCCTACTGGATCGCCTCTTCCCCTTCCGACGGCCATGACGCTACGATATTCTTCGACCAGGCACCCTTCTGGCACTCTGGACACAGCGCCGCGGCGTTCGGCGCGATCTTTGAAGACAACTCACAGTCTGGGACGCTCAGGCCCGCCAAGCCACTCGACACCAAGCCGGGCGTGACGTACGACATCCAGTGCTTCATGGGCCACACTTTTGGCGAGGTGATCGAGTCCGCGAACCCCGCGAAGCTGGATATTTTGTGGAATGGCGCCCGCGTTGGGGGCGTGAGCGGGAGCTCCCCGTGGCAATTCGTGCATGCGACCGTCGTCGCGCAGGGCAACGATCTGCTGTCCTTTGTTGGGGGCCAAGCGCCGTGGATTATCTTCCTCGATGACTGCTTCGTGTACCAGGCGTAAGTGTCTACCTGCCTGGATCGTAATGGAAGGAGAGGAAACCACCATCCGGTGGGGGCCGCCCTCCTCTGATCATCACCCGTCGCATCTACCTAATACAACCTAGATTTACTTCTCCCTGCCTACGTTGATTATTTGTATTCTTTGGGTTAATTGGAACGCCGTGCTTAGTTACGGCGTGATTCAGTCTAAATTCCGAGTACGCTTACAGCCAATCGAGCTTGCATGATTGTTCAGCAACGGTGATTTTGCCTTCGAGTAGCCGGGGACTTCCTCTCGAAGAAAGTCGACGAATGATCAACTCCACCGGATTTCGATGCTGCAATTATAACCCTGGCCCAACTCTTGGTTTAATTCCCTCCTGATCACCCTGTCGTCAACTGGTACGAATCCTTCTTCGAGGACAGACCTGACGAAGATAAAGATGACGACGAGGTGGTGGTAGCCGCAGAATCTGCGGCTGAATAAACCTACTCTCGAGCTCTATGAACTGCTGAATTTTCCGCTGGCCAGATTAGATGGATTCACTGTGGGTCCTCTTCCTGCCGAAGAGTGGCGACGTCGGATCAGGGCTGTCGGTACAGCCAGGCTGAAAATCTTGGCCCTTCAGTATGAACTCGAAGAGCCGCTGAATCTGAACGGTGACATGGGGGAGGATCTCGCGGAGGAAGTTATCCAGTCTCTTGCACATCTCAGGAACAAGTACACTTATGCGATTCGGGCGATGTCTCTTGCAATCCAACCAAGGATACTGGCGCACAAGAAGCACTGGAATGAATACACCTTTTGGGACTGGATCAAAGAATTTTGGTACGCCCACGCAGTCCCAAGTCCCACATATAAGCGCCACTTATTGTTTGATGTCCTTGAGAACTTAATGGATGGCTTTTCGGGCTTTTTTTCATGACGGCCATGCTGCTTGCTTGATCCATTGAAGCGGATCCAGATGCCGAGCCGAGCCCAGCATTAATCCTCGCCGCATTCGGCATTACATTGCCTCCTCGATCGCGAAACTTGGAAGCATTTCCCACTGTACAGTAAGGTCAACATTCTCAGCGCCAACTCAGCGCCAGTCCTCGCTGCATTCCACATTGCACTGGTTTACTAAATCTCCACCCATCCTGCCTCCTGGCTTAATCTCATCGAGAATGGGGCAGTCTTTGCCAGAAACTCATCCCCGTATCTGCTTCAAATAAGAAAGGCACATTTCCATCGGAAGAGGCACTTTGACTGAAATGTGCCGTGTTTGTGCTCAGATGACGTGCAACCTGGGATCAATGCATCAGAGTGTTTAAAGTCCGCCGTCCTCGGCAACACCTGTGCCCCGCTTTCTGTATCCACTTTGTGTGCTTGCTTTCGAGGAGTTAGGGCAAGCGCATCCGAATATTAGCAGTGGTTAGTGTTTGGTTGAAGTTAGGTGGTTAATGTCAGGGTTCAGGCATATAGAAAGAAGAAAAACACGGCTGAAGCCATAGTACTGCCGAAATCTGATGGGTTGATGGCAGTGCGATAACAAAGTGATGCTTTTTGAAACAGACACGGCACATTACTTTAAATGTGCCGGGTTTGATCCAGGTTTGATCTGAATGTGCCGGGCTTGTAAATGTTTGGGTGGGCCGGGTTTTGTACAGCTTCGCCGTCGGAGATAGCAGCTCGGATTGTTCCGATGTCTCATCGATGGCATTCTGACATTTCGACGACTGGTAGATCGAGTACTTATGCGGCAGAGTCGCGGAAACGAGTGGAATAGTCCACTCCGGGTCGCGTCGGAGAGCGCTGCCGACAAGCTGTGGATGGCGGCTAGCTACAACAAAGGGAGCCGTGACTAAGCTACCGAGGTCCATGCCAAACACACCCAAATACCTCACTACATGTGCCCTCCCTCCGCCTTGCAGTGCTCGCTCGGCTTCATCGACCATGCGCGCCCTCATAGCCTCCCCGCTCGACGATGACATTGTGTACCTCATAATGACCTTCTGTCCCACCTTCGCCTCACTCCTCGACATGATGCTGGTCTCGAAGGCATTCTACCGTGTCTATCAGACGCATCCCAAGGTGGAGACTGCTTTTCGCAGCGTTTCGTCGCGTTTCGACCACTGCACTTAATTGATGTCCATTTTAGTCTGTTACCCAGGCGGTGGCGTCCAATATCTTTGGACCTGCGTTACCGCAGGCGTTGCGGGTCATACAGTACCCGTATCCCGCATGCCTGAGCGCCAGGGATGAAGAGGGGCTCAACCTAGCGGCGGCATGCCCGGAGGAAGACATTTCTTCTGGCGGTATTACGGCGGAGGAGCAGCAGAAATTGCAGGAGAACGCAGAAATCGTCCAGGCGTTGGAGGATATCTACAGTTTAACGTGCGTCTCCTAATCCAATTCGCGACACCGAAACTTACTCGTGTTTCACTTTTGTCATCAATCAGCCAGAAAGACCGTACATCCAGGACTAGCGTCCTCACCCCGGCGGAGTCACTGCGCTTCCGACGCGCAACCTACCGCATTATGTTTTACTGCAAACTGTTCTGCGCAGACATCGACGATCGCGAGGAGAATGTGCAGCTGATCCGGCGCCAGCGCACGGCCGTGCTCAGCGAATACCCGACGGACGAGCTCCTGCAACTGT
This sequence comes from Mycena capillaripes, assembly GCA_029204075.1. NCBI lineage: Eukaryota > Fungi > Basidiomycota > Agaricomycetes > Agaricales > Mycenaceae > Mycena > Mycena capillaripes. The sequence goes on from JARHKZ010000049.1 coordinate 100,874, forward strand.
ACGCTGTCGTGCATTTTATGGGCGACATCGTCGAAAAGGTGTGCGCCCAGGATGATAATCGTGAGTTGCGATTTGATTTTTCTCCATGTTCCGTACTGACACCCGTGCGGCGCCAGAGTCCGATATGGTCGACCTCTTGCTGACAGCTGGCCCGTACGGTGTCTGGCGCGTGTGGGAAGACCGCTCGTACGAAGGCATCGGAGACGAGCTCGACTTCGGCAGGCTGGATGAGGACGAGGACGACCGGCTATACGAGGAGTATTTCTCCCTTGCGCTCGCCAGCATCTGGGCTGCTCGCCAGGTGCCGCCACCCAACGGTAATGACGGGTCTCCGACAAAGTGGATACTGGACACAATTGTCGGCGCCGATGATACTTGTAAGCTCGCATCCTCATTCCGGCTTGACTATGTTTGATTAATCAAATGTCTGGGGGCAGGCTCACACTGCGCGGCGCCCGGCGGGTTCAGCCTTCTCACAGAAGCGAGTCAGTGCGCCCATGTTTCCTTCCCCGCCCTGCGGCTAATCAGAAGGTTCCCGTGCAGATTGGCACCGGCTCCGTCTGTCTTCCTGGCCTACGCAGTTTCTCAAAGGCGAGCTCAATAACACTACAGCCGTAACGCGGCCCTTCGAGGCGGCCGTCCAGGACATGCAAGATCCATGGCACGACTGGGGCGCCTTCTTCTCATGCGTATTCGACTACGCTACGCCAAAGATTACAGCTCTTTGCGGTACAACAGGCGCGGACCGTTTTTTCTTCCTTTTTGGGCATTTTGTGATCTCCGCGACTAGGACACTCATTGGGGCCTCAATTCTCATCCGTTTGCCCTTTCCATAAGCTCATTTGAAGCGCAATTAAAATCCGCACACAATGACCTCCTCAGATTTCCTGTCTTGCACTTACTGCTGCTTCTTGAGCCATGAAATCAGATTTTTGGCGACTTTTCAGAGAATTTCCCACTAGAACAGCTGTTCTGCCCTCAGTTCTTCGCTTTTTTCCTTATCCATAGGCTCATTCGAAGCGCACTCAAAATGAGCACACAATGATAACCTCAGATTTCCCGTCTTGCATTTAGAGCTGCTTCTTGAGCCATGAAATCAGATTTTTCGTGACCTTTCTGAGAATTTCCCACTAGAACAGTTGTTCTGTCCTCAGTTCTTCGCCTTTCCCCCTGAGTATAGGCTCAATCTCTCCGCGTTTCGAATGCAAAGCGAACTGCCACCTCAGATTCGTTCTTCTGACCCCGAATAGGATACCTGGGGACACGATATTCACTTCTGAGTGGCATTCAGTCGAACAGTTCCTGCGATCTCGAATCTTCATCGTTTCCCTCGTCTTTATGCTCATTCTATTTGTGTTTCGATTCCGCAGCGAACTGCCTCTTCAGAATTCTTAATCCCATACTTCATAAAATCTTTTTTTTTTTCACACAATTCAGGTGAAGATACATGGAAAATATGAAATAGGATGCATCCGGTCAATATAAGTATACATTACATCCAGGGAAATGGCCTGAGGTGCGATATCCGGACAGATATTAGTTAGTGGGCATCCAAAAAGGTCCTCAAAGCCATTTACTAAAATGAGCATGGTTTGCAAATGCAAAAACCCACCCAATGATCCAGAACTACGAGATAAACAAACGAAAGCCCCCAAAGCACCATAGAGCCATGCTAAAATGCATGAATAAATACGGCATAAGCTTCGAAGCGGTGCTACCTACGGAAGCCATCAGACGTGAAATGCCGTTCTGGCACCACCCGGGGGAAACCGCTGGAAATAAACGATCCAACAACGGCAAGAAAGCCAACTGTCTAAGGAGAAATCATAACATAAAAACATTGGGTAATGCACTAGACCTTACCGGAAGGCTGGAAACTCCCGCACACGAAAATTCGGCGTCTTGTGTATGTAGTGACTGCATCGATGACAGGACCACCCGAAGTTGTAAAGACCCAAACGCTTGCGTAATTGCAGCGGCGGACCGCATGAAATGTTTCCTGCCGAAGTGGGTAGTGGAAAAACCAGGCGAGGCGGACACCGACGAACGGACAGCCAACCAAGACCCCGAAAATGGGGAAGCACGTTTTATCCCTCCGAAGAGCATTGAAACTCTGACGCAAGGCATTCGGGCATTGACAAATAGGAAAAATGAGGCAAGGGAACGCGCACCTAGAAACACCCGAAGACGACTACCAGAAAGCGAAGCCCCGACTGAAGTGACAGTCCATATCAGCAGTGCTACACACGTACCCCCACGAATGAGGAAGAGAGCAGCGGCTGGGATCATTTACGGTGCAGAAGACAGCCGAAATAGAGGATTCCGAGTCCCCATAGACGAAGATCAAACACCGTACGTAGCCGAGATCCTCGCTGCGCTGGATGCAGTAAGAAACACAGATACGAACACAAAACTCACAATAGTCAGCACCCAGAGCGTCATACAAAAATCAATGAACAAGAAACTCACCACGTGGGAACGCGAAGGATGGATGGGAGTCCGCCACCGCGATGCACTACGATGCCTCGCCGCGGAACTCAAAGCCCGTCGGGGACCTACAGACCTGGTGGTTGCGGAACCAGGAACAACGGGGAGAGATCTTCTCAGGCAGGCCACCCTTCTAGCAAAACAGGCGGCTATTAGCAACCGAGTCGCAACAGTCGACCTCTCCGTACCCAACGGGATGGCCCTACCCGGTGTCAGCTTAACAGAAAATAGACAACGCACCTTCTACAAGAGCATTCGCGAAACGAAAGCCAAGGATGTGGCAGTCCGACCATCGACCCGAGTAAAACTCGACGCGATACGCGAGAAGATAGGCGAATCTTTCGATAAACACGTGTCAGATGAAGACATTTGGATGTCTACACGTAACCGTGATTTTCTACCGAGAGTCACGCAATTCCTGTGGAAAAGTATACACAACGCACACAAGGTAGGACACTACTGGTCACACATACCAGAGTGCGAAGAACGGGAGACCTGCAGGGAGTGCGAGGTGGAAGAAAGCCTGGAGCACATTTTGATTGACTGCCAAAGCCCTGGTCGAGAAATCATTTGGCGAGCTGCTGAAACTATCTGGGCAGGAAAACAGAGAGAATGGCCGGCTGTGTCCCTGGGTGGCGTCCTAGGAATTGGCCTGGCGGACTTCCGCGATGAACGAGGAAGGAGAGATGCAGGAGCGGAGCGGTTATACCGTATTCTCATGTCGGAAGCCGCTTATCTCATATGGAAGACCCGAAATGATCGGGTCATAAACCGGGACGGTGAACCGATTACAGAGGCCGAAATTATTAACAAGTGGAAATATAATATAGAACACCGCAGGCAAGTAGACATGACCCTTGCCAGACGTCTGCCAAAGGACGGGCGACACACGCTGATGCCCCAGCTTGTCTGGGACACCTGGTCTGGAACACCGGACCTGCCCCAAAACTGGTTGAAAGATCCTAGAGTTTTAGTGGGTAGCGGAGTAACACAAACGATCCCCCGAGCGCAAAACGGCGTCGGGTAACTCAGCAGCCCCACACTGCCGGACAACGGCGTGCGGAAACGCATTTCTCTGGGAGGTGGACCACTTTCCTATTACTTTCTTAACAACCTTACGTGTCGGAGGGCTAACCTATTGTTAGTTGCTACGACTTTGCATCGTACCACCAAAAAAAAAAAAAAAAAAAAAAAAAAAAAAAAAAGAGCATGGTTTGCAAAGAAAACTTCTGTCAAGCATGGCCTTCGAGTACTTTCTGAGGAATATGAAGATGTGACCTTGTGCGCATTTGTCAGGGGAAGAAAATGAGCCTATGGAAGGAACAATTGAGCGACATTCGAGTCTGCAACAGCCGTTCTACCGACTGCTGATCAAACACGATGATCTGTTGCGGAGTTTCTGTGTCGAGTCGGGGTATTCGGGGTTAGAATAACGAATCTGAGGTGGCATTTCGCTTTGAATTCAAAACGCGGAGAGATTTAGCCTATACTCAGGGGGAAAGGCGAAGAACTGAGGACAGAACAACTGTTCTAGTGGGAAATTCTCAGAAAGGTCACGAAAAATCTGATTTCATGGCTCAAGAAGCAGCTCTAAATGCAAGACGGGAAATCTGAGGTTATCATTGTGTGCTAATTTTGAGTGCGCTTCGAATGAGCCTATGGATAAGGAAAAAAGCGAAGAACTGAGGGCAGAACAACTGTTCTAGTGGGAAATTCTCTGAAAAGTCACCAAAAATCTGATTTCATGGCTCAAGAAGCAGCTTTAAGTGCAAGACAGGAAATCTGAGGAGGTCATTGTGTGCGGATTTTAATTGCCCTTCGAATGAGCTTATGGAAAGAGCAAACGGATGAGAATTGAGGCCACAACGAGTGTCCTAGTCGCGGAGATCACAAAATGCCCAAAAAGGAAGAAAAAACGGTCCGCGCCTGTTGTACCGCAAAGAGCTGTAAGGCAAGCAGTCCTAGTGAGTGGTCCGGGTGGGAGCGGGAACGGTCGTATTGCGAGCGGTGTTTCTCCAAGTTCTTAAAAGAACACACGTGGCAATGGTTCCTCGAGGAGAGGGTGAAGGGTGCGTGGCTTGGTTTTATTCTCGACCGTCACCGTTTGACTGATGTATGGATGTGTCGCGATCCTTATTTATTCACAGACGGATGGGTTCCGCCGGACAACTGCGGGTAAGCACAGTACTCCTTTTTGGATCGCGGTAAATGAGCTTGTGAGCGCGTAGGTTCGGTTATAACTGCAAGACGATGGTGGAAGATGACGAACATGCTGAGGCAAAGAATGTGAGTTCAATACACCTCATGTTCGGGAATCACGTCGGTCTGACGTCTTTCAGCACCTGTGTTTGCCGAGCAAAAATGAGTTCTCTTGATCAAAAGTATTATATCCGGCGGTATTTATCCTACTATATTACTTTTTGTTATTTGCATCGTGAACCCAAACCCTGCCTGGATGTGCATCCAGAGTTACTCCCGCACCCGTTCTGGCCCACTGGAAGACGAGACGGACGGAGCGCGCGTTCATGGTGCTAGTGTTGAGATGTAGCAAGGTAATGTAGCAATATACACTGTGGAGAGTGTTGGCAGTCGGAACAAATGTCAAAGCATTTGATCATTTTTTCGGGCATTTGATCCGACTACCCTTAAATCGACTGTATATCCACACCCTCAGTTCGACTGCCAACCAGGCATTTGGCTGCATGGCAGTCAATCTGAGAGTATAATCTCTGGAGCGCGCTGTCGCGGCAAAGCCCACTAACGGGTTTCAACATCAAAACAGCTCTGTTCCTTGGCATACCTAGTGTTGTCACGGTTCGGTTCAAAACCCTAAAATTTGTGAACCCCAAACTGAACGCCAGGTTCGGTTGGGGCAAATATTCGAACGTTGGACCTACAAGAGTGCTTTTTGTGCTTTATTTTCTCGTTCAGCCGCCTAACAACGGAGCCCACGGCTAGCTTCGGCGATGTGGCCATGCTTCGGCTATGCGGCGGCTAGACGGCTAGCCACGTCCATCTAGCCAAATGGCCCTGAAAAATGGTATGGAGACCACTGATTCTGATGTGTATTCCATCTGCCTTGGTACGCTCATAGCTGTACACTGCCCATTTTTAGCCTTGGATTCTAACTAGAAAACCGAGTCTGGGGAGCACTGGTGGAGTCCCGCACCCTTCATCCATGGCATGATAGCAGATTCAGCGTTTCCTGTGCTTTTTCTCTCGCCTGGGAACTATATTCCCTGCTGGTTTGACTTGTAATTATGCAAGCCGCCCGCCACTCAAGGCAGCATTATGGAATGCAGACGGTGGAACATTTTTCATTCCACACATTTTTGTTAGCCACTATCAAGAATCGAGGTTCGACTTGTAATTATGCAAGCCGCCCGCCACTCAAGGCAGCATTATGGAATGCAGACAGTGGAACATTTTGCATTCCACACATTTTTGTTAGCCACTATCAAGAATCGACGAGTTCTAGTCGGCGGGGGTGCACAATGTTCATTCCACTCCTTTTCCCTGCATAACCGACATATTGATAGCACCACTTGAGGAGTATTCTGCTCGGCTCCTAATTATCAGGCTTCCGACTCAGACCTCTGCGACTGCTTCCCAACATTTTTTTGAACGGCTCGCTGACCGCGCAGATGCTCAAAACCGAGTATATACATAATTTGGGTTAATTCTCATGGGTCTGGCATGGGGAAAGAATATTGATTCTAACTGCTCCTGAACCTGAATCTCTCTGGACATGAAGAGTGTAAATCTCGGTCAACCCGAAGGGAGGGAAATTACAGTGCAAGCCATAAAATCCGTAGTTAGAAAAATGTCAGTGACGTGTCCCCATGGAGGACGTTACTGAGCCTATCACAAGACAGAGATAGGGGTGCAGGTGTAACAGGCACAGCGGTATTATGTTGAGGTGAAGTGAGGACACATGATTTGTATTGAACTGTACAGGTGCGATGCCCGGACTATGCCCAAGCGAGCACGCATGGCTTGGGAACGGCGAAGACGACGAACCTAGGTATGCACGTAGGGGACAAGGAGTTTTTCTGCGGAAACAAAATTAAATATACGGGTTAACACACCGATGGAGATTCTGGCATTTAGACATTTAGACTTACGACGACAGGGGGATACCGTCTCAGTTGCATGTATATGGGAGGGAGAAAGAAACAAATAAGTACCAAGATTGTAAACATAAAATTCAAGAGGCACACACTGCTCAGGGGAGAAAGGCCATACGGAATATTGATGGCAATGTAGCAGCTAAGCTCGCAGGTTGAAGAAAGGACACCAGGATCACTGCACTTGAGGTACTATCACAGATGTGACGGATGGATCTGTGTACATCCTGGAACAATAAGACCAAGAGGGAGAGTATTAGTAGAGGAAGCGAATTCCGAGTTTTAAAAATTTATTTTTAAACTCGGTTTTATCTCCATTTGCCCGCCAAAGTGAGGGTGTTTTGTGTCGAGTGACGTAGAGGCTTCGTGTTGGAAGTGTTTCTATTTATGGTAATTTCTCGTGGTCCCCTTCCTTAAGGAGTATTTGATTACTCGTTCTTCATGACTGTTAAGAAACCTTCGGCCAATTCTCCGACATGTGTGTGCAGACGCACCTCAGCGGCAGTTTCTGGGTCTCGTTGTTGCTGCTGTGGAGCACATTATTTGTCCGACTGGTGCACCGCAAAAGTGGAAGAATTGATTTGCGACCAATTTGTCTGGCACAGCGCGCCCTCATGCAACAGAACCTAGTCGATGCCGGTGAGGACTTTTTCACTCGACGCCGGCGACTCCGCGACTCGTGAGTGGAGTTCATAAGCGGCGAAGATCAATCAACAATCATCGGAGCACCGGCGCCCAACAAATGATGGCGGTATCGTGACAACAAAATTCACGCAATTTCTTCGCCCAACCGTTCTCGTCTCCCCTCCCAGGATTTCCCTCTGGATTGGCAACAGCCGGACATATGCATTGTAGATGTTCCCTTTGCCATCCTTCTTGATTGGCAATCCTCTGTCTATCGCCGTCTTCAAAGAACCTTTCAAAGACGTCCAGCGCTTCACAAGCCCCATTTCAAGGATCTGTCTTAAATCCTCGTTTACCAATTTCTGCAAGTGTACCGTTACTCGCAAGTTTACCCCCATGTCAATGCACCCTCCGGTCAACAATACTCGAGGTTCAGCTGGGCTCCCTTCCGCGACCTTGCCCCCCATTCAGAAATGGCGAGTCCGTGTGTAAAGCCGTTTTGTATCCTAGTCTAATCTATTGTCCGTAGTGCGCGCACCTCATCGTATCGTTTCCCAGTTGCTATGATGTAATCGGTCTTTCTCACAATATATTGGCTTTACTACTCCTTGAGTTCTCTGTCAAGTTGGATCTGAATGCGCATGCATTAACATAGAGGGTGAGTGTATTGGATCCTGTTATCTTGTATGGCCAGGGAATGACCCAGGTTTTGGACAGCTACCGGTGGTCAGCTGAACTGGACTCAAGCCCGAACAATGTAAGGGACGTGGAACCGATACAGACCATACTTCGGCCCTCATCGCCGCACATCGTAACCGCCTGGCTGTACTGCTCGAGGCCCGCAGAAAACTGCCAGAGGCAGACAGAGTGCAAGTTTTGGAGAGTGGCTGAAGGACGATATCACGAACGCGAAGCGGGTAATCTCAGGTTTCTCGGTGGAGACACTAAAAAATGTGTGGGTTGCTCAATGCATCCAATTGATCTTGTGCCACAGTCTTTTGACGCAGAGAGACTGGAATACAACCCAATGTCAGCCGCGACCAAGCAACACCCCCGTGAACACTGCAACAAGCCCAAAGGCTACGATTGGCAGAGCTACACCGATATTTGTAATCTGGAGAATGTTCTATACCAACTTGTTAAGCGCTGCATTCTACGACAACGACACACCTTCCATCTGGCTCTTACCGGTCGTCCTATTAGGTCTCTTGAAGCGAGGAAAACCCAAGGACGACCTCAACTGAACCATTGGGGATTATTTTCTGGCCTTTTCACTGTGGAGCTCTAATGCGGGAAACGGACTGCACGGCATGGGGCTGTTCCAATCCCTTCTGTAAGTCTTCTATTCAATTTCACGTTGAGGCTTGCCCAGCCTCTCCAATAGTGCTGTAAGGGTTCGGTTCAAATAATCGGTTTGAACCTGAACCGGACCGAACCGGACGTGCGTTCAGATTCAAGTTCAGCTTTCACCGATCTAAGAATTTGGCTGAACGCGTTCGAACGCCGAACACATCCGATTTTTCGGCCGACAATCATTCCAAAATGAGTTGTAGATCCGGACGTCGCCGCAGGCTCGCGCGTTCTTCAAAGATTGCTGTGTCCAGGCTGGAGTCTCGAGCTCCTTCTCTGGGTGAGCACTCGATGGGCGTCGTTATAAAAGTGCCTGGACCGTGTGTTGATTCTGCGCAAGGTATCTGCCTATGTTCTCTATTGATGTCTACTTGTAAAGCCCATCGATCTTTTTGTACGGCTCGCCAATGACAGTGAGCAGATTCCACCCTCTGGAGCAAGATTACACTTTGTCGAAGCCGGAGTGGGAAAAGATTCAGGTTATTCACGTGGCGTTTCGCGTACAGTATGCACATGTTCAGTTGTCCTCGTCTCTCTCTTTATAAAATAAGGGTTGTCTGTCTGAAGCCCTTCACACTCCATTTGTGGAATTTATGGCCCGTGAATGTAACTACTTCGTTTTCTAGTGCCACAAGGGGTATCACCGCAATCCCTCCACGCTCACTGTAGCCACTAGGTCATACATTCGGTGTCCGCCGTTCTGCTACATGTCTTGATCAACATACCACTCCAGTAGCCTCGAGTGCATGCAAATGGGCACATCCTTCGCCAACATATACAATTGTATCATCAAAAGTTTCGGTAACTACGACGCCCAGAGTTCATTGGATGGTAATTAATCACAAATAATTTTGAGCACCGAGTTATGTGATGACCGTACTCGCCTGTAGGTCAGACATGCAGCTAACTGCGCTGGTAATATCTCTCACTCAAGCTTGAAGCTGGTTACACTTCTGATCTATACACGCTGACCAAATGGTGTCTTGCAGTTGGCATGCTCACACCCTCCCAAAATGCGATCCGAGCGGGCTATCATACCAACGACCACATGCTTATTTTATGTTGCGCTATTGATCGAGAACGAGAACTAGGTAAACCTCTTTTGCTTTTCCTCGCAGATCTAAGTAACGTCTTCCTGTCCACGGATCAATCAACCCTTTGGTTGAAAATGCGCGCGGTGTGGGAATGAGGAGCCAGAACGGCGTATCTTGTCAGCCGCAAATCAGACATATCCGCGATGTTCCTTGCCCTCATAGGGATTATTATCTGTGACACGACCTCGCCTATCCTGTGGAAATTGTACCTGTCAGACTTCAAACTACTTTCGGATGCAACCACGGACATTCTGCTCGTGGAATATTCATCACAAATCTGGAGCAGGCCGGCGACATCTTCCTGACTGCCGATGGGCCCGGCACAAGATGAACGCGCTCTGGAAATGGTGCAGTGTCGACTGCTTAATCATGAATGCGATCCAGTCAGTCTTTCCCGATGCTTTATGGACCAATTCCGAAATCCCGGCCAATTTTTCACTTTGGAGCGGAGGCTGCGAGCATCGTTCAGTCCACAAAATGTGTTGGCTTCAATCTGAACTTCACAAAGAATAATATAGCTAAAGATCGCTATGAGAAAAGGCAAGCAATTGCAAACACCATTCTTGGCCTAGAGTCTATGGTCGGCATGCTACCGCATTGGGAGGCGCGCAAAATGTACATGGCATTAGTTGACCCAGACTTGACACACGGCTGGATCTCACTCACTGAAAGCCACTTGAAGATGGACAAGGTGAATTCATACAACCCCGTTTCTAGGTGTTAACAAGCGGTCGGCCATAACACCCTTGTTCACAGAAACTGGTCTAGCACTGCATTTTAGGTGAGTCATATTGGCGCTGACACCCTTCAAACCAGGAGAACCTCCTTCGGAAAAGTACTCAATCTGAGCAAATTTCCTTCCTGCTTTGCAAAGAGGGCCAACTGGAGTGTTAAAACTCACGTAAAATGAGGAGACTATTACTGACAATGTTCAAATCTTCTGTCGGGCTGAAAATTTTCAACTTCATGCTGTTTATGCCAGTGATCATGCAATTTATGATAAAGCCTGGTCTACGAATGATCAACGTTCTGATCAGGTTAGCGCAATCGAACCTCACCTTACATTTCTTTCTCAAAGACTCGAGAGGTGTCGGCATGACACTGCAGAGAACCAGATGAATTGAACTTGAATTAATCCAATGTTTGAAAGATTGAATAAGAAATGCAGAAGTACGATGTGCCTGCCAATCCTGCGGGTGCTTAGCCTAATTTGTGGTTCTAACCGAGAAATTCACCAGTCCCTATCAGTAGCCAAGCGGGCCGCGCCATCCGTCCGTCAGATTAGACATTACGTGAGCGGATAGTTAATTTGTTTTGTCGCTGTCATTGAACTAGCGTAGCGGGAAATAGCTCCCGGGTCTAGTTGACCAAGGCGAATTACAGTCGCACTTTTTCTGGGGTCTATTTGACATATTATTTTACCATGCTAATTTACGCGTCTTTCCCTCCTCCTCGCGTTCCTTCCCCCCCAAAAGTTGCTAGGAACCATTAATCACTCCACGTCAAGCCACGCCAAATCAGGATATGTCAGCCATTCGTCCCAGGTAAGGGAGAGACACTATACGTGAGCGCGTTAACCCCAGATTTTTATGCGGAGAAGTGGAAGGATGATTATGGTGTCAGCGATTCTATTGGGCTCTGGCGGTAATTTAAATCTTCACGCCAGAACTAGTTTGGATGCGGGTATGCTTCTCGTTTGGACATAGCGCACACTTGCGATTGTCCAGCCAGGGAAGACCAGGGGCCATAACATCGTGCACTTCTATGCAGAATTGAAGGCAAATCCTGAACCTCGAATAGGGCGCAAATATTTTGCCCGGCTCACCAGATAAATCGTGCTCTGAAGTCAACTCAAGAATTGTGGCATTGACGAGGCCCCAGCCGGTTAGCACAAAACTGAGTATTCTTGGTGCGGTTTTCGTGCATGCTGAGCCCTGCCGGGATGTGTGCGAGGAGATAGCTTGGGAGGATCATGGTTGGAATTGTTCAACAGCCAGTCTGTCATTTGGGAGAGCATAACACACCTCATAAGCTCACTACTGCTCCACTGCAAGAAGAGCCCAAGCCCCGCCAGAACAATGAGCTGCTTTCGCATTCCAGGCGTTGAAATAAAGTCCCTCCAGCTCATCTGGCTCGTCTCTTGCTCTAGCTCCAACATCCGATCGATCTGTACCGTATTCGGTCCGGAAACGTTACAAACACAATGAAACTGAAGATAAGTTGGGTCCAAATTCGAGGCAACTAAATATAAACATTACTAGGGAAGTAACCGGTCAGATCAAAGACAGTATTCAGCCGAATTCAGAGCAAATTCGAGGCAATCCAGGGATTTTGCTGAGGAAGAGTTTCCCTGGATTATCTGGCGGCACTAAATAAAGACAGATATGTCAAAGTGGCCACGCATGATCCTGTGTCGCTCTCAGACACTGAAAAAGCATTATGGTCGATGATCTCTGCCATGTGATCCATCAACTGTCCTGCGAAATAGCTGCATGCCTGATATGACATCAGAACACTGGCCGATTGGCGCACAGATGCGGAGAAATGTGTTTACGAAGCCCAAGGGAGCGCTTGATGTACGTAATGAGAGTCTTAGATTGGAGGTAATAGTGTTGTTTGGCCGACGAGTATATATGGGAGTGGGACTGGGGCATTTTAAATGTGCCCCATTATTGATGAGAAGGCCATCAGGTGCGATCAATGCTTCATTCTCTGCAGTGAACCGCCTCTGAATATGTTCACTATTTTGCACATTTGCAATGTTATTCCCCATCAAATTTGCTGCTGAGTGGAATGGTGTTCCCCGAATCTCCCTCCAATCCTAACTATTTTTTCGCGTGTAATTCAACAGATCGGTAGATTCTAAGTTTCGGGCCGCATCAGCTGGGCTTGAACACATTTGATGTCCGACATGCCCGAGTCTTATTCTTGGGTACGAGTCCAACTTGCCAACCACATCTAATGAATGTGGATCCCTAAAAAAAAGTTTACACTGAACATTACCAAAAGAAAGAACTCGGTTACGCCATGCGCAGCAATGGCCCTCAAGCCCAAGTAATAAATGGTGAATGACAATGACGTACCCAGAATGCACAGCAAACACATTTGTAGCTCACGTCATTCATAGGATATTGTCGAGCTTGTATGCTGGCTTTCCAGTCCAAGCCCAGGTAAATGTCTACAGCCATGGCAGTACAGAGGTGAATATAATTCGGACCGCCTTAGATGGTCTGAGCGAGCAGCTGAGACAGAGACAAGAGCAAACAAAAGCTGATGACAAAACATTGACAGGGCAAACCGGACAGGTGTAGGCACAGGAGCGTCTACCAGGACGGGAGGTGGGGATGGCGGAGAGGGAGAAATTTAAAGGCGACGGCAAGCGAGAGAAGATGGCGCGCGGGGGGAAGGTCGACGGGTTGAGGGGGATGGAGGTGGATGGCCAGCCGCGCCTGCATTTTGGGATTTTTGCGACGTGGGCGCTGCGCCAGGGCGAGGAGATCGTCGCAGGATGAGAATGGGACGACGCGAACGCCGTGCATAGGGTGGGCGAGGTCGCGGGCAAAGAAGGGTGCGTATTCTCTGCTTCTTCGTTTCCTCCTCGTCTTCGTCTTGTCTTCTCGCTCCTTCGTCTTCACCTTGGCATTAGTCTTAATACAGTAATCCCGCAAATCGACATTCTTTCTCGCTCCCCGCCTCCGTCCTTTTACTACTGCTTTCTTGGTCTTTGTTTTCCCTTTCACTTTGTCAAGCTGGGCACGCACATACCCACATCTTCATCCTAATCTTCGTCATCTCCTTTCATCCCACTTGTCTTGGTCCCCTCCATATTTGATTACTGATCTGATTCCAAAGCCCTCCGATCCTTCCGATGCCAACGCCGCGCCATCTCATCGCGCAGCTCGCCAACATCCTGGGCGCGGACGCAGAGTGTGCGTGCGCGGGGACCTGAACCACAGTTCAAACAGCTCGCTGCCTTTGCAATGAGCAATGTAAATCGGACGTGCATGCAGCAGTCGCGGCACTTTTATCTAGCCCATGAAAAGTTTGAACACCCCTCTTTCCGCCTTCACCTTGCTTCCAGAGCTCGATGCATACTGCTGAAAGCAGACATATTTGAAATACAGAGAAGATGGACGTAGCCCAGAACTTCAAAAAAACGTCACCGCTACGTGCGAACAAGTTGTGCCGGGCAGCGCCACGATCCCACCCCAAAAGTCCACTAATTACCCTTGTTTTTAGAGATAGAAATATTTGCCAGTAGCGGGCGCCTCTGATCAAGTCGAAGACAAAGACATGCCCAGCATCGTCTGCGTGAACAGCTGGAATGCAGCCTGCCCCACCTGCAGTGTACCGTTCTAGAAAATAGATCAATACCCCAATCTAATCCAGAGCGGAAGAATCGGCCAACCTTATAAGCGGGCACTTCATGTCCCGCGCCATAGATGCGGACGTATGAGCTGGAAGTTGAGTGATGAGGTACGGGACTTGACCGCACTCCCGGGCACTGGGAACTCACAAAGTGCCGGCGGTTTTGAACTGCCCCGCGAGGAGGCCGTTCACCTTGTACGGCGCAAACACTTGTTGGTTAAACTGGGCGCTGAACGTGGTGTTCATTGAAGCGATCATGGCCTCCACACCCATAAAGTTAACTATGTAATCCTGCACATGGACGTTGGAAGAGACGGGCTTGGAATAATATTTTACGCACAGCATCACCAACGTAGATCGTTACTCGCACACCGGAATTGATGACACTTTCGAGCACCGGCAGAGAGCTGCGCATCCAATCACCTAGGATATTGGGAACGGTTAACGGGACGGGGTATGAATGCTCGGCAGAGCTTACCCGCAGCCGCGAAATTGTCGTAGACGTCGTCGTTCGTCTGCTTCCACGTCACCTCCGCACCGATCTTGGTCTGGATGGACGCAAGATACGAGCTGATGTCGGGCGGATAGGGGTCGACCGAGCCTGACAGAATGTAATACACCTTACGGATGGGTCAGTGCTCTTGCCGAGACAAGTATCAAGGGACACACATCAAAGGAGCCGGAGAGTGGCTCCAATATGAAAAAGTTGCAGAACTCTTGTGCGCCATCGCAGTCGGCGTTAGAACCACCGTTATTGCATGTGATGATCTGAGTGAAAAACGGTCAAGGGCAGATATGTGAAGGGAAAATTCACGCACTTGATCGTGGCAGCCACTTTCCAGATTATAAAATCCGGTGGCAGTTGTGATTGCGACCGAGGATACAAGGGGGTGGTAAGGGTTCGAGGCAGCGTACATCATGTACCCCGGATACTGAGTAATCGGGTCCTAAAAAGCCAAAATCAGGCGGATACATCCTCCGAGTATTTAGAGAACTTTCCGTAAACCCATCGCCAATGCCCAGAGTCTTCAGGTTGAGGGTGATGCCATTAAGGGTATGTGCGGCAATCGCGGCGTTTTGGGAGAGGAAATACGCTGCAAACGCAGGTCCGTAATGACCTCCATATCTGCCCTTGTTGAGAGGGTGAAATAAGGGCAAATGACACGAGGACTCACGATTCGGTCCAGATCGCGATATTTTGGCTCGCGAGGTTGGAAAAGCGCGAGTCTTCCAGGAATATTTGAAGGAACGTCCAGACATCAGCAGCGGCTTCTTGAGAAGTCCCGACGCTCTCCGTTCCGTAGGAAAATCCGACTCCAACAGGCTGGTCGATGTACAATATGTTCGAATTCGTGTTCCATGAGAATGGGTTGAGTGTCACTGATTCGCTGTTGTTGGCGATGCGGCACGGGCCATGTTCCTGGAGCAGCCCGATCATGCTCGAGCTTCCCGGCTGTTTAGACCGGGAGAAATAGAATAGGAGTACAAGGATGACAGGAAATTATACGCACCCCACCGTTAAACCATTGCGTGAGTGGGGCGTTGGCGGCATTATTTCGCGCGGCAAAGTACCAGAAGCTGGGGCTATGATGAGAAGGGAATCATTGATAATAAGAATCAGAGCGCACAAAATGCTTTCGGTTGATGTCAGATCTCCGTAACCCGAGGCCTGAAAAACCCCGGGCGTTGTCTCTGGTGACCTCCTCATCAGTACAGACAACTGGTTGATCCATCGACGTACCACAAATACCCGAGTTTTCAACCACACGCAGCGCACCCCGAGTGGCCGTTGGAGTGGTCGTCGGAATGCTCGCTGCAGTTCTCGTCGCACTGCTCGTTGGAGTACTCGTTGGAGCAATGGTTGATTTCTTGGCTCCAACGCCGCCAACGACGCCGTTGCGAATGGGGATCTGGCCAGCACTCTTTCCGCCGAGGGCGTATGAAACTGCTGTGAACAAGACCAGCCAGGAGAGAAGCATTCTGGATTGTCCGCTGTGTTCCTGTCATGATAGGTGAAACTAGAGGACCTTTTGTAGTACCGCAAAATTCTTCTAGGAATACCCATGGATGGCGGCATCGGGAAAAATGTTGACCGGGAGATACATGCCAGCGGGCGAGAGAAGAAGCCTGATATCGGTGTCATTTTGGCGCCAAAGACACGGGATAGGTAGGTAGGTGGGTAGGTCGTATTGCACGACAACTACGGTCCGCAACACACACCGGTTCCAGGGATTATCCCGGTGGACAAAACAGCCAAAATTACCCTTGGATCCTCATGCACCAACTAGGATGAGCTCGCAGATGCCATGAGTCACTCCATGCCTAAATGTAGATCATGGCTAACATACAGAAGTCGTTAGTCACCGAGACAGGACACTCCACGACCCGAGAAGTTTAACCCGACGGAGGAAAAATATGTGGTCCGTGAGCGCATGCGCCATGCGCGACTGCCTAAAAATGAGCGTAAAGTCGATGACAACGGGTCCCAAAGTCACATAGGGATTTCCGAGCCTTTAGAAGCAGCGCGGCTTTACCGGGCCCGGGGACCATGACGTGGCGGATGGAATCAGAAATTATTTTGATCCTCCAGCGTCGGTGGGTCATAGTGAGAGGCTAGGATTCTTCATGACGCGACTTTGAACGACAGCCCGTTGAAGTGCGCGGCAAACGAGAGTGAGAAACGATCCTCTTGTATGGGAAGTCATGATGCCACCATGCGGGATGAGAGAAAGAAGAAGGAAATAAATGCTATGGGGAACGAATAGCTAAGCGGATGTGCCGGTTCTGAGGGGGAAGTCAGTGAATGAGACTAGATGTGCCATGAGTCATAGCCGGAAAATGACCGACTGCCGTCATGTTCACGTAACCTGACAGCCGTGGGTTTGGAACTCACAACCGCCGGATCACAATGGTCCTCTAGTTTCGCACCGGACACCCACGTGCAGCACTACTGACAAAGTTCCGGATGACTTGTGCAGACTGAGAATAATTACCCCAAGTTAATGGCAAAATAAATTTGCCCGATGAAATTCGACCACAACGCTAAGCCAAAGCTGTATGATTGGCCCCATGAGTGTCACCCCCACTTCCTCTTCTCCTTTTCCCCTTTCATTTCACATTACACATCAGACTTGTGACAAATTTTTGCGAAAAAATGCGTGAACACTGAAAACGCCATGAAACGCCCCAACTGGCAACGTCAACAATTCTTGCCGAAATTTTGGCAACGCCGAAACAACTTCTGTGATACCATCAGAACGCCAAATGAACCCACTGGACTTGGACCTCCCACTGAACGTCTATGACCATACCAACGATCAAAATGGTGGCTATGTCCCTGGCTATGTCCACGGTGGCTATTTCCATCCGCTTTGGCTCTCAAAACGGGACGGCAAATTAGTCGGTGTATTGAATTTACGTCGGACATACCCAACTCGAGTACAAGACTGTTAACCATCTGCTTCAATCCATCTACACCGCAACGAAGTTCCAAATCTGCTTTGCAGCTTCAGTGTAAGTCTCGTAGCTGACCTAGAAGGGAGTTAGCTGCCATTACGATCGGAAATACACTTGTGTACCGGGGCAGAGGGGCCAGACCAGGCGGTGAGTGCAGTACCGGAGAAATTCTCGATCATCCTGCCACCGGCACTGAGTAAAAGATAAACAGAGCTGGATTTGGTTGAACTCACGCGCCAGCTGTGGAATTGATGCATTTCAAAGTGAAGATGGGGTCGCCCACCCCCGACGCTTGCACAAACTCGCTTATCGCGGTCTGATAACCGATGAAAATGTTGTCGGAAGGCTGCTGCTGCGAACTCTGCACGACGAATTGGGTGTCATTCGAATCGAAGATTGGAGCGAACGTCCACTGTCCCGAAATGCTCAGACTTAGCAATAAATACTTCGTACAAAATCATGGCTCTTACCATCTCGTTTGGAACAGTGGGGACTTTACGGGGCATCGTGACTATGGGGCGAGCGGTGGGGTTGATGTCGTTCGCGAGATGCAGCACGTTGCCTTGATAGTTGGCAATGAGAACTGCGGCTGGAAGGAGGCAGATGGGAGCGACCATGGCTAGTTGGGGAGTATCTGCGCTCGAGCGTTCTTATAACTGTTTGCCTCGAAATTTATGAATATCACAGGTTGACGATGATGCCGAACTGACCGCAGGAAGCATGTTGAACGCCAAAATAGACAGACGAAGCCCAGCTGTAGCCAAAAGACTAAACTACGGAAGGCAAATTCAGTCAGACATGAACTATATTCAGTGCTGGCCTTAGGTTTGATGATAATTCCCCCATTTCAGTCAAAGTCGGGGTCGAAGGGGACCAGCGACGGAGAAGCATCGGCAAGATGGGCCCTGATCTTCGATGGTCATTCACTATGATAAACGGGCGGCCGTTCAGTTGACAGTCGGACCGCGATTGACGGATTCCGGTACTCCCACTTTGACATCTTGCATCTTTCAAGGGAGTGTGTGCCGGACTACGCTTCAAGAAGAAGCGGGGATTCCGGTGGGCGATCGTCAGACGTCTGACGCCTTGCACACCATCGTGGTTCTAACCTGCCCGCCCCCTTGGTGTTCTTTTCTAGATTGATACCCTCATTTTGCCCTGGGTTAGGAGCCGGAGTGAGTCCGCGGTCAGCGTTGATTTCCTAATCGTGACTTGTGGTTCACCATCTTGCTTCCAACCCGGGACCCCCTGGGTGTTCCTTTCTAAATTGATATTACCCTCATTTCTTCTATTGTTCCAGCGCTTTGAATCAGATAGATTTCGTTCAACGATTCCCAAGTATTACGAATCTATTTCGAGGGGCCTCATGATCAGAAATCATGAATATTATTCTGACAAGTTTAAAGACCCAGAGGTGGGTGTTCAATCTTCTGGGCTGCAAATTATGTTCCTTGGACATGTACCACGGTCGCGGTTTTCTTCACTCTTCAATCAGGGATTAACACCCACATTGCTAGCCCCGGCCTGGCTGGACCGACTTAAGAACAGATAATGCGTCATTTCTTGACTGGGAACTTGTGTGAATCTTGAGAATGAAGAGCTCTGATCTCGCAAATGTACATATCACGGCTGAGGCCAACCTTTTCAATTAGGTCATGCTCCGCTTAGGTAGGAGAATATATACTGTAGAACCAATAGAACTGAAATGTAAAGATTGCTTTTTTGCTATATGACCGGTGACCTCGATGTATAGAGTGATAATCGACTTCCTGATCATTCCCGCAGTGAAATAAATTGATGAAGTGAAGTGAGAGGACGTGCGGCCGTTTTATCGCCTCGCCTCGCACGAATGGTATGTATCTGAGAAGAACAATCTACCGAGGGTTAATTTGAACATGAATATTTTTATTTGAAAGGGAGAATGAAGCTATTTGCTGAGACTAAGGTAAGAAAGGAAAGGTTCAGGATAGCGATTGGCCTCTTTCGGATGACAGCGGGGTAAACGTCGGCACGTCTGACAGTCCTGAGTAGAATTATAAGATATCCCATCCAAGCAGAAGCCAGAACCTGGACCGGGGTGGGGTAGGCCAATTGTGTCACTCGAACCCAGGGGCACAGATGCTCGGAATATGCTGGTTGGACCATGTTATGATAAGCCTGCGTAACGAGGTTATACAAGATACGGCCTGCATGCCTAATTCAGAAATGCGGCCCATGGGTGCGGCTTAGGCGAGAGCAGGGACTGCATTTGAAGTAACCCTACAAATATAATTCAACCCAGGGCCCTCACCACGGGTGGCAGTTTACCGATCACTCCCTAGCCAGTTGATGTGGGTCAGACATGAAAGCTTGAGTGGATTTTTCTTTTTTTTTGCACCCTTACATTATGCAGTGGCTGTGAAAATTTCAAAATTTCACAGCCACCGTTCGGGTATGATCAGCAGCCGGATTTGCATTACCTATCAGTGTTGCTATCGTCGGCACACCAACGGCTATCACTGATCCCATCATCAATTCATGCATCCGTTGAAAAAAAAAAAATGGTTAGATGGAGACAATGAATTGTCTCCGATTTAAATTTCAGGCCACTTTGTGAGTGGTTCAACCCTGGTGAGATCCATGGAAAAAAAATTGAATATTGGAACTGCCTATGAGGCCGTGAGGAGCCAACCAAAGGTTGGTGATGAGCGGCATCTTCCGTAATCAAAATCGACTTGAAGGCAGTCACTTGGATTTTTTTTAAATACAGTACACCCTTGTAGCGTAGCACAGGCATACTGCTAGTCTCCCTGCTTATAAAATTAAGCCTGTCGGTCCGAAGCTTTTTAAACTCCGCTTCTGTTAGATCAGACTCGAGGCTTAGGAAGCGCTCTGTTCAAACCGTTGGAAGCGCTCAATAAATGGTGCTTCCTCGGCATGATCAACTTTAAGCTAGGCCGTTCCAAATGCACTTTTAATGTTCCCCACCTTTTTTCACATTTTCACCAACTTTTATTATAAATTTCACGACTTTTCCCTCAACCTTGCACACTTTTGAAGCTCGTGGATTCCCCCTACTTTTATTACTGGACTTGCAATTTCACCAACTTTTGTTTCCAATTTCACCAACTTTTTTGGTTCAAAATTTTCCCCACAACTTTTGCAGTCAATTTTTTTTCTTTGCTCACAAGGGAGCCTAAGCTTGTAAAAATAGCAGATCTCAATACTCCGCATGCCTGACTACGCTAGCTCCGACGCAAGGAGCAGAATGCGCTGCAGCGCTCAAGCGCTAAACACGAAACGTCAATCAGCTGTCAAATGTCAACTGATTCAACAAGCGCCGAAGACAGTGATCGAGTCGCAAGCGGCGCTGATGCGTTGACATGCAGACGAAGCGAGTAAGTGATAGACACCAACACATGTGGAATATCTGTCGCTCAGGGGAAGATGGGGCAGAACATAGAACTGAGGGAAAGGGCAATTCACATTTTCGGCAAGCAAAACGTTTGATGAAGATACTAGAAACAAAAATAGTTTTTGCCAGAGTTGGTGAAAATATTCGTATCGCGAGGCGACTAATGCAGGCTAGGGTCCGGCTGTCCCCGAGACAGCATGCGCTCAGCCTGGATTGGGGGAGAATACGGGGACGATCTCGACACAGGACTCAGCGATCTTTAGATTTCGCGGGTAGCTCGCGATCGTCCAGCAAGAGATGTGCGACAACGAGCCACACATCGTGGGCGAAATGCAAGAGAGGGCTGAGCACGAGTGTATCAACGGTCTTGCGAAACCACAGATTCGGCGTTCGGGTGAGGTGTAGGCGGGTGCGTTAGACCGCTAACTTTCAAAGGAGGAGCAGTGAGCACAACGCGGGTGGGACGAGATGAGATGGGCTGCGTACCTGAGCCCTTGGCAAACGCCGCGGACGACCGAGAAAGGAGACGCTGAATATTCGACCTCTTCGTTTCGTCCGAAATGGTGGTACACATCGCCAGCTCAACGCTGTGGAATCCAATGCTGAATCCACACCCGCAAAAATTGAGGGTCGAGTGCGAGTGCGTGGTAAGGTACCGTGGATCTGAAAACAACAACGGAAACGTTGAGCGCCTCGAAGCATTCGCTCCAAATTCATCTCCCGAGCGTGAGCTGCGGGGATGCAGCGCAAGTGTGTAGCGGAAGCGACGTGCATGAGACGCGCGCGGGATCGGCGCGGCCACGTCATTCGTGGGATCAACGCCGAATCGCCACAGGGAGAGAACCCTTGATGCAATGTCCGTCGCTGAACACGCGGACAGCTACATAGAGCAGGAACGATGAGAGGCGCGAGGGCGCGAACGAGATTGAGTGCGGCGGATAGTGACTGGGACCATCAGCATTCTCGCGCGTGCATATTCAGGCGCAATGAATCACTAGTGAGGGGGAAGGATTGCACGGCGTAAAGGGGAGGAGTGAACGATGATCTCGTGAGCGGATCAGATTTGGACATCATCAAGAGACGACCTGCGAGCGCCGCCGAGCGGAGTGGCATCAACGCAGTGGCATCAACGCGGAGAGCAGTTGGCGGCTGCTATTTGCCGAGAGCCGGACACTGCCACTGATGTCCCCTGTCCTCAACGTCGACTTAGGACTAGCAATTTCCTACCATCCTCTAGATGCGAGCGACGTCCTTCGCCCTGAATTTCTTCGTCGACGCGTCATATCTCGTACCGGTGGAGCCCTTGCGTTGAAGTGCGCAATTTTTCGCCCGCGCTATTTACTTAAATCAAACCATGCTGTCTGGCTTTCATTCAATATAAGAAACGGCAATCATACTAAATTACTTGGCTCAAGGGTAGCTCTAAACCTCGTAAGATGAAAGAGCGATTTTTGAAGTCATGGTGTTGGTAGGAAAAAACGAACTGTCGGCGGCGATGAATATTGTACGTGTTGCGGTCCCTTGCGGACAATTCGCCAGTTCAAATGCACTGCGTTCGGTCCAGGCCCATAGCCGAATGGAAGCCCTGGCTAGCCCATATTCACGCGCCTAAAATTTCCCGTTCTAGAACCGGCTTGAACGCAGTGAGGGCTCAACGTGGGGAAGCTGATCCGGCAGATGCGGACTATCCGCCACCGAGTCTGTATCGCAGGTTTAGAGAAGTGAAGTCTTTTCGATCTCTCCGACTCAATCTCAAACTACAGCAATATAATCATCGGTTGCACCATACATACATTCACAGCGTCTTCTACCACAGCGGCTTACTTCCTGCACCCGTTTGTTTGCTATTGGTTGCACTAAACCGCTCACCACGACGTACCGTCGAGCAGCTCACCAACCCCTTTTCCAAAGATAACCTGGGCGGCGGAAACAGGGTGAAGCCAATTACTGCAAGATCCCAGATATCAGCATCTGCGCAGCTGCCTTGGCAAAGTGAAAATGAAACAAGGCGACGTACTACCAAAACTGGCCTGGCGTCGTCCCGTCATCCCCGGTTATGTTGTTGAATCCATACTGCGGTCACATACAAAGTCACTCCTCACTTTCGCGATATCACGGAATGACTGACCAGCTCGGGATGATCGAGAACCTGCGTGAACGCCGCATGTGCGTTGTATTGCCACGTCTGTACGCCGCTATGGCTCGACTTGAACTTGTCGACACCAGCACTGAGCTGCGCGTTGTAGTACGCGATGATGCGCGCCTCGGACGTGCGCACGGTGGTATTCTGCACCAGTAGCCCGGGAGTACGGTCAAGTGGAGGGACCTGCAAAGTGTGCCTATTAATGGGCTTGTGCTTTTACGATAGGAGGAAGGCTTAGAAGCAGACGAACGTTCAGGAAAAGGTAATTGCGGCCGCCGAGGTCGCTGAAGATGATGATCAGTATTTAGGCCCCCGAGCTCACGTAAGGTATCTGCCCAAGCTCACTACTATGAACACACGGCATAGCTTCAGATTGCAGTGCTAGGATGGTATAGGTGAGAAAGGCGACTTACAAGGCGTTGTATATACTCGAAGTAGCGGGTGATCAGCTGGTTCGTCAGCCTATATTACCCGCTGGAAGGTCAGCCACTCCGGATATTGTCTCTGAACTGAGCAGCACTAACACAGTGTGGTCCACGTCCAGTGCATAGCTCAGATCGATGTCATTTATCCCAATCTACAAGTGGACGCTTTCAAGTCAATATCCCGCCGTACTGGAACGTGCTGACGCACCCAGATAGAGAATAGCGCATTTGAGCTTGCCCATGGTTGCGGGTGCTGAGCCAGGTTCCAAGCAACTAGCTCGTCGATCTGGTCTGGCAGTGTGCGAACAAAGTCTGCGAAAGGTGGAACGATGTCGCGCGAGACCGTTGCACCGCTGTATGCAAAGTTGTACCTGAAAATGTGAGTCTAATCGATGATATAGAGCCTTCTGAAACCTCGCATACGTGAACACTAGGGAGTGGTTGTATTTCGTCGTGGCGACATCGATCCAGTTCTCGCCAGGTGTCGCTGTGGCGCCCTGCGGAAGTTATAATTCGGTTCTTCAATAAAAACGGAGCTGAGTTTGGCACACCGGGTAAATAGGGTTTCCCATGGAGTTACCCAACGAGGGCAACAGTTCAGTGGTGATGTTGAACCCAGTTTGAGTGTAGGAGTCGCCACTGTTCACTTAGCATGAAAATATGCCAACGCTGCGTCCATTCGAGACGAACAAGCTAAACCAATAGAAAGGCCTGCGCAATGCAGGACTTGCGAGGATTGTGGGAAGTAGTGCGAACGACGCGGCGAATGGGAATCCGAAAACCATCATAGTATGCAGTCAGGCAGAAATGCGACAGTGAACCGCAGACGACAGCTTTTATGTCCTACGTTCGACCAGGTGCATTTCGCAAGAGCCCCGGAGAAATGGTATTGCCGGGCCGAAACACCAGAAGACAGGTCTTCTGACCCGAAAATTAATGCGTGCACGGACAGTCAGACTGCAATATTGAAAAGAAGGATGTCCGCGAGCGATGCGGTAGAGATAATCCGAGTGACGAGTCCGGAGACTCTGCACCATGAACATCCAGGACATGGAACTTAGGGATGCAAGGAAGGCAGTTTGAGCGAGCGAGAAGGAGTCGAGTGTGGGAGGACGACGGATAAAGGGCAAGCGAGGCTCTGTACAAAGTGGGATAACAAAGCAGAGAGAAGGCGAACCTGAGCGGGACGCCCATTGATGGCCTATCAAGACGCTTGAGCGCTCACGTTGAAACCGAACACGGTCACGTCCCTGCTTCTCTTGTTACATCGTGCCAGTGTCATGCCTCACGTCGGCAAGGCGTGGATCGCGAACTTCGAAGAAGACCTTGAGGAAAGATATGTGCAGGCATGCCGTATCCTGTTCGCGACAAAAAAGCCAAATAACCATTACGGCGGTCGCGACACAGCTCAAATTGCCCCATCACTCCAAGTGTCTTGATCGTGTCTTGATTCTGTGAAAGGTATGTACTGCTCACCGATTAATTTGGTGTTTGTGCACTCACACTCAAGGCAATTGACTGCTTTGTCCACCTCGCTGACAACAGCAAGAAGGTACCGGATCTGCGCAACAAGCAAAATAGTGATTACGTCCTAATGTCAAACGCGAG
Source organism: Mycena capillaripes (assembly GCA_029204075.1). NCBI lineage: Eukaryota > Fungi > Basidiomycota > Agaricomycetes > Agaricales > Mycenaceae > Mycena > Mycena capillaripes. Next base: position 125,950 of record JARHKZ010000049.1, read on the forward strand.
TGGGAGAAGATTCAAATAATTCTTAGGCCCAAATGGTACCGAAATGGCAGAATTGTTGTGTCATACAAAGAAGCTTCGTACCTGCACTTCCCTCGTCACTGGCGCAGAGGGGGCAGAACAAGGGCAGAATATGCTTCCAATTTTGAGAGCGCCGCCCAGTGACACTAAGTATGATACTATCCAGTGTGATTCATTACCGTGAATTGGTCCGGCTTTTTCTTTCAATTTGAGTGAAAAGGCGTCCCATGCGCGTCCGCCTGATTCAAGATATCCATGCCCATGTCAGAACTCGAAGCGAGATGATCTAAAGAGTATGATTCAGGCCACGCTCCAGCCTCCTCGCTCGGACGTGGTGCATTAGTTTCTGCTTTTTTTACGGCTCCTTCGGCCTTCTCGACGAGAATGAGACTGTACACGTAGGTACTTTGCAACGGATTAGAGACCAGATGTCAGGCACAGCTCTGTTGACTCCGCAAGTGAACTCCATTGTGGGACGGAACAGATGCTCTCCCGGCTCATTCCATTTGTTGTGCCGTGCCCCCGCTGGCATTTATGATAAGACTCAGCTAGTATAGCAGATTCCTAAGTGCACTCGATTGTCTTGAAAAATTGTATCGGGAACGGAGAGGAAAAGATTAGATAGGGCTAACTATACGCTATATTAATACATAATTAATTGACTCAAAGACCGCGCAGACATGTAATTACGCTGCGAACAACGTGGAGTGTTTCTTGGATGAATAGGTTGCCATGATCTCGGTCCCCTCCGGCCAGCTATCGATATAGGCGCTCATCCACACGTCAAATGTGTACATGAGTTCAGATACACAACTGCTCCTTACGGTTTTGAATATAATTGGGGTGACGGTCCTGCCGGAAGTCAAGATTGAAAGCCGACCTTGAAAAATAAAATTAGTATACATCAATGGATCGTAAGAAAAGTCGTACTGCTCGAACAGAGGCGTGGACGGTGTGGTGGACATCTATTATTCGGAATTCGGTTGCTCAAATGGAATGAAATGATAGGAAACAACGCACGAATACCGTGCGGGTCGTCGGTGGCCCAACTGGTCAATGTCAGCGGCCCTTGTTCGCCGCTGGACGTCCCAGGACCTGAGGACGTCCCTGTCGTGGAGACAGGCTTTCCTGACTTCCGGACGTTGAGGTTTGAAAGCTGCGAGATGGTCAACAATGTCCCAAACCGATCTGGACATAGGAAAAACGAACCAAAGTGATGACGTAGACGCGTCCGAGGGGGTATAAGAACACCAAGGAGACTGGCAAGGACAGATGAGCAGAGAATGCAGTGCTAATTCAACTCGAACAACGGACGATTGCTGTCCGGGTTTATGTAATACCTGGGTTCGCGGTCCTGTAAGTTTGTTTGACGACTCAGAGCAGCTTGTGCGACTTACCCCATTAAACCGCCGCTGGCGAGCGTCGCGGCCGCGACCCCGCTCTGGATTGTTACCGCGGTCAGCCGGTGGAGTGCACTGTTAGTGCCTGAGAGCCAGGCAGATAAATAAATTGTCATATTACACACCTCCGTGCCTCTGTCAGAATCCCCTTGGCCTTTCTGAATTCCCAGAGTAGCACTGCCGCAATGCCGACATCTACAGTGACCTCGGTTGCCAACCAGAGCCTAGGTGTATTCAAATTGCACAAGATACACAGTGTTCATGAGTAAATGAATTCCAGAAGTGTGAAGGTTACGGTGAGGGACGCACGCCATGGGGATCTTAAACCTATGGCGGTCCTCGAAAGACGTGTACAGCGTGAGCATCAAACTGCATGTAAACACGCTGCCAAACTGCGTAGGAGGTATCAGCGTAGATATGAAGCGATGCGCAGAAAGAATTATCGGCATACCGAAATGATTATTGCTAAAGATAGGAACAGAGCGATGAATGTCTTGTGGGTACTGGAATTTTGGAATTGAGCTAACTATCGAGAGAAACGAATATAGAAGTGCGATGAAGCACGTACAACCGCCAATATCGGGAGACCAGAAAAGTTTGAACTAAAACACCAAGCACGCCGGTTGTGAAGCCATATAATGGGAGGGGCTAGGCTGTTGCAGGTAACTCACACGCAATACATTTGAAATTGACGTACCCAGTGTAAGGTGGCGAGGTACTCTAGATCGCCTGCAAGCATCCAATAGGCTATGCGAGTAGGGGAAGATGGTTTTGATACATACCAGCATGCGTAATCGTATACTCATAGACGCAGATACAGTCCCCAATAAAGGAAAGGCCATCGACAACCAAGGCGACCGTTACTAGCGTCTGTAAAAAAAAATTGGTCAGGGGGAAACTTGACTGTAAGCGAGAAGGAAATACCTTGGACTTCCAATCATCGTGTTCGAAGTGACGAAAATAGTACACACTCTGAATGATTTCGAGCATGTACAGAAGCTGGCCGCCAATTTCAGGCCGCCTCAGAGCGCACAGAAAAATCCAGGGCTTACGGAGCTGACCCAGGTCCCTACGAGAATGCACCTGGTGGCCAAAATTAACTCGCGAGCTAAAGACCGCAGAGAAAGTTTACCCTGTCAGTGTGTCAAGAGCTGGCAGAGACATAGACACTGGGAGAAGGCGTAGAACGAATTGAGCCCTCGGCATTAAGTACCCAGCCAAGGACCACGGCATCTGCTTACGCCGGACAGGTTGCATCGATTAGTCCCTACTATAACCCGAAACGGCTCGAGGTTACTCGGGAGCGTGCAGTGGGAATGAACGCCAATACAGTATTACAACATGTTCTGTTGACTAGACTATAAACAGTCCAGCATCAAACATTCTGACGTCATGAGCGCTCGCGCCGGCTCCCCTTTTTTGGTTTGGTTGATATTGGTCGCAGCCTGGCTAACGTGCCGCCGTGAAGGCCGTCAGTATAGCATTCGGGGATAAGAGCTTCGGACGGACAGAAAAACGCAATCTTATGAAGATGGAGATGCAAATTCTCTCAAGGTTTAGGCGACCTCTCCGCGTCTTACATGCACACAGGTAGGTCGGACTCAGACTACGCAAATTTGGCACTGAGCCAGGGTTTATACGGAGACGAGACCTGCTTACAACAAATGGAACAGGTTACGATATCACCTACTGTACTATTTCGACGCTTTGTTCAGGTGACGGGTGACGTAGGGTTGTTGTCCCGGTGACGGTGACACTGTGGTTTTTGGCCGATTAGGCTCAAACAAGGCTCAAACATGCAAGAAGAAATCGTTCCGGCAATCGCCGAGTTACCATTTATGGGAATGTTGAAGTGCTTGCCGAAAAATGAAGACATATCCAGTGAGCTTTCGAGGCATGGCGTGAACAGATGGTCGAAGTATTACAGTACTCAGAGTCCCTTACCTGCTCGAAGCGTGTACATGTGCTCCCCGTTTCCCCGCAAAGTGGTATGGAAGTTGCCGCATGCGTCACTCTGGACTAGTCTCCGCATACTGCCGATTGCGAATTATAACGACACTTGTTCCCAACGCCACCTCCGTAAATTGAGCTTTGTTGAGCCGAGCTGGCCAAACGTTAACATACCGTCTGCTTCAGAAAGACGACTATTCGGACTAAGCCGTCGAGCGAGTTTGCAACGTGCTACAGGTGAAAAAAGGTTCCGGATTTGCACCGAACATGGAAGATACTGAAGCCTAATTTTGTTGGTGTCCAATTTTTTACAGCTTTGAATTAGGATATACAAAACCGTTCCCGTACACGTCTTATAAAATTGACCCTGTCCGTCTGAAGCTTGAACTTTACCCCAATAAGTTTATATTGCGTACTTTGAAGTCGCCTATCAGCACAAACATTGCAGGGACCGTCATAGCTCGTTCGATTCGGGGCGGGATCCATCTGTCAATATGGATCTATACGCACCCACGGTAAGTAAGTGATCCAAACCATGCGGCGAGGTCACTTAGTTACCGAGTTGGCCGCGTGGTAATGGGCGACTTGTGGCCGAAGCAGTCGCAAGTGGTGACTGGGTGGGTACGTACCCCGTTCGATTCGGGGGGAAGGCTTGGCAATCGGGTTTGATGAAAGTACTGCTTTGACTTTCTTTCCCTTGTTTCGTTTGTTTGGGGCGGCACTTTTGAAGGGTGATTCCGCTCCGGCGTCGTTTCAGCTACGTCTTCAAAGCGGTAGTCCGGCATCTGCGAGTGCGCAGGTTCTCCTGCCAACACATGTATATTTCCCCCCCGTTCCATGGCTTGTGTGTAAGCCCCAATTATACAGAATAGACCCTAGGACTTTCTCGTATTATTCCTGAACAACGCGGCCTCAGGTTTGCCCCTGCAGAACTCAATTGACGGGGTGGCCGGTTAGCTAGTATTCAATTTGGCCTTGTTGGTGATGCCAGCGCAAAGAAAGTCACTGGTCAATCACATTTCAAGTAAATTCGAGAAAATGGTCTGGAAGCATTCACAGGATACCGGCCTTCATTTCGCCACAGAGTGGATGTTATATGGCCCTCCAAATTAGCCGCAAATGCTAAGGTGGCCAGTTACCCAGTCGGAAATAGTAATACTTATTCTGGATTATTATCTGTGACTGGGTACACGGGTACCTCAGCATGTTTGACCACGAGCCCGCCCACGGAGGCTTGTAGATGCGGGTTTATGGGCTCTGAGCCAAGCTTATACATCCTAAGACTAAACCCAGACATTTTTCAGAAATTTACATGACGATTCCATGGCATACCGAATTTCTTTTTCCGCGGTATCCCAAAGAGGCAATAAAGGGCTAGTCGAGCCAGTCGCGCAGGAAGTTCAGAGCGCCCGAGCTTGTCCGCACGCATCACAGCAGGTCACATCCCTCCACGCACAGTCTGGACGCGCCCAAGCGTTGCAGCACATTGCTCACTCAGGACCTGCGCATGATAAAGATGCAACCCCAGAAATAACCCCGCCAAAAAAAAAAAAAAAAAGAAAAAGAAAAGAAAAGAAAAGCAGATCCAAGGCAACCGTCGCGGCAAAGTAGAATACGGAGACGGCACACATCTCCCCTCACGCCGCCAAGGGCCCCTCCGGGTGAAGTAGAGAAGAAAACGAAGACTCCTACGATCCGGTTCCAAAACCGGCCGCTCCCTCCACGCGCTTTGTCCACATAATGATGGGATGAAAGACGCACGTTGTATTCCGATTTCAATAGCGTATCCACTCGCTCACTCTCATACATACAACACTGGGAATCGGCGTCCACAGTCGGCAGGAAATAATGAGCGTGAGGTAGCGGCTGGGCTGCAAATGAAGATCAGTGTAAGAAGGAGAAAAGGTGAAGGATGGCAAACGAAGGGAAGGGAGGGCGAAGTATGCAGTGCAAATCGAGACCATGAACGCGACGGTGGAAAAGGGAAATATGGAAGGGGGACTGGGCGAGCAGAGCAAGGGTGGGACAACACCACTCGAAGGAGGTCATGGCGTTAGGGAGGAAGGAACATGAAGCGCAGCGAGGAAAATATATAGAGAGCACGCAACGCACGAAAACCTCGCGTAAACGCACAATGAGAGATGATGCAAAGATAACGAGCCGGTACGACGTGGAGGTATGAATAAGGGGAGAAGGGACCACACACGCACCCAGCAACGACGTCCTGTCAACTCCCCACATCGAGTATCATCATCCCCGGCACATGCATCCCGGGTCGAGAACTCGATAGCGTGCGCACCAATAATTGTAGGTAATAAATATTACACCCTTCTCTCGCGGGCATGAGTAAACAAAGATCCTGAAAGGGCGGAGCACGCACACCCACGTCCATACCCCACCCCTCAAACTTCACCAGAATCGGTAGGTCTACGATCCAGCAGTTATTTGTCCAGCTCGGCTCAAAGCGGCCCCTGCAGCTGCGGTAGGTATAGGATATAGTATCAGGGGTGTGACTTGATTAGAGCAACTGTTGCAATGCTATAAGACAGAGGGGAAGGGGCACCATACGAGCAAGGTGCCCTCGACCGATGCGTGTAGCGCATGCGGTCCATCAGGTCTTCAACTCGCCGATGCGTTCAGCTCGTGACGCACGGTACGCGCTTCAGAGGATCAGAGGGAACAAGACATTGAAGAAGCACGGGTGGATGATATGTAATTGTTGGGTGGGAGGGAGGAATTATGGCGAGGCCCGAGGGAGCGGGAAAGAAAGAGCAGCCTGGAGAGGGCGGACAGAAGAAGAGGAAGGTGAGAGCAAGAGGCCTCCATCGGCGTGACGACCATTGTCAAGATGTGCAGCTCAGATAGACGGCCGTGGCACGACGAGCAGCGCACGAACTCGGAAGCAACAGCACGTAGCCCAGTACGGATGTATATGAAGCTGAGGGAACCGGGGAAAGCAGGGAAGGGACAGATAAAAACCCGCCGTACCCCCCACTGGCGAGGAACGAATGGGGCAGGGATAACGGACGGCAGAGGGAAAGGGTCCGTATCGGTGGACAGCAACCTAGACGCACGGAGAGAGGGAAGCACGCTCAGGACGCGAGGGCTCAGAGAATAGCATCCACAGCGCTTTCCGTCGCGTGTATGTGCGCCGACGACAGCCCAGAGACGACCGGATCAGGAAGCGCTCGAAGCAGAGGAGAATGGCGCGGCATGGCCGCAGGATTGCGTGAAGGGGGGCGACGGAGCAAAAAAGGAGGACAAACACGCGCCGTCTGGCGCATAGCCGACAACGCCACGAAGAGGTCCTGTGTTTGGTTATCTTGGCGCAGGCGGTGACGCCGAGTTGGGCGACCGCCGACAACAAGTTGTATATCGAGGAATAGGTTTGCAAGTTGGGTGGTATTCGAAGGAGTTGCCAGATGGTGGCAGCTCATCGTCGTCATCATCGTTGGCGGAGGAAAAATGCATGATGGGCGCCAATCACCGCTATCATTCATCCCCACGTGTGCCGGGCCGGCTTCACCCGACGTCCGACGTATCGTTCAATTGTACATGACACCTCAAGTCGATAGATTCTACAATCTTCATTCAAGGTACAGTTTACAGTTAGTTTACGATAATCGGAGTAGAAAAATATAATGAACCTGTGGCCGTCCCAACCATAGTTTCAGTTCGAAGCACCGTGTTGCCAGCGGCATTGAATTGGAAGGGTATTATGGAGGAGATGTTCACATGGCAATGCCCATTAGTTGATATACCCACTAGAGAGCCTAGCGTCACCCCACGTTCGCTGTTTGGCCTGGAAACCCTATGAAACTTCAAGTAACATAGAACACGCTGGTTGAGCATTTCAGATTTTTCACTGAAAATATTAGTGAAAATTTACAAGGGTATTCACCAGATTTTTCTTCAAGTGAAAAGATTGGAATTCAGCTCAACCAGTGATAAGAGAATTTCATCAGACGACTAGCCACGAGCACTCAAAGTCTCAAATATTCAAGTTATATTCACATACGACTGCTGTAATCATCAATATCGACTCCATCCTATGAGTCGTAAAAATCAAATTTGCCTTATAATCCCACGGCCTGATATGGTCTTATATTTGCATTATAATAGGCAATATCAGTGACACCTATATAATACTGAACTTATTATGTGGTTTCCCGGCGCTAACTTTTTTCCGACATTATAACCCATTGAATAGGCGGCCACTAAATGACACTGCAACTGTAAGAACTGGCGTCATTGTCAAAGTTTTGGGCGGCAGCAATGCCAGGGATCGCGGAGAAATTCGTAAAGCTGCCGCCTTGGAGAGCAGCCTCATCTTGGCCGCCCGGGCCAGTGCTGAGGCAACCGAAATCTCTGGGTACCAGGCTCAGCACTCTCCGCTTTTGTAAACGATAATAAAGCCTCACTCGAAGAAAGTACAAATAAATCCACCAGGAATGATTGCACTGGATAGTTCCTTGTTCATGATGGTAAAACCACCAAGGAAATTTTGGCAGCCGTCGGGAACGATCGGAATTGTCAGGCAAACCCCAGCAAAATTGATATTGGTGCACAGGCTGAGATTTTCGCTGGCATCCTGTGTTGATATGAGTACAATGCCAAACAATAATCCACTGGTCTCTTACCGGTCTTATATCAGCCGGAGCAGCTGATACGACAGCGAGGGCGGTGGCTAGGATGGTGAAGACATAGGCAGAGGACCACATTTCCTTTTCGGGTAGTTACTTGGAGGTGAACTGGAGCACATGGAATAATCAACCGACTTTTATAAGTTTCGATTGCTGACTAACATCCCCTGCAAAGACTTTCTGCCAGGAATGCTCTTCCAGGCCCATGCGTGGGCCGTGACGTGAACTGGATCAAGAACAAGGGCATGACACTAACGTTCTCTGTAGTGCTCTGGTGTAATTTTTGGCATAAACCGTCTCACTGTCCGTCAAGTACAAGGGGCATAAGGTACAAACAAGGACGGTTCAATCATATGAGGCAAAACATTCACGGAAACTAGCCCAGGTGACACTTGGACAAGAATGGAATGGCAGTCGTTTGATTTCGTCAAGGATCTGTCAAGGGTGCAACCCGTGTACCTTATCCAGCTCCTATTCTCCTTTGAGGCTTTTATATCCAGTCAGGATGCAATATTACTGCATTGTCTTGGGTAGGTCGGTAGGTCGGTAGGTAGGATTACGCGGCACGATCCCGCTCAAGGACGCCGGGGTTCAGGAATTATCTGGTTGTACAAGCACTATTTTACACTACAGTTCCTGGACTTCTCTGAAAATCTTTGTTGGACATTGACATGGCTGGCATTGCTCACGCTCCTCTATGTTCCCTGTCACTCTGCATCAATTCGCACCTTGCCGCGTTTGATCCGGAGCGGAAGGAGGTGGAGAAGGTCTGTTTGTCACTTGAAAGTTGCACGACTCTCTCATAGTCAGATTCTAGTACCAGTGACAGATATAGTCGACTCGGCGTTGCACGCTCTTGCTTTCTAAGACACCCACCTTTGTGCTACAAGAGTAATATCAACTTCCCAATCGCATCATGCGCGAATAACGCACCTCCCTCTGGAGTATGTACCTCCCAGTTCCAGACACTATTTGCCTACTCTCCATCCACAATTTATTGCAATTGACCCTTTGGGTGACGATTGAGGATCACGACTGATAGACTTAAAGGCTCCGGTGAAGGCAGTAGTCTTGCAGAGATCAACCTCAAGCTTTCGTCACCCTAAGTGTCATGAAGCCCACTCCCGACATCCTCTGGCGAAGGTATTCACGCCAGAGATTACCAATTTTCGGTTGAACCGATTCTTGCCAAGATATAATCTGGTACATGAGATATAAAAACAGTCCAATAAAAACAGTCCAACCAAAATCCAAACCAATCATTATAAAATTAGTTCTCATTTCAGCTCAACTTTCCTTCAATTAAATACTTTACATCTCAGTTTATGTTTTGGCATGTCTTGGTTGCACAGAAACTTGGTTATGTACCTATACCCGATTATTTTGCGGCATGAATTATTGAACCGAAAGTTGACACTCTCCGGTGTGGTTTCATCGAGTATGATTGAAGTAGCTCTTTTCTCAGTCTTTCCAAATAATGTGTCGGACTGGACTTCTTCTATTTCCGTCGCATCCTTCTCTCACAGCAGTCACCTTTCGCCCACGCTGCCGGTGTCTAACCCTGCTCTGCGACGCAATAACGCCCATTATCGAAATGCGACTCACAGCGACCATCTTTATGGTCGCAAGCCCTGTCCCGCTTGGACTCGGAATACCTCTCCCTGGTCCGGGATCCGGTCGAGTTCTGAGACGGATCGGAATGCCGATTATCAACTCTTCTCTTTCCGACTCTCACTGCTGATTCAAGACCAGGGTCCTGCGGGGTCCCGTCGGGAACATGAATGATGGAGTTGCACCCCATGATAGACCTCGTATGGATGTAATATTTCTTCTATTCCCCATCTTTCTTCTATTTGATATGTCTGGGACACTTATACCAAGACCTGCATGTTGTGCCTCCTCAGTCTTGCTACCCAACGGCCTTCGGGAACAGAAATGATGGAGTCACACCACTTAATCTTTCTTCTATTCCTCATCTTTCTTCTATTTGATATATCTGGGACAGTTATACCAAGACTCACGCGTCGTGCCTCCTCAGTCTTTTCGGCGGTTCGGCCGTCGTTTATTAGACAGCTTGCGCAAAAGCCGCACGCGCCGCACGCGGCTTTTTTGCATTGCGCAGAGCCGCACGGCAAATTTGAATTGTGAGAGATATTGATCAATGTAGGCTTACCTGAGGTAGAGGAGAGGTGCTGTGGCGAGAGTGAACATCCTCGACATTGCCTCTGCTGCGCGGCAGACAGTGAACTATGGGGAAAAGAAAGTGGAGCTTCAGTGAGGCGGCACTGATGCCTTCGTGATGCGTGATAAATGCCACCTTCCACAGTTGCCCATGTAAAAAATAGTCCTCTCAGGAAAGGAATATGGGGTTTAAGGGGTACTGAATAGTATTAACCGAGAAAAAAAGTTATGAACAGCACCGAAAAGCCCGCGGCTTTGCGCAATGCAAAAAAACCGCGTGCGGCCCGTGCGGCTTTTGCGCAAGCTGTCTATTGTCTTGTTCCCTTGCTTCATCACACATCTAGAGCCGAGACGAGGCAGCCGTATATTTGTTTGGGCATGGAGAGATCAGCAGTGATCCGATCTGTAACCGCTGAGCTCCAGGTCGTGGGGAGATGGGGATGAACGAGAATGAACCCAAATGAAGACGCCAGACGAGGGCATCCCAAGAGGCCCACGACTAACCCAAGAAGACGGCGGCTGAAGAGAAGGCGGTGTTCAACCTGGTCAATCATAATTTATGATGAGAACGAGGCCTGTAGATGTTGAGATCAAGTTTATGAAGCTTAATTTTCCATTGAGATAGTGCCCGAGTCGAAAATTATCAAGTGAATCGGAATCGGAAAGCGGATTGAGGTAGTATATTTGCAAGTAAGGCCATCGCCAGAAGTCGCTTGAAAATTTGGCTAAATGATGCCGCATGCATGAGGGATGCGAGAGTCCTTGTGGAGGAATATATCCCGAGAATTGAGGCTATTGCTTTTTGTGTTCGTGCGTGGCAGTTGAACTACCGACCAATTGAGGGCTGCAGAAACCAAGTCTGAGGTGCAGTATTGATTGAGTTGGACCAGACACACATCCGGAAGTGCCGTGCCGTGTGAAGTGAATTTCGGTACCACCAAGCATAAATCTGGTCTCAAATACATATGTGAGAGAGCCAATGTGCGTGGAGATGGAGAGGTAGGGATAAAAATCGAGAGACACCATGTAATTGAGTTGTAACATCAATGTGAGACTGAAGACTCTGGGCGAGGCAAGACTTGAGAGAATGAAGACAAGATAAAGAATTAGACCCATCCATGGTCTCTAAAGTGAAACCACAGAACAAGGTGCATAAACACGCGGGATGCCGTGTGCAAACGGTGAAATGATGTGAGAGATGGGACGGCGACAATGAGATAAGAGCTTGGACGATGAATCGGACCCGTGGTCTGTGAAGTGAATAGACAGATGCCTCAGAGCAAGGGGGGGAGGGGAATTTATGCAGAATTCTAGAGGATGGCGAGCGAGAGAAGGGCTAAAAGTCAAGTCCATGTGATGTGGGATGTAAGTCGAGGCATAAGCACTAGTTTGTCTGCAGAGAGGGCCGAGGGATGTAATACGAGTCAAATAGAAATATCCCGAGCAGCCGGGGCAGTTGGTTGGAGATTGAACACGGTGGTTGGAGATTGAACACGGTGGATGAACTTTATTTAAGTGCGAGTCGTGTTGCAAAAGATCTTGATATAACATTACAAACATCTTTCAGAATCCAAACGAGAGTCGATTGGAGTGTAAAGGTTCAACGATGACTAAATAAGAAGGCAGCATTTTAAAGTGCGAGTTTAGGAGACGAGTCTGGAATTTACATTGATGCATTGGATGGAAATAAGGATCGCCAATGTGACTTGGAGGGATCACGGAGCGAATCTGTAAATTTAACCCACTCCATTCAATGGAATTTGAGCGCTTGAGTCGCCTTGATAACAAAAAGAAGCATGGAGATTGCTTGTAGACTGGATAATAATTCTACCCAGGAATATTGAAGGGTTATGAGGAAGGGTGACAGGTCAGGTCGGTTTGCGATATCTATCAATGACATATTTGAGGACTAAGTGTAGATGTGGGTACGCGTTGAGGAACATAACCGCCTTGATTGATGAGTCCGGCAAGTATGGCAATAAATGGAAAGTGAAGCGGCAATCGAGTGTCAATATCCTCGAGGATATTGTCAATAATATACGATTTTGAATACCCGAGGGGCCCAAACCAATTGTGCCAGTCGGTTATAATTCATTCAGAAAGGCCAGAAGTCCACAGCCATGAAACCGATAGTCTTGGAGACTTGGATGAGTTTGCGCAGGAGACAAGAGTCTTAACTGATGGGCAAGTGCAAACCTAGATGTTCGACAGGATGTCGGAGACGTGCAGGCTTAAAGCTGCCGTTGGGAATCTGTGGCGGCGTGTCGTGGCGACGTGGTCGTCAGGAGGAAGAAGGAGCCCGTCACCTGTCACTCCGCCGTCACAAGACATTGCACCGCCCTCCGCAAGCTACAGGAGGTGCGCCCAGCACATACTCTGAATTGACACTAAAATTAGTAAAATAAAGGGGGAAACTCCACTGACAATATGGATACGGCGATCGCGGCGATAACGCCTGATCTGTCCGCGAGCGGAGTCGCTTGGGATTGAGAGTCGGCGATAGAGGCCTAAGAAGCGACTTACGATTTTTTCGTGAGTTCGAAAGACGATTATCTACGTTTGAAGGAGATTCACCGGCGGGAGAGAATTGCAAGGACGAGGATTGACCAAAGATTTTGAAGAAATGGATATGGACACTGGGGGACATCGAATATCATCATCCCCGGCACATGCATCCCGGGTCGAAGAACTCGACAGGGTGCGCGCCAATAATTGTAAGTAATCAATATTACACCCTTCTCTCGCGGGCATAAGTAGGCGCGGGTCCGGGAGGGGGGAGGTGCGCACGGCCGTGTCCATGCCGCACCCCTCGAGCTTCGCCAGAATCGGTAGGTCTACGATCCAGCAGTTATTTGTCCAGCTCGGCTCGAAGCGGCCGCCTGCAGCTGCGGTTGGCGTATATTTTTGTATGGGTAGAATGCGGAAGGGTAGGTATAGTATCAAGAGCGAAACTTGATGAGAGTAACTGTTTGCAGTGGTAAAAGAGAAAAGGGGAAGAGGCGCCATACGAGCACGGTGCCCTCAACCGATACGTGTATTAGCGCAGGAGGTCCATGAGGTCTCAAACTTGCCGATGCGTTCAGCTCGTGACGCGCGGTACGCGCTTCAGAGGATCAGAGGGAAGAAGGCATTGAAGAAGGACGGGTGGGTGATAGTTGTCGGGTGGGAGGGAGGAGTTATGGCGAGGCCAGAGGGGGCGGGCAAGAGAGAGCAGCCCGGAGATGGCGGACAGAGGAAGAGGGAGGTGAAAGCAAGAGGTCACAATCGGCGTGACGACCATTGTCAAGATGCGTAGTGCAGATACACGGCCGGCTGTGGCACGAAGAGCAGCATACGAACTCGGAAGCAACAGCACGTAGCCCAGTACGCATGTGTATGAAGCTGAGGGAGCCGGGGAAAGCAGGGAAGGGACAGACAAAAACCTGCCTTGCCGTCACTGACGAGGAGTGAGTGGGGCGGGGATAAGGGAAGGGAAGTGTCCGTATCTCTAGACGCATGGCAGGCTTCGGAGCGGAAGGGCTCAGCGGGGAGGACGCGGTAGGGTGGGAAGGGAGCACACTCAAGGGCTCGAAGTATAGCACCCACAGCGGATTCCGACGCGTGTATGCGCGCCGAACAGCCCAGAGACTACTGGATCACCAAACGCTCGATGCAGTGGATGTGAACAGGAGAATTTCACGGCATGATCGCAGGACACATCAGGAAAATTTTGGGTGGATACAGAGCCCCACATAGCTGAGGTAGCTCCTGTAGCAGCGTTGCAACCCCCCAAAATATAGCACGATGTAGTTGCACGCCAAAACTCTGTAGTCCTAAAATAGTTCGATGTAGTCACACGCCTCGGCTACGTAGTCCTGTAGCGCCGTAGTCCTGTATTCTACATAGTTCCAAGTAGTCCGTTGTAGCTGTGTTGTTTCCAAGTATCACACAGGGTCGGGGGCACGTTGGTAGCAAGAACACAATGATATTCAAATACGGACAGATACACTATATGGGGTCGTAGGAGGGTGTGGAGCGTCCGCAAAGGCGCCGCCGCGGCAGTGGCCGCACTCCGGATGCGCGTAGTTAAGGGCATCGGCGCGAAGACACTGGAAGTGTCCGAAGCGCGGCGCGGACACGGGGAGCGCAGCGCGGGCGAGGGAGAGGAAATGAGCCGGATGACGCGGGCCAAGTAGGTGGAGGGGCGTCGGGATTATGCTGTCAGAAAAGGAAGAGACATGAAGACAAATTAGGAAGCGTACGTGCAATCCAGATCCTCCGGAAGGAGTTGTCTTTAGTCTTCAGATGGACAAGGCATTCAAATTGCGGCCTCGGGTCAGGTGTATAGCCAGGTGGGTCCGGTGAGGAGATCAGCAGATGGAGAACATGAAAAATTGAAGCATCTTGTGGCCTTGAAAGCTTGAAGGCGTTCTGGGGAGTTTTGTGTCTCAAGCTTGTGTCGCGCAAAGCAGGGTTGCGAACATTTGAAGCCTTGCAGATCTGAGTTTGGGGTTCTAGGAGTCCAACAAGCTGTTTGAGGTTCAGAACTTGATGTCTTGAAGGCCCACAGGGTCGAAAACAAACAGGAACGAAGGTGTGGAAGGTCGACAGTGGTGGGGGAAAGAGAAGAAGATGCGACGTGGCATCAACCAACCATCCGTCAATCACGCCACCTTGACGTGATGGAGCGGAGTTTGAAGTGACTGAGCAGATTTTTGCTTTCGCCTCAACATCCTCTGTGAAGTCTCGATGGTAGGGGCTTTCTGGTGCAATTGGTGGCTGCCAAAAACAAGTATTAACGTCTTTTCCCAGGCAACGCAGCATATAGAAAATTTTGCACAATTTACATTGCGTATAATAGACTTGGCATGCGGCAATCCGGTCCGACATGGCAATCAGCGGCAACAATGATGTGCTACATATAAGTGGCCTGATGCTACAGAGACTACGTGAACTATTGGAGCTACATATCTGATGCACTGTGCTACAGGCGGCTATATGCTGCAACATATCTAACCGGGAAACTAATTCCCAGACAGTTTTTCCTGATGCAGCTTGAAAGGGGCCACGGAGCGGAGAAGGAGGCCAAGTGCGCATCATCTGCGCATGCGCTATAACGCCACAAAGAGGTCCTGTGCTTGCAAGCTTGGTTATCTTGAGTTGGGCGACCGCCGACAAGCTGTTCATCGAGAACTAGGTTTACGTGTTGGGTAGTATTCGAATTGGGAACGGGCACCGCCGTTGATCGAGCCGGCAGCTTTGGTCTTGTTTGGCTCTCAATAACTGGTGGTTCCAGTCTTGCAAATGCTAAGGCTTGTGAACCGGACACATTGGCGTCTTGTATAAAACAGAAAGTGCATTTGTAACCTTCGTCTCAATAGAGTGACGTAGCCAAATTCTGATTTTTTTCATTCTCACATCAAAAGGCATTGAATTCAAAGCTGGTTCGAATCCTCCTAGCACGATAAGAGCAGAATTGCGGGAAATCTCTACGTTAAGTTGTGTGAAATATATTCACATGTAACTTTTACTGCAGAAGCGAAGTGATTAACCCGCATTCAAAATAGTTATAAAGCTTTTCGGCGGTTTGCCATGAAATTGCGGAGAACATCCGAGAAAAACCATAAAACCTCAATTTCTTGACTCAGAGATATATTTATATGTTATTTTGACTTTTAGGGCTGCTATTGACATGAGAAAACTGCGCATAGGCCTTGAACACACTGAACGAAGAATATTGTGACACATGTCACGCGTTGTGACGCAGCGATTTGTTCAACCGTTTTGGTAAAGATGCACAGTGAAGAGGCAGCTTCCCGACGCGAAATAAGGTCAGCCACTATAATACACATTATAAATGAATGTGGGGCCTCACACCAGTGATAGGTTTCAAAAACCCTTCAAAATGCATTCAAAATACCATAAATCGATGGTCATGTAGCAGCTATGGAGAGAACAATGCATCTAGCAACACCAGATGATTTATCATATCTCAACGAATTGTTATGAGCTCATCTGAGCTTGATCTAGAGAATCCTGATTACAGCAACAATATAAATGCTGGTTTCTAAGAACGGTGGCTGGACATAAACCAAATGTACAGCGTGTTTCCAAGCTATTACTTGCGTGCTGAACACGTGGCTACCCATGGAACATTTCTTCCAGCCAAAAATTGTCCAGAAAATGTGCCAGGAAGGAGTTTGAGGGAGGAACATGAAAGTTATACATATAATTGGGGACAAACAAGACCAAAGCTGCCGGCTCGATCAACGGCGGTGCCCGTTCCCATTCGAATGGATCTTCAAGGTATCCGAGTGCTGTTGAGAGTTGCTACCATGAATCGGCGTGGTACGCTTATCGTCGTCGTCGTCGTTGGCACAGACATGCGATGGGCGCCAATCACAGCTATCAACATCTCCACGTGTCCCGGGCCGGGTTCACCCGACATTCGACTTGTCGTTCAATTGATCTATTATTCAGTTTGAGCCCACAAAATTATGGAACCACTGCTTGTTATAATTTTGCGTATTGTGTGCTCGTGATCCTGCAGCCGAAAATGTCAATGTTTTCGATGGCGGCGCTCAAAGATTGCGATCCAGAATGAATTTAACTGCCGAAATCTTCAAGTTAGCGGACACCGTGAGCGAGACGTTCCATTCAGTACAAGTAGGCTTCGCGTGGATGTAGAGTAAATCTCCAAAATTGATTAGCGAAAATTTGTAAAACGCCGGTCATATCTTTACAAACGTTGCCGTGCACCAACTGCAGATGCGAAGAGATATGTATACGAATCATGACATCGGCGGACGGCACAGAAGGAAACAACCTAGTGTTTCTCTTACTTTTGCCGCCTTCTGAACTATCGCATTCTCAGGTTAGATCTTCAACGCATAACTACCACAGTAAAGTCATTGAAACAAGGAATCCACGAGACTATATATTCGTAACCTAAAAAAAAGCTGATTCTTTTTTCTTTTCTTTTCTACTTATAATCTTGTTGAGAACACCCAGTACTAGATGAAACGAAGAAAATATTGACTAAAGACAGGCCGTTGGTCCTTGTTGAGAGTAAACCAGGCTTGTTGGATTAGGACTGAAGCTCACAAGCGAGTGAGGTGATGGGCGCGGTAAATTTTACATTTAGACGTTGCAAAAAATGTCTCAAAAGGAAAACACACAATATTCCAGTCACGGTGATGAAGTATCCCTCGGCGCATCTGTATTTCCAGTGCCAGTGCATCCTGCGTCTCTTCAATAGAGCATCAAATGAGAAGGCACAACGAGCAATGACGGGACACACATGAATGAGTTGCAGCTTAAATCAGTGGCAAGCTCTGGGCCATGTCACTGAATAATATATCCCTCAGGGTCAGGCCTAGGTCAACGCAAAAGAAGCCTTGACCAAAGGTCCCCCGAGGGAAGTTTGTTGTTCTATGAGTTCAAAGAGCGGCCGTTTTTGAAGTTAGCTCAACATGCGGTAGTTTACAGATTTGCGCCCATGGGCCGAGGAGGTGCTCTATTTCGCGGTTGGACATGTATCGACGGTGCGGGTAGGAAAGAAACCCGACTCGGTTACCCATGTCTCTCCCAGTATTCAATTCTCGCCGACCATTATAAGACATCGGCCGACAAATTTAGAATGAAGATCAGAATGCAACATCAGGAAAAAATGGCTTGGCTACGTCGCGCTCAGTAGCGTCAGTAGCCGGAGTAGCCTGGTAGACAAGTCCCCTGATACTTGGGGCGTGGTAGCAGCCCACCAAAGGCTGGTAGCGTCTGGTAGCCGTAACAGCCAGGCTCAGTAGCGGTTGGTAGCTCCAGTCAATAGCTCAGTAGAAGCCGATAGCACACAGTAGATGATTGTAGCTAGCCGTAGTTGGATACAAATCACATTGGTTCACCCGAAGCGGATGCAGGGTATTTGAAAAATAAAATGCATTCATTCATATAAATACATACACAGAAAGATACAGGATTCAGGGGATAAGCAGCGTCCAGTTTTGGAATCACCGTGTATATATACGATCACTGAGGAACATATATAAGCAGCTGAGGTGAATGAAAAGTCTAATGTAACTCACCGTATTTGGGATTTAGATCCGGCAGTCCTGTCCCGCAAATGAAACGGCACAATCAACTCAGCGATGAGCGGTAACGGGAGTCAGTACAGTAAGCGTGCAACAATGGCGAACGCACCTTGCACAAAGAGGTGCCCGTTACTGTCCGTCTGCCTGGGTGTTTGCTAGGGCCGCTATCTGTTGCCGTTGTTAGTTGCATCGTCTTCGTGAGCATAGAAAGGCATTGAAATTGATTCCACGAGGCGTGACGGGGACCTGCGAGCTTTTTGAGTCTTGATAGAGTTGCCAGGATGCACTAGTGCACCAGTCTTGATGGACGATGACTTGACTTGCGATTCTTGATCTCTAACCATCCATGTCGGAGACGCACTTGTCGAATGGCATGATTTGGTGTCTGACATCGGCAGAGGGTTTTGAGGGAAGCGAGAATATGGCTGAGGCAGCTGTGTAAAGCGGACGGCAGGCGAAGAGGGGGGTACAAAGAGAGGGTGGAGGAGCAGATACGGTCCTGAGGGGCACGGAATCTATGAAGGCGAAAGATAGTTGGACATTTGAGGGAGGTAGTGATGTACTTGAGATACTGCCCAAGAGAGTTCCGGAGCCCAAGGAGAAGGAAAGGGAAGACGAGAGACGCTGAGATGGGGGAAAGGAGACGACGAGATGGGGGGAAAGGAAGAAAGGCGATCAACCAACACACACTGATCACGCCACAATCACGCCATATCACACGTGCCGTCGGAGTTTGAACTGACTTGGTTCTTTTTCCGAACGTTTGCCGACGCCCAGAAACTACAGCTCAACTCTCAACGAGACTTCGAAATATCTGCACAAGGTATGTATTTCGGGCTTTTCTGCTTTCAGAAACGGCTACTAGTCAAAACATAGGATATTCAGGAACACCGGCTATCGAGTGCTACTGATCCGTGAGTGATGATGTGCGCGACGCTACTGATCTCCGGCCGAGCGGCTACGAACGCTACCAAGTGCTACTGAGCTGCCGCTGACAGCTACCAGTGCTACCAATGGTCAGTAGCATTGGCCTGGAGCTACTGAACAAAATGGTGTTTCCTGATGAAGACATGCTCATTTTCGCTTGCTTGCGAGTGTAAACGGCAAAAGTGCAGACAGTGTCGGACATTCTCAAGTGTGCTAAGTGTGCTGGTGCCCAAGTTGAAACAGTCACCGAATACCTGTGATCACCAATTGAAGGAAGAGAGAGTGAATGCCGAAAGTGAGAGGACGGAAAGTGGGATGAAGAGGAATGAAGTTGAACTGATGGAAGCTAAAGAGATATCGCTGACTGCAAAATTGGCCACCTGAACCGGGCTCGAATGTGCGCGTGTATTGTTTTGTTATGTCCTGGTCTAGCCTGGCCGTGCTACCTACCAACAGTATAGATTGCTACTGCGAGCCCAACACACCAACTTATATGTCATATTTATCCAGCCTCACTCCTACGATTCATCATCGCTCTCCTCCAATGTACATTCACTGTTATCCAAGTCCTGGTTCCCAATTAGAACTAGATGGTCCCACGAGCATAAGAATGACTTTACGGTTTCGTCAACCCAATCGCCATGCACCACGAATTCCGACGGCCGAGGCTTTCGCTCAACACTGACGTCGGCCCCATGGTCCAGGAGGAGTTGGACCACTTCGTTTCGCTCTTTAGAATCGTAGAGTCCCCACTGTCCCCACTCAGACATCCCATCCTGCGCGGCATGCAGAGCGGTCCCATACGGTCCTGCCTCCGCATTGACGTCCGCACCCCGCTCCAGAAGAAGCTGAACAACATTCTTTTTTGCCTCCTTTGACGCAGCCTGCAGTGCTGTCCCAAACTCTCCTCCCTCCGCGTTGGCATCAGCACCATGGTCGAGGAGAAGCTGAACAATTGACTGGGATCCGGAACGAGAGGCGGCCTGCAGCGCGGTTCCGTTACGCCCCGTCGCGTTCACATCAGCCCCTTGCGCAAGGAGAAGTCGCACCACAGCTTCGTGTGTGTTGACCGAGGCAGCATACAGTGCCGTACCATATCTTCTGCCTTGGGCATTCACGTCCGCTCCACTGGCAAGGTGATCTTCAACAATCTGTTCGTTCCCCTGATGTGATGCCGCCTGCAGAGCTGTTGCATTGTCGCCTTCCTGCGCGTTCACATCTGCACCATGCTGGATCAGGAGTCGAACAACCTCCAGATGTCCCCCAAAACATGCGACCAGCAAGGCGTTTTCAGTGTCTTCCGTCCCCTCGTTGACGTCCACCCCACGCTCGATGAGAATGCGAGCCACAGCCTCATGCCCCCTATATGATGCAATCTGCAGCATTGTTCTGGGATATAGGCTGTACGAGTAGGTGCTGTACAAGTTGATGTCTGCGCCGTGCTCGAGGAGAAGCTGGACAATCGTCTCATTTCCGTGATCCACCGCTGCCCCGAGCGCGGTTTCTCCGGATTTTCCGAGCGCATTTACAAGTACGCCGCGCTCCAGGAGATATTCAACAATTTCTGAATGTCCCTGACCGGCTGCGGCAGCTAATTGTGTCCCATACGAGCTGTCCCCAGTGTTCGGATCGGCACCATTTTGGATGAGGATTCGCACAATTGCAAGATGGCCCGCATGCGATGCTATATCCAGAGGTGTTGCTCCGGATTTTCCGAGCGCATTTACGAGTACGCCGCGCTCCAGCAGATATTCAACAATCTCTGCGTGTCCCTGACCGGATGCGACAGCTAATGGTGGTCCGTCCCAGCTGTCCCCACCATTCGGATCGGCACCGTTTTGGATGAGGAGTCGCACAATTGCAAGATGGCCCGCGTACGACGCTACATCCAGCGATGTCTGGGAGTTGCCGTTTTGCGTGTTGACGTCGGTGCCCTGTTCAATGAGCCATCGAGCGATCTGCTCGTGTCCCATCTGCGACGCCGCATGTAGTGCTGTTCCATGAAGGCCACTTTGGTTCACATTGGCACCCCTCTGGACTAGAAGGCGCACAACCCTCTCCTGTCCTTCGTGTGCCGCGGCTTGCAAGGCTGTCCCATGATGACCACTCCCATTCATGGTCGCACCGTGCTCGAGAAGATATTCTACCACTCCTTCGTGTCCGCGGGCTGATGCGGCTTGAAGCGCTGTCCCGTAATATCCATCCCATGCCCTGACATCAACACCGCTCGCCAGAAAAAGCGTAGTCGTGTCCTCGCCCCAGGCCGACGTCTCTGTAGGCTGCACTGTAACTACAGAGTTTACCGCCGCTGCATTTACATCAGCCCCACGCTCAACCAGAAGCTCAACGATCGACTGATGTCCCCAAGCGGATGCGGCCTGTAGCGCGGTTCCATAATGTCCTCCGACGATATTGATATCGGAACCATGCTCGATGAGAAGCCAAACAATCTCGTAGTGTCCCCAACCAGCCGCGGCTTGGAGTGCCGTTCCATAGTGTCCGCTCAGCGCATTGACTTCTGCACCATGCTCAATCAAGAGCCTCGCCACTGATTTGTTTCCACCGTGCGCCGCAGCCTGTAGAGCTGCTCCATATTCGCCTCCCTCCTCATTAACGTTAGCGTCGCGCTCGAGGAGGAGTCGAACCAACCTCTCGTCTCCCCAGCGAGACGCTGCCTGTAGCGCAGTTCCATACGACCTTCCCTCAGCGTTAACATCGACTCCGACTCCCCTCTCAACGAGATGCCGACCTGCTGGCTCATATCCACGGCGCAGCATCATTTGGTATACTATTCCCTCAAATTTGACGCGAGAATTGACGTCCGCCCCGTGGTCCATGAGGAGTTGAACCGTACGATTGTGGCCCCAGCGAGAAGCCGCGCGCAAGGCTGTTCCGTAAATGCCTCCCTGTGAATTGACATCGGCGCCCCGTTCAAGAAGGAGTCGAACGACAACCTCATGCCCGCCATACGACGCAGCCTGGAGCGCAGTCCCATAGTGACCTGCCGTGGCATTGACATTCGCGCCGTGTTCAAGGAGGAGTTGAACGGAATCCTCTCTTCCTTGAAACGATGCCGCTTGCAGTGCGTTGCCCATCTGCCCGCCCTCCAGATTGACGTCGGCACCATTGTCGAGGAGAAGTTGGACCAGTGCCTGATTGCCCCAGAACAAAGAGGCCTGCAGAACGGTCCCGTAGTATCCCGCCGGGGCATTCACATTGGCGCCAGACTTCAGTAACAATTCTGCCATTTCAATGTGTCCGTAGAAAACCGCGACGGACAGACAAGAGATGTCGGGGTGGACGCTTTCCGGCTCATTCAATATGTGGCTCGTTAGCTGTAGCAAGTTGCTCGCCGCAGAGATCCACAAAAGGGAGGGTGTTGGTGGCCAGTCCATGAAACTCCAAGGGGCTGCAAGCTTGTAGTTGAACATACGGCGCCAGAAAGAGCGCCAAGACGTCGCGTGTTCAAGAAAATCTTCGATCTTGGTTTGAATATCTAGCTGGTTTGGCGCATCTGCAGCATGCAACAGGAAATACTGGCTATACGCCACTAGAGGATGCGCCTCGAGCAATTTCTGCACCGAATCCTGGTCCACATCTTCGTTGAACGTCATATCAACGAGTTCGTCGAACGACAGATACGTCAAACAGTCCCCTGCAATAATCGAATGCACCATCCCAAATTCGCGCGCCTGGATCCCATCGAAGTAATGCTGCGTCGTGTAGTGGATCAGCCGAACCACAGGCAGTGTCTCGTCGACGACAATCAGGCCCGCACAAACAGATAAGACAATGCCGAGATCGAGGAGATTATCAGCGTCGAGAGAAGTGGCGCTAGGTTCGATGGCCAAGGCTTCCTGAAGCTCTCCAACAAATAGGGGACGTTTGGCATATGCGACCCATGTTAACGCCCGAAGCGCCAATTGCCTATCGTCGTCGTTCTGAGAGTTGATTCGGAGCATGGCATCGTCGTAGGTGTCCTTCAGATCGGTGGGCAGATGGAGGAGCGCATCTCGCACTGCTTTGATAGTATTTTTCGTGGCGAGACTTTGTAAGTGGAGCTTCGCCAGCAAGAATCTGAAATCAATGAGTCTCCGTGAACTATCGGGGAAATAATTTTGTGATAACGTACACTCCGTTGACTTTGCCGACGATTTTGGCTCGAATTTCGTCCCGCAGTGCTGGTTGCGTTCGAACATGGCGAAACAATCTCGAAGATATTTCAATCTGGTTATCCACATATCGGCCGATATCGACCTCCGTGGCATATATCTCAAGCGTGTGAGGTTCCGCGAAGAAGGGATCGAGTGTAACATGAGGTCTCGATGTTATCAAGCTGCTGGTGGAAGCCTGCAGCCGTGACAAATATCTCAGCAGGATATTTCGCTGATGCTCTGGATATTCGTCCAGGGCGTCGATGACGAAATAAACACGCGAGCGCTCGGCGACAGCGGCTTGAAGTATACCGAACACCTCATCTATAACGGGGCTTGTGTCCCGTTGCTGGTGATGTCTGTATAGTTCTTGCACGGCGATGGTGAGGGGTTTGTCCACGACGAGCTGCTTCCAGAGACCGGCAAGGAGGTTTACAGGAGTCTGCGCTTCCGTTTCCTTGTGGTTCAAATATATGCAGGCAACACCTATATTGCCATCGCGAAATTGGTCCCGCAAGTGATGAATCACCAACGACCTTGGAGTGGTTGAGGACGCTGAGAAATTTCAGAATGCGGATAACTTACGACAGGATGGTTTTCCCCGCTCCAGCTGCGCGTTAAAATAACCTTGAGTCGACGAAATAACTCAGACGTTCGGTGACTTACGGATTCCGCGACACCATAGAATTTGGCCGGGCACCGATTCCCATGTGTAGAACTTCGGATCGGAGAGCAACCATTGGCCTGTCCCTGGCTGCCACAGACCGAAAATGTCTGCCTGTCGCTGAAAGAAATTCAAACTGGTGATCCAGTCCATTATCTGTTTCTTTTCGGTCGCTTTTGATCTTCAGAAATATCAACCGAGTAGCCAGTATCGCGACTGACCGTTCTTACGATCTTGCTGCTCGCGTGCATTATTATCCACAGCGGACAGGATGGCTATGGAGACGATGATAATCACCTTGCCCCCCAAGAATAATATATTGACTTACTAGCATGGTCTTTCTTCTGTTCCTGGTTCGCATCCCTGTACGTGTGAGTTTCAATCTGGCAATATTTTAAAGGTAAAATACCAAATCCCCAATGCGAGCCACGCATTGAGCAGCGATTTTATGGACTCGAACTCCACAAGATACTCCTTCGCCTCTGTCTTGTTCCACAAAGTCCACGTCAGCCGCTTCGACAACTGTGACCACCTGCCATCTGTAGCCCCAAACTTGGCCGTAAACTTCTCCATGATGGTCTTGAATCTCGCTAGCGGTACCACCATATTTTTTAGCGTGCTCGTCCCATCGCTAGCAGCAACACGCTTCTGGAATTCCCCGAGGAGGGCCTTTAACGTGGTCATCTCTGAAAAGAGCTTCTGTTGTTCCGCCGGTGCGTTGTAGAAGTCATTGACATATTCACGAGCCTTCAACGCCGTATCGATGAGTTGGAGGGCACCGGTGACTACGCCCAGTAGCTCGGCCATGGTGGTAAGAAGGGAGATCCGTGAAAGGCTGTGCGAGAGCTAATCGGGAGAATCGGTGCTCTATCGGATCATTAGGGCCCAACCGCCGACTTGCGAAACACCTTCTCATGATCGATATCAGTCTTTAGATCGAAAATCAGGCATAAATAGCTGAAACATCTGTTTGGAAAATTCAATTTACTTCCTCAGAGCAACTGGAAGTGGCTCACAAGGCCCGAATTCAGACAGGACGGTGGTCGCACGACTTGATGCGACAAGGTTTCCCATGAAATAGCAAGTCTCCCTCTTTATAAAATTAAGCCTGTCTGTCCGAAGCTTTTTAAGCTCCGCTCATCTCTGCCGATGCCGAACACCGCGTCAACTGGCCGCCCGGTTTCGGAGTACTCGTTCCTGCCGGCACATCGCCAAGCAATGCTTCGGCATTAGCAGCATTTGACGTCACCCTTCTAATAACCTTGCCCCAGAGCTAACATTGACAGATGGCTCCCAACATTTCGAAACAAGCCTGCCGCAGCAAACAAGTAGACAAACGTGAAAACAGCGCAAATAAGAACAGAACCTCGAAAACAGAGTGAAAAAGTACTCAAGTGTCAACTCAACTCAGTGCAATTCAACTCAGTGGGAGATAATTTTGAATGTTATCTTGCTCTTAATCCGACCCCTTTATTCAGTTGAAAAATAAGGGAATGGGAGGCCACGAAGCGGCCGAGCAGTCCCTTGTATGATATAATAGAGAGGATGCGCAAAAGCCGCATGCGGCTTTTTTTTGCGCAAGCTCTCATAATACGGCTTTAACAATCTTCGATTAAATCGTATTTGGGATGGTGTAATGGTTATATTTTGAACTTTGCAGAACAAATAGGAAAAGCCACACAGAAAGACCTTGTGCAGAAAAAAGCCGCATGCGGCTTTTGCGCATCCTCTCTATTATCATCCAGGATATCATCGCTCAAGACCCGGCTGCCCACGGATCGACATTGGTCCACGTCATCCATGGAAGCGATAAAACGACAGTTTCAGTTGCCACAGGCCAGAACGAATATTGGAGAGTTTGTGCAGGAACCATTTGAGCCATTGATGGCTTTTTTGCAGTGCGCAGCCAATGGCTGATCTTTTTCTCTCATTGCTTGACCTAGGGTCTTGGGTACTTTTTTTTATCTGTATCTGATCCAACTTGTGAAACAAGAAGACATGTGGATGGGTCAGATGATTATGGAAATTTCATGTTTTCAGTGAAATCGAAGCCCAAAAGCAACCCAGCTGAAGGAGCCAAAGGTAGGAGGAATGACCACTTTAAATTGCCGACTCGAGCACACTTAGCGCCTCGACTAAAGCCTGTAAGTGCGACTCGCGTTCGTCAGTGGGGCTCGGCTTCTCATTAATTTTGAATTAAGTTGCATGCCCAAACAATGTTGTTTTCGAGCTCTACACAGAGTAGCACCACGTAGTGGGCCCAGCGGCGAGCGCCAAGGGGGCTCCGCGGGAGTCTCCCCCACCACAGATTAATTATAAAACTGAGAATGAGCTCGGAAACTTGAAGTTCCGAGCAAGTAGTGAGTATTCTGACTTGAATGTGCAATCAGGTGAGAGGGGGGGAGGGGGGACCCCCGGAGTTAAATAAACTAAGACTGGACGCAAAGTACAGGTATAAGGAAACACACCGAAACCGGCTGCACCAAGCCGAAAATGATGCTTTGATGGCAAGTGCCGACTCGCATGTAATTCAGACGAGTCAGTCTCACTCCCACCGTTTCTCAGAATAAAGGTCATGATGGTTCCAAGTGACGCGATCGCATGCATCGTTTTGTTTTTATCTCTGGCGAACTGACGCGGGACTCCGAAGGTCACCGGAGCTTTCGAATTCGGGTGACTCCCGGGATAGCCGTGTACGGAGATGTAATACTGAAGACCAACTGATTTCCTCTTCTCTTTTAGCCCCATTTCCGACCATACTTTTAATTCATGTTTGTGTGCGGATTTGAGTTTTCCTGTGATATCTCTGTAATCGGTTATCATTCTCATCGCCGGTCCGCCGGATCGAATCTATTACAGTCAACTCTGTCTTAAACCATAACCCTCGGTGGACGGCCTAAGGTATGGGTTGTTGCAGAGTATGGGCTTCGACGGAGGTCACATGATTTACAGTTGGAAAATATTCACGAGCATCAATGGTAAATTATGGATTAGTAGTACTATAGGGCAAATGTGTGCAATACATACATCTGACATTTAAATCCCATCTAGATCTCGCTGGATGGAAGCAAGTGATCATGAATTCAACAGCTCTGATGCTGTACATAACTTGAAATCGACTCAAAACTGGAGGTTTGGCCACTTTTCAGCGGGATTTGACTTTCTGAGGGTACAATTGGCAGCCTAGTACCCATCATCGCCAAATTTTGGACCAAATTTCGATAAAAACTGCCAAAAGTAAGCATAAATTATGACCTTGAAAAAGGTATGGATTATGGAGTATCAGAGAGTTATGGTTTTTTCAGTGGGAACGACCTTGGTGGAAGCTAAAATCTATGGGCTAATGCAGAGTATTAGGACAGAGTCGACTGTTCTAGTATCAAATTTCACAGGGCAAACCCGGAATCTGCTTACTGAGCTTGTTTCGCGTCACCCTGGCGTGAAATCGTGAAATCGTTTCGATTCAATTCTTGTGCTGTCAAGCAGGGTCTCCTCTTTGCTCTTCTTGCAGTATTGGTCAGTTTCTTCTACAGATTTCGACCCGCCGCTCCTCGCCCCATGTCTTTTGTCCCCCATTATCCAGTAACGGGTGTCGCTCTTCAAATCACTGGTGCGGGTTTCCCTTGACCGCCGAGCAACCCACATCGTCTCACAGAGCAGTATCACTCACAGAGCCCAAGCAGAAGACAGCGCTGACGTTGGCTCGTATTGATATCCCTCAGGTCCTCGATGGCCAAGAGGTCTTAATCAAGAATGGCGCCGCTGCTCAGAATCCTGTCGACGCGAAGCAAGTTGATGATGGCTCTATCGTGAGCAAATACTTCTTGCAGCAGTCGCTTTCGCCCGCTCATGATCGTTCACAGACTACCTTCCCATGGACGAGTGGGGGCGATGTTGCCGGTGAGGTCATCGCTGTTGGTAAAGACGTCCAGAACATCAAAGTTGGCGACCGCGTACGATGCTGCCCTTAGAGCTCGAAAACCACGCCTCTAATGATCACTGTTTCAGGTCGCTTCCTTTTTATCCCGGAAGATTGTGAGGCACGCAGGCTATCAGGAGTTCAGCATCGGAAACGCGCCTCGGACTTTCAAAGTATGCCCCCATTTTCACGAGCTGAGTTTCGACGCTAATAGCCATACTAGATCCCAAAGTACTTAGGGTATGAAGATGCATCGTCGATTCCACTCGCCTTTAGCACCGCTGTCGGGGCCATCTTCAGCGACCTGGAAGTGCCCATACCGCCTGCTGGAAGCTCTATCCCGCTTCCTCCCAATCGTGAAGTACATGTACTTGTTTGGGGTGGTTCCGGCTCCGTTGGCGCCTACGCCATTCAAGTATTGCACCTGTCTGGCTACAAAGTGGTCACCACTGCCAGTCCTTCGAACAATGAGTATGTCAAGAGCTTGGGAGCGGACATCGTGATCGACTACCATGACGAGGAGAAGGCCGTAGAGGAGATCAAAAAGGCCACGGATGGAAAGCTTAGCCTCGTGGTCGAGTTCGTTCCTTTTCTCTCCAACAACATCTCAGACTTAGAAATGACATGAAGCGCAATCTCCGAAAACCACTCGACTGAACTGGCCGTCAAAGCATTTGGCCCGGACGGCGGGATTATCTCCACTGTTCTTAGCGTTGATGATTCTGTCAAGAAAGGGTGCACCGATATCAGCATCGTCAACTCCGGCGCCAGAATCGTTTATCGGTGCGTGACATTCCAAAACATCAGTAAAACAGCAGGTTCGTCTTTCGCGTCTTCCGTCTTTCAAACTCATCAGTGTCTTTGTCTTGCGAAGACTGTCTTAAGTCTTTCGTTCCATGTCTTTGGATGTCTTTGTCTTGCGAGCACGTGTCTTAGTCTTTCGTAACGATCTTTCAATTCCGTCGTTTGAGACTGAAATTTAGATAGATTTAAAATTAGATGGCTAGTACTAGAACAGTAAGCATCTTGTTCAAGTTTATGAATACCACGGGCCGAGGAATTTTGAGCGAGTCCTACTCCAATCCGAAGATTTATAGTAAAAAATCTGAAGATCAAAGTTCAGAGGAAAGGCGCATCCCAGATTCAGATAGGGTGTGAACGATACTTACAAATTCACTGTGTGCCGCGGGGGCGGCGGCCTGCGTGCTATCAAGTCCTGGTACTTGTCACTCGGCGAAATTTTCTCAAGTCCCGCATCAGCCTTGGCATCAGGAGAAGGTCCGTGCGCATCACATGTTCTCGCGTCACGGTGGTTGATTTTGATGGCGCTTCTCTCTTTTCCCCCCACCATCTTCGGCGTATCCCTCGTCCGATTTCCTCTTGCGCCTGCCGCTATGGTCTCCCTTGCTCTCCAAGTCTCGTACATAGGATAAAGATACCTGAAGTTCAAGCTTTGTGTCGGTCTCTCCCTCGTCACAATCCTAAGTGCCTCAAGACCCGCGTTCTTCAAGTGCTTCAAGTTCGCTGCAGCGCCAGCTCTTCAAGAACCTTCAAAAACTTCAAGTCCTTTCTTCCTTCTGCCCAGTGGCTTGTCTTCAAGAAGCAAATCGCAATTCACGCACAACCTTATGGCTCATTCTCCCGCCTTCACCGTGCAACATCTATCTTTGGGCTGTCCGCTTGCTCTGCACCAGTGCACCTGATCGACCACGCTCGCAGTCACACAGCCCCGCGGACAGACCTCAGCGCATTCATGACGTCCTTCAAGGTTTCGATCCGATTCAAGATTGTGCCGTGTCGTATGGCAGAGGTACGCCAGTCCCTCTGCTCTGATTCCATTACTTGCATCTTTCCCAGTGTGATTTTTTGCTCTGCTCAGATGGCCGCGCTGCATGGAGGAACTTTATATATACTTCAGCTGTTCTAGTAACCTTGAATATACGTCTCTTTTACCTATCTTTTGTGGTTTTAAATTGTCTTTACAATCTTTCAGAGGAACTTGCCTCAAGACTTTTAACGTCTCATGTCTTGCCCAAGACGGAAGTCTTGGCAAAGACTTTTGACCCTACTCGCCGCAAGACGCCCTGTCTTGAAAAATGATGGTCTTTCGCGTCTTTCACGTCTTTCCCGTCTTGCCCCAAGACGCGAAAGACGCGAAAGACGAACCTGCCGTTTTACTGATGAACGTGAGGCAAAACGTTGACCTCTGGCAACACTATTGCCAGGTACGACTTGGGCCTCTTCCGCTTCTTCATCCGAATCCTCTGCTTCCTCGTCTGCGTCGTCCTCGTCGTCCTGGTGGAGCGCCTCGAAGTCAAAGTCGATGTCAGTATCCGGCGGCATGGAGCCCATTGAGGACGAGGAGGCCTGACGGCGATGGCGAGGTTTTCGGTCGTCATCATCGGAGCTGAAAAGCGCCTCTGGGTCGGGAGCAACGGGCTGGCGTTTTGGCTGAATAATCTGCGCACACTACACAACGAGTCAGCATTCTTTTAAGTGAAGGGGATGTCATACCTCGCGTTCGATGTCGAGAACAGGATCTTCGGGCTCCGATGGGACTGAGCCTCCGATTGCTCATCCTCAAGACCATCAGACTGACTCGGGACATTATCCTCGTCGTCATCGTCAATCACGATGGTCTTCTTCGGTTTCGACTTCACCTTGGGGATCGTCTCAGCCGTGGCCGCTGGCGCCTTGGACTTTCCTGAAGAGTATGTGGGAGTGAGCATTCGTCAACCATGAAGTAGACATAAACTTACTTGCGGCTGGATTGGCAGCTGGCTTGAGAGATTTATTAGATCCTAAGAAGAATGTAGCCCGGATCTAATGAATATTCCAATTGCATACCATGGTCTTGAGGAGCAGATGATTCGTCGTCCGAAGTTTGTATGGTGTCCGGAATGTACCCTGGGTCACGATGTGAGTCACTTATCCCATTGGGCGCATAACTTCGACGGATCTACTCACTGCGATTACGAGCTGGTGCCTCTTTGCCGCTCCCTGGACAGAATGAGATGAACATCCGGAGGTATAACCAAACATACCTTCGGCTTTCTTGGTCTGCGGGACACTTGTGGAGGCCTTCTTGCTGGCGTTCTTGACTTCTGGAACAGCGGGACTTTCTTCGTCTACCTCCATGTCATCTTGAGGCTCTGGGATGGAGAGTAAGCAAGGCAAGCAAGAGATACTGTGGGGATTCTGCACCTGGCAAAGATTGAGACTGAGGTTTGGCCTTCTTCGCTCTCTTAGGCTGTTCAGCCGTGCCGGACACCGCTCTTTTGCGACCAGAATTGGAAGCGGATCCCTTGGAGGTGTCCCAAACTGTCCACAAGTATTAGTGTTGCTTCCGCGAAAATTATCGCAGCATACTTTTATTTTTGAGGGCAGTTTTCTTGGCGGATCGTCCACCAGCTACGTTGAAGCTCAGCTAAAAATCACTGCTGCAGCAAGAGCATACCAGTTTCTTTGCTGAGCCTTTCGTTGGCAGCTCTCTCCTCCGCGAGGTTCAGGGCTCGAGTCCTGCGAGCCTTCTCGGCGGGAGTGAGCTTTTCGTCCTCTGAAGTGGCCGAAAGCTCGTCATCCGAGCTCTGCATTGAGCGGATAGGAAATAAAACGAGTGTGGGTTGAGATAGTGTTCTCCAAGAGGGAACGAGAGAGAATGGGGGGAGGAAGCAGGTGTGTCATTATTCACGTTGTGGGCTGTGTTTTTTTTTCACTTACGGCGTGTTTGTCTCGCGTAGAACTGTATAAAAAAGTTATGCCCGTGCTAACCGTGTTGATGTGCACGAAGCGATGCCCGTGGTGATACGTTGAGCGGCGTTGTACGTATTCACGTCCTTGGGACTGTATCAGTCTCAGCCTCCACCACTACGATGCCTAAGTGCCCAGGATGCGGCATTGACTTTGTCGGTGGACGAGCATTTGGCAACCATTTTGTGAAAACATCTGATGCTCGGTGCTTAAAAGTCCGCGAGGATGCAGAGGCCCAAGCCTCGTCAGAGAAGGAATTTGGATCCGATCTTCAAGGCGAGTTTCCGACTGGAGGCGGCTCATTTGCTGGAGATTTCTTCGGGGATGATTACACGGAGGAAGACTTCAATTATTTGGACGACAGCACAGACTCCGACTCCGATTCCCTCTCTCCCGATGACGATGAGGATCCCACTGCCAGTTATCATGCGGCAGCTGCAGATGCACAGGCTGGGGATGGATGGGAACCACCCCGTCCGGTACAGTGCAACCAGAAGCCGGAGGAAGACAGTGACATGGAGGATGTTTCAGTTTCAACGGCATCGCCAGCACGCGAAAAGCGGAAGATAGCCGAGGATCGCTTCCATGAAACTCCGGTCATCGTGAAATATCCCAGCGATCGCGCCGGTGAAGAAATCTCAAACGAGCGATCACCATCAGCTGAGGAACAGTACGGGGATGCACTTGGGAAGCCGGCTAATATTTATGCTCCATTCGCTTCGAAAATGGACTGGGAGGTTGCGCGTTGGGCCAAATTACGTGGTTCTGGCTCTACTGCCTTCACGGACCTTCTTAAAATCGAGGGTGTAAGTGTTTTTAGTTCAGTTTGTTGCCTACACATTTAAAGAAATTGAACAGGTTGCGCAAGCGTTAGGGCTTTCATATGGAAGCTCCCTCGAGCTAAATGCTATCATCGATGAAAAACTTCCAGGACGCCCTAAATTCACGCGTTCAGAGGTTGTCGTTACAGGCGAAGTCTTTGAGCTTTATTCCCGCAATATTATTGAGTGTGTTCGGGCGCTCTTCGGGGATACTGATTTTGCACCATATCTGTTTGTCGTCCCCGAGCGCCATTATGCGGATAAGAACCGAACGATCTGTTTGTACCATAACATGCATACCGGAAAGTGGTGGTGGAGCACTCAGGTATAGTCGAGTGTGGTTTCATGCAAGATGTGCTGACTCTTGTACAGAAACAAGTTGAAAAAGATAATCCTGGGGCAACCATTATTCCGATCTTGCTCTCGTCGGATAAGACTCAGCTGACAATGTTTGGCAACAAAACGGCCTATCCTGTCTACATGACAATTGGGAATATTCCCAAGGAAATTCGGCGTAAACCGTCGCGAAGAGCCTATATTCTCCTGGCTTACCTT
Organism: Mycena capillaripes; assembly: GCA_029204075.1. NCBI lineage: Eukaryota > Fungi > Basidiomycota > Agaricomycetes > Agaricales > Mycenaceae > Mycena > Mycena capillaripes. The sequence goes on from JARHKZ010000049.1 coordinate 158,998, forward strand.
CCCACTTCACGTCTTGGGCACATCAAAAACAAGGCCGCACGGCGCCGTACTCTGGCAAATTTGTTTCATGCTTGTTTATCCTTCATAACTGCGCCTTTGCGGGAGGCCGGTGTTACCGGTATCTCGATTGCCAGTGGGGACGGAAAATTGCGGCGAGGCCATCCAATCGTGGCTTGTTACATTGGCGACTATCCTGAACAATTACTTGTCACCTGTGTGAAGACAGGATGGTGTCCTACAGGCGAAACGGAGCATGAAAATCTCGGCGATGGGCAGTCAAAATGCGTACTTCGCAATCTGGCCAAAATTCTTGATGCCCTCGACACGCTTGATGAGGGCGGTACTCGCTCTACTCAGGCATGTACAGAGGCAGGTATAAAGCCCGTCGTCCATCCGTTCTGGGAGCAGCTGCCGTACACGAACATATTCTTGTCCATCACTTCCGATGTCTTGCACCAGCTGTATCAGGGCATTATCAAGCACTTGATAGAATGGTTGAAGGAAGGCCTTGGCGAGGCGGAACTGGATGCACGCTGCCGCCGTCTTCCTCCGAATCACAATATACGTCTCTTCATGAAGGGGATTTCGCACCTTAATCGAGTAACTGGTCGGGAGCACGGCCAGATTTCTCGCTTTCTTCTCGGCATCATCATCGACGTTAAACTTCAAGGCGGTCTTTCGGCTGTCCGCCTTGTGGAGGCTGTGCGAGGAGTACTCGACTTCACGTTTATTGCCCAATATCCCATGCACACAACAGAAACCCTCGCCGAGCTCGAGGATGCCCGAATGGCCTTCCATCGAAACAAGGACATATTTGTAGATCTCGGCACTGTCCGCGAGGGTTTTAACCTTCCCAAACTGCATTCGATGGGGCACTACCCAGACGACATCATGAACTTCGGCACCTCCGATAATTACAACACAGAGTATACGGAGAGACTCCACATTGACCTGGCCAAAGATGCATACCGTTCCACCAACCGCAAGGACGAATTTTCGCAGATGACCTTATGGCTTGAACGCAAAGAAAAGATTCTTCGACATACTCAGTTTGTTGATTGGAAGTCGCGCGGATCCCCAGGGCCTCCAATGATCGAGAATCTCAATCCTGGCATAATTTACGAGCGCAAGCTCACCATGCCTAAACATCCCACCCACAAATTGGTTAAATTCAGTATTCTGGAGACAACCTACGGCGCCACATTTTTCCGTGATGCACTGAGCCGCTATGTCATTGGACTAACAGAGCCCGATTTATCACCTAGACAAGTTGAACGGGAAGCTAACAGCGTTGACGTCCCGTTCAATGGAGTGCCTGTGTTCCAGCGAATTAAATTCAGCACTTCAGACCCGTACGGCAATCACGGGCCGACCGATTCAATCGTTGATTCCATCCATGTTCAACCTCGGAAGGTTTTGAAAAATGGTGACGACGTACCGGCTCGGTTTGACACAGCACTTGTCAACACTGGGCATGGCGGGAAAACTGGAATTGATGGCGAGTGTGCATTTGAATCTTTTCGTGTTTCTGACCAGGTTTGATCCCTCTAGGATATCGAATCGCACAGGTTAAAGTTGTATTCACACTTCCGGAACATCTGGCAAATACTGTTTTCCCACCAAACATTGTGCCCCCAAAGTATTTGGCCTATGTTGAGTGGTTTTCCTCGTTTAAACCGCAGCCCGAACGGCACCACGGGATGTACAAGGTTTCGCGTGTCATCAAAAATGGTGATCAGTTGGCAAGCATCATACCGGTGACCAATATTCAACGCAGCATACATCTTTTACCGAAGTTCGGCGCTGTTGCACCGCTGGAGTGGAAGTCTCATAACGTGTTGGATAAATGCCCAGTGTTCTTTGCGAATCCATGGACTGACCGTCATATATATGCAACTTTGTATTAAATATGGTAGACATGATACCAAATTGTAGCATTTTTGTCTACAAACTCCAACAAAATGACCGAAAATAAAATCGTGACTAGCAAATATGCAAACAATATCAGTCATTTCTCGACGATTCTCAATAATATTTCAGAAATTCGTCAAAATTTTCAACATTTTGGTGGGCACAAAAAACTTTGCAAAATAATTCCATAAAATTACCGGGGAGGTTTTCCCTGATGCAGGAACCCGAAATACCTTGACGCTTTCCGCTTCTTGGAGGAGACCGACTAGCTAGTCGGCCACGCCGCTTGCCAAATAGGAAGAGTTTGCGATGATATTTCCGGTGTCCGGCCTCTTCTACAGTGGAATACGACTCGAGAGCATGTTGCATGTCAAGTTTCGACCCAAATTGACCCGGCGATCAAGAGCTGCGGCACGTTTTCGATCAAGAAGCCGGCGTGTGAACGTCATTTCTTATCTCCGAACGGCCTCCGCGCCCGTTTCTTCCTTGTTTCTTCACCAATTCCTCGCCGATTTTCGATTTTCTGGGCGGGTTATGATCCCTTTATTCGGGGGAATGACACTATCATATTTCATCCGCAGAATTGATCCCCTTTTGTCTCTATGACCCCTCGTGAGGACCTCCAGCTGATTCTGAGCATCACAATCCGGCCACCTCTACAGCGAAGCCGCCATGCTTGCCCCGTACCTGGATTTCAGTTCATGCATTTGAAACATATCCATTTATGCTGTCCCACAGTTATAGAACCTTCACTGCACGGGTTCTCGGTAGCGGTGGATGACGATCCAAAATCATCAGATTTCAGATGCGCGTCAAAATGAACTTTTTGAGAGGGATTACGGTCATGTGGGAGACATAGCATGCAATTTAATGTATTTAAATACTTCTTATAGAGTCATCTGGACTTTAATCCGAGGCAAAAATGCGCTCTGTAGGCTACAGCAGCTGCCATTTGGTTCACAAAGCACATTTGGCCATCTTGCCCAGGTTGGAATGGTCCTAGTACTGGTAGCCATATGCCTCAGATATACTGTCTGAGTGTATGGAACCATGAATTAGTATCCCTTCAACTGTTATGGATGCACTGAGGTGAACAGTACGAGCGCGAACTCGCCATTTGGCCAGGTGGCCGACTAGGCCGTTTATCCCCATTTTGGAAGTACCGCCGAAAATATATTCAACGAGCGATGAAATCGCCATGTAAATTCGGACAAAATGTGTCAACTAATTTCTAGGATGTATTTCCTCATCTAAGGGGCCAATGATTTATATCTACCGGACTGTCTCCCATGCTGTGGGACCAAAAATCCTAAGGTGGCCGAATACCCAGTCTCTGATAATATGAGGAAGCAAAATCAAAATGGATTGAACCGGGGTGCACACTACGAAAATATAATGACGTCGAGTGACTGTTGCTGCCATACGAATCCAGCTGAACACGAGAAAGCAGACAAAATTCTTGTGTCGACAGAAAGAGTTCAAGTTGTGGGTTAACGTCGCCAACCATTGGCGCAAGGGCAAAGTGAAACTGACGCCACTGCCGCCCTTTGACGCCCTTTGCCGCGGGGGGCGTCAGTGGGGCGGCAATGACATAAATTATTTGGTGTGGGTTTGCCTTTAGGAGCTTTCCGTGTCTTCTAATGAACTCCTTACACTCCTTACTATGTATTTGAGCAATGAAAATCCCCCACATGAGCTTAGTTTCGCCGAAATATATCTTGTGGGGGCGTCAGTTGGCGGCAAATTGGGGCGTCAAGGGGCGGCAATGTGGCGTCAAAGGGCGGCGGTGGGGGCGGCACAGGGCGTCAAGGGGGCGTCACCGGGGGCGTCACGTTTGAGGGCGGGGGGCGGCAGTCCAAATGTGGGGGCGGCAGTGGGGGGCGTCAATTCATATGTGACAGGGCGTCAATGTGACATGTTGGCGTCAAGTCGGCGTCACTCACGAGGGATGGTTTATGACTAAAATGCTATGTTGCTTGCTAAAGGTTATGCCACCAGGTCAGTTTAAAACTAGCCAAAAAAATAACACCAATAAATCGGTCTCACCTATACCGCCCACCAATACCGTTGGATGGAGCAGCCACATCATTCGATATCCCTGGATGCTTGGACGTCCTCGAACGGGTATGTGTTTCTTGCCATAGTCGCGCACTATGTAACCAATGACGGAAGACTCGGTAAATACTTCACATTATTTTTGTCTGCCCTGCATCAAAGGCTCGCACTCTTGTTAGCTAGAGAAGCCGAAGAAGAATGGGCGGGCCACTGCCTATCAGGAGTCTGTTACTGTCGCGCCAAAATTACGAAGATATTGTTCGCGCCGTTCGATCGAGTCCTCAGCACCGCCAGCAGTGGTGCAGCATCCTGTCGCCGCAAAATGTTCTTGTGTGGATCCACATGCTCATACTCGACGTCAAGACCCACTGGCCATCAACGCACCAAATGAGGATTACGGTACTGAACTTGGAATTTTACGAGCATTACTGACAATTAACGTTTACAGTTAAGGCCGGTTGGGCGACCATAATGACCGTAATTCTTACGGCAGTAGCCGTATGCGGTACGATGGGGATCCTACTGAAATCTACACCAATCCAAATGTTTGACTAAAATTTGGGGGCGGCACTGAGGGCGGCACTTGACGCGTGACGTGACAGAATTGACGCCCCCCAAAACCAGTGGGGGCGTCAGTCGGGGCGGCAGGGGGGCGTCACTTGGCGTCACTTGGCGTCACTGGCGTCACTTTCACCGAGCCCTTGGCGCAATATGAGGGTCAAAGTGCACATTTATTCCTGTGCTAATATATTTCAATATTCATATCTTCCCTTCCTCCTGTTCAGGGCGCGGCGACTCCTCGGAATGGTTATTCTGCGCTCTGTGACCGTGGTAGCCATGGGAATAGTACCCCACTTCCTGCTTTCGCTTCGGGGTTGTAAAGTGGTCTTTTGATTCCAATGCATTGCTCTATTTTTCATTTTTTGGCGCATGGTGTCGACGCGAAGCGCCGAAATACGCTGTATGCATTATGATCATTGTTTCGGAGTCTTTCGTCGCACGGCTTCGTAGCACAAGAGACGCTCAGCGCGCTTAATGAGGATCAACATCCGCACGCGCATTAGTAACCATCGAGCGACCTGCATGCAACTGACCGGCCAATATATGTCGCTTGGTTGATCACTCTCTTTATAAATTGCGTCTGTCGCTCCGTCCGTCGGTCCGAAGCCTTTTCAAGCCAGCCATCTCCGCTTTACAGATTGTATCAATTTCTGGCAATCCGCCTGACCGGCTCCTCTCTTCTCAGTCTTCTACCTTCACGGAGTCACTCCGGCACGCCGACGGCCGCTCCCGCACAATCATCATTCATCACTTCACCTTCATATAACCTCACCACATGGGAATTTGCCAATGAGAACACGCCATTCAACCGCCGTAAGCTCTGGTTCACATTTAAAGGGAAGTGGTGGGCCTCGCTCTTGTGTATATAACATTAAGAAAATCCCAAATTGCTACGAGCTGTTGTATAGCCCTGCATAGACTTTCATAGACGCCATAGACAACTTAGCAACTGTCTATAACGTCTATGGCTGTCTATAAAATAGCTCATAGACGCTATAGTAATTTTGAATTTTCCTGATGAAGGATTCATCGTATGTCCTTTCACATGAGTAAAATTAACTCATCTGCCAAGCAGGACACCGCATCAAGGCGGCCGCCCTGACGCGGTGTGACAAGACATAACTGTGACCCACATCGCGTAATAGCGGCCAGATTCGTTGCCGAGAGGTGACATGATGCAGCCGATCCGAATCCTACTTGCCATGCCCAGTCCCACTATGTCGATGGGCAGTAGTGGGACTGGCAAATCAGTGGGACTGGGTGAGTCCCACTCGTGCTAGGATCGTATATACTCCATAACTTGCGAACGAAGTCCTCTGATAGCAAAGGTGACCAGGCAACCAATGAAAACTCCCACAATCTTCACATGCAGTAAAATATGGAATTATTTTAATTTCCTCTATTGTGCAGCTGCGTAAGACTCGTGGAGCATCTGCCAGATGATTTTGGAGCCTAATACTGCCTTTGACGGGAGTCACACAGGCTAAATTGCCCTAAAACTCGTGTTGAACTTGAGCGCACAAACCACGCATTATTTGAACCGAAACCAATGTTAGAGGCTGCAGGCAAGGAGAAATTTAAATGTGGGCATGATTGCAACAAGTAGAAGCCGTGGTACCCAGTAATCATAAAATGAGGAAGGGAAATATGCATGGAGCATGAACGGCGGAATTGTGTATATGAACCGTGTGGGGCCGTACTTCCTTTAGGGTGTGAAAGATCTCGATGATCCCTTGGCGGGCTTGCCGTTTAACTTTTTGGGCGGTAAGTGAAGGCCAGGCACTTCAGCCGGAACGAAGCAGAGATCATGCCAGCCAGTAAATTCACTGATCCCCCAACCTCAACTTCTCACCTACAAAACTTCGGCTTAGGCCAGGACCCTGAACATAGATACACACAGCCAACTCCAGACCTATCTAGTAATCCCGTCGCCGTCATTTTCACGGGGTCCAATTTAATTTCGACGTCTTTACACGCGAACGGAGCTAAAGTCTTGTGCCTGTAACCCTAGCTGCTTTGTTTAAACAATCGCTGTCTCAACACGACAGACGGATCAAATGGGGTGTCAATCTAAACGTAATTAGACTGCCTCGAAGCGTCGACGACGTGACAAAAAAGACAGTCGGCTTAGATATCAGCAGCACGTCGGAAACTGGTCGCGTCACCTTTGTTTGGCCAAATATACCTGGGTTGCGCCTGAAAATTTCCGTGCAAATCCACCCGAGCTGTCTTTGGATCCAGCCGCGCGTCTCAGCAGCAAAGCAACTTACTCGCGTAGCGTCACTATTAGTGCTAGCCATAAATACAATATGCAAAAATATATTTTGAATATATTCAAATACTTACGAATATGATACGGCTCAGGGACGACCGCCAGAATATCAATACAACTGAATATGGATACGATACAATATGAATATGATATGATACGAACCTCGCGGTATCCAATTATATTTGGATACAGTTAATTGCCGAAATGCACCGCTCCGGGACCTCAACCGGCACCAATCGGGTAGTTAAATCTTTCCCGGCATCTCGGATGTGGTCTCGGATCTGTGTTCGCCCCCTTCCGGCCCATGAATCTAACTGCCAAATTGGTCGATGCCATCAGAAATATCGTGATCTTAACGTCGAAGGTTGGCTCACCTCTGAAATCCCTCTTTCCCGGGCAGGTCTGACCTCTGGGGTTTTGCTGAACTCTACAATGGCTGTATGGCAGCCTACAGAGCAAGTGTCTTGTCAGTCAAGGCCTGTTTTTCCAACCAAAGTTACAGACTCACTATGATGCTTTTTTTAAGTCGTTCCCTAAAAACACCACTCATTGATGGACCACTCTGAGTACAAACATTTGGCGAAAGAAGTGCGTTGTAAATGGTACTCGCCGCTAAAATTTATAATCCACGCAGTTCATCGCTGAACTCGGGAATGCGCGGTCGAGTTTGATCAACTCCCTTCGGGAAGTCATTGCGTCTATTCTGACCTCTGCAGGCCACAGTGTCAACCGCAAGATTGTGAGTGTTGCCGGTGCAGACAGGAGCCAGGACAAGGCGTGGGACAAGATGCTTCTTCGTCTCCTGCGATTTCTAGAGGACAAAACATCAAAAATCTTCGCGCCGATCTTATTCCCCAACGGCGAAAAAAAGATGTGCTGCATCTTTCTAAATAATATCATCCTGGATGTTAGTGATTCTGATCGAATTTCATCCGGCCCAACCTGAAGTCATTTATTCATGCTTTATCGAGCCAAAAGCACCATCCATCTAGAAAAATAACCTGCATACAAGTACAGCGATATCAATTATAGTCCTTTACGTATATAATTTGCAAGAAATAAATGAGTTCAACAGGAGGCGTGTGTTTATGTGTCGTGTATAATGCGTATGCCGAGCAGCAGCAGGTCGCTCAAATGAGGCGCCGGATCCCTCATAATGAATAGTATCTGCTTCGGGACTCTTCAGAAACGGTGTTATCATGCGGCACCGAGGCTTCTGGGACGATCATTGGCACCGAAGCGGTGGAGTACTCCGATGAAACGGACGACGCCGACGCGGTGGACCTACGTAGGAGCCACATAGCCGCCTTCGAAGGCGCAATGTTGTCATTATTGGTGTTGTTGTTGGGATGAAACACAAATTCGGAGTGCGGTGTCGGTGTCGGAGGAGCGACATTCATTTTCTTTTCAGGGTGCAACGGCGTCGAGCTCGATATCTTTGGCTGCGAGCATGAAGGACGGTCACGGAAAACCGGGAGCGGGCCCGGATCCTCGTAGTGCGCCTCCTTCCAGGCGACGTCCTTCCCGAAGCTCTGCGCTTCTCCCATAACATGGCTCGTGTGTGAGCGGACGGTCTAATGCGATGCCGGTGCAGATCTTGCGAGACTCGTTACGCTTTGCCGGCGGGGCCGGTCGGCGCGTAGCGGGAATGGGATTGAAATCATCCTTGAAGCCGGCCCCGAGACCTCCTCCGCAGGCCATCCAGACCCTGTGCCCGTCGTCGAGCTCGGAGACGCCCATCCCTTTGCCTCGGTGTTCCGCGGATACTCTTTTATGAAGGGGCGGTGTGCAGAAATGTGTTCGTTCCGATCAACTTGCATTTGCTGTATGCGACGTTGTCGGTGATATAGGAAAAAGGCCAGGAATGAGAGTAAGAGGACGGCGACGACTGTGAATACGGCGATTGCGCCGATAACGCCTGGTCTGTGGGAGAGCAGAATGGCTTGGGATTGGGAGTCGGCGATAGAGGCCTAAGAAGCGATTTACGATTGTTTCATGAGTTCGAAAGGCGATTGGTCTACGTATGAGGGAGACTCACCGAAGAACGTTGCGGGAGAGAAGTGGAAGGACGGGCATTGATCGGCAAATTTGAAGAAATGGATATGGACCGAAGGCGTGTTGAGGAAGCTGAGGTTGTCGGGATTTTAGAAGATGAACTCGGGGAGCGAGATACTGGCGTCGATGAGGAGGAGGTGGGAGTGTGGGAGGACACTCTAAACTGGCACTAAGCAATTAGTAGAATAAATCGGGAAAGTCCACTGACCGCCGTGAAATTGACGACGACGACGTGAAGCTCGACGAGAGAGAGATCACAGAAGTAATCTGCCCACTCGATGTGATTCGTCCGGGATGGGAGGCCTGGAGAGTATGAGACGCAAGTGAATCGGTTGGACCGAGAACACGCACCATGAGGACTCTATGAGAAGAAGCGGAAGTCGTACAAACGAAATGTGAACAGACTAGAGGGGAAAGGGAAGAAATATCATAGGAAGGAGTGAGAGAGCAAGATGAAAGCGAAGGGAAAACAGACATGCCGTCTCGGTCGGTGTATGATAGTCACTGGAACTATATAAGCATCGCTCCAACTTGAACACTCATGCAGTGCGGTGATTGTCAATGGGAGTTATTGATTCACGTCAATTTAAGCCGATTTAGATTTAGGGCGGAGACGTTGAAGACCGAAGACTCAACGGCATGCTGTCCCGTCTCGTCCAGCCTTTCCCAACAGAATAGACGGGACGGGGACAGCAGCGGCTTTAGACGCATTGGATGTGCGTATGGTGTTTTCGCGAAAATACTAGCACTCAGCAGGAATTTGGTCGTCAAAATTTGGTTAATGTCAGCAATGCACATAGACAGCCAAACCTTTCTCTGTTCGAGTCAGAAACTCTCCTTGTAGCCGCAATTGCTCACGTGTATCAAGTTATGTTGCGCCAGTCGTGCGTACGTTCAAAAGGACTGCATGCGAAAATAAACAACAGATATCTGGGAGCACTACAGAGCTTGCGGAGACGGTGCGTGGTCTTGTGACCATGGAGGGATGTGGCTGTGGACCCCTGTCTGTCGTCTCTTGCTTCCTACCGCCACATCCCACCGACACACTTCGACTTCATCTGACCTATCGATTCTTTTCTGCCCCACCCACCCACTCCCATGGTTTTTCTCTTAGTCTTGTAGATTTAGCATGACTTGTATACAGCTTTGTATTGCGAGGTCGGTGGGCATCCTCAGCATTCCCATCGGCCTCGCACCCTGGAGTTGGGCTTCAGCAGCCGACTTCTCTCCCGACAAGCTTCAATACAGATCTGTCTACATTCACTCTTTCACGTATGCGACTCGGAATGGAGTCACAAGAAAACCATGCGGTGCAAAAAAGGGCTCTAGTTCCACTCCGGTTGATTTTTTGTTGGTGTCTTTTACTTGTTCTGCTACTAGTGAGTAGAACATGAAAAAAGGCAGTGAAAAAGGGAATTACAAAAGGAGAGCAAAAGAGAACTGTGAACAACCCTACTAGAGCTGGTATTCCTCCGGGCTAATTATTTTTCACCTTGCGAATTCAGTGTCTTTTCTTTGTAAAATGGCCCATAAATGCTTGTAGCTGATGATATATCGACAAATCACCATTGTAAAATAAATAAATAAATCTCTGAATCACCATACGCGCCTGAGTGACGCGGCAGGAACACGTGCTGGGAGATTTATCGCTTACGGCTTCTCCCCTTTCATCACCTTCATCGACCCAACCTTAAGGTCTAAAGCATGGCTCCGGCTTCTTCTCCTTCGCATATTTCTAACACGTCGTCGATTGCGTACACGATGGGTAGGGAGTCCGGGCTGGCATCTGAAGATCGGCGCAGGATGCATCGTGATGCAGGGTTCTGTGCGCATCGATGTCGCGATCAAGAGCGCGCGTTCCATTAGTCTCGTTCCCAGAAGTTATAGGGCACTCCGCTCGCTGCGCTCGCGGGCGGCTACCCTATCCGGGGATGTGCAGATGTCGTCGAGGCAGATTTTGATGAGAAAGTGATGGGGTAGCCGTGCCCTATAACGTCTGGTGCAGTTTACCCGGCAAACATGCGATTGTGTCACACAGTTGTTCCTCCTGCGCTAAATAATTATTTCATCGTCTCCTGTCTCTGCTATGGCCCTCACTCAAACTTTGTAATTGCATTCCTATTGATAATGCGAGTATATAGGCACTGCTCCGGATATTTTCTGAGCCATTTTGGTAATGTGATGTCAAGGGCACTTTTAATGTGAGTTATAGACATATCCCTGTAGCCAAAGGCCCCAAAATAATTCTGAGGAATCTATCCTAATAGCTAAATGATTCTTCATTGCAAATGCACCAACCCATGGCCCTGGGAGCTTGAGTGGATGTGATCTTCGTGTACCAGGATTACAGATCCTCTTGGTTTGAGCTTGTATCCTGCGTAGTCGCCATGGTATTGAATATTTGGAGTTATAACAACCACATGTTCATTATTACTGTGTCAGAAGATGTCGTTGTATCAAATTGTGTTTGAGAGGCTCATGTTTCTTCGGCAAAACCAAAGTATCTCGATTTCCTCCAAGCTGCAGCTGCTCCCGGGCCACTAAAATGTTCTCCGACATAAGCTGGACCTCTTCTGTCCTCAAAATGTATTTTTTTTTTCGTTGCCAAAGCCTCGCAATTGAGAAGCCTTGCCTGGGGACACAATATGACATATGTGACCGATCACAGCAATCGCATGTTCCACGGTCAAACTGCACCAGATCTTTACGGGGTGATGGCTGCCTCTGATTTTTTGATTTCTCTGCCTCGACTATCCCCGTAAAGATCTGGAGCCGAGATTAGCGTTCCATAGGAACGAGATGATCCTAGCGAGCCACAAACGTGCGGAGCACGGTGATGGGTGGCTCCATCTGCTTGTACTCTTGCGTCTCCTATCCCAACTGCCGACCCCGAGGCACGGAGCTGACGACCTCTGTAGATCTCCGACAGCGGCGTCCACTCTCACATCACCCACCTTTATGCGCTGCTCGAAGCCGCGAAGGAGCAGGGCGTGCCCGAGGTTTGCGTCCACTCCTTCGGTGACGGACGTGACATCGCCCCCACCTCCGCCGCGGCCGACCTGCTTTCGTTCATAGAGAAGCTGCAGTAGCGATGGTGGTGAGGTGGACTAAATATCTCAATCGCCCTCGAATCTACGGGCCACACCAGTATGCGTTAGCCCAGCTTTCCTCGCTCCGCGCGTTCCGTGCTCATCGACGTGCTCTTTCCACCTGCTAGGCGGTGCTTTACAACGCATCCAGCTCGACACCTGAGCCCCGTTCGCGCCATGTTGACGACTCTGCGCCGCGCGCATGTATCGTCAGAACCCGGCACCTCCGCCCTCCCTCGATGTTCTTCTGCCAATACGCTTCCCACTTCACCAATCTCCATGAATGAAGGATATTTACAATGCTATCCCGTGGATACGAAGGACGGCGCGCGCTCAGCGCCTAAAGCACACGAGCCCCACTTCTTCGTGCGCAGGCTGTAAATGTATTGGCGTCTTCTTTTTCCCGGCGCGAGATTCACAGCGCACAACGCACGACGCCGTTCTCGCCTCCTTCGTCTTTCGTCTCTCGGCCCCGGCTTTCGTCTCTCGATCACATATGCGCGGACTCCCGCATTTGCCCCCGTGAGCGAGAGGCGGGTGCGGGTAAAATGCCGAGAGCGAGTGTCGGTTGGGCGAAGGGCGGTGCTCGCAACCCACCGGCTGCGGATGCGTGTCCTTCTTTGCCACGCGGATCGCGAGTGCGGAATAGGATGGTCGGATGCGGTGCTGGGACACATCCCTTGTGCCCGTTCGCCGCGAGATCTTCAGTGTACAAGAGGTGGGAAAGGAAATATAGCTGAGGGTACTTCCCAGCGCCTTGCCAGCGTACTCTTGTTCCGCGTCTCCAGCTATGCATAGAGTACGTTCACTCTGCGCGTCAGCGGTATGGAACGGTTTTCCTGTGTCGCCTTTGCCTGTTTTCATGCGCTTCGCGATACACAGTCGCACATCCTTTTCACCTCTCTGCGTCGTTCCCGTATGTGCTTCGTGCTTGGCTTTGAATGGAGACAGAGGATGGGGAGAACGGCTTGAAGGACGGGGTGCTTGCGCGAGACCCGGGGCGGAAGGATGGAGGATGACGAATTGAGCACCTGTGGAGGCAAAATATCAAATAGCATGCTCATTCGATGCGAGGTCCGTGCCCGCCTTCTACTCTCCGCATTCTTCTCCTCAATGGTATTTCACCCTTTTCTTGTCAGGTTTCGCGCACACTACGTTGCGCCCCTCTCGTTCCCGCCTTCTACTTCTGCAATCGGAACAGGTGCTTATCACGCCGCAGATTCCTGGAGGGGAGGCAGCGCCGGAGTTGTAGGTCCATGTCCGGTATCGTTCTTGAAACGCGCTCACTGCGTCCGCGTCCGCCCATCTGCCTGGTTACTCCGCGTCTCATGGGGCAGACCCATCGCACCCTCATTTCTCGAGACTTGTGTGTTCCGCGTACACCGAGCGTTTCGCGTTATGAAGCTCACTTCACGTTCGGATGTGTCATGGTCGTTGGTGTGATGACATGCGAGACGCGGGGTGCATGTCCGCGACCCTCGCGCTCGAGGCTCTAGGCTCCATGCTCAATCTACTTTGCTCCTATATCCCTTATCATGCCGTCTATCAAGCCTTTAGCTGCTTTTCTCGGACTTTGCATTTATCCTTTTTAGAGAGCTACCGCCGCCTCATGCCCTTCAAGTTCTTCACAAGCATATTGATTTTTTTGGTAGTTGCCAACTTTGGTCCAGGCGAAGTAACTGGGCTTGTTCTATTTAGCGATTCATACCGTTAGTGGGCTTTGCCGCGACAGCGCGCTACAGAGATTATTTTCCTCCGCCCGATCAGAACCGATAGTGTTGAAGTTTCGCCTTCGCTTTCGGCCGCCGCAGCCGAAAGTACCGATATGAGAATGGAAAATTATATCAGGTGAGATTTGGTTTCGGCTCGGACTAAACTGCAGCTGACAGGTATCGAGTGACTGAAAATTCCTACTTTTCAGTGTAATATACAGTTATAAGGCGCGGGCTTGGAAGCGTCACAGCCTCACAGGTGAAGACCTACATCGAAGTTGACTTGGCCCTCGGTGTCAGAAATAAATAGAGGCTTTGCGACAGCCACCAGATCGGACTGGTGGCTAATTTTCCCGGACAATGGGCAATTCTATCAGACCATGGCAGCCACTATTTATAGCTCTGAGGGAGCCCGCATTTGTCCGTGGTGAAAGCCACCAGTTTGATCTGGTGGCTACCGCAAAAACTCTAATGACTTAATACGTACATCATGAGCTGAAACGACGCCAGAACCGAATCAGCCTTCAAAATTACAGCCCCAAACGAAAGGAGGGAAAGAAAGTCAAAAGAAATACTTTCACCAAAGCCCGTTTGCCAAGCCTCGCCCCCGAATCGCACGGGGTACGCATCCACACAGCCGCCACTTACGGCTGGTGCGGCCACAGGTCGCTCATTGCCATGCGGTCAGCTCGGTGTTAGGTAACCTCGCTGCGGGATTTGGATCACTTCACGTGGGTGCGTATAGAAAAAGTACAATGACAGAGAGATCCCGCGAATCGAACGCGGTAGGTCCCTGCAAGATCCTGTAAGATCTGCAATGTTTGTCTGACAGGCGACTTCGAAGTACGCAATATAAACTTATTGGGGCAAAATTCAAGCTCAGACGGACAGGGTCAATTTATAAAAGGTGTGCGGGACTGGTTTGTATATCCTCATTTGAAGCTGTAAAGAATTGGACACCGAAAAAATTACGCTTCGATATCTTCCATGTACGATGCACATCTGGAACCTTTTTTTATTTGTAACACCGTGCAGATTCGCTCGACGGCTGTTGGTCGTCTTTCTGAAGCAGACGGTATGATATGTTAACGTTAGTACCGGTTCATTTTATGGAGGTGGCGCTGGGAAGAAGTTTCGTTGTTATTGAGCATAATTAGCAATCGGCAGTATGCAGGGACTTATCTGGATGCGGCAACGTCAATACCAGTTCCCGAAAGTTTTTTTTTTTTTTTTCGCATTTTTTGAGCTTAATCGGCCAAAAACTCAGTGTTACCGTCACTGGACTAAATTTCACGGCCCTACGTCACCCGTCACCTAAAAAAAATGGTATGGGAGATAGTTGTACACAGCTTTCGAACCCTGTTTCATTTGCTGTAAGCAGGTCTCGCCTCCGTATGAACCCTGGCTCACAGTGCCACATTTGCCTCTCCATCTTTGTAAGATTGCCTTTTTCTGTCCGTCCGAAGCTCATATCCCCACAATGCTATATTTGCGGCGGCACGTCAGGCAGGCTGCGTCCAATATCAACTACACCAAAAAACGGGAGCCTGCGCGCATTCCCACTGCTCGCTCCCGAGTAACCTTGAGCCGTCTCGGGTTATATTAGAGATTGAACGATGCAAGCTGTCAGGCGTAAGCGGATGCTGTGGTCCTGGGCTGGGTACTTCATGACGATAGCCCAGCTCAATCTACGCCTTCTCTCAATGTCTCTACCATTGCCAGATCTTGACACACTGACCGGGTAAACCTTCTCTGCGGTCTTTGGCCAACTAGTTAAGTTTGGCCACCAGGTGCATTCTAGTAGGGACCTGGGTCAGCTCGGTAAGCCCCGGATTTTTCTGCGCGCTGCGAGGCAGTTTAAATCAGCGCCCAGCTTCTGTATATGCTCGAAATCGTTCAGAGTGTGTACTATTTTTGCCACTTTCAACACGATGATTGGAAGTTCAAGGTGTTTCCTTCTCGCTTACAGTCAAGTTTCCCTCTGACCAATTTCTTTTACAGACGCTAGTAACGGTCGCCTTGGTTGTCGATGGCCTTTCCTTTATTGGGGACTGTATCTGCGTCTATGAGTATACGATTACGCATGCTGGTATGTCTCAAAACCATCTTTCCCTACTCGCATAGCCAATTGGATGCTTGCAGGCGATCTAGAGTACCTCGCCACCGTACACTGGGTACTTCAATTTGACATGTATTGCGTGTGAGTTAACTGCAACAGTCTAGCCCATCCCATTATATGGATTCACCACCGGCGTGCTTGGCGTTTTAGTTCAAGCTTTTCTGGTCCACCGATATTGGCGGTTGTACGTGCTTCATCGCCCTTCTATATCCGTTTCACTCAATAGTTAGCTAAATTCCAAAATTCTAGGACCCAAAAGACAGTCATCGCCATGTTCCTATCTTTTGCAATAATCATTTCGGTATGCGGATAATTGTTTCTGCGCATCGCTTCATACCTAAGATGATACCTCCTATGCAGTTTGGCAGCGTGTTTACATGCAGTTTGATGCTCACAATGCACACCTCCATCGAGGACCGCCAAAAAATCAAGATCCCCGTGGGGTGGGTTCCTTGTCGTAACCTTCACCCTTCTGGAATTCATGTACTCATGAACACTGCGTATCTTGTGCAATTTGAATGCACCTAGGCTCTGGTTGGTAACCGAGGTCGCTGTGGATGTCGGCATTGCGTCAGTGCTACTCTGGGAGTTCAGGAAGGCCAAGGGGATTCTGACAGAGGCACGGAGGTGTGTAAAACGGCAATTTATTTATCTGCCTGGCTCAGGTACTAACAGTGCACTCGACCGGCTGATTGCGCTAACAATCCAGAGTGGGGCCGCGGCCGCGACGCTCGCCAGCGGGAGTCTAATGGCGTAAGTCGTACAAGCTGCTCTGAGCCGTCAATCAAACTTACAGGACCGGGAACCCAGGTTTTACATAAACCCGGACAGCAATTGTCTGTTATTCGAGTTGAATTAGCACTGCATTCTCTGCTCATCTGTCCTTGCCAGTCTCCATGGCGATCTTATACCCCCTCGGACGCGTCTACGTCATCACTTTGGTTCGCTTTCTCTTCTCATGTCCAGACCGGTTTGGGACGTTGTTGAGCATGTCGCAGCTTTCGAACCTCAATGTCCGGACGTCAGGAAAACCTGTATTCAAAGTAGGGACATATTCAGGTCCTGGAACGTCCAGCGGCGAACAAGGGCCGCTGACATTGACCAGTTGGGCCACCGACGACCCGTACGGTAATCGTGCGTTGTGTCCTATTATTTCATTCCATTTGAGTGACCGAATTACGAATAATAGAGGTACACCACACCGTCCACGCCTCTGTTTGAGCTGTACGACTTTTCCTACCATTAATTGATCTATACTAATTTTATTTCTCTAGGTCGGCGTTCAATCTTGATTTCCGGCCGGACCGTCAACCCAATGATATTCAAAGCCGTAAGGAGCACTTGTGCACCTGAACTCATGTACACATTGACGTGTGGATGCAGCCTCGTCGAAGCGCCTTCACTGATAGCTGGCCGGAGGGGATCGAAATGACGACCAACTATTCTTCGAAGAAACAGTCGACCTTGTTCGCTGCCTAATCGCATGTCTGCAGGGTCTTTAAGTCAATAAATCATGTACTAATACTGTAGTATTACGTTCAATTCGACACCTCCCCCGTTTTTTTGATACTTTTAAAAATCCAAGAAAATCCGATAAATCGAGAAAAAATTATTGCCGCCCTCAGAAAAAATGAGCGTGACGCGTGACTGACGAATTGAACGTAATACTACAGTATAGCGTATATTTGGTCCGATCTAATCTTTTCCTCTCCGCCCCCGATCGAAATTATCAAGACGACACGGTTAGACAAGGAGAACCGGGGGAGAGCTCGTGTCAAGTAAATTGAGCATCGCATCCCATAAGAACGACGAGGACATTCAGACACGAGCTGGTAGTATCGTGGAAAGGAAGCGCCGTCCCAGCGAGCAGGCAGTACTAGTACGTAGATGAATTATTGATAAACCAAAAGCCAGTTGTCGTCGATGAAAGCAAGGAAGAAACAGGGTCACAGCCGCGACATCTTTTCCACCTCTCTCGACTCCTATACCCGCCTCAAACAAATGAGTCACACACAGCTGCCGTGCACCTCTCCTCTCTGGTTCGTTCTCATCCTTGGGTGTACAGAATCACTAGCTATCAAAATCATTAGGTTATCACATTTCTGCTTCAGGCTGCTCATTCTCTCAATGACCCGGCGATATCTCTCAGCCTGAGGCCGGGTTTGGTCTTCGTTGCAAGAGAACGAGACCTCTAGTGTTGCCGTGACTCGAAAAGTCGAGTCACGACTCGGTAAAATGACTTGTGAACCAAGTCAACTCAACCGAGTAATGTTGCTGCGACTCAAGTCAGCACAAAATCAACTTACCTCAATATCTCTTAACATGTGCATACTATTCCAAGTATAACATACTTCGCATATTAAAGAGATCCCCTGAATCAGATTGTACATGTTTGCGCTGTTCCGACAATACCCCTTTGCGACTAACCCGTTTTCGATTTATTTCGCATCCTGCCCCCGAGCGCTCGCAAATTCCCGATGTTTAATTTAACCTCTTTGTACTCACTGGGCGCCCGAAGCCCTTCGAAGCCCCAAAGATTAGGTTAGCTAACTGACCTGAGCATCAAATTGCTCGTGCGTATGGTTACATTCTTTTTTTTTTCTCCCACTCTCTGCCCGGCAGCTCCCGTATGTCCATCCCAATTCTGCTTTCATTTCTCGGGTCTGCAAGCTAAAGAGTCCATCAGAAATTAGCTTCGATCCAGGGCTCTGGACGCTCCACAACATTATTTCCGACTCATCCGGCCAACCACTTAATTTCCGTACAAAAATAAACTGGGAGGGAAGAACACTGTTTTCGTCTGATAAGGATCCATTAACTCCCACGTGCACAGTCCACACGGAAACATCCCGGCCGCTCGAGCCCCGCTCAAAAGAGCGAAGTCACGTAAATACCTGTCGCCTGTTCTTCCCTCCGCTCTCCCACATCAAGCTTCACTCACTGGCACTCAACGCTCACTGCGGTCCTCGGTGCTTTGAACATCATCAAGTGGTGGGCCGGTCCTCAAGTCTATTCACCTTCAAGCTCCGGACCGCAACGTGGGAGCCGCAAGTCCGCTCAAACCATCCTCATCAGCATCAGCAGCATCAATTGCCTCAACCCCACTCCTCCCGGCCACAATCTGCAACTGCAAGTCGCGTCAAGCCAATCAACTCAAGCTCATAGCTCTTTTCTCCGTTATTTCCGCAAGACCTCAACTCCGCGTGTTTTTTCTGGCACATACACGACTAGGCAATCGTCACTCGCTTCTGTCGGCGTATCTGGACGTTGAAGCCTAGCATCAAATTCGAGTACTCGCTTCACCCGCAAGAACGTGAAGGGCCCTGGTACGTCTTGATCCGTGGAAATGGTTGTCCAGTCTGACCATCCTGCGCAGTTCGTCCCCCGACTTTGCCCGTGATGCATGGGACAAGACATTAAGTGCACTCTTTCCATTACATTGTTCCTCCTCCCTGATTTTAGTCGTCCCACCTCAAGCTCACATCGGCCACATCACACGATGTATCCCCCACACGCAGAGGGCCACAGCGAGACAACCGATGGGAAAAGGAGGAGGATGGGCTGGGTATGACACTTCCGTGGTACGTCGTTCTCCTCCACGTGTAATTCCTTCCAGGCTTACTGTCCTTGCACGCTTGAAGCCTGCGTTCTCTCCTCATCCGCGGCGCACCCTCCCCTCCTTTCGCACGACATATCCACGTCAGCATCGCATCTAAACCGCACCCATTGCCATAGACACCACTCGGACAAACACAGCGGGTGTGGAGCTTGCACTGCGTGCCCTCGCACCTTCTACAATGCACATATCGCGTCGCAAATCGTCAACATGTCCCTCCGCCGGCCGCTGGGCTACGGCCAATTGGTTCATGCAAGCCTTTCGTGTCCATGTGTGTGTTACAGCTCAAATCTCATCCAGAGGTACGCACAGACCTTTCATCGCGTCAGGAATGCGTAACACTATGTAATTGTGCGGTGCAGGTCTTATTTCGTCACAGCACGCGTGCGACACGTGAAGTCGGGGGCGATCTTACAGATGAACAAAGCGAAGGGTGGGATGGGACAATGGGACAATGTTGTGCTCTTCAATTCTCATGTTACCTAATTAGAATCTATGAAATGTAGTATATTATGTTTGGTGTAGAAATTTGGCTTTCGCATGCATCAAACACTGTGTCTTTATCTCGGAATCTCAATCACACGGTAAGTTGAGAGTTTAGAAGACATGTGCGAAGCGTGTTCCTGTTGCCGGAGCCGGAGCGAAGCGACGGCATGTCTTGTATGAGGTATATAGAGATAGTATGAGTGTATAATATATTCAAAGGGTTCCAGATTCCATTGCAATGTGGCCGAGAAATCTTGATAAACTTGATCGACTCGGCTCCGACTCAACTCACGTGAGTCAGCCAACTAAATCAGTGAATTTCTCAACAACCAGAGATGGCATAGCTAAGCAGTATGGATATATTATGGGCTTATGCTTAACCTTCAAATAGCACAATTAATATCTTACATTGCTCTTGACTCTGAGTTACTACCTGAGGAAAAGCATGAAGTCAACAAAAAAGTCAACTTGAGTTTGCGGCAACATTAGGACCCGAGTCGACTTCAGTAACTCAAGTCTCCCAAGTTGGCACATTTTTTAATATGCTCCAAACACCTCAGGAGCTCGAAGAAACTCGAAGGCGCAAAAATCTTTTTTCGACCTGTCATATATGTCACGGATGTCACTGTATGTCACGTCGTCACAGATTTCATGATTTTTGCAACAAATAAACTCAATAGCTTCCTTGGGCCCAAAGGAACAAAACTAATTCTGAAGCCGACTTGAGTCACTCAAGTGAGCACAACTCAATGGTATCGACTCAACTTGGCTCAAGTCGGCGCTGCCAAGTCAACTTGACGGCTCGGAGCCCGGCAACACTAGGGACCCCTTTCAAAAAAAAATGAAAAATCTCGCTTTCCGTGTACTAGACCCGAGTCCGGATCGACCTGGGATATAATCTCTTACTTTCGTTGTACTCGCCAACTTACTTTTTCGGAACATTCAAAAATCCCTTCGCTGACCCGTGACAGGTTCGAATATTTTCTGAAAATTTCGGCCCTGTGACGTGTGATATCTGAATTGAAAGAAACTCTACAGTAATTTACTAAAGGAGGTTTTTCCTGATGTGAACCAAGGACAAAAAGTCAAAGACTTTGGGAGTGGCAGTGGAGTGCCATCATTCTAGGCGGCCAGGCGGGTGGACCGTGGGCACCCAATTTGGGCGGAGCGCGTGGTGTCGTGCAGGGGCACGGATTTGATGGGAAAATGATATATCAAACTTACCGCTAAGTAGAGTCTCTGATACTGTAGTATTACAATCAATTCGTCAGTCACGCGTCACTCAGGCCCTTGACGTGACGAATTTTGGGACTTGGTCACGCATCACGGAGGGTCTTGACGAATACATTTGTCGTCACACTGGGTTCAAAATTTGGTTCAAATCACGGAAAATTCAGATTTTTTGACGCTGCAGGCGCAATTCAACCATCCTAGGTCTATTCTCAACAATTAAGTTGTTGTAAAGTCAAAATTCCATTCTCTGTAGACGAAAAAAAAAGTTATTCCAGCACTAAAAGTCATAGTTTTTATCAGCTTTGATGCTTTATCATCTATGGAGGTGTTTATTTAGTTCTATTCGCTTCTGAGACCTCAAATCTACGTGCCCTCCACCCCTGGCAAGGCTTGCAAGACTTGACGAATTTTTCGGGTCGGTCACGCGGCCTAGGACCTCTTGACAAATTGACGAAATGGTATTTTCTGTCACGTGTAACGCCCCTTGACGAATTGATTGTGATACTACAGTATATCATGAAGCTCCGACACTCAGATGACTTCTGATATATCAAAGTGCGGTATACGCCTGATAGCTGTGTTCTCCTCCACATCCTCTGCCTGAGTCTTGCACCGACTTACCACTTGAAACCCCGTTTTGAAGAGCTAAATCGGTGGTTCTTCTCTGCTGCAATAGGGCAGACCGAGAGGAAAGATGTATGACAGCGGGTCAGAACCCGATGGCCTGGGACATTCGAGACGTGACGGCAGGCCAAGGCACCGAATCGAGTTCGCCACTTCAGGCTACCCCCCCCCCCGACCCCCATAGGGCCTAACATTTCCTATGAGAGTAATGGCCCAAGAGGGCCTTCTGGAGCTTGGATGTCCCAATGGATGGGACATCCCAGGGCTGGCTAAGATTATTGGGGGGGATGTCCCACAAGGCTTTCTGAGACCAATCTGGGACATCCCACCTGCCGCAGGTGGGCCTGAAAATTTTCCAGGGATATCCCACTGGCCCATTTTGCAGCCAAGACCCCTGATACCTGCCCAGGAGAAAAAGTGGATTTTCAGGCTCATTTCTTCACTGTTTTCCCTTGTTGAGGGTGATTCTGGAAGCCCTTTCCTAGGGCTTTCATCTCAGGTATCAGCTAAATAGATGGAAGCACATTTATTTCTGCCTATTGCCTACCATTTCCTAGGAATTCAGCTGCACTGTACTTTGATCCAGCTTCACTGCAGTCTAACCAGCAGCTGCTTGCTTCTACTACCCCTCCATACATGATAATGAATTACTTCTTGTGAGCAATTGAATAAAAAAACAGCAATCTTCAATGATGACCATTTGGCGATTGGAGCAAAGTGGCTAGTTGATCAAGTTCCAGTGTAGCTCACTTGGCAAACTTGAGTGCTGTTACTCAATTTTCAAGTTGGTTTGTCAGCTCTGGTCTGGCTTGGTGCAACTCAATAGCAATGCTTGAACCATCTAATGGCTGATTTCACCTGTGAAAATTGATGGATGGTGGCCAAGTGGAATGCCCACCTATCTCAAGGAACGTCCCATATACAACACGCACATGGGTGGCATGGGTGGGATGTCCCACCCATTTGCAAAGCAATGTGGGATGTCCCACCCATTTGCAAAGCAATGTGGGATGTCCCATATTAAACACGTATATCTGTGGGACATCCCATTGATTTAAAAAAGGACTGTTGGGATGTCCCTTTGCGAGAATCCAATCCATCCGTCATGCTAGCCTTTTGGCAGAAACTGTAACAACAAACCTTCTGCTTCCACTCACTTGTTCCTTTGTCATAGCGGTTTCCTACCCGGCCGATGCGTCTCTCCGCTGCAAATTCTTCCTTCCACTCCCGCTTTCCGCCAAAAAAAAAGGAAAAGAAAAAAAACGTCGACCACCGCGGAAGGACCCGAGCCCGAATCGAACGGGCCGTCCCCAAATAGTAAACAATTCTCAGGGACCGTTCGAACTCACGCAGGTATTGTCTGTATCGACAGCTGGAAGTCTTCTCGCGGCGCCACAGCCCCCACAGCATCGGAGGTCAAGCGCAAAACTCAACACCTGGCAGGGAATCAGATACCCCACCGCACCTCGTTCCTGCTTGATATAAAGGAATTATGGGGCCACACATACGATTGTTTTCGTCGCGGCGGAGACTGCGCCGTCCAAGAGATTCAAGTCCCCATGTCACGAAAAGGATTGCGAGAACCGAACCAAATGAGCAGTCAACGCCAGAGAGAAACGGGATGGAGGGAAGGAAGCGTCGATAAAGACAGGCGAGAAAGGAGAGGGAAAGACCAGGCTTGAAGAGACGGTGAAGGAGAGTGAAATGAGAGGGTGGAAGAGAAGACCGATCCGTGGTCGAATTACGGCCTTGAACATACGATAGCCGGCGGATTATAAGCATTCCCAATGCGTGTTTCCGACGCGGCAGTTTGTTGCAGCCGCCAAAATTGCGCTCTTTGTATAGGGTTTAAAATGGCTGGACCACGGGGCACCGTAAAGTGCGTCTAGGAACCGATTGCGGTAACCGCGAAGGAGTGTGGTGAGAGAGTCGAATCCTAGAGCACTGATTTTGGTCTGGACCCGAGGCGCCGCCAGAACCCCGCACAAATACCCAAAGAACTTTTGATTCAAATAAAACAGCCAAGCCAACGACTCAGTATCCAGGCATACACGGGAGATAATAATGTCGGCCACCAGAAGGAGGAAGCGAGCCCAAACTTAGCGTCAATAGGAAAAACCAGTGCTATTATTACCAGAACTTGCACGAATGCTATCCAACGCATTCAGTCGACGTGAGCGGAATCGTTGGGATCTTGTAGAAGCGAGAAAGCACGAAAAGGAAGGAGAGCAAGGCACTATTAAGCTTGTATAGCACGAAATTAAATTGAGCCCGCACCTCGCAGTTAAGCCCTATAATATGATACACGATCGCTTCCATTTAGTGGGCTTGGGTTTGGTTTCCGCAGGCGCAACTGGCTCTGTTGGTCCCCGCAAGGTTTGCACAAGAATCGCGACCGCCCGGTCTACATTGTGTCCCGTCTTCGCCGACGTTTCGATGAATTCGCAACCCAACTGGAGGGCGAGAGCCGCTCCCTCCTCCTGCGTCACCTCCCGGCGGGCCTCCAAGTCGCATTTGTTGCCTACCAGGATGAGAATTGCATCTTCCCCCTTAACGCGTTTCAAAATATGGCGGAAGGACTCGAGTCTGTCAAAAGTGGCTCGGGAGGCGATCGAGTAGACGAGTAGAGCTGCTTGGCCTCGTCTATAATATGGCAGAATGAGTCAGTCCGTGAAACTTGAGAGAGATTTCGGAATGGAATGTACGAACTGCACCCATGAATCTCGGAATCCCCATCCTTCCTCTGACACGCCTCAGTAAGTACACCAAACGGAAAGCTCAATGCCTGAACCCGCGGCTTACGTAGAGCAGGATCGATAACCTCAACCAAACACAAGCGGTTATTCACATACAACTGTTTGACATAGTGGTCCTCTATTGTTGGATCGTAAATCTGAATGAGGTCTGTTCAGCGCCTGTCATGGACAATCGGGTAGCAGCGACAAGTATGATACCTCTGAAGAAGCTTCAGGAGGGTTTCAGCACACGCAGTAATGTCACCCACCATTAAAACGCCCGTCCCCCATTGACCTGAACTGGGGCGCTTCAGTTTCAGGAACTGTGCCGTCTGTGCACGGGCGGTGCTTACCCGATAGGCAAGTGAAGTTTTGCCGGCTCCATTGTCGCCTAGGAGAGTCACCGCCCATTGATCCGTCTCTGAGGGCATAAAAGTGAACTTTCAACGAGAATGAGGATGTTGGCGAAGGGACGCAAGTCGAGTCCTGTCCAATGTCCTAGTTGAGGCAACGGTAATGGCGACGGTCAGATGATCCGCGCCAAGTTGATAGATGGTGCGATGGACGCCCGTTCTGTAGACGCCCCGCGCCACGTGAGTTCAAACGATACGGAAGAGTAAAGCATAAACAAGACATGCCTTCGCTTCTATCCGGCGGAGAAGCGAACATGTGGGATTGCTCACCATTACTAATTTACGGTGATCTGATCAAGTTCGACGTTGACAACTCAAAGTGCCCTCGCTTTGACTTACAAACTGTGTGAGAATGCCTATTCAACTCATTCGTTCACGCAACAATCTCCGCCAACACTCACGTTACCATCACGCGTGAGACTTTCAAAAATTAAACAACAATTGAGGTGTTGATGCAAACTCGCCGTCTCACGGAGCTGAAAAGCCTCGGTGAGCACTGATCCAGTGGGAGAGTGAAACATATGTGGTAACGCACCAGGGTTGCATCCGAAGCCAGAACCTCAATCAGATGTTGGCAAACAATTGGGGCCTGAGGAAGGCCTGAGTAAAATGTCAGTAGCAGTACTAGCGCATACAGGCGATGAAAGGTTGATTCGAACGCGATGCTCAGAAATGTTAAAGGACTGCCAAAAAGTCTGTTGGCTCGCTCGAACACGAAGTGTAAATAGCCGGAGCCATGTATTCTGGGCAGCGGAGGGAACTCACCGGAACCGCCAGAATTCGAGAATGCCGCTGAAGAGATGGAAAAGCAGCCCAGGATCGCAAGAGCGCAGAAGAGAGCTCACGGAGTAAAAATGCTCCCATTAAATATCTGAGGCCACAGAATTCCTGTCGATGTACGATTTTCTATGGGTCGAGGAATGGGATGGCCAAAGGCAGACTTGAAACATCATGTTCACATCGAAGAGGATGCAAAAGATGCTTGATGTGGAGCTATCGAGATTGAGAAGCCAGTCCCCTTCATGAATTGGTTTCTCCGGCACTACATGGTTGCCAGCTCTGTAAAATTGCGCGCGAGTAGACGTGTTCGCACCAACCACCGCCTGCGCACCGTGGGGCGTGCACATGTCGTTGCAAGTCCGCTTGCTCTGGCGTGGAGTGGGCGAGGCACGCCGAAGATGCTGTTCTTGCGATACGGCACCGCTCTGCCGCAGACTCGACTGGCACGCGCGCAAGTCGACATGGCGCCAGCGCGGAGTGGGCGAGCACGTCGAGTGTACCAGCTGTGCGCATTCGCATGATTCTACGCACACAGAAGTCAGCGGGCGGCTCGACTTGACAGCGTTGTGGCCGTGTATGGGCCACACGGTATGCGTACGCTGGCTACCCCTTCCCCCCTGATGACATTGCTCTGCGCGAGTGGACTCATTCGCACCACCGCCTATGCGCCACAAAACGTGCATGCGCTGTGGCAATTACACCCGCTCCGTTGTCGGGGTGCGCAGCATGTACGCCCTGCGCTGCGCGACCCAGCGCAAGGAAGGCGCAAATCGACGCGGTGCTTTGAGCACCCCCGCGGGAGCAGCGATGGAGCCGCGCGCGCGATACAGCAGGGTTCGGACCCATTCCGCCGCAGATGCGACCGGCGTTCACCGGGTGCACTTGACGTGTTTGAAAAGATGGAATAAGGAGGTGCGCACCTCTTTTTCCTGCAGAGTGGGTTGGCTCGGGCCAACGGTGTGTCCGTGGTGCTGTGACGGACGCTAACGGCAGTGGGGCATGGTTACTAGGAGATCGCAGCGGTGAGGTTTAGACATTCCAAGATGAGCGTGCCGTTGTGGCCACGCAGACAGGAGCCCAATGCACTCTGTGTGCGATTTGTGGGCTTGCAGCTTGAGCTGCTGTGCGCAAGGTGATGCGCAATCGCTTTTTGCGGATTCGAAAGAAAGCTTGTGGACGGCGTGTGGTCAGCGGGGTCGGCAAGGAAAACACGAGGCAGTCTTAGGCAGATACGCAGCTCATACGATTCAGGCCCGAGTCGGGAACAGAAACCCGGGAAAAGAGGTGCAAGCACACCTGGTATGTGTCCGTGTTTAGGTGACTCTACACGACGCGAATACGGGAGTTCTCTGTGTGGTTGAATATCACAGTGGCTTGTTGTGGCTGGAGGGTTTGTGATGTGGTGATTCTGTCACCGCACCGACAAAACGCGCGGGCCGGGGAAATGACATCACCACTGTCGGCAATTCCCGTGATGTCCTGCGCTTGCGGCCCATCGACAACCCATCGAGCCACCTGTCTACTTACTCCCCGCCGGGCTGACAACCCAGTTATGTGTGCCCGTCAGCCCTGACTGTCTTCATTTCTCCTCCCTTGGGCTACAGCCTACCAAGCCGTGTGTCCTCTCCAGAATTTCTCGAAGACCATTGGACAGCTGTCCGCGTAATTGCCTCGTGCTGGGATGGGTGTCTGTCTCTTCGAGTGCTGGACATTTTTATTTCTACCCACCACCACCTATGGACGATGATGATAAGGTGTGAAATTGAACACACCTGAAATGATCAATTTTGCGACCTTTCAGTTGGAAACAGCTGATAAAACCAGTCAATAGGGCTAGATAGAGTACTAGTCTACTCCCAGGACTGAGTGCTAGGCTGTTGGACGCGTTTAACCACCAGTTTCATCACCACTTTTATCATACTGGTCATGGAGATACTCCGTATATTAAAGAGATCCCCTGAATCAGATTGCACATGTTTGCGCTGTTCCGATAATACCCCTTTGCGACTAGCCCTGTTTTCGATTTATTTCGAATCCTGCCCCCGAGCGCTCGCAAGTTCCCGACATTTAATTTACCCTCTTTTACTCACTTGGCGCCAAAGCTCATCAAAGCCCCAAAGATTAGGTTAGCCAACAATTGTTCGTGCATATGGTTACATTCTTTTATTTTTCTCCCACTCTCTGCCCGGCAACTCCCGTATGTCCATCCCACTTCTGCTTTCATTCTTCATACATTCGAATTAGCTTCGGTACAGGGATTTGGACGCCACACAACAACATTTCCGACTTATCCGGTGAACCACTTAATTTCCGTACACAAGGAAAGGTTTGCAAGATTTCTCTTTCTTGAACTTCATCATGTCCTCTCTCACACTGTGCGTGTTTGTCCGCTTCTCTATTTTGCACCTTTCCTTTCTTCCGATCCACTCCCCCATTCCATTATCTCGGGCGCCACGCCTTTGTGTGCACATCACAGTTTAAGTTTCAGGAGCCCGTCACTTATGACGCGCCAATCTTTTAGAAGGTACCCCATGCCGTGAATCGAGCGCTCAAGGTCCGCTCAAAAGCGACACCTGTCTACCACCATTGCTTCGTCTCTCTCCCCACCATCATCTCGCCCTCCTGAACGCATCCCAGCAACATCTTGCCATCTCTCGACACAATGTTCAACATGACCGCAACATCAGCTATCACGACCACAATTCGACCCTCAGTCGCAACTCCGCTCCTGTTGCCATCGAGTAGTCACCTTCCCTCTTAATGGCCGTCTACTCAAACCCTCAACAAAATTAACCTAATCCTCACCTTACTCCACACCTTTCCTGTCAAGCCCATCAAGATCGAAACACCCAACGTTGACTAGTCTACGGGTACTGCGTCTGTTCCTCAATTATTATCCCATGGTCAACAATGCTCTCGCTCCAGACCGTCCTTAACTCGGATCAAGCCGCTGTTGGACCAGGCAAGCATCGAGACCAATGCGTACCCTCCGGGAGCTAAATACCATCCCTGGGCTACCTACAAGATTCAATGCCTAAGACATTCAAAGGACTGGGCGCGGCGGAATGGTTCCCCCGGCATCTCAAAACCCCGAGGCAAAATTCCTCGCATCGCTCATTGTACATTCTGATTGGCTGGGTTTTCGACGGTGAGACGCCTACACCTCGTCCATCTTTCCGCACACTCTAACCACCAAGTCCCACACAACGGCGAGAACTTGGGTGAGTTACCAAAAATACTGTATTAACTACTGTTGCGCAACGAACACTGACGCCTCGGAACAGAAATTCACGTTACCCACTTAATTCACCCGTTAATCACCCTGCATGTTCGTCGCGGAGCATTGATTGTCTTCCATGTATGTAGCGAGAATAGGACCGCTTCAATCATGTTTCGATCGGTATGCATCCTCAGGCACCCTTTGCCTCTTCACTTCTGGCACTGACGTCGCTCAGAACCTCTGGTGGACAGCCCATGCTGACTCAACCGCACGGTCACCTTCCGTGGTTTGCATCAACTTATACAATATTCGATCACTGATCTTCTCGCATCCACAGGTTTATTTGAATCACCATTAGTTCTGATCCACCTGGTGCACGGCAAGTTTTGCGCTAGCTACGTAGATATCCCGTTGCACATCTTTATCTGATACAAGATTGGTCCTTCGCCATTGTTCACCACACAGAATAAGTCTGAAACAGACAAACCGCCAATTCAGGCTGGTCGCAGCGGCTGGTAGGCAATATTATTTCGACATCTGTCGCTTTGACGGTCGGATTTCGACCATACGTCTTGCTGGCAGCTCTATATTGCCTTTGCCTACTTGGCAAATTAAAATTATTCGCGACAGTGAGGTAAAATTATCGGACCTCGACATGCTAATGAGCGACATTTCGACGTCGCATTAACATGTGTGACTATTGTGAGTTACCCACATTTCACCCGTTCAACACCAAACGCCCGAGAGTGATCTCTTGCGCTATGGCGAATTCAGTGAGAATTACGTCTTCGGGTACTGAAAAATACTTTAGCAAACAAATCCAAGGGCGATTGAATCTTCATAGATGTAATACGCTGCAGTTCTTGATAAGCTTGGCCTGGCCGCTGTGCATGGGCCGGAGCGAAGCGACGGCACGTCTTGTACCCTTACAAGCTGTACACTCTGTGCAGTGAGTTTGAGGATTTCTGTGGACGCTAGGCCATTATCAAATACATGGGACGTTGGAAGGACTTTATGAATGGCTACAGAACTCAGGGACATATCATCTATGACATTAAAAAGTCATATTGATGATAGTTGCTATATTAGGAACCTAGTGGTTGAACTTAATGATTTCTGGATCATTCCAGAACCTGTTCATACCACAATCGGACATGGAAGATGCCAGACAATGCCTAGAACCATGTGTCTCAGGTCTAGAATGCCTTGGACGCACTTGGCAAAGTCTAGATGGCTGCAGAAACAGGCTGTGCTTGGAAACAATTAAAAAGGCTGTACATTTCCCTTGGGGAAAATGGTAATTTCCTCGGAAATTGCATCGGAGGGTTACTAGGACCGATCCATATGACTCATGGGCGCTGTTTTGTCGGTCTCACACGGAGTTTTAACCCCAGAAAAGCGGTTTTCTTCTCACATACTCTATACCCTTTTAGACAAGTAACATGTATTTAAGCTGGCATGTAAATTAGGTACAGACAGTGAATCCCACTCCCACTTGTTGGCACCAGCTATTGAGTGTACTGATCTGGAATCGCCTTGTGCTTGAGCCAGTTCAGAACGACTTGGAATCCACTTGTGTTTGAGCCAGTCTTGGTAGGACTTGGAATCACCTTGTGTTGAGCCAGTCTTCTTGTAACTTGGAATCGCCTTGTGCTTGAGCCGATCCTCCTCTTCCTACCTTCACAGAAAGTCCAACAGTGGTTCTTGTGGTTAGTAACTGGGATAATCTCATTGGATATACTTGGACATATCAATAAATTGGTTTTTGCCGTTCTACTTGCACTATAAGTGTTGTCAATTGGATAAGGTTGTCTGAGGGATCTTTACTTGTTGAGATTGAGGGTTGATACGCCTAACCCACTGCCCCGAACACACATAACAAAGCATTTGAGTCGTTGGTGGTTGAGATTGGATATATAGGAGCTTGACTTTGTCTCGCTCTTGTATTTGATTTCACTGCTACACTTAGGTGCAGCGTTTCAACGAGCCGCAGTTTGAGCCTGAGTTCACCTCTAAATCGTCCTTGGATGACCACGGACCGCTCCCTAATGAGTTCGTGTCATAATTTGCGCTCACAAGTGATGTCTCATGCCATCTTACACATCGCAGATACACGAGCACCTTCTTCTCCAGGTCGAAACGTTTCGTCATCTCAGGCAGAAATTTCACAAATGTCAATGAGCCAGGGCCCAGTGATCCTCCTGGTGTTGCACGAGATCGGTCAGCACTCAATGCCTTGCCACCGTCGAAATCTTATCACATGCATCACAGACACACCATCAGTGGTTTTTTCCAAACTCAAAGCATTTCGTCATTACGGAAGGGAATTTCACGAATATGAACCAAGTCACTCCCCGTACCCCTCCTGGTAACCCGCAACAACATCGATCTAGCGGGGAAATGACCCTAAACAAATAGACTTTTGCATGATCCCCATCGGAGATCTGAATTTGCTGAAGGAAATTAAGCAAGTCAGTGGGTCTGTAAGGGCAACCCTGGCGGCCCGAAATACCTCAAGAGTCCTGGCAGGGGGGATCCGAAGTCAATTGAAGTACACTACTACAGGAAGAAGCGCACCTGGCAGGGGGGATCCGAAGAGGAGAAAGTCTAAGGATTCCCCGGCCAGGTGCGTGCCTATATACCAGCTAGGGCTAACTACGGGTTGCGCATGGTTTGTTGATGGCGTAGTGAACGGCAGTGATCCCGGGCACGATCACATGCGGAGTGCCATGCGGAGTGCGGGGATCCGTCCAGATGGGGTTTGGCTCGGCGGGGGGAACGTCGGAGGATAGCGGAGGTCTGACCGGGGTCGGATCGGAGGATCCGGGGGTCGGATCGGAGGATCGGGGGTTGGAAACGGGGGTTCCCCTGACATCACCCCCCCCTTGGAATGCGGCGCCTCGACGCACAGCTCGGATGTGGGCGGAGGATGTGGCGGGGTCCTGGAAGGGAAGGGCGTCGAAAGTGGCAGCGGCGATGGCTCGGGCTTCCCAGGGTATTTGCGGTAGAATTCCGCGATAGCATCAGGGGCGAAGACGTCCGAATGTTTTACCCATTGATCATGCGAGTTGTCATATCCTTTGAACCGGACAAAGTACCAGAGGCTTCGGTAGCGCATTTTCGCGTCCAGGACTTCCTCCACTTCCCACTCGCTGTCCGCTCCGTCAGCAAGTACGGCGGGGGTTCCTCGTACCCCGGACGACCTCCGAAGGGGTCAACCTCCGCTAACTCCAATTTCACCACGGGAAACACCGGATGTAATCGGGAGAGGCGTGGGGGAAGGTCCAGTTTGAACGCGCCACGTCCGATAACCTCCGAGACACGGAAGGGTCCGAGCCGGCGATGTGAAAGCCCGGGGATGGGCGTGTGGTATGGATATCTGACGCGTCAAGCCACACGCGATCTCCGACCTTAATCTCCGGTGCGGGGGTTCGTCGGCGGTCGTAGTACCGCTTGTACTCGTCTTTGGCCTTGACAAGTGCGGCTTGGGCCTCCGAAACCCCCGAGGCAATCCGATCTCGGAAGTCGTTCACGTCCTCCAGTCGCGAGCGTGGACCGTTCGGCTCGAACCCCATCCGAGGGAGCCGACCGGTGTCCGTCATGAACGGAACCTGCTGTGTCGACGAGTGGATGTGGTTGTTGTACGCAAACTCCGCGGCTGGCAGGAGCTCGTCCCAATCGTCCTGCTTGTAGTTTGTGAAAAGCCGGATGAATTGGTCGAGTTCCTGGTTAATGCGCTCGGTCTGCCCGTCGGTCTGCGGGTGGTAAGCGGTGGAGGTCGCCGGTTGAATCCCGATGAGACGGAACAACTCCCGAGTGAACTCCGCGACGAACTGCGGACCTCGGTCGGAGATGTAGCGGACGGGAGTTCCGTGGTGTCTCCAGACGTTCCGGTAGTAAAGGCGCGCGGAGCCCACGGCATCGATCTGCGTGTGGCATTCCATGAAGTGCGCCCGCTTACCGAGAACATCCGCCGCGACCATGATCGCATTATACCCGTGGGCCTCCGGAAGTTCGACGATGAAGTCGACGGAGACCGTATGCCAGCGCTCGGGGGGAACCTCCGTCGGATGAAGTTCTCCGATCGGAAGTTTCCGGAGGGCCTTGGTACGGCAACACAGGTCGCAGGTGGCGACGTAACGGCCGACGTGTCGGGACATCTGGGGCCACCAGTAGTTCCGGGAGACAAGCTCCAACGTCTTGAAACGGCCAGCGTGCCCGGCAATCCGCGTATCATGGTGCTGCTCCATTATCCGACGCCGGAGGTCAGTATCTCGGGGACCACTATCTTCCCTCGGAAGTAGAGCAGCCCGCCCTCGACATGCCACTCGGAGGATCGGGTGGACCGGGTGCCGCGGACCTTGAGGACCTCCCGTGCGGCGCGGGCAACGGGGTCTTCGAGGTCGGCCTCTCCAGAGAGCGCGTTCCGGATGTCTCGGAGGATCGGAACCTCCGGGCCGGCGACGACGAGACCTTCCATTGCACGGACATGGAAGAGTTCGGGACGGAGAAGGGTGACGTCGCGATTATCCTCCGAACCTCCGTGATCCGGACGACGGGAGAGGGCGTCCGGGCGACCCATGGAACTTCCGGGTTTGTGGTGAAGGGCGAAGTCGAACCGGACAGGTAGAGGGACCACCGAGCCTGCCGGCGGTTGAGGGTTCGCGCTTCACGGAAGTACTCCAAGTTCTTGTGGTCGGTCCAGATCTCTACCGGATGCTCCGTGCCTTCGAGGAAGTGTCGCCACTCCTCTAGGGCTCGGATGATCGCGAGCATCTCCTTGTCGTGGATTTCGTAGTTACGTTGGACCTCGTTCAAGCTCTTGGAGAAGAACGCGACCAGATGCCACTTACTGTCGGCATCGGGCTGAGACAGGACAGCCCCGTGGCAAAGTCGGAGCTGTCTGCTTCAAGCCGGTACGGCTTGGACGGGTCCGGAAGGATAAGAACCGGGTCGGAGGTTACGGCGTCCTTGAGAGCTTGGAAGGCCGCATCCTCCGGGCTTCCCCAGGACCACCGCATGCCCTTTTTGTGAGATCGAAGAGGGGCCGGGCAATATCCGAGAACCCCCGAACAAACCTCCGGTAGAAGTTCGTGAAGCCGAGGAACTGCTGCACGTCCTTCTTGTTCGCTGGGGTCGGCCAGGCGGCAACTCCCGCAACCTTGACGGGGTCCATCTCGACGTGGTTGTGGGAGATGATCACGCCGAGATACTCGATCGAGGCCTTCTCGAACTCGCACTTTTCCGGTCGGAGGTAGAGTTTGTGCGCACGCAACCTCCGAAGAACCTCCGAGACGATCTTCCGGTGGCGCGCGAGGTCCGAGTGGGCGACAAGGATGTCGTCGAGGTAGACCATGACATCTCCGGACAAGATGAGGTCTCGGAAGATGTCGTTCATCATGGTCTGGAAGGTCGCCGGGGAGTTGGTCAGGCCAAAGTACATCACCAGGGGTTCGAACAATCCCCGGTTAGTCCGGAAGGCCGCCTTCCATTCATCACCCTCGCGGATCCGGACGTTGTTAAACCCCCACCGGACGTCAAGTTTCGTGAAGTACCGAGCTCCTTTCAACCGGTTAATGAGGTCATTGATCAAAGGGAGCGGGTACCGGTTTTTCACGGTCATGGCATTCAACGCCCGGTAGTCCTGGACGAACCGGAGAGCGCCGTCCTTCTTCTTCACAAAGAAGACCGGCGAGGCCATGGGCGACTTGGACGGACGGATTCGGCCGGTGGCTAACCCTTCCTCTATGAAGGCATCGAGCTCCTTCTGTTCAAGGGGGAGATCGGGTAGACCTTGCAGTTTGCCGGCTTCGAATCGGGAACGAGTTCGATGGCATGGTCCCACGTCCGACGCTCCGGAAGAGAGTCGAAGGATTCCCGATTGAAGACATCCTCGAACTCCCGAATCCAGTCGGGAACTTCCGTCGGAGGAGGTCCGGAGTTTTTAGCGTGAGCCTCCGCAAGCCTCTGGGAAACGGTGGAGGTCGCCCGGATATCCTCCGAAGGTCCGAACCGCGTATAGAAGATGCGGTCGCCATCTTCGATCGGGTCGTCCTCATCCTCCGAGTCATCCTCCGAGTCGGGGGTTAACTCCG
The DNA here is from genome assembly GCA_029204075.1 of Mycena capillaripes. Lineage (NCBI taxonomy): Eukaryota > Fungi > Basidiomycota > Agaricomycetes > Agaricales > Mycenaceae > Mycena > Mycena capillaripes. The sequence goes on from JARHKZ010000049.1 coordinate 193,974, forward strand.
GAAGATCCGGATCGTCGTCGTCGTCGTCCTCATCTTCTCGGTCATCCGCGTCGACGACGCAGATGGATGGGAAGGGGCCGGCGCGGACGGAGCGGAGGATCTGAGCTACGACCTTGGCCTCGCGGCGTTCCTTTCGGACTTCGTCGCGGCAGGTAGCGCAGGAGGCGGGGCAGCGGGTCATTTTGACATCCCGCGTCTCCCAGTCAATCTCCGGGTTATGTTTCCGAAGCCACGAATACCCAAGGATGAGCTTCTGCTTACCAAGGCGCGTGACTGCGAACTGGACTCGTTCGGAATGCCCCTTGTACCGGAGGACTACATCCGCAACTTCCGAGATCGCTCCAGCTTCGTTCGGAGACCCGTCCACATTGAAAACGGGAATGGGTTGCGAGAGTTTACGAAGCGGAATTTGGGTGGAGATGGCATACTCCTTGTCGATAAACTCCGAGGTGGCGCCGCAGTCGACCAAACCCTTGAGCGAGAGTTTGACAGCGTTATCGACCGACTCAATCTCCACCGGGAGATGGAGGGAGTTAGAGCCAGGAGTGGCCGCCACCGTGTAGCGTTTCGGAAGCCTACGTTCCCAGCCGGGTCGGCGGACTCGGGGGATCGTCGGAGGTTTCGGAAGTTCCGGAGGTTCCGGAAATCCTTTCGAAGCAGGGGGTGCGTCTCTCGTTTCAACTGTTGAATCAACTTTATTATCGGACTCGTGATACAAACAGGCAAAACGATTGGAGGACGCGAACGAGGGCGCACCGCTCACTCGTCGCGGGGGACAAAATCCTCCGGCACTTCCACTTCGGGGTTTGCCATCGCCGGCTCGGAGGTTACGAGTCGGGCGGCAAGCTCTTCCAACAATTCTCCGCTGAGCTGCCGGATCACCTCATCGAGGACGTCCACCGAGCGGATGTCCACCGGGGTGGTGCAGTCTCGGGCAAGGTGTCCCGGATCGCCACAGCGGAAGCAGGTGCGGCGTGGGACCACGCGGGCACGGGTCCGATCAACCTCCATCGGGACCGGAGGTGGGAACGGAGGAGCCGCCGACCTCGGAGGTTGAGCGACTGCCGAGACGGGGGCGACCGTGGTCGGGCGGGGGCGGGGAACAACCCCCGTCGGAGGTTGCGATGATCCTCCGGCGGCTCGTGCGCGGATCAGTGCCTCGTATTGGCGGTAGGCACGGGAGCGCCAGCCCGGATAATCCGTGAGGCTCGGAGGATCGCTCGACGTGGTGATCGCGTGGTTGATGGCGGGGGTGAGGCCGGTCCGGTATTTGGTGACCTTCACCAGCTGGTCCTCGAAACCGGCGAGCTCGACGAGGTCCTCGAAGTCGTCGGTGTAGCGGAAGACGTCCCGGGCACCCATGTAGTACCCCCGGGACTCGAGCTTGGCGAGAGCATGGTCCTGCTCGTTCTCCTCGATGAAGCGGAGACGGAATTCCCGGACAAATGCATCCCAGGTGGAGAGTGGGAACGGATGTTTCCCGGCCATGCGCTCTGCCCAGCGCTGCGCCGAGTCCTTCGCCATAAAGGACATAGCGAATCTCACGGCCTTCTCCTCGGAGGTTTCCCCGTTCTCGAGGAAGGCCTCCGGGATGAGCCGGACGTAAGTCTTGACAGCGTGTAGGAAGGCCCGACCTTGCGTGCGATCGCCGTCGAAGACAAACGGAGGGTTCGGTCGGAGGACCGATTTTGAGGCTGGGCTGAGGTTTGCGAAAAGACCTGGACCTCCGACCGGATCCGGATCGGAAGGGGCCGGGGCAGGAAAGGAAGATTGTGCGGTGTTTTCAATTAGCGCTGCGAGGCGCGCGACGGTCTCTTCGATGCGGGACAGGCGGTCCATGTCGGCGGAAGTCGCGGAAGTAGGATCGGCCATGTCGGCTTCGGAGGACGGGGAGGAGGGGGCAAGATTCGAATTCGGAGGTTGCGGAGGATCCGGAGGTTGCGGAAGATCGTCTTCCGAATCGTCGCTATCCAAGCCGAACTTCGCAATCTTGACCGGTTAATCCCTTAGAGACTTTCTCCTGCTGTAAGGGCAACCCTGGCGGCCCGAAATACCTCAAGAGTCCTGGCAGGGGGGATCCGAAGTCAATTGAAGTACACTACTACAGGAAGAAGCGCACCTGGCAGGGGGGATCCGAAGAGGAGAAAGTCTAAGGATTCCCCGGCCAGGTGCGTGCCTATATACCAGCTAGGGCTAACTACGGGTTGCGCATGGTTTGTTGATGGCGTAGTGAACGGCAGTGATCCCGGGCACGATCACATGCGGAGTGCCATGCGGAGTGCGGGGATCCGTCCAGATGGGGTTTGGCTCGGCGGGGGAACGTCGGAGGATAGCGGAGGTCTGACCGGGGGTCGGATCGGAGGATCCGGGGGTCGGATCGGAGGATCGGGGGTTGGAAACGGGGGTTCCCCTGACAGGGTCCCTCATCGCACATCGCCGGGGTGGAGGGGCATCCATGAAGAAGATGTACACTGCTCGGATCCCTGGATTTCAGTCAGCTATGATGGCAGCGGTATTTCAGGGAGATGGTGCGGAGGAGGTGCGTTTCGAACTCTATATCGAGACCGAATGTTGCCTTGATTGCTCTTCACAGCAATGGCATGCAGAAATATCAAGATATTCAAATATTCGGTGAGAATATTTGTACCACTTTGGCGGTCGAAATTAACAGACCATATCGCAGACATCCGAATCTGATTCAGCTTTATGGTATCGCCAGTGCCAAGGGGCTACATGCCACGGTTTTCCACGATGTTTCGCGACTGTTTTCCACGACTCAAGGCCCTTGCCAATAAAGATGTACTGGATTTAGATCTAATCCCCCATAGAGAAATACTGGAAAAGTACGGGGGCACCCATTTCTCGACAGTGTTTTTCTAGGCGTGTATGGTACGTCCCACTGTTGTGTCTATATTATGAGGATGACTATTTTCACAGGATACACAATTCTATGTAATACAATTTATGGCCTTTAGCACTAAATCCGCTCACTCTTTCACAGGATGTTGACCAATATATATCCTCTATTTCAGGAAGATACCTGGTAACTCAAGTGCCTCACACGCCTGTTGTATCCTCATCCTAGCTATAGAAATGGGCCGAGTACATGGTGTGGATACGACCTTCAACCACGCAGCTCCGCATTGAGCTCATGGCCCCTGTACATGATTACTTGGAGCTTTCACCTATCGAATCCGGAATCGGATCATCTGACGTCTCCCTTTTCCAATTACCGGAGGAATGAGAGCTAATTCCTTCAATTTTGCTGAAAGCTTATCACGATGCTTGTCACTTTCATCTGGCAAGGTTGCACTACTTCCCGATCTCCACCAATGTCTCGGTGAAACTGGGGTCCATTCGTCACTTTACTGGCGCAGAATACGAAAACTCATTCGAATTTGCATTCACGTCCAAATGTGTGGTTGACGATCGACGCTGGTCGACAGAGGACCACATAATTGATCGAATGTGGAATCAGTATGTTCTGTCCTACCTGTTCAACATATCTTCATGACCATCTTGCTTAGGTTAAATGGGGACGAAGAAGGTACATTGATTCTTGAGAACGACTTTCATTACAATCATAATCACAGCATGAATTCTGCCAACGTCGTGGATGGATATCGGCGTCGCGTATATGCCGATGTTCTCTCTTGCACGGCTTGGCTAGTACAAGCCAATCATATTTTCAATGCTCTTGGTGTAACGTCCAACTTCCACGAATATGGTGAGTTTTAGCTTCATGGAAACTCGAGCCATCAGTGATCATTTGTCCAGCCCTCGTGGGATCCATCCAGTATCACCTGCGGCTTCTGGGCCCGCTGGATAATCTACCACCAGGTTATCTCTTCCTATGTCCCTTGACTGAGATTCAAACCGAGCTTCCAGGACATGTCCTAATTCCTGCCTGTACAGCGTATTGGTCTCGCGATCCGTCGGGTGCGGAACGTCTAAGCACAGAGGAAGCGAAGAATGAGGGATTTCCGGACATTGACTGTTGTATGTGGGCTATCGGAGGGAGTTGGGATCCAGCGTCTACACCGGCATTCGCCAGTTTCACGAAGCTAAAGGCTTTGATCCTTACAGCCAAGAGGTCGCCACAGAGCTTGGGTGTCCACTTTATCAGGTCTCTTGCGAGGGGGATGATCTATCTGAACCTGGTGAGCTCGGAATCAGTATTCCCGTCGATTCACTTCACGGATTCAAAGTGCAAGAGAGGAACAAGGAGGATGATTACTCTGACTCAAACGGAGGCAACGATTTTGCGCACTCTGACGATCAAGAATCTGGTGTCTGCATTGACAACCGTGGCATAAAATTTTGAATTCCTTTACTCACGAACTGAGGTGCAGAGACAGAGGCCTTGCAGGCCACTGCGTTGGCCGAAGATACGGAGACTAATACATATGAGCACGAAGATTTCTTCTCAGACCTCCATCAAACAGACGAGCGAAATGGTATGCTATGTCCTTTCCGTTCTTGTTTCAGTTTTGACTCTAGATGCAGCGATAACTCCTTTCGACGCCTCCTGTTAACCCTCTGCCGGGGAGTGCCGAGTCAGCACACGGGAGGAAACGATCTTATCACGCGGCATTCCGTGACGAGGAATATGGTAACTCAGATGAGTTAGCTGATGGCCAGGCCCCTCTTTCAAAGCGGGCGCCAATTCTGGCTTCTGGCTTCTTGCCTCGCGAAGCGCCGAGTTTGGATGGAATCATTGCCACCTCTTTTGCGTCCTCCAGTCGCGTCACCCTGGACAACCTTTGCAGCCATCCACCGCCCCGCTTGGAGAGCTTGACGACCTGGTGGATCCCTTGCGTGATCTGGATGCGGCGGAAGTAGACGCTATTATGATCCTTTGCCAGCTGGGCGCGCGTTCTTAATTTGACCGTGTCACCCCTCAAAGAATGATGTGGTAATCGCTGGTGTTTTGTTTCCGGTCAAGAAAGCGCGCACATGGACTGTCATTTCCTCTTCACAACTGTAGTTATGCAAAAATGAAGCATTATTGTCGTTAAATTTATGCGTCGATTGATGCACAGGGCTCTCCTTTGGAGCAGATATTAGAGGGTACTCTGTGACTAACCTGTGCAAATACGCAATGTCAAATGACGAAGAAAACTCTATCGTGGAATTGGGTGTGCAGATTATTATCCAGTACGACGATTCCGCCTGGTAGATGCCAACTATAGTAGGTGGGGATGTTTGTACCCAACTTACCATATGCGCAAGTCGCCGACTTGCTCCTGAAACCGATTGTTTAAAATTGAGTTGTTTTGCAGTACGGTGAATTATGCCTACGTGAGAGCCACATCTGTCTTGTCCGGACTGAAGGCTTCGGAGACAAGTGAATATCAGTCAAGCGCCGCGCGGAAACGACCCGCCGTTTCTCTAACCTTTTGCTCGTCACCCCGCACGAGTTGGCGTATACGTGCTGCATTTCCCCTTCCCTCTTTAGCGTCGTGACCCCGCGTGAGCGGACGTGTTCGCATCGCAGCCTGCACGCCGCGGAACGTGCATGTCCACTCGATCCGTCACCGGGGTGCGGAGCGTGCACGGCCTGCGATAGGCGACCCCATACAAGGTCGGCGCGAACCGACGCAGCGCTTTGAGGGGGCACCCAGGGGAACAAAGAATGAGCTGCGCTCGGACCCGTTCTGCCAGCGACTCAACGGGGACGCTCACGAATCGACGCGGCACCGGCGCGGATTGAGCGAGCGCATCAAGTGCACTAGACGTGCACATTTGCGGAATTGTGCGCACGCAAAAGTCGGTTGGCGGCTTGACTTGACAGCGTCATGGTCGTGTACGCAGTACGCTGCACACCGTGTGGGTACGCTGGCCGCCCCTTCTTTCTTGGTCATCGCCTCGGCGCCGAGCGGGCGAGTGCACTAGACGTGCACATTTAGGTGACACCCTAGATTTTTTGATGTGTGCAGAACTCGCCTTTACAGCTGTTTGCGAAACTAATGACACCTCATCAAAATTTGATGAATCAGAACAAATTTGATGTGTCGGATTGCCGAGCTCCTTTCTCGCCCATTTCTCAACCATTTTGCCTGATTTTAGGTGCGTTTGAGAGCGGCTAAACAGGGCTTCAAGTTCGTACCAGCCTGTAATCGAAAGAAAATTCATCGGCCATCCCGGACATCCAAAAATCGAAAATTTGCGAACTTTCGGACAATAGTGGTTGTCACGCCGATAAGTTCCGACGCTCACGGAATCCTCCGAGCCACGTGTCAAACTACGCCGCGGCCATCACGCATGTCGGCTCCAACTCTACTCACACCACTGGCACCACCGCTGTATTGTACCCACCGCTATCTACTCCCCTTTGGCTGAATCCTCGTCTTTTCTACGCTTAAGTAACTTCATGCCAATGACTAGGCCGTTTACTGACGCCTTTTCCCTGCGACCTTCGGGTCTGTCCGCCCTCTCCTCTGCCTTGCTCCCTCTCTCCGTTTACCACCGTTCTGTTTTTTATTGAACATCCTTTGATTTTTTCCCCTTCAATCCTTCTCCATCTTTTCATTCCGTATGGATGCGCCCACGGCATACCTGTTACAACGGCCGCCTAGCGACATCACTAGCCGCTGCGCTGGTGATTACAGGTGCGCCATTTCGCCCTTTCTCCTTCATTCTTTCATCGCGCTGGCTTTTCATCGCACACTCCGCTGGTGAATCCGTTGAGCGGTGCGAACCGTCTTCATGGCTTTTTTCCCGCATCAACCCTACCTCACGCTCACTCGCCAATTTGTCGTTGGGTATTCATCGCCGTCTCTCCCTTCGGAGACGGTTGATTCCGCTCATTCTGACCTCCTTTTAGCCTGCAAATCCGATTCAAGGAAGAGGAAGAGCACAGAGAAGCGACGTGCATGCGCCAATGAGGTGTGTGCACATCGCACCTCCCGTTACACTGCCGCTTACCCATCCTTCCTGGCGCACTCTAGCATCTCCTCAATCCTTCACACGCCACATCTACCTCCTTTACGACGCGCTCGTGCAAGACACAACATCAGGTGTGTCGTTTAACCCTCCCCCGTCGCTTCTTTCCTTTCCCTCCGCGCGCGCACGGATGTTATTACTCAGCCCGCTATTGGCATTCCCGTTATCGTTGCTGCCCTATGTTGTTACCCTATGAGCAAGGTCAGCTAAGGGGCGACGAAGGAACATAATTATTTTTACGCACAACTTGGCGGCCAATCTTGCCGTTGCCATTCCCATCATCGTTTATGCGGAGCACCAGATTATTGCCCTATCCAAAAGGTCAGCTTGTCTAAGAAACTGGCTTGTCGGTAGTTGTACATACGTCAATGGGCGATGCATGCACCATAGCCCGACTGGCGAGGATAACAGCGACAAGCTTGAGTGCGAGGTGCATTCTGAAGGGGAGGAGTATGTTGTAAGTCAGACTTGAGAGAGTGAATCAACGTCTAAGGAGCGCACAAAGCGGATAGCGCCTTCCAAAGCGTTCCAGAGAGTCGTATCGACCTTCGTCACTACGTAGGATGTGCAAATTCGTAGTTTGATGGAGGATCTTCGTAGTTTGTTGGCGCAAGCTCGTCGCAAGCAGCCAAGCGAACACAAGTTCGTCAGAACCTGTCAGAGCCCATCAAGAGCATGCAAGTTCGTCAGGACATGGTGCAAGTTCGTAGTAAACCCCAATCCGGCGAGCCATCTGATTGATTCCGTCATTCTGGTTGATGCGCCGACCGCTTCTTCCCTCCCACCATCATCTCGCCCTGCCGCCCGCTTTCTTGCAGCCTTCGCGGTGTGTTCCCCGCCACCATCGGTTCCACGCCATGCTGGTATACTAATATTTCCTGCTCTGACAGACGGCCAATGGATAGCTCCTTGCTTTTCTGGGAGAACGGCAGCAGGGAACAGCAGCGGTACGATAAACCACTGTTCTCGCTGCACTACTTACTCTGGTGTTCCTCAATCTTTAGCCAACCGCCGCATGTCAATCAGGCTGCGTTGGGTGATGTTCGTTTCCCGGCGTCAATCCCGTCACAAGTAGATGTTCCTGTCTGGAATTTCACCAAGGACTTGAACATCTTCTCCGAGTTGTGGTAGTGCTTCAAAGCACACTCGTCGTGTATGGTGATCCCTACTATTGCGCGCAAGCTCCTCGGCTCCGGACATTAACGACCACAGGTTACGCTTATAATATCCCCGACAGTGGAATGTGTTGGCACCAAGACATCAATAAGTGGTGGTAAATTGGGGTAGATTCTTTGCTGGGTACTGACCGAGGTCGTTGAAATTTAGCAGTGCGCTACGGGTTTGTCTTTGTCGCAAAAAAAGCTCTGAAATGATCCAGCCAGGTCGAATCTTCTCTGTATTGACCCAGTAAATACATAACTTGTTCAATACATGCAAGCGTGACTCTCACAATACAGCGGCGCCACGTTAAACTGCATTTCAGCGCCGCCTGTTTTATTTATTCCAGCACGCTCATCCTGGCATTTGGGTTATTGAAACATTTAGCTGCAGGCTACATAGGCTGAAATGTCATATTCAACATAAATGTATATGTAACCCTTTCTGTTCAATTGAACTGTATTAGTTCGAAACTCGAAACCAACGTGTACCTTCACCGCTGCCTTCATATCATCGGGACAGAGCGAGAGAATCAAGATCCACTGTCCAAGTATCTCCTATTTACTCACATAGAAAAACTTGCAGAGGCCACCTGTGCTCGACAGTTGACAACTACGAAGAAAATTGAACCGTGTGAACAGCGACAAATTTACGATGATGCGCCAGCCCAGGAGACACGACTGATTTGTTCCTGCTGTTGTGGTCGTCACAGGTGGAAAGATGTGTGCATCCAATTGCTTTTTCAAGACAGAAAGAGAGGGGTTCGGCGAACACGGGTCGGACTTCTGAGGGGAGTGATGGCAATGGTCGGGATAGGCGAGAGGAACGTCTCTGCTCATCTAGTTCCAATCCGACGAGCTTGCACGTTCGACACGCCAAATATGGCATGCGACGAACTAGCTCACAAACTGACGAACTTACACACCGTCTGCTGAACCCCCGACATCCTACGTAGTGACGAAGTATGCGAGGGCTCCGTTCCAGAGCATTTCGCGACACACTTTCAAGGCGTCAACTGTCCCATCGCACAGGCGGGCTGGATTTCGTGTGTGCCGTTCATCGCGTTCTGACTTGGCCCCTCCATAAGTATCTTCCCTGCTACAGCTTTGATCCGACTGGTACCAAACACATCGCAAAGAATGATGACTGGAATCCGTTTACGTGCTCTCTAGCGTCCACCCACCATCACAACTTCAACTTTACCCTTCAGTCTGCCATAGCATTAATGTTTCCCAGGAACTTATTAGCCATCTCAAAACCAGCGGTACTTCATTCGTCACGCTTGGCAGCGATGTCAACTGCTTCAAAACACTGGATGGAATGCGCGACTTCCACCCAAGCATTTGAACAATATCGGTAAACTCAAAGCGTATATCGCAAATTTTGACACCGCGATCAGAGAGATAAGTAGTCTCTACCCTGCGCAGTGCCTGCCCGGTTAATTTCTGAGGGGAGCCTAGCTTCTGTTAACTCAGATCTTTCTTTTTATGGGGGGTTTCATGTCGGGTTTGAACGAAGAGACGCAGAACAACACCGAACATCCTCTCACCAAGGTGCACCCTCTCGAGTCTATGGCTCATTATACTTACATATCTTGCAGGTCCTCGCCGAGTTTGATTAAGGCTGGTACATTGAGCCGGGCTCACCACTCTACCCGTACTCTGATCGCTACTTCTTTTTGAAATTGAAGAAGCCAAACGACACAGTCATCAAAAAAAAATGGCCCCTCCCCAGCTCCATGAGCCACAGACTCGCCGAGCTGCAGCAGTTGGCCGAGTTCCCGAAGATCACATGTGTGCGTATGCTTTTGGCGTTTGCCGATGTCCGTCCAGATTAAGGTTCCGTCTCCAGCTTTGACACAACCAACGGCAACAAGTCGACACTGTCAGTACTTGATTAAACATGCAAACCACCACTTGCGACTTAAGATGCGCGGAAAATCCAGGCTTCGGCGATGCAGCGAATGGTATGTTTACCTGCGGCTGTGACGCTCAAATTCGATTCATTTTTCCCACAGAGTTTCCAGGCTCAAATGAGAGTACAGGCCTTAAGGACGAGTAAAATGTTGTCCGGAGACTACGTGGAGGTGCGGCGATATTATTGGGTGGGTGGGTGTTCAGCTGTTTCGTGAATGAATATGCTCACTTCACCGCTAGTTTCAGTTCGAGTGTATCGTATGGTCTGTGTAACATAGAAATCCCGAGGTCCGATTTACGAGTGTTGAAATAATAATAGAAGTGCCGCCGTTTTTTTCAGCCGAAAGTTTAGGAGGAAAGCTCGAGACCCCTGATTCGGAGCTTTGTTTAACGAACCCATCCGAGCATCACTTCCATTCAACGCCTACCATGTCTCTCTTGAAAATCACCTTCATTCAATCTCGCGAATTGGGACCGAGGTATACACCCCGACTCCTTTTGTGCAAATCACCCGCAGCTCCTCCAATAACCGAAATGTCATTTACAGCGCCTGTCATCTTGATGGCCATAGACAGACTCCAGGTCCATCTGCGGGTAAAATATTGCCTTGGACGGCCGAGGCATATTTAGATGACGTCGCTAAAAAGGAACACACAAAGTTCAACAACGCGGTCTAGCAAGAGGAAAGATGAGACATACGCGACGTTGAGCGGCATCTCATCGATTCGGGTGCTGTAGAACTCTGCGCGAAAAGGAAGAAATCAGACCACAGCTCTGGTACTCGGGAGAGACCGCCGCCAGCGACGGCAATGGAACCAACTCACGTTCAATATCACGGAGCATAGCGACGTCGTTGGGAGCGACAAAGTTGATAGCAACACCCTTGCGACCGAAACGCCCGCCCCGGCCGATGCGGTGGATGTAAGTCTCGCGATTAGTGGGCAGATCGTAGTTGATGACGAGGGATACGTGACCAACGTCGATGCTGCGGTCCAAGAGCTCGCTGGTGATGAGCGCACGGGTGGAGCCGGTGCGGTATTCCTTCACGCGGAGGTCGCGCTGCGTTTGTTCCATGTCTCCGTGCTGGGTAGACCCAGTTAATTATCGCATCATGGAAGAACTGTTGGAAAATATGCCCACCACAGCCGAGACGCTGAACTCGCGGCTAAGCATCTGCTCGACCAACATTTCGACCTTGCTCCTGGAGTTGCAGAAGATGATGGCCTGCGCGATCGTGATAGTTTCGTAGAGATCGAAAAGGGTCTCGAGCTTCCACTCCTCCTTCTCGACGGCAATGTAGAACTGCTTGATACCTTCCAGCGTCAACTCGTTCTCCCTCTTGACAAGAATCTCGACGGGATCTCTCATGAGCTTTTTTTGAGACCTCGACGACCTCGGCGGGCATGGTGGCGGAGAAGAGGCCGACCTGGGTGCCACTGGGAAGGGGCTGGAAGACCTCGTAGATCTTCTCTTTGAAATCCATGGACAGCATCTCGTCGGCGTCGTCGAGACACATGATTTTGATACCGTCGGCAACTGTTCCAGCACAGATTGCAATGGTACATGATGATTCATGCAGCCTCAAGGTAGTGCAAGGTGGCTAGCTATATGCTGTCTGTAGCGTGGCCAATTTTTCTGGGCAAAAATGCGGGATTTTGCTGCAGAAAAAGCTGGTTTTCACAGCTGTTCCTGCACAGATTGCGATGGTGCATGATGATTTGTGCAGCCTCAAGGTAGTACAAGGCGGATAGCTATATGCCATGTGTAGCATGGCCAATTTTTCTGGGCAAAGAAGGAGGATTTTCCTACAGAAAAAGCTGGTTTTTGCAGCAGTTCCTCGGTATAGATTAGGATGGTACATACATGGTGATTCCCAGGTATAGCAAGATCCTCAGCTATATGCTGCACTCTGCATGGCAGATTTCTTTTGGGGAAAAAAAATGCAGGTTTCGCAGCAGAAAAACCTGGCTTTTGCAGCCATTCCTGTACAGCTTTGGATCACACATGGTGATTCATGCAATATGGGAATAGGCCAACATCCCTACCCATATGCTGTAATACATGCAGCAAGTTCCTTTCATTAAAAGTGTAGGCTTCCACAATAGAAACCGGTTATTGCAGCTGTTCCTTAATATCACTCAATGGTGGGCCATGCTCTATACCTGTACTGCTCCACTTGGTCATCCACTTACTATGTTATGTGCACACTAGTGCTCCTATGATTTACATGGATGAATACATTCCCACAGATTTAAAGTGAGGTGTATACTTTTTTTTATCTTATCGTGGGATTTCCCGTAGTCGTGGGATGTCCCACCTGTTGTCATTTTATACATGGGACATCCCACTGTTACTCTGATGATAGCGGGATGTCCCACTGTGTTATTCCTGGCCTGTGGGATGTCCCACCATTATAGGTGAGATGTCCCCCCAGCCATGGGAGATCCCACAGCTGAGGTGGGATGTCCCCCATCTACGATGGGATATCCCGCTTGGATGCGAGGGATGTCCCACTATTCTCTTATCCAACGTGGGATGTCCCACTCATATTTTTCTCAGTGGTGGGACATCCCACTGTTATTCTGCCAGCTGTGGGATATCCCACCTGTGAATTTCCTGAAGGTGGGACATCCCATCTAATTCATTTACAGCAAGGGACATCCCACCTTGATTTCCTTCAACGTGGGACATCCCGTGATTTTTTCTCACACTGGTGGGATATCCCATCACAGAAATATACTGTGCAGCTCAACATTCATTCACCCTGATAATACTTAACATCCCAATTCAATTTAATATTTCTCCCCTCCATCCATTTGAACTTGGACAATTTTCCAGTGATTCCCTTTTAGGAACCACTACCGCCCTCGACCCGATTTGGTGAAATCTTATCTTATCTATTTTTCTTTGAATCTTTTATAGAAATTCCCATGTTTCTTCAATCAAACTTGACGCAAAGATGATATTTCCCGGTGGCTTAAAGGCAAGTTGCCAAAACGGAAGTCCAAGGAGCAAATTTTAAGAAAAAAAAAATTGAGTGGGGCGAAAGGTTCATGGTGGGTTTCGAACCAAGCACCAGTTGGATGATGTACTCTATACAGTAAGAAACACTCTACCCAACTGAGCTACCAGACCATAGTACGCGGAGCAAAGCAGAGCAGTCTTATAGTGCACCCCTGCCCAATTATACATAAAAACAGGTCACAAAAACGAGTGGAGATCGATGGCATGGTCGTGGCCGGTTTTGAACCAAGCACCAGTTGGCTGATGTACTCTGAATAATCAGAGACTGCTTCACCACCTGAGCTACCAGACATCTCAAGTTGGCAAGGCAGAACCAGTCATATTATGCACCTCATCGTCAGCCAATGCTCCATAATAATACAAATCATATACAAGTCCTCATCCGAAACCCTTGGTCAATTCTGTGTTTACAGGTCCATCCTTTCTAGAAAGAAATAAAGTATGGATCATATTGAGCATAGGCATAGTGCATAAATCATAGCGTAATACATCAGTAAATAACAATCGCGTCAAAAGAAATCGCTACGGATAAGATATTTACTGGTACTCGAACAGAGTGAGCTCGCGGACGTTCTTGATGTAGCGCTCGTGGTCGTCTTCTGTCCTGCAGATGGGGGTGTACCCGACTGGGATCCGTTCCCACTTGCCAGACAGCGGGTTCTCCACATATGTGTGCTTGTCGGCGCGGGTAGGGCGATCGGTCTCGTCGAAGCCTACAGCGTAGAAAATGCGGCCTTGCTGGTCGTTGAGCCACATAGTGAGCCTGTAGTTCTGGGTTGGGGGCGCCTCCTTCTCTGAGCGCCGACGTTTTGAGTCCCGTTCAGAGCCTTCTGCTGCCTCGGCAAGTGCCTTCTACTTGACGCCGCCGCGATTGTCGTCGTTCCTGGGCGCCTCCATACGGGCATCGATCGCACTCATCCGCGCCAAGTCCGAGGGCGCGTTGGACCCCCTAGCTGCCCCCTGGTGCCGCGATTGTCGTTCCTGGGCGCCTCCATACGGGCATCGATCGCACTCATCCGCGCCAAGTCCGAGGGCGCGTTGGACCCCCTAGCTGCCCCCTGGTGCGACGACTTCGCGTAGGACCGCGCAGTCGACCGCTCAGGCACCTGCGTCAGGTCCAGGCGCGGGGGCCCAGCTGTCTGCGCGCGAGGGTTCACCTGCTCGTTTGCTGACTTCGCGTAGGCCCGCGCCGGCGGGCGCGAGTCTCTATCATCGTGGTCCGCCAGCCGAGAAGATTTCCCACGCGACAAATCGGCGTATAAGCGAGCGGGAGGGGATGGTCGTGGGCGGTTGATGACGCGGGTGGCATTGGACTTTGGGCAGGTGGCATTGGACTTGCACTTGTCGTCGCGGTGCGACTCCTCCGTCCGACGGTGCTGGCGATAGTCGGCGTGATTGTACGAGTCAGAATCGGCATAGAGGTGAGCAGGAGGGGAAGGTGGTGGGCGATTGTACGAGTTGAGCGGTTGGCAATGAAGAGGAAGGGGAAAAGGGGCACGATACGAGTCGTGCGGTTGGCAATGACGGGGAGGGGGGGAGTGGGAGCGGGAGCGAGATGGGGAGAGAGAGGGCGAAGCAGGCTGGCGCTTCTTCTTCTCCGCCTTCTCTGCCGCCTTCTCCGCCGCCTTCTTCGCCTTCTTCTGCGCGCTGGTCACCTGTTTGGCCCAGGCAGCGCTGTGGCGGACACAGCGGAGCGGCGCGCCTGCCACGTTCATGACCAGTGCGATCCCGCCTTGTTCCTCCAGTGGCCAAGCGAGTTCGTCTGAGGAGAATTTCAGATGGCAGTCTACATAAAGATAAAAAACAACACGCACCAACGTCCCAAGGTACAATCGACATCGGCGGATCGTCCTCATCCTCGTCGTCGGCGGGCTCTTCAGCAGGATCGGAGGCGGCATTAGCTCTTGTGAGAGCCGGCACAAACTTGGCAAACATTTCGGACTTGATTCCTTTGATCTTGAAGTCGCTCCCGATGATCTGCTTGACGTCGCAGAGAGCACCGGGGTCGTTGATAATCCGGCACTTGTTCTGGAGCGCGATGTCGAGGAACCTCGGGTTCCATACCATCCGGAAGTTCTTCTTTTGTAAATCCGCCCCCGACAGCGTCCCTCGAGCACGGCAGATTTCCCTGCGATTTTGTTAGCACAAAGCCGACTCGTGGCAATAGTACTTACACAGTTGTGCCCCCATTATGGTGGCAAATACTCTTCGATACATGTCGCGCGTCTTCTCCTTCTCACAAATCACGACGTCAGTGGCAGGCAGCATTGGGACCACCGTGCCTTCCAAATTGGCTTCGATCATCCTTGCAAGGGTGTCAGACGCCGCTCTATGCCAAAGAAATAAAGAAAAAGGTAACTCACGTGAACACGTGTTCTTGCTGGTTGGCTTCTACTTCGAGCGCCACCTTCTTGGACTTGCGGTACTCCTTGAATACCTCGCTGACACCCAAGCTGAAGGTGGCATCTCTGCCCTTGTCGACAGACCAACCCCATATGACGACCCCGGTTGAATTGCGTATGCGTTCGGCCTTCAAGTGCGGAAAAATCAGTTTATCGCTGACAAAGAGGGGCTAGAAACTCTTATGATCTGAAGGATGGGCTTCATCTCTTTGCGGATCTTCTCCTTGAGCTTCCCCTCATCCTGCCAGCATGCAACTGCCGCCGCCTCGAGTTGCTCGTGCCACTCAAGCAACGACGGAAGGCGCTCCCAGATGAGGGCGCTGTCGCCCACCATGTCTTCGGTGAAGACTTCCGTGGGGGCTGCAGCCTTGACGGCGGCAACAAGGGCGGCCGTGCACTCTTTTGCCCAGGTTACGCCGTCCTAGGGGGTGGGGACTGAAATATTTGCAATCAGCAACACGGTCGAGCGCGTATTTAACCAAGACTCACCATTCCTTTCCTTGATGGTCGCTGTGTGATGTCGCTGCCACATGTTCCACGCGGACATATTTCGACCCATCTTGATAATGCTGCCGGCTGCCTGGTGGAGGGTGGTGGGCGACTTGTTAAATTCTATTGCATGGGCGTCGATGCCGGCGTTACGCTCCCGCGGCGGTGGGTAGTGGGCCGGATTTCTTGCGACTGCCGCCTTCGCTATCGCTGTTGTTGTTGTTGTTGTCGACCTCCGGGACTTCGCGTGCTTTCCCTTTGCTCTGGCTCTTGGGCTTGGGCTTGGGCCCCTTTGCCTTTGCCTTCCCCTTCTTCGTGGCGTCCTCCTCGCCGACGAACCCGTCCTGCTCCACCTCTTCCTCATACCCCTGCTCGTCATCCTCGTCCTCCTCCTTGACGGTGGGAGAAAAGCGCTTTCCATACGCTTTCTCCCTAGCTTTCTGCTTTTCCTTCAACTTCTCTCCTGCCTCCCAGTCATCGCCGTTTTCTTCCCTGCTGTCTGAACGTACCGGTGACGACGGTGGCAAACTGGAAGTGCGCGTTTGAGGGTGGCCGCGGGGCGCACTGGCATCTGCCTCCTGCTTGTCGCGCTCAGAGCTGGCAGACCGGGAGCGAGAGCCACGGTCGACCGAGTGGCAACGGTGTTCGTGGCGCGAGGGTCCCGCCGAGCCCGATACCGCATCGGCCGAGTGGGATCTACGAGGCACACAGACAGTGGGGGCCGCAGGTGGAGCAGGTGGGGTGGGGGCAGGCGGGGCGTCTGAAGTTGGAGGTGGTACCGCGTCGGCTGAGTGGGGTCTACGAGGCGCACAGCCAGGGGGGTCGCAGGTGGAGCAGGTGGGGCGGGGGCAGGCTGGGCATCTGAAGTGGGAGGTGGGGGAATCGCACGGGGCGGCGGCAAATGCAGAACATGCGGCGACTGCGGTAAGGTCGAATGACGCACGGGTATATCGACGAAATGGGGACGCTGGCAGCGTGATTCGGGAGATTGTTTGCGCGAGCTTGGTGCCACAGAGTGGCGGTGACCAAACTGCGGGGGCGGGGATATCGCGTAGTCGAAATCATTGTCGCTCGCATGCTCGGCTTGGTCGACTATAATGTCCTCGATGTCGTGGTTGACAGCATGATTGTTGTCCGCAGGGTGGTCGGCAAGATGCAGATCTGCATTTTCGATGGCCTCCTGTTTCGCTTCGCGGGTGAGGGTTTGGTCGATTTCCACGTACACCATCGTCTTGCGATCTTTGAAATTGTACGTGTCGACGTCGATGACTTCATCAGCGCATTCTTCGCCTCCATCCTGGGTGACTGGAGTCGGAGAGGGAGGGTGGGGCGGGCAGGGCTCGGCGCGCTCTTCTGGGTTTCTGTTCTGAGCGACTGGAGCGGGAGGAGGATGAACGGGGAGGTGAAAACGCGCTCGGAGATTGAATGTGTCGTGCGCGAGGTCCGAATCGCCACGTGTTTTATTCCCACTCGCAGTCAGCTTGCGAAGTGTGCGCGCTTCGGACGTTCGGGAACGGGATTGGCAGCCACCGGTGGTAGGGCGGGGTCAGCATCGCGCGCGTGAGTCTGTACACGCAGAAATGTCAGCTTCACGTGTTTTTACTGCCAATCAAGGGACATACAGAACGATCTCCACTCTCGATGGGTACTTTCTTGGTCGTGGCGTTCGTCTTCTGGGTCTGCAGAAGACAGATCAGTTTTAGGAAATCGAGTGCATTAGAAAAACGCACCCTGCGCTTAGACTTGGAAGTTGCGGCTACAACGTCCGGGACGGGGGCGTCTCCGTCCTCCTGTGGTGGCTGCGCAGGTGTCAGTTTTTCAGTAGACATTGAGGGCTTAAATCGCTTACAGCTTGAGTCTTCGTTTTCGATTTGCGCTGAGAATGGGTCGTTAGTTCAGCAGGAATACAGTGAAGGACAGAATATATTACATTCGGCGGGGGCTCCGTCGGCGGGGGACCGCTGCTGCAGCAGCCGCTTGGCGAGTTACGGGCATCATTGGCGAGGAAAAGTGATGAATATCTCGAGCTCGGTCTTGAATTATTTGGAAAGGCGGGAGCTGGGTGGCTCAACCTGGTGATTCGGCGGAAAGTGGGGGGGGAGGAGAGGTGCATCCTAGAATGCAAGTCCCTTTAAGATTTCATTTCCTCAGCGGCAGCGAGGATTTTACCATTGTATTGCCTATCTGTATCGGGCAAGTCCGCTTTGGAGATTGCTTTGAGTAACAGTGGCCGCTTTTTGTGAGTGGCCACGAGGGTTTCCACCATTGTAGGTATCAGGCAAGCGCGCTTTGGAGCATGGATTCGGTAACATCTAGAGGACAATGTCAGCATCAAAGCACGATGCAAAAGTATCGAGGGAACTTACACACTCTCCCCACTCTCTCCCAAGTCCTGTCCTCCCGCGAGGCGCGAGTCGAAGCGCGTCTCTCCCTGGTGCATCGCATCAATATCATCTTCAAAGTCGTATCTGTTGGCCGCACCTTCAAAATCTGCGAGGCGAAGCTGGATGAACCGTGTCAATATCTTCTAAGCCGTACTGGTGCACCTTCAATACCCCGACATTCCTGCAAGCCCGCAATCCGTCGCCTATGCGTGTAGAAGTTTATTAATCCGCTGCAAGTCATTTTCAGTCTCGATACTTCAAAAATCAAGGTGTGTGCCTCACCATCAAAAGTCCCGCCCTCCCATACCCGACTGCCACCTGGCCGCACCGCACTCAATTCATGGGCACGCTCCCTTTCCTTCACCTCCCTGGACTCTCCTAGCATGCCTGCACTCATCCCACAAGCCCCGCAATTCCCGCGAGTAGCGCTCGGCTTGCTCTCCAAGTCGCTCCTGCACCTGTCTACCATATATCCCCTGATTTTTTTTTTTATAGCTCTTTGGTATTCATTGGGCGCTACACTACACTATTTCTGTTCACACTAACATTGGCCCCCCCTCCCTCGCCTCCGTCGCTGTCGTCGCTGACCGCCAGCGCGCAGCGGACCCGAGACTTGCTACTGAAATGGTGGTCGGGAGCAAGTCCAGAAAGGCTGTGCCGCTGTCATTGATTGCCAACTGGCGTGCCAGGTTTCGAATGGGCGGTCCGCCGGTCCCTGGCTCCCGACGGACCGCTCTTTCCGAAACCCAACACGTCAATGCTGACAGCATGTCAGATGTGGGAGTCTTTTCTCCTTGCTCTCGACCACCATGTCCAAACGGTAAGTGGTAGTGCTAGCACAGTAAATAGATAATGCAATGAAATAATTGCGGGCAAATGCCCAAATAATGCCGGAATAGCTGCCCAGCGCGTCAATCGCGCCCCTAAAAAATTGAAAGAATAAAAAGAATTACAGCATCGCTGCGGTCGGTCCATTCCACGATGCTGATGACCCCGCCCAGATCCCGTTCCCAATACATCGACGACCGCGCGGATGTTGACCCCCACGGTGAAAGTGAGCCCAATTTCCTCACTGTAGCGCTATTACTGACCTTCGCCAGTGGACGACAATATCAGCGACGAGGACGACAAGTCAACTGACGCACAACTCCATTGGGAAGACCGGGCAAGGTACAACATGCCCGCCATTGAAGCAGGCCATGTGGCCCGCCTGCGCTTTGAAGTGCCGTACCGAATCCCGACGCAATTCCTGGAAGGCGGCGCTGTGATGCCAGCACGCAACGACGACAACTTCCCTCACATGCCCTCGCATCCGACAAGCCCTGCAGCCGCCTGGGCTGCTCCTCTTCCCCAGATGGGTTCCCGTGCGTCCACACCAGCATGCGCGTCTACACCGGCGTGCAACCTCGACATGCCCCCGCCGCCGCTTTTTGCCCCCGACCGATACAAGACACCGCTTTTCCTCCCCGACCCAGACCCCTTACGCAGATCCCAACTACAATTTCTTCCCCGACGCAGACTCACATGGCCCCACCCCTCATGTCGATAATTGGCAGGATAGTGTACGTCTATGTGCAGAATTTTTTGGGGTTTCTGCTAATTGAATATGCAACAGGCTCGCCACACGTCGCCCACACCCCCACCATCGCCAAGCTCTGAACGCCCCACGAAAAAACAGCGCATCGAAGGTCCCGGCATAGCAAGCCGAATTCGCAAGTACCTCGATCTCGCCGCCAAGGACTCTGACAATCAGGATGGGGACAACGAGGACGAACACGACGAGACGATGTCTGACCAAGGTGCGTCTCCTTTGGGTGTTTCTTACCTCGACTAATCGACTCTTCAGACTTCCTTGACGATGACGACACCGGGCAGCAGAAGATTGTGTCTTGCCCACAGCTTGTAGACGATGAGGAGGACGCCGATGCGCATGCGCTGGCAACACGCTATGAGTTAGCGGCGCCAGAGTACGAGAGGGAGGCGGCGAGGGAGGTGACTGCGTCCAGCATGGGCGATTGGCCCGTCAAGCCGCAGCGTGGTGATGGACGTCGCTTTCTGGCCGATGCAGACGTTGTTCCTGGCACTTGGGCTCGTCCCCAAAACGGAGTGTATCGATGGAGACCTCCGGGGGTCTCTGGGTCGGAGATGAGCCAACGGGGCTCGCAGCGGGATGGGAGGAAGCGGAGAAAACCCAATGTGTGACTAATCTACGACATCCAACCCTAACAAGGACAAACTATGTGGGAAGCTGCCGGCACGACCACAGGCACACCCTTTCAAAAAACGTACAAGCAAAGCGCAGTACGTGGCGCGACCCCGCGCTCTCCAACTAACCAAACGCCCCACTACAATGTGCTGCCCAAGTATTCGCGAAATCAGTGATTACTGGATGTAGGAATCCAGAAAACACCGGTTCGAGCGACGTGATTTCGACGAGGATGGCAAGGAAAACTAACTGATCCGGTGGAAGATCTGCTAGACAATCACCCGGTGTGTCGTAGTAGGATCCCCACGCAATAGCGGAGATTTCACCGAGGGCAATCTGAACCCATGGGTGCTCGCGCGCACAGACGAGTGCAAGGCCGCTCTGAACGGGACCATACGCCGTCTCTGCTGGTAATGAACAGGGAGATACGGGGCCCTGAAGCGGCAATGGGTCGTAGGGCACAATGGGGAGTGGTGCTGGGCGCGGCATTACAAGGACCGGGATAGGATCGTCGCGGTTCTCGGAGATGGAGTGGATAGCGGCGGTGGGTTGTAACGTTGGTTGCGGTGGAATGGGTAGCTCTTTTGGGACCGAGCGAGGAAAGGGGAGGCGAGCGGACCATTGAGGAAGTAGACGCTGGGTGCGACGGCGTATCGTGCGCCAAGGATGGGGTGTTTCGCTCCGTAACGCAGAAAAATCGCGGAGCGCGCAATTTAGCGGCATCGGAATGCATGGTACGGAAGAGGTGTCATCTTCGTCTATGAAAAGGAGGGTCGTCGTATCGAAATGAGGCTGGTTGGCGACCGGCTCCCAGTCGTATGGTGCTGGGTCGGCGAGGTCAACATTAGGATCCGCGATGTCGGGGAGGAAAATGATGGGGGATGGTGCAGACGGTGCAGAGAGAAGACAAGCCGTATGCTCACACCTTGTGCTCTCATCCTTCTCGTGCTGCTGTCGCTCTTCCTCCTCCTGCTTTTGCTCCTTCCTCCTCTGCTTCTTTTCCTTTGTGTCCTTTTTCGGCATTAATGCACGAAAGGGAAAAAGGTCCGTGAATGTGCGTTAAAAACGCGTCCGTTGCGAGTATGCCGAAGACGGTAGTGCCGGGGGTGAAGGGAGGGAAGGTGAAGGTGGGGGGAGGGAGAGAAAAAAAAAATGAGAAATCTGCTAGCAGCAGGTGCAAGAGAATCTGTCGCTGCTCAGGAGACTGCTGGGGAACTGGAGAAGCCTTTCTCGTCACGGAATGGGCGTGGGAAGAGCGAAGCACACTCTTGTCACCAAGATGGAGACCTCCGGGGGTCCCTGGGTCGGAGATGAGCCAACGGGGCTCGCAGCGGCATAGGAGGAAGCGGAGAAAACCCAATGTGTGACTAATCTACGACATCCAACCCTAACAAGGACAAACTATGTGGGAAGCTGCCGGCACGACCAC
This sequence comes from Mycena capillaripes, assembly GCA_029204075.1. Taxonomy (NCBI): domain Eukaryota; kingdom Fungi; phylum Basidiomycota; class Agaricomycetes; order Agaricales; family Mycenaceae; genus Mycena; species Mycena capillaripes. The sequence goes on from JARHKZ010000049.1 coordinate 215,927, forward strand.
ATCGTGGGCAACTCGCATTCATCCTCTCGACGACAAGCCTCTACTTCGCCCCTACCATTGATTTGCGAGCTCGGAACCTAGTGTGGAAACACAAGAAACAACCAAAACCAATATTGGGCAAGATAGACTGAGCCTATCCCAAACCAACACTAGAAACGATGTATGATAGCTGCTTCAATCACTTCCAAGGTAGCCGACGAATGTCAGTCCCTAGTTTTAGAGCCTTTAAAAGGTTGAAAGGGAAAGTTGATTGTTCAAAGTAAAAGTCCGACGAAAGGTTGTGTTATGATACGTACGAAACTGAAGATCCAAAGGATACAACTGATTCGGACTTCCTTGATGCGATATATGATAACCAAATTTAAGAAACGTAGGAAACGGTGAGGTTTCTGTAGTTTCTTGCGTATCCCGAAGATCCGCGTCGATAAAGTTGTTGCCAAAAGTGTGTAGCGTGCGTTTTGTCGGTTTTCCCAACCAGTCCCAGTCAAATCTCGAGTCCCAGAACCTTTCCAGTCAATCCAAATCCAGTATCCCAGTCCCAATATCCAGTTCACAGTCCAACCAATAGCCAAATCCTAGTCCCAGTATCCTTCCAATCCAATCACACAATGTTTCCGAGTTCAAAAACCAGATTCAATTCAATCACAAACTTCCAAACTTCTATTCCTTCCCACTTGTACGAGACTCGCCCTTCACAAGTATCTAAGACTTGCAAAACTCGAATAACGTGAGGGTTTCTTGGGAGAAACTTTGCTCCCTACCTCTCCTCTACTCTGGCTACTTATACAAAAGATGATATGACTATGACAATAAAGAAAATATGTAAAAGAGTCCGTTTATCCGCCCTATTTCCTGTGTTTCCGGAGTATTTATAAGACCTCAAAGTGCCCCATTGGTTGGTGAGGTCGGATTCGTCATTCCGGGTATATTCCGACCATCCTTGGTAATATCCTTGCACATGGCGACGTGATGGGTACTTGAAACCCTAATTGCCAAGTGTTTCTTGAGTTGTGGAACTCCCGTTCCTGAAGTATCCCTTGGATCGGTATAGTCGGACCTGGTAACCCTGTTCTATAGCTTCCAAACGATACCCCACTTCCTTGAGACCATTGAATGAGACCGATGAGGATTAGAGTTCACTATCCCCATTGGTGTTTGCTATGGTTCGGAGATCAACGATCACAAGACCCGGCTGATATTATCTCCTTGAAACCATGCCTGGCATAGCCGCGTACCTGGAACAAGCAGAACGACGATCCCGTTGTCACATGCAACTATGTTCGACATGATTTCCCCACTGATCCACGCTCTGATACTTCCGAAACGTCAGAAACCACTCAAACCGTTGTAAGAAACGGAAGAAACTGGTGATACGACTGGTAGGTTGAGTTGTGCTACATCTTCTCCTACAGGTTTTGGAGCGAGCACATGCCAGAGATACTCCTGATTCCTCAGGAGTGTCGTCCCGTTACTCAGATGATATTGGCCTCTTTTATGGGAAGAGTTAATACATTCGATACAACAGATACATGATATACAGAATATTAAACATAGGGAAATCGCAAAAACAAGCGATTTCAGCGGTGGTTCAATATCCTGCTTATCACTGTTCCCCTCTCTCTCGCTCCGCCTTCCACTTCGATGACCAGACTCTACCCGCCCCCGATCCCTCCCCCCCTTCCAACGTTAATCTGGAAGAATCTCAAGAAGCCAAAGACACTTCCAGAATGGATTGAGGTCGACACCGGGATTGTAATCAAGCAAAAAATGTTCCCCACATGTACACCCACTGCCGACGAGCTCGCCCCATTCGCGGACAGCCCACATCCAGATTTGGACCAGATCACTTGGGCAGCACCTGCCCCAGCTCTTGCCGAAGGTGATTGCGTAGTCGTTGTGAGCGGCACACACAAAGGCGAAACTGGTGTCATAATTGTCTTGCACGAGATCACGGATGCCAGATGGGCTAAGGTCGCGCCTAAGTACGACGGCACTGCCAACTTCGAGAAAGACGCGAGGGGCATTTACCTGAAGGTCCAGCACCTCATGCGCCATGGGCTCGATGCTTCTGCCCAGCTTCGGATTCACGACCGTGTGCGTGTGGTGGATGGGCCGTTGTACTTGGGGGTATGTGGGCGTGTGTTAGACATTGCCGCAGGGGTGGTGACGATTTCGGTCAACGCCGATGTCAGCGTTGTCGGCTCCAGCGAAATGTCGGCAAACCGACAAAAGTGTCAAATCCAGGTCGCGTGTGTGACGCGATATATCAAGCTGGGCGATCTCGTGCGAGTATTGAGGGGCGAGCACAAGGGTCAAGTCAAATTCGTTGCTACTTTGCGCACCGGTGGTTCAATCGAGATTTTTGATGTGAGTACCGTCTCTGCGTTCACATAATCCCCAAATTGACCTGTCTTACATTAGCCCCAAGCACATCTGCCAGACGGTTTTAACCCGACGATGGAGCTTACCACTTCACCTGGGGTAAGATTGCTGAATTGTCTGTCGCACGATGCCTCATTTGGAATAATGCAGTTCATAGTCCGTGCCGCCGACGTCGACTTCGAACATGATGTGTCCGGCATGACCATTGAAAACAAAGGCTCGACTTCGTATACGCCCGTGAGCATAGTTGTCCATGTCCAATAGCCGTCCAAGCCGTCCAAGCCGTCCAAGCCGTCCAAGCTGGGTGAGGTGCTGCAAAAAGAGAAGGATAGGATGCCTTCGGTGCAAGATATGTTCCGCAACTTGGGACCCAACACTCCCGCCAACAACAAAAACCCGTACAAAATATACAACGACACATTGCAGCCGTGGATGGGTGTAGATACTCGGGAGAATGCGGAGAGCGTGCTCGAGCGTAAATACATGCGCCGAGGTCAGACGTACGAGGGGATTGCCGTCCAGGTTGGGGGGAAACACAACCTCAAGGGTTTCCGCGGTATGGTTGTTGGACATCACGAGAGCCTTGAGTGAGTTGAGAAACTCGCACAACAGCGGAGCAAGGGAACCGACGATTGGGACAACCAAGACAGCGTCATGATCACCATCCGGAATGAGATCTCCAATCAGACGGTCAGCCTCCCCATTCAATTTGTTTATCACGAATAGTACATGGAATTATTTCATCGCTTTTGCTTGTGCTTTAATTTGTTTGCAGTACATCATACCCTTTGGCCAAGGCATGCTGGCTCCCCTGCAATGTGATAATGGGTCGGGTAGAGCCTAGGAGAAAACCCGGCAACATACAACAGCGAGGCTCTTCCTCCGTCGAAAAGCCCAAGCAGCGAGAGAGCACGCCTCCTCCTCCGCCTTCTGCAGACTCGGCCGCAGACGGTAAGCGTGTGTTAACTTTTCTTCATGTTTACTGATTGTCTGGCAGAAGAAAGCACGGGCCTGTGGATGTGCATTCCGGGTCTGGCCAAAAAACGCGTCGATGTCAAAGTCGTTGGCGTGGTCAAGTTGCCAAAGGCAGTCAGCAACGCCATCCTCGCTCTCGAAGGGAAGACTGGGTATTTGCTGCCCGATGCGCCCATATCCGTGAGCGCAAAAAAGGTCACGGTTTATGCGGTGGGGAGAAACGGGACAAAGCACGACATCGAGAAGTCCTGCATCAAACCGCTCAGGGAGGACGAGGGGGGCCGCAAGCTGACAGAGATTGAGGATCGGGTGGTCGTCGGGCCAGATATGAACGGCAACCCGATGTACAAGGTCGTTACAGGAAGACCCGTCCGCACTATGCGCATATATGTAACGAGGCGCGTCTCCACTTTACTTTCAACTCTCCCATCACTCCATCACTACCGTTTCCTCTACTACTCCCTCATCGCTACCTACCTTCCAACCACTCTCAACCGTTACCTTCATTTGTTTCCACACGGACCATCGTCTACGTTACTGTATCCGGTCGCATTGGCATAGCCACTCTGGAGTACTATAAAATACCTACCTAGTTTGTAGTGCGGACAATAAATCCAGACATACACCAGTCACACCGTTTTCTCTAAGCAAACAACCGAACCAACAAACCTCTTCGTGTAGCGAGACTCGCGCGCCGGCGCTCTCGTTACAATATAGGTGGTGCCAGCGCTGTTGGTGTTCAGCTGGACAGGGTGATTGATGCGCCAGCCATCTTGCCCTTGTACAGCCTTTGCCGTGCGAAAAACATCACGCTGCCCACGCCTTATCCGCCCTATGGCATGGTCGATGCCACAAACTTCGATTAATTTGTACAAATCTTACTATATCCTTGCTCAAAGGTACACACATAGCACAATATAATGTTGATTTGCTCTTACTTGCGTCGTTAGACGCGCATTCAATCATTAAAACGCGTCGAATGCGAGAAGGAACGCGTCACCACCTCGCCCACCTCACAACTCGAGCGGTTTTTGTTTTATTTGGAGTCTGAAGTATAAAAACGTGTTTTTTTGCATTGAAATGGACGACTATCATTTTTTACTAGAAATATGTATTTTTCCTTGGAGGCAGGGCGCGTCGCGTTCAGCACGTGGTCGTATGTACGGGCCTCGTCCCGGGTTCCGAAACCCGACAGCCAAACTTTGTGGTTTGTTTGGCTTGGGTGTCTATTTGCTCTTGCTCCTGACCACCACCATCTATATGTAGTAATGGTAGAATACAATTGGTGCAATAATAATACAGACAATGAATCTAATGAACATAAGTAACTAATAGTAAAAGCGCGAAACACATGCTCAAAGTCGGTGAATCCGACCCTGGAGTGTATGACTTTGGGCATGTGCAACGTGCAGAGATACGATGTACTGTACTTTACTACAGATATGGCCATTTTTGTTACATATACTTATAGACGCGTCGTGTACTGACCTTTTACGGCCTAAAACGGAGTTCAACAAAGCAAAGTGAAAGAAGACTATCATCGTTGTAGGTGGCACCGTTAAATAATTGACAAACCTAATACGACTTGCATCAAATCCCTCCTACACCATGAAAATCTCGCAGAAGGACCGCATCGCTGCAGCCGCCGCTGTGGCCTCCCCTTCGCTCCACCTGCTCCCTGGACCATCAGTTCCCCACCATCGAAAGAAAATCCCCGTACACATCGCCCGACGACCCGAGGTTCTACTGCCCAATGGCGAGACACTCATACAACTATGCACGGCAGCTGTCGGACGGCTTTGCGCAACGTCCACATCCAGCGACACGCCCCAGGCACCGATGTCCGAGCGGGATCCTGCGATGGAGGAATTCAGCGCTTCGGATGACCCCAACATAATGCCGGTTCACAACAGCCCTCCCCCCGACCCCAGACAGCATCGACGCAAGCGAGCCTCGCAGTGGATGAGGTGGCAGAGGGATACACTCCCAAGGTTGCTGCCTCACCTCGCCCGCGTTCTGCAAGAAACCAAGTCCCTCCGAGATCTAGATAGACAACGTCCCACGCAGTTGTCTTGCCACTGCCGCCGGAAGCTCCATAAAGTCGCAGTGGTGCACTTTTGCAGTGTGTTTTCCGGCTTTGCAGATCTCTTGTACTGACTCGTTTTAGGTATCAAAGACGTGGAGCTCTACATTTGTGACTGCGCACGCGTCCCAGTCCAGCTCATGGAGATTGGGGTGTTTGGCTGTGCTCCTGTCATGCCCACCCTGGCAGTAGATCTGCGCGTCTTGGAGTTCACGATGAATCTGTTTCTGCAGATTTCACCGAACAACACCGCGTTCACGATCACTCTGGAGTGCGTCTTGGTGAACATGGGTTTTCAGCTGAACCATCAGGTATGTTTCTTCCCTCTTTACCTATCTCGCATATGCATTGACGCCTGTCCTAGAATTCCTTGCGGCGGTGATTTGGCAACTGCTTAATGTGGTACACCCACCTGCGCAACAACTTGAAGCAACACTATAGCGACGTCGTCGAAGCAATACGCGCTGAAGTGGTTCCTCCTCCTCCTCCTGTGGAGCCGACGCCACCATCTCCCTCGCCTTCTGCCCCTTCCTCCTCCCGATGGCGTACAGCCGAGCGGTCGGGAAGAAATACACGCTCCTCTTCGTCGGGCACCCCTACCCCGCGCTCCCCGATCCCCACCAACCCCCGCCGCCAGCGTTCCCGCAGCTCTACCTCGGGTACACCAACTCCTGGAAGCCGCAAACGCAGAAGGGAGCCATCGCTGGAGCCGCCCCCAAACCCTATGCCCGAACCCCCGCCTCGCACGCGCCCAGCGAGTACTTGCGACAAAGATGCCCTGCCTGTTTCGGAAACTTACAATTTGACCCTTCGCAGATGTAAGTTTCCTTCCATTGTGCAATGCCACCCTATTGACAAGAACTTAATAGAGCGGATGTACACTTATGCATCGACACCTGCTTTACGCAGAAGAAAAACAAGTCTGCTCGCGATCCCCCCCCGATTCCACCCCACCACTCACTTTGTGCCCGAGGATGTCGCCGCGAAAATGGAGGCATACGTCGACAGCGTGCGCACCAGATCGGACAAGACCGAGCGGGTTCGCAAACGGGCACCGGGCATGCACCGCGTCGAGGAGGAAGAGGAGGATGGTTACGAGCACGAGAAGCTCCTACTACCTTGCTTCGTCCTCGACGGCTGCGAGGCGTTCTTCACGGCGGTGGATGAGAAGCACCAGAAAGCCAGTACAGAGTTCTTCGAAGATACGGCGCTCATGGGACTTGTGTGTCGCCACGATCGCGTTCTATTCGTCGTCAATATGCACTCAGCCGGCGAGAAACAATTCCCCGTCATCCTCCTGATGGAGACCGTCTTCTCACACCTCCTGCCCCACATCCGCGTGGGACTCTTATACGACATCGCCTGCACGCTGGAACGAAGCTGTCTCAAGTGGGGCTTCCTGGCGCGCTGGCTGGATCGAATCGCATTCGCGGTCTCGGTCTTCCACGCATTCGGGCATGAATGGGCATACCAACTGCTGTAACATCCTCGCAAGCGGGCGGGCTTTGGGTTTACAAACAGCGAGGGATGCGAGCGCTTTTGGCATTCGATACAACACTTGATTGCTCATTTGCGTATCTGTGGCGTAAGTCTCGTTTTTATCTTGCCACCCACAGCCATTAACGATTACTTTGCAGTACCACAATTGCCTCTACACCCTTGACGCTCAAATGGAGCACAACACTGACGCCAGCCTTCTGCGACTCGGGGACTGGATTCGCCGTCGCCACATACACAGCCACGGAAAGCGTTTAGAAGCGACGATGGCTTTGCGAGCCTGCGGGAAATCGAAGGAGCTCCTGTGCGCCGAGTGGAAAAAGCAGGTTATGGCGCAGACGAAACCCCTGCCGCGTACTTGTATTCCTCACCGTCGATGAGAACACGTCTAACCCAGCGTCTAGGTCAATCCAAAAAACGCGGTGAGCAGGCGGTCAATGCCGTCCTGCTTTTGCGCACTGCGGTCGAGACGCGCCGCGAGCAAGTACGCCAGCAGCAACAAAAGTTCCTCGCGTCTGTGGACGACGATGACCAGCTGGCGATCTTGTATGAGTGGGAGTTTCAGGCAGGGAAGGAGGCGCTCCGCAAGGCGGAGGTTAATCTACGGCGGAAAGAGGAAGCGCTGGGAGTGACGGAGACTCAGGCGCTGAAGGAGCTCGTGGCGAGCGAGTACATGCGCTTGTGCATGAATGCGCGTGCGCTCAAGCTCAAGCTGCGCAACCGCCTGCGAGCGAGGAAGTTTGAGATGGACCCAGTGGAGCGCGCTCATCGACGACTGAAGGATGGGGAGTGCTGGGCGAGCAGCAGGTGATGACGACGCTGACCATGACCCAGAGGAGAAGCTGCGCACACACACCGCGTCCGCTGTACAGCATCGGGAGCCCACTATCAGCAAGGTTGCCGCCAATTATAACAAGTTATGCGCTCAGATTCAGAAGCTTATCGTCGACGGTAAAGCGCCGCAGGGCTCGGTAGTGCCGCTCACAATCCCTTCCAAGGGGCTTTGGCAACTCGATGTCAACGATGCGATCTTCCAGGACGTCGGCTTGGACGATAACAACAACAATGAGCCGGCGCTTTGGCTGTCTGACGACAATGTCCGCACGGGGATCAAAGCCATGCTGGAGCTGGATCGCTGCAACGAAAAAGATGCTCAGTTGCGGAGGGAGAGGATGGTATTGCGGACGTGGGTTTGCAGAGGAATGGAAGATCGCCACCCGCGCGGTTGAAGCAGCCAGTGCGTCGGTCCGGTTACCAATGACTAACAAAGACTAACAAAGCTTCTAGCGTTGGAGGTCGACAAATATCACCTACAACTGCACCAGGACAAGCTGGTCAAGTTGTGTGCGACCTGGGATAAAGACATCCCGGAACTGGGAGTCGACACAGTGTTTCTTCCGCCGTGGGTGCCTTCGATGTTGCGGCTGTTGGGGTGCAAGGTCGACGCTCATGTGGCAGCACGCGGGGAGGACAGGCACTACGGGGAAGATGGGGGAGACTTGGGTGACGACGAGGGGGAGAACGGAGAAGATGGTGGGGAATACATGGACTTTGGGACGCTCGAGGCATTGGAGCGAGCTGACATATACCGTAATAATGCGGACAACTAGCTACATTATTTATTCATGGATGAAATTTTTACTGAGCCGTAGTTTTCTTTACCCGGGGGCAGGCTCGCAACCCTGCGCACCTCCTTGACGTTGGGCCCTAGGCTTGCGACTCTCTCTGGAGAGTTTACCACAAGTGCGCAAATTATGCTTTTCAATGATAATGTTTGTACTTTTGGGTGAGTCGCGCCGCTGCCGCTTCCATTTACCCACTGACGCTTTCCCTTCGCTTGTGCAGATTCCAGAAGCGGTAAAAAATGGTGGCTTGACGGATTGTTGTGTCAAGATGGGAAACTGGCGATTTGAGACAGCATTTTCCAAAAACGGGGACAATATAGGCCACCGGGCACGACATTTAAAAGGCGAGTAGTCGGCACCGTTTCTTAACATCTCATCACTCATGCCCGCTGTCTGTACTAAAGTTCTACGCCACCTTTCGTCGCTGCTTATGCCGGTGCTGGTTCGACCCCCGCTCAAGGCCAACGCCAGCCCAACCACTATCGAGAAGGAGAACCGTCGCTTGGCGGAAGAGGAGTCAGAGTGCACGGCGCTGAACGCACGGGTCTGCCACCTGCAGACTCAGACAGGTATGTGATTATAATTTATTAGCATCGCTTCGACATGCCCTGACGTCTGCTCTCAGAGGGTTCGCCGGACGATAGTCAAGCACCTCAAGTTCATCCACGCTCGTGAGCCCTATCTTGCTGCGTTCTTTTGTTTGGTACTGACGGTTTGTAGGGGAAGACTATGAAGAGATATACGGGAAATTCCTGCCTGACGCCGATAATGAAACCTGGCATGCATGCAAGGACGCCGCTCTCGCCCAACTCTACGAGTTGCGGAACAACGCTCGTATGTCCCTTCACTGTCAAATCCCTTCGTACATTAACGGCAACCCAGTGTTCTGCTCCCCCATCGCCAACCGCATGCCAATCAAGACCTACGTGGACGCCTTCGACGCCTTTTTGGCCGAGTTCGACAGCTCCTTCAAGATTGAGGACAAATGGACCTCGATGTTGGCCTCGACCATCACAGTGATGAAACGCTACAACCGCTTGTTAGAGCGTTGTGAGGGCGACACCGACCGCATGGAGAAGTACGTTTCTCGCTGCACCGCAACCTTCACCGTCATCAACCCCTTTGGCATGGATGACCCGCGCAGGTTGGAGCTTGACACGTTGCACATGTTATGTCTCATCTCTCCACACCCTTGTTTATGCTCACGATGCCGGCCAGTACGCCGCCGTCTTGAAGAGATGTTGCGCGACCTGGGCAACCGACGGGTCATCAAGGCGGTGACACGAAACGACATCCGGTTCGTATTCACACTCAACAACAAGTTCGCTGATGCGCCGCACACCACAAATTGTGTGAAAACTTACATTCCCCGTATGTTCTGTTGTTTCTTTTCTGTTTCTTTTTGCTAATGTTCTTTGTGCAGACCAGGTTTGGCGCGAGGAGATGCGGGGAGTGGGGGAGGAAGCGAAGATCTGCGCAGGGGAGCCGACGCCCGCCTGGACCATGGGGTTCATCCCAGCAAGCATGTTTTATGGGCGAAGCTAGATAGTTGTAAAAGTTTGATGTGTTGTACCTAGTTGTTTTTTGATAAATGTGCGTTGAAGGTTCTTTGAAAATGATGCAAGAGTTGTTTCGTTTTGCAGTGAGTGAAGCCACCATCCTTGATCCTTTGTGGCACGGAACGCTGGCTAGCCGAGTCTCATTGTTTCATTCTGGGTAATAGGTGAACTCGGTGGCTTTACTAGGGATATAAAATGTGCGTCGCAGTTCGTAGTCCCGCAATAAACACTGAATAATGCCCTTTGTTTTCAAAGCACGTCGCTCGCTCAAAACTCTCCCCAACCTGCCTCGATCGCCGTTCGATCGTCCGTATTGCCAGCGGCATGCACGGGACTCCCGTGCACCCTCCCGTGCCCCGGCGCTGAAGGAGCTTGCGGCGAGTGAGAAGTTCAAGCTACGCGACCGCCTGCGAGCAAGTGAGAAGTTCAACCTACGCGACCGCCTGCGAGTGAGAAAGCTCGAGATGGACCTAGTGGAGCGCGCTCATCGACGAACCCGGAATCATTTGGCAACAGTACAAAGGTGCGTCAGAGCGCGAAGTTCTTGATCAACCACTCACCCCGTTTTCATGACTTCACTCGGCGGAAGTCTTCCTCATCCTCATTTAGTCGGTGTGGATGGGAACTGGTTTTCATTTGGTCTGGACGTTGTTGCCTTATAGTTTAAAAAAATTGTAAATGTGATGAGTGCTTGTGCGATATGGACCTTTTTCCTCTTTCTCTTTTGGCTTGCGTCTGGAGTGGATATGCTGGGCCACGATCCGTTGAGGGAAATCAAGGTGGGATGTCCCTCGCTCTAAATGAATTAGGTGGGGGTTCCCACCTCAAGAAAAATTTTAGGTGGGACATCCCACACTTGTATAATTTTTAAAAATTGCTGGGCGCTGGCACGGGGATGCGTTGTATGCTTACTTGCCTTGCAAATTATTATACCTCAGGTGGCTGACGTATTCCCCGTATCTGCAGGGGGGGGTGCGTAATAGGGGTGGCTTGCCGTGCATCGATGATAGTGCTCTGGTAGCTCAGTTGGTGTATGTATTACATTTCTGAAAACTACATTAGCCAACTGGTGCTTGGTCCGAAAGCCGCCAAGAGCTTGTTGTTCCAGTGATTTTTTGTTCTTAGAGATTTTGTTCTTTGAACTCCCTTTTTCATTTAGCCTTGAAGCCACCGAGAAACGGTTGACATCTTCTGTTAAGTTTGATTGAAGAAACATGTGAATTTCTTTACAGCTATTTGCAGATGTAATGACACTCCGATCATTTTGTAAACAAGAACAACTCCCGGTACTTCCTCTCTCGACACGCTCATTGTGAGCTCAATCCTCAACGGAATTTCTTGAAACTAGGTGCGTTCGCAAGCGTTTTGAAGGGGCTTTCTTTCTCTCCTACTATCCACGTGTTTTCATTTTCGATCTAATCCGGCTCCAGCTCGCGTAGGCCGCCATCTTGCTCATGTCTTTTCTTGCTCAGTTCTGGGTGGAGTCTGCTCAAACTAGGTGCGTTAGAATTACATTGTTAGCGCCCTTCTAAATGTGCCCACTGATCTCTCCAGTCTTCCGGCTGTATCAATCCAATTTTCGCTGCAGCCCGCGCATTCTCACGCCATTTTCGTTCATTCTTGCTGGTTATTGTCTCAAATCCTCTCATTCAAAGTGTGTTGCTATACACATACTACAGGTTTTGTCACTCACATGCCAGGTGTAGCATCCTATTTCTATTTATGCACAAATGGGCAACCGCTATATCAGTCGGGATGTGAAGATGGCCGCGCTAAATTTGTATGAGCAAGGTCACCTCTCCATCAAACAAATCCGTGCATGCGTTGGATTCTCGTGCAGCACATTTTTCCGTGTTCTTCGTCTGTGGCGCACCACCGGCGATGTCGTGCGGCCTCAGAACCGTACAGGCCGTCCACGACTTCTGCAGCATGACGATATTGATTATCTCATCAACCTCATCCACCACAGACCGGACTGGTTCCTTGACGAGCTTCTCAATCTCCTTAAAAACAACCGATTCATCTCTGTCCACTACACTACCATACACCGCGAGCTCGAGCGTGCCGGGATGTCTGCAAAAAAACTTAAGGAGATTGCGGAAGAGAGAAGCGAGCCATCTCGGCAAGATTACATTCGTGAAATTTCCCAAATTCCTGCTGACTGCCTGGCTTTTCTCGACGAAACTTCAAAAAATGACAAAACCCCCGGCCGGCGGCAAGGAAGAGCAAAAAAAGGTAAACGCGCAGTCAAGCGCAGGAAAGCAGTTCGTGGCCGCCGTCTGACTGCTACGGGTGTTCTTACATCGCGTGGCATGCTGACGAGCACGGTTGTGGAGGGATCTATGCACCGCAACCAGTTTCTAGGATTCCTTGAGCATCAAGTTGTGAGTTTCTCTTGCTGTTCCCCACTCTTCTCACTCAAAATATTCCACAGCTCCCCCTCTGCTCTCCGTATCCTGGCCCGTCGAGCGTGCTTGTCATGGACAATGCTAGGATTCACCATGGGGACGAAATCATCGGACTTTGTGATCGTTTCCGTGAGTGCGATTGCCGCTAACCTCCATATGAATATATATATATATATATTGCCTAGGTGTACGCCTCGTGTATCTCCCGCCGTATTCCCCCGATTTGAATCCCATCGAAGAGGCCTTCTCCCAGATTAAGGCTTGGATTCGCCGCAACAACGACATTTTCACCTACGGCGATGACGATGAGCCTCATGCGCTGATTTATGATATGCTTGAAGCTATGAATGTCATTACGGAGTCAGATGCTATCGGGTATTTCATTCACGCTGGTTATTTCTGATGCACTCGAATTATAACTGTTCGGATTGCATGAATCATGATGTACTTGAGTACAATACACTGGGCAAAAGAAAATCTACTGCACAACGGGCAACTGCGACCAGACTCCAATTGCGACCTTCAGCTCAGCTATTTCGCCTCGCGCAAAACCCATCTCCTTCAGTTCATCGACCTACACAAACTTGAATGCATTGCTGCGTTTGAATTTATGTTCCTTAAATCGCTTGCAGATGTCGGTGTAGAGATCATAAAGGGAGCAAAAATCTTCAATCGAAAGGTCTAGGCCCGGAATGCGAGGATGAGGGATAAGCATATTTGCGGTGTTGAGCGGAAGAATGAAAGCATCGGGAGCAGCAGGAGCAGGAGCAACAGCGGGGCGGAGAAAGTTTGCAAACTCGGGAGGGAAGTTGATATGCACCTGCGGTGCTGCAGGAGTATTCTTGGCAGCTGTTTGTTCTTTGAGATCAAGACGGCGCTGCAGAAGTGGAGATTTAGCCCCACAGGCAGCAGCGGCTACTCTGTCGAACAGTTCGTTATTTGGTGGTATTTCGACGTCAGCAAAGTGTGTCCCTTTCAGCTGAACCTGAAGATCAGTACTGCTCGGATCAGCGTGCAGAATGCTCACCCAGGCAGCGGTATTTGGTGCCCTCTGGTACACCTGTGAGTCCATCGTATCAAAAAATTAGGCCAATCGAACAATGATAGCTAATTTTACAGCCATCCTGCTCAAAACATAGAGATTTTCCCAATCAAGCAATTTGATTGGCCATCAAAAGATCTGAGGAGGCCATGCCCTCCGGCCTTTCAATGCCAACATAATGAGCATACTTTCAGGGAAAATGGCTAAGAATTGATTCCAGGAGAGCCATCCAACGCAAAATGCGTTGAAAAAAAAAAAAACGGGCTGCGCCCTAAGTTCCGCAAACAGCTGTAATCCCACGCGCAACAAAATACCTAAAATTGTAGTTCCCCACACTATGTGGTTTCAACAATACAACAAATATTGCATTGCAGCTTATTATTGTTGTGTTGTGTCGATGCCTGTGGATTTCGAATGCAGTTTCAACAATATAACAAGTATCAGAATTGAGGGGGACCTGAATAAGGACCAAAATCAAATCAAAAACTCGGGCATCTCGGACGTCTCTTGGAATAGTTTGGCTTGATTGACCAGACCCTTTCGGCCTTTCCTCAATTGGAATAGACATGGTTAAGAGGGCATTCTGGACTATACTATAGCTGTGTTGGACAGCATGATTGCTATCCATTGCCGCAAAAACCAAGCAGAACGTTGAACACAGCCTGAAGAAGGGAATATCCAAAAATGAGCCATTTTGCTTTCCTTTTTGGTTTTGAAAGAGGGAAGAAAAAGGAATGTAAAAAGGAGACAGAAATGAATGAAAAGGGGCTACCGTGAACACCACTATTAACCATGTTTTTCCAACTAGTTTCTTTAAAACAAAAATTTAACAAGGGACAGTCAGAAAAGTGCTATGCAGGCTTTTTGTGACCTTCCTACTTCGATCGTCTTGGTTTTAAGGTAATTTCTGGGAACAGTCCACACCACAAAAGAGTCATTTACTTGACGGATCTGGTTCGAGGTAATTATGATTTTTTCTGTGCTGCAATCTGAGGTCAAAATGACTTACAGCGTTGCACTCGGGTGTTCGGAGATCCAGTGTCATTTATCCCTTCTCATATTTATGCTTAATTTAAAAGGGCATTCAACTTGAAAGCCAGACTAGATATGTCTCATTCTGTGAGTTTTGCGGCCACAGATATTGACTGTTGACTTTAATTCAGGCAGGATATGTGTTAGAAGTTGATGACTGCTAACATGTTGTAAATCAAATTAGAATTCAGTGCAATGACATTCGGGTTTCCCACCTTGCAATCAAGGATCTGGGTACTGGATAGAGATTCTGAGCCTGTACAAATTTTTCTATGACGTAGAACATGGTGCTGAATTTTCATTTGCTATCTCCGATGAACGAGCGCCCTTGATGAAGGCCGACTAAAGCGTTGTCACGATCTTAATGGTCTGGTGGCTCAGGTGGTAAGACTGATGTGATATATCGAAGTCCATCAACCGACTCGTGCTTGGTTCGACTCCGCCCATGGCCATCCCATCGACCCGATTCAATTTTGTATGAAAAATATATTCTTCAGTCTTTTGTTATGATTCCTGAGTGCCGTCTCTTAGCCTTGTCTTTTAGCCGTGAGCAACTACTCTTTTCAGCTTCATTTACTGAGTTTTATTGCAACTTCCTACGATGCTCCCAAGGTGAGGGTGAAGGCATTGTTTGTATGTAGCTTCTGTAGCGGTAGAAGGTCGGGCAAAAATTAAATACCAAAGTCATCCTGATCGTCCGTGCTTTCCACATCCTCCTCCCGATAGGCGTCGGCGGTAGCAAGCGTGTCGAGCATGCTAAAAACCTCGTTCTCCCCCCCGCTCTCGTATTCTTCCTCGTCAGAAAATTCTTCTCGGTCCGCTGTGTAATGTCTATGTTCTCCACGGGCGGCACGACGTGTGTCAAGCCTTGCTCGAGCCAGCTGGGCGGCATTCGGACCCCACGGCGGAAGCGTCGATGTATCCAAGCCGCAATCGGGCAGTGATTTTTGCCAAGTCACGCAGAGTCGCACGAGGTCATCACGCATAAGCTCGTATTGGTATCTCTCTGGGGCAGTATCTGCAACTCATTGTAAGTTGGTAACTTAGCAAGGCCAGTAATACTTAGCGTACCAGCTTCGTCGAGAGTGCGATTCACCAGCGCCCACTCTTCAGCAAACCAGACTTGCAGCGCGGCTCGCTCCTTTTTGAGACGAAGGTCCTCCTCTTTGCAGCGATCGATTAGAAGCACATCAGGAAAATGTTTTTGAGCTGGCAGGGCTGGTGACAGCTTTGCCAACACCGCCAGCCCGCCAGAATCACACCTGGCGCCAAGAAAAGATGGCCAGTGCCAGATTTTGTTTCGGTGACAGAATCAATTCTGCCGGCAGAATGTCCGCCAGTTTTGTCAATTCTGCCGTCAGAACGTTCGCCAGTTTTGACTATCAGTAATGCAGCCAATATTTAAATATATAATGCAGGCGTCCTTAACAGCACACAATCGCACTAGTATGGTGAAAGAAGGGGTTAATTTGAATGCTACTACGCTACCTAAATACGACTAATCATTGGTAGTTCCCTGTGATCAAATTAGCTGGGAGACAACAAGCGCAAGGAGCTGGATAATTACCGCGCCATCGTCCGAGCCACTGCTGTGAGGTCCACCATCATTGGCTCCGTCACCCTCAACTTCATCGTCGGACACGACGACCTGAGAACGCGGATCAACATACCCGTCGGTGGACTCGCCACCATCAGTACTGTTGTCAAAGGGGTCTGTCACGGCATCGCCTCTGAAAGTCGTGTATTGGCGGGCGAGGTTGTAAATCTCTTGCCACTTCTGTTCAGTTAGGGTCCGAATCGGCGGCAGATAGCTTGCGGCGCGCTCAGCCCAGGGGACGGGAACGAAACTGTGTGCTGCTTTCCTTCCCTTACGTGCTTGACCTTCGATGCTGAGCGATCCATCTTTACACAATAAAAGTGCACGCTCCAACTGATGCAAAGGATGTCAGCGGCGATGTGAGAAACGAGAGAATACTGCGTACCGCCGCGGCTGTAAGCGCTGCAGCTCCGATGGGAAACCCGTAAGAAAAGGTGATCTTGAGCGCGATGGCTGGATGGGCGGCGAATGTTTGAAGGAAAAGGTCTGAACGATAACTGCCAGTCTTGGGGCCACGAGTAAGAGTCTGGATTATCTGTGGACATGGCATACCTTTGTTGCCTTGTCTCGATACAAAAATGCGAGATTATGTCGTTGGCCAGCTACCCATTTGCGGCGCGCCTCGAGGGTGGGCAGTCGCTCCATGTGTTCCTTGACCACTGCGATGGCCCGTTTACCAATCGCGCTTCGCCAATTACCGACGAGCGCCTTGGCCTGTGAAAGTATTAGGAGGCATACGACGTGAGCAGGGATAACTTACAAGGAAGGTGACTGCAGCGGTGAGATCGTAAGCAGAGAAGTACGACATCCAGATATCCTTGACCGAAGTCTTGAATTCGGGCTGGATGGTGATGATGAAGGGCTCGGGGAAAGTTGCGACATAATCGATGAGATCCGCCGCAAAGGTTTTGTGGTAGTGTTTGAGATCGACGTGGAAGCTATCGGCGGGGAAGGGAAGGTCTTTGTTGCTGTATTTAGGTTTGCGTTCGCGCTTGGCCTTCCCGTCGACGTCGATGTCGACTGTCTTCTTCGTGAGGGTGATTCCCATCTGCTGACGTCAGCACTATTGCCTTATACAGACGTGCCACTCGCCTTCATCGTCGCGCTCGACATCGATGCCTGGTCTTTGGCAGCGCGGGCTGCTTGGAGACTGGACTCTTCCTCCTCTTGGTCAAACTCTCCCGGTAGCAGATCCCCTGCGGAAGAACTGGCGCTAGCGTGGCTGGGACTGGAAGTGGCGGATGTCGCTGAGGATGCACGCGACGAGATTGAGCGATGCCAGTTGGTGGTCGACTTCTTGACGGGTTTTTCTACGCCGACCTCCTTGTGCCAGTTCGCCTTTAGCCCACCAAGGGATGCCTTGGGCTTCTTGGGAGGTCTCGCAATGGATGGTAAGTGCGGAACACATCGTGGCGCACAGCGGTGGACTTACTGGGTAGGCTCAGCGATATCTTTGGCCTTGCGTTTAGCAGCGGCCGTTGGCATCTGCTGAGCATCTTGTATCTCCAAGCGAAGGTCGCCCTGCAACACACTTTAGCTTGCGATTGATTATTTGGAAGATCATACCCTGCGCGCGGCTTTGGGTTTGCTCTTTTGAAGGCTCCTCTTGTACGCTGCAACCTTGGCTTTGATTTCGACGTCATCCTCCGCGTCTTCCTGATCTGCATCGTCTTCGTCCTCGCTGGCAGTTGCCTCGCCTGCTGGGAGGTCATAATTCGGGTCTCTGTCAGAATTGTCGCCATCATCCATGAGAGGATCACCATCGTTAACCCCGGGCGCATCCGGCATGAAGATGTCATGGTCCGTAGACGACGAAGGACCGTGAATCGGCGATGGATTATCGTGGGGAGTCTGCGAATAGTGGTATGAACATTGGGAATATAATGGCTCCGGATACCTCACCTCGCTAGCCGCTTCTTGCTGGGTCTGTGCGACGACTGGGCGCTTGAGCTGTGCAGTGAGAAGGTCAGGACGTGCGGTAGATGCGCGATCACGCTCATCCTGTGCACGAATTTTCTCCTCCATCGCAGCAACTTGCTTCACGCCGGACTTCTTCTTTGCTGCTGTCTCTTGCTGTTTCTGGGCCTTCTTTTGTTGCTCCAGAAGCTTGTCACGCTGCATCTCTGCTGGAGTGCGACGCTTCTGCTTCGCATTATTGACAATATCGCCGGGGTGGGCATCTGAGTTCGGACGCCGGGTTCGGTCTGCCATGCGTGTGGTGAGCAGCGAGGGGGAGAGGCAAAAGCGGTAGAGTCGTTCAGACCTTGTTCGTATCGTTCGGACCTTCTTCGCTTCGTTCGGACCTTGTTCGGACGCGACGAAAATTTCATTCAAGTTGTCTTGGAATTTCACGGGGCGGTGCGCAGTAACAGCGACCTTTCCGTGCTCAGACGTCATTCGTCCGACACCCGCACCTGTAGAATTTTCGCTAAGTCTTGAAACTGCCTACATCATCGTCACACAATGCCCCATACCCGAGTCAAGAAGCGCACCCAGCCACAGACTGGAATCCAATGCCCATACCCTGGCTGTCCAAAGCGCGTGAAAACTCATCGGGGGCTCACCTATCATGTCAAGTCCGAGCATGAAAATAAAAATAGTGTTCCTCGCGCGGCAGGCCAGTCGAATAGCGGACTTGGCACCTCCCCGCCGCCATTGTCGCCTCACTCGCAGGAGGAGGATCCCTATCTGGATCACGATCTCGGTACACCGCCACCTCCGCCCCCGCCTAAGCAGCCACCCCCCTCCCCGAAGACTTGCCATCCATTTTTGAGTGGTGCGTTCGAAATACAGTAATAGCTGATACTGTGCATAATCAAAATCTCCCTTAGGCCGGCCGTGCAACGAGAATGGGGAATTTCTCCCAGCCGGTACACCACCTCCACCACGTACAACGGCTGCACCAGACGACTGGTCACCGTATGAAGATTCTGTGCAATTTAATGTAGCAGACTTCTTCTATCGCAAAGTACAGATGTCATCTACGAATATCGACTATCTTCTGGAACAGTGGGCGTTCTCCCTCGCAAAACATGACGATCTGGGCCCATTCCAGAGTTATCAGCATCTCTACGAAACTATTGACTCAACTAAACTCGGTGATGCACCCTGGCAGTGCTTCCAGACCGAACCGTTGGCCGTTGGAGAAGATGCCCCCGCTTGGGCTCGTCAATCCTACGAGGTCTGGTATCGAGATCCCGAGGTCGTCATCTCAAACATGCTCGATAATCCGGACTTCGATGGTGCATTTGATACTGCCCCGTACGTACATCTGGATTCAAATGGGAAGAGACGCTGGCATGATTTTATGTCGGCTAACTTTGCATGGAGGCACTCGGTAGATTTATTATCATTCCGTCATGCTCGTGTCCGTTATTGAAATAAATGAACAGGATAAAATCTACGCCGATGATCCTACCACGGAAGGCGCAATGTACACACCGCTTTTTTTTGGTAGTGACAAGACCACTGTCTCTGTTGCAACCGGCGATGTTGAATATCATCCGGCCTATATTTCACTCGGTAATCTCCACAACAGCATCCGCCGTGGACATCGCAATGGCGTAGTACCATTTGCATTTCTTGCAATTCCCAAAAGTGAGACAGAACAATTTCTACGATTGTATCTGACCTGTGTTCCCAGGTGATAGAAAATACGACAATGATCCCCAGTTCCGAACTTTCAAACGGCAATTATACCACGCCTCCCTGGCAGCTATCCTCTCCTCTGTAAAGCCAGGTATGACGACGCCGGTAGTTCGACGCTGCCCCGATGGTCACTACCGGCGCGTTATTTACGATTTTGGCCCTTTCATTGCCGATTATCCCGAACAAGTGATGCTCGCTGGCATAGTGCAGAACTGGTGTGCAAAGTAAGTCGAAAAACCTGTGAGAAATACTGTTCCTAATGAGAAACGGCAGATGCACGGCCCTACCGACAGATTTAGATGGGAATATTGCAGGGCGGCGAACACAGGAGTTGACAGATGAGATTCTGAGCGCATTTGACGGAGATATATTGTGGGATGAGTACGGAATCGATGAGGATATTATAGTAAGTATGTGCGCCTATAGATCCAGTTTTTGACTAACCCATTCAGCCGTTTACACGGGATTTCCCGCGAGCTGATATTCACGAGATGCTCTCGTCGGATCTCCTCCACCAGGTCATAAAAGGTTCGTTCAAGGATCATCTTGTGACCTGGGTGGGAGAGTATCTATATCTTGTGCACACGAAAGCCGAGGCTGATGGGATAATGGATGAGATCGACCGCCGGTACGTTCAAATTTCAGTTGACTTTATTCAACTGGTTGAATTACATTTATATCACAGTATCGCTGCTGTACCGGCATTCCCATGCCTGCGTCGGTTCAAACAGGGTCGTCGTTTTAAGCAATGGACTGGGGACGATTCAAAAGCGCTCATGAAGGTATTTTAAGTCCGTGCTATGCGCCCTTGGTTTTAATTTGAAACCTTGATGCACAGGTGTATCTCCCTGCCATCAAGGGCCTCGTACCTCACAGGGTTGTTGAGGCGCTGAGTGCTTTCCTTGATTTCTGCTATCTGGTTCGACGTGCAGACTTTGACGAGGATACCTTGAATGCGATAGATGCCAGTGTTGAAAAGTATCACGCTCGCCGGGAGGTTTTTCGAGAGCTCGGTGTTCGTTCGGATGGTTTCTCTCTTCCTCGCCAGCATTCAATCACGCACTATCGACCGAATATCCAAAATTTTGGGGCACCTGGTGGTGTTTGCTCTTCAATTACCGAGTCACGCCATATCACTGCTGTCAAGAAACCCTGGCGCCGCTCCAGTCGCTACGAAGCCCTATCCCAGATGCTACTCACTAACCAGCGCCTCGATAAGTTGGCCGCCGCACGCGCTGACTTTGTGGAGCGAGGAATGGTCCCCCCGAATTTTGTTCCTGTTCCCGACAAAGTCGTTGAAGATGAGGATGCAGAAGAGATCGATGAAGCGCGAGTTGAGGGTAATGTAGTTCTTGCCCGCAGACGAGGTGAGCATTGCGATCTTTAATCCCGGTCCTATATACTTATCCCACCCATTTTAAGAGCGGTCATATCCTCGCTTTGCGGCTGATCTCGCGACTTTCATCAAGGTACCCAACTTTCCGGAACTCCTCTCCAGCTTTCTCGACGATCAGCTCGCTTCTGATATATATCCCGACAACGACTACTCGTCTGACGGCGGTCTCGACCTCTCACAATACCCCATATCTGTTTATCACTCGGCCGTCGCGACTTTCTATGCGCCCAGTGATCCCTCGGGTATCCGCGGCATGCGACGTGAACGCATTCGCTCAACTCCGAAATGGAGGAAACATGGTCCACGTCGCGACTGCGCCTTTGCTGTGGAGAACCAGAACGAGCAGGGCTTCCGGGGCATGAGTGTAGTGCGCGTCCGTCTTTTCTTTTCCTTTATCTACGATGGCGTTGATTATCCATGCGCGCTGGTTGACTGGTTCAAGAAAGTGGGCAGGTCCCCCGATCTCGAAACTGGGATGTGGATTGTGGAGCCCGAGATGAAAGGCCGAGCCCGACTTACCACAATTGTGCATCTTGATACTCTTCTCCGCGGTGCACATTTAATTCCCGTATATGGCGAAGACTACTTACCAGTTGGGATTCGTTACACTTATTCCCTGGATGCCTTTAAATCATTCCATGTAAATAAATACATAGACCACCATGCTAACGAGATTGCTTTTTAAATTCTTGTCTAGGAGTTGCAATGTGGAGCAGGAAAACTCTTGCTAAGTATACCGGCAGGCGTTGCGAACGGCCAGATGGAGATCTGATATCCTGGCAACCGGCAAAAAACTGGCAGATCTGGCATGATTGCCGAGTTGGCGGCTGTTGGCGCCAGACATGCCAGGTGTGCCAGCTGTGCCGGATGCCGCCAGGTCCTGCCAGCAAGAAAACATTTTCCTGATGCAGGGCCTTGATCCCCACACGCACGCCATCGTCACACAACTATGGTGGTGGAGTGGTCTGCTGCTCGGTTTCGTCGTCGTCGAGGCCGACGTCTTCCCAAATTTCATCATCGACATCTAGCTTCCACAGTTGACCGTCTGGAATCGAGCGTGGTGCAAGCGCGCCTCGCGGGGCATTTTTATCGCGGATGAGCTGGGCTACTTTGGCGCATTGTTTGTTATATTCTGTGGCGAGATTATGAATGCCCTTTTCGCGTCGTTTGACGGCTGCCTCGGTATACTTCTGCTCTACGAGAGTGTGAGATACCATCAATGACCAGGAAACAAGATTCACATACCGTTCATCAGTCGTCGAAACGACCGCTCTACGAGATCTAACTCGAATTTACGTTGGCGCAGCCGATCGCGTAGCCGCCGCTTCGTGGCGCGGGCGTTCATCCGAGCGTTATAGTACTGGATATGGGACATCTTGCTCAAAGCCTGGCGCTCCCCGACTCCCAGCGCACGCTCTTTCTCTCGTAAGGTCTTCTCAGCTTTAGCTCTGGCGGCGTCCGCCTTGTCGAATTCGACTTGATAATAATCGGCTTCTTCGTCAGCGTCCTCTGCCGCGCCCAGGAACTTCGCGCGCAAACGGTTGACATGGTCTGTTTGTTTTTTCACCGCAGACTTTAGTAGTAAGATTAATCGCGTTGATAGCCTGTTGGCCCTTGTTTTTCGAGCGGCCTGGAATATTATTGAGCAAGCCGTATAGAACATCATAGATCGAAACAGCAGCTTACGGGGAAGGGGTTTGGTCTGCGCGACAACCTGTAACTGCCATTGCTCACGAAGTACTGAGATTCGCACTCGGCATTCTGCCAGTGCGCTCTCCGCCTCCTGGCGCTTTTTCCTGCTGTGCAGAGAGCGTCGACGAAGCCAATCCCCTAGTCGCTGGAGGCTGACCTCGTCAGCATGCCCTATCTGAGCGTACGGGACGTAGAGGGGCAAAGGGATTTTGCCGCCAGTGCCGCCATGGCGGCAGTTGGCGGCAGTTTGGCGGCAATTTGGCGGTAGTGAGGAATGTTCCCATATCATACCTGTACTATTAGGGCGCACCAGTGCTTTAAGTGGGTTGCAATGCAATATATTTGGGTGTGTGACGTCGATAATGGCCACCACTTGCATTTGAGGTACCATATTTCCCTTAACAGTGGTCCTTGGTGGCGGCACTTGGCGGCAGTTGGCGGCAAATTCGCATATTTTGTTGGCGGTAGTTGGCGGTAGTAGGGCGGCAGTGTGGCGGCAATTTGGCGACAGTGTGGCGGCAATCCCAATGCCATGGCGGCAATTGTGAAGCGTGACATGGCGGCAGTGTGACTGCGTTGGCGGCAGTTGGCGGCAGTGGCAGTAGTCACATCCTCAATTTGGCAGTTCGCGGCAGTCGCATTCTGCACTCAAGCAACAGTGGTGCCAATTTTCGGTTGCTGCTGGAGGTTATCCAAATTCGATGAATACATGTGAACTGATTCAACTGAAAGCTCGTCTCCTTATTGAGGCACACACTGGCTCTGTTATTGCCGCCACAAAGTGCTACACTGTGAATATTTGCTGCACAAGACTTCCTTGCTCTCTAATCACGTTCACCCATGGCCAAATGGGCCCAATACATCGTTTTGGTTCCCTCAAATTCCTTCTAGATTCTTCTCTCATCGAACATAAAGAATTTGCGATGCCGGCCTTAAAACTAGTTGAACCCCCCGAAATCTCATTCACATATGTGGTTAAACTGTCATAAATCTCATTCACATAAGCTATGATATCCCGAAGAGCTAGAAGATGGAAATGGGTTCCAAGCACTGGATAGGAAAGTTGAACAACACCCCATGTCCAAGGATAAACTCCCCGTTGAAATCAAAGCGTAAAAGGTGGGGCTTCGACTTAAGTAATTTGGCGCTTGTGTTCAGATCGAGTACCTCTGAGGCTGCTGTGGAGATAGCGTTGCTAGAGTTCCCGGTT
This sequence comes from Mycena capillaripes, assembly GCA_029204075.1. Classification (NCBI taxonomy): domain Eukaryota; kingdom Fungi; phylum Basidiomycota; class Agaricomycetes; order Agaricales; family Mycenaceae; genus Mycena; species Mycena capillaripes. Next base: position 240,073 of record JARHKZ010000049.1, read on the forward strand.
CTTGGCTGAACCATGAAAATTTACCATGAAGAAAGATGTGCACAAGCTAAATATTATTTCAAGGACTAATGATCATATCATTGTGGCTGATAAGAGTTCGAAGTCCCCTAAAAACACGTAGGCACTTAGATAGCAGCCTCAAAGGCATAGCTGAGGCTGCATTACTCGTATTACTCGTATCTTAAGCAGATGGGTCGAATCAGTATGCCCATGTTTGCGCTGATCCACGCCACGAGCGCTCGGTAATTCCCGCGTAATTTATCCTTTTCTCACTCCCTGGGCCACGCAAATCCCGTTTAGGCCCCAAAGGCTCGCCAGCTGACACGATTTGAACCTCGCCGATCAAGCGGCGTTCAAAGACTGCCGGAGCGCTCAAGACCCGTTCAAAAGGAACGCTATCGTTATTCTCCATCATTCGCTCCTTCCTTCCCCCATCATCGCCCCTCCGCTCTGCAGTCTCTTCCGTCGCCCATTGGCTCTCAATATTCTGCTGCTACTCGAGCAAGTCCTCCCAAGATTCAACACACCCCAACGAAGACCAAACCGCTCCGCTTCGGCTCGCGACTTGAGCAGCAACTGACGCCGGGAAGAATCAACGCAAGGCGCAAGACTTCTGGGTCTCGGCTCCAAGATTATTCATGCGGCCCCCGATTCGTAGCAGGATGCTCAAGTCATTCAACAACCCGCTCAGGAGCGCTCGGGTGTCGGATGCAAGACCCTTCAGGGCCTCTCCTCCGTATCTAGATTCTCAGGTCATTCAAGGACTCGCTATGTGGTTGGATGCAAGCGTCTCGAAGGCTTCTGATCCGAGCAACATCTTCAAGTCGACCAAGATTTACGACAAAGACCCCTTGCCTCGTAGCTTCAACCTCATCTCTCTGTCCTGTCTTTTTACCACCCCTAAACCACGCGTCCATGGATGGAGTGTGTCAATTCTTTCCTGAGGTGCGTATCTCTTGAAGTCAGCCTACTATCGCTAACGATTGTGTTCGAGTTTAATCTGTTTGCTCGTAGTTGTGGAATACCTGATCACAAATGAAGATCATTATCGCGGCTGTATATCATCCCAAGGGAACGTACGTGCGAAAAAACCTCATCAACTTCTCGTCTTTGCTGACGTGTCTGTTCAATCGACGGCTCACCGTCAGTCTTGCCTGAAGGTCCGATTTTCAGTCGCAGTCCGTCGAGCGCAGTGAGGTAAGCCCAGTTCTCAATGTACTATAGGTAACTACCATCGTGCTAAACGAATCTCCTAGCTGGTATTTGTTTAACCCCGGTCGGTACTGTTTGACGTGCACATAATTCTTTTTTTTCTTTCTTTGCTGGATCAGGAGACAGTCACCGCCGATATATGTATTTGACATTGATTGACCCTCTCCTGAAAACTTGGCTGAATTGTATTTTTATGACGAGCGACAAAGGAGCGAAGCCAGTTAACCATGTAACCGAAATCTTCGTGAGATACACTGAATGGACAATTATGGAAACTGAGTGAGCGCGAAAACTGAGCCGGAGCGTAGCGACGGCATGTCCTGTCTTCTGCAATTAGGATGGCCTTACGGAATTAACGACTACTTATTTGAAGGACGAGCCTCAATATATGTTTGCTGTTTCGACACTAACGTCGCTCCTCCATAATAGAAATTTAAGAGAGATATATTAGCTTTGCAGCTGGCGGCCGGAGCGAAGCGACGGCACATCTTGTTTAAGTTAAAGATGTTGATTGAGGAACCGGTTACCTTACTACTCCTGGGCTATATTATACCAGCATGACCAAGTTATCATTCCTGAGCTCTTTGGAATAGCCTTGAAATCACTTGCGGAGTGCGGTTTCACATCAAATGGTGTAAAATTCATGCGAGATAAACATGAACAAATGCAACAAGTACTTTCGAGGGCATATTCAGGGCGGCTCGTACACACTACTTCGATAATTGTCCGATTGTCTTCTACGAGTGGCGTAGCTCACCGTGGACCCCGCCGACGGTATCCAAGCTACCATACATCAGCAAACCCTGATTTTTATCATAGCGCTTGATAGCGTTACGTAGCGCTACGTAGGAGGGATACCTTTCTATATAGTGTTACCTAGCACTATATAGCGGTTCATAGCAAGGGTGGTTTTGCTGATGTATATTCGCATCCAACATGCTGGACAGGACATCCTCTTCGACAGCGATTTACCTGCGGACACTAGGCCCAAGAAGAGAAGATTCAGAGCTAGTGAGGGACCCTTTGAACTTCAAAACCATAGGCGAGGTAATACCAGCCGAAACCCACCCCACCTGGAGTTGGCAGGAGCACAAGGATCAATAAACGCAGACGGCAGTAGTATTTCCGTATTGAGTCTATCTACTATTACATCCAAATTAATCTTACTTGGAGTCTCTACTCGAAAGCAACAGACTAAGCCACATAATAGCAACTAAAAAAAGGGCCGCCAACACTTGGCGGCGCAACTGAGTGTGACATGGTGGCAACGTGACATAAAAGTGCCGCCAACACTGCCGCCAACTGGCGGCACTTGGCGGCACTTGGCGGCAGTGCGATGGTAATGGCGGCACTTTCACCGTGCCCGACGTAGAGTCGCTGCCATTTCTAAAAAAGGAAATTAGTCATCGATACTGGCGGATAATATGAATGGTTACCCCCGAGACACGAAGGACAGAGATTAAGTGGCTGATCGAGTGCCAAAATCGCTCGCAGCCCTCACCATCTGAAAGCCCGAACCCGGTTCGCTTTCGCGGATGGTGCAGTAGTTGGCAGGGCCAGTTGTGCCCGAAAGCATGAAAGACTGAGACCCCGAATTGGATGCGGTCCATGAAGCGCGACAGAAACCCCCATTTCCTGCAGCTACGCTCCAGCGTGCAGGCGATGTCATAGAGGACCCCGAGCGCGATGTCCCGCGGGAGATGCTGGAAGAGGGTCTTGAGCAGGACAATCACATAATATTGTTGCTCTCCGCGCGTCTGCATGTTGACGAGCCAGAGGACTCGATCGTGGCGGCAGAGAAGGGCCATAAGCCCCGTGTCATCAAAGAAATCTGTGCTGGCTTTCGCGCGTTTTTCGTCGGCAGCCTTGAAGGACGCCTCGCATGCATCAAGAACTGAGCGAGGGAGAAGCAGGTCGGGGTGCTCGTACCCGTCTTCTGTCTCCTCTGCAGCCGAGGGCATCTTCGTCTTGCTTTTCTTCGACCGTGGCTCAGCTGGACCAAAAGACCCCCGCGTTCCGTTGACATACGCATCAGTGGCCTTCGCGTCAGCCTCGGGAATGAAGTGGGTGCAGGGATGCCTTCTCGGGGGATCGCTGGTCGAGGTTCTACGCTTGTGGGTGAAGCAGGCGTCCAAGCAAACGATCAGATCTACTCTATGGCGGAGATCAGACTGGGGCCGCCCACGACATGGAAATTGATACTGACAGCTGCGATGGATTGTGATACAAATTGCCAGTTCCTTCACACACCCGCCCAGTAGTTGCCGCTGCTGCAGAATCCCCCCGCCGCTCTCCCCCTCGCACGCGGAACGCTGGGCACGCATTACGACCACCACCCCAACGCTTGCCCTTGCCCTCCCGAGATCTCAGCTCCGATGATAGCACAGACGAGTATGGGCGCACTCAGGAGGCGAAGCGAAGGCTCGACGTGGCTCAGATAGCGCGCGGGTAGTCGCCTGCAGCAGCCTCAGATGCGGGAGATGACGAGGACATGCAGGAATACCTGACAGAAGTCGTCGCCAATGGTTTCCGCGAGGACGACGCTGGAGGAAAGTCGAGCAGGCGGAGGGCAAAAGCAAAGGCGGCGACAGCGACCAACGAGAAGGGAAAGGGGAGAGCAGCCACGAGGGTGCCCGTCCCTGAGCCTGAGTCCGCCGACCCCAATCCCGAAGACGTCGTAGAGGAGGATCTCATGCAGCGCGGCTATACTCCTGGTCCCGTTCCCCGCCAGGTCATCGAACAGCTTTATGCGTTGGAGGAGGAATATGACACCAAAGTCGCGGCTCTAGCTGCATCGTGCAACAAGGATCCTGCAACGCTTCGCCGAGCCACCACCCCCCACGAGCTGCGTAATACTTCGGCCTGGAATATGTACCTGTCGCACCATGCCGTACATCACCCGAAGCCACCCGGGGGTAAGCTCGTTTCCATCTCAATCCGCCACCTGAGTTCTAACAATGTGGCAGTAACCCTAGCCCAGTATAATGGCGATGCCCGGAGGGCATTCGAGGCGCTTCTGCCCGGCCTTTCCAAAGCCGAAATGGGCAAAACCCCGCTTGTTTTGGAGCGCCTTCCCTGGTTACACAACTGGTGGAAGGAGCTGAACGCCAACCACGTTGAAAACCTACGCACCAAAGGTCAATACAAGGTCCAGGCGAAGAAGGCTGCTGAGCCGCTGATTCAAATGGTGCGTTTCAGTGATTCTATGTACTGGTTTCGAAAGTATTTTTAATAACATTTGTTCAGGCAAAACAGCTCTCCAACACATGGGGCATGCATATCTTCGCCGTTGCCATCGACCCCCGCGGCGGAGACTCCTTCGCGTTCGCAGGGTCACGCGAGATGGAGCAAGTTCGCCTCGCGGATGGCTCGAGCATCACCGGCTTCATGGGAGATTTGGAGACGAAGATTCGGTAGGCTGGAGTCTACTTCGCCCGAATTTTCGCTAATTCTTTGCTGTGCTTCAGGGTACTCCAAATGGAAGAGCGCGGGGAAGATGCCTCACGCTTGTATGTTCCTCGCCCAAACAGGAACTCGAACCAGACCGCGAAAAAGGGAAAACGCGACGTTTACCGCTCTAGGTTCGGGACGATAATGGGGGACCGTCTTGGTATGTGATTTGGTCCTTTCTTCCAAGTCCCAGTCCGCTGACGACGAGAGCAGCTCAAATATGTTTCAAGACAGGTATATTCACCGCAGAGCAAGTCAAGACCGCCACCATAGTCTGGAACGAGAAGTTTCTCGACCTGGCGTTCCGTGGCAAGTTCCGCATAATCAACTATCCTGTCGTCCTCGAGAATAGTGGGCAAGTCATCGGAGCGGAACAATTTAATACGAAGGCACCAAGCATTAAGGAGTACGACTCCTTCATGCCTGCGTTGGAACGCGCAGCGAAGAAGGGTACCGACGAAGATCGCGAGGGGGAACTCGTCATCCGCATCGTCTCCTGGGAACCTGGTGAGCTATTCTGTGCCTTAGGTGTCTTGAATTCACCTGACGTCGTTTAATAGCGGAGCGAGATCGACAATTGGAAGACCAGGAAGAAATAGCCCTCGTTGTGAGCACGGACGGGCGTGCTCTCCGGTCGGTCCAACACAGCCCCATGTATGGCGCCGCTGTTTCAGACGCCGCGAAACGGCGGGCTCAACGACGGGCAGATAAGAGGAAAGCTGAAGGTACTGCACCGCCCCCTCGGTCACGTCCCCCACCTCCCGGCGACGCTGGATCCCAAATCCCCGTTCCGGCACCTCCATCTCGACTCCCCCCTCCTGCTCCCCCTCGCCCGCCCGCACAGCCAAAACGTCACGCAGGCCCAGCACGGCCTCACGACACTGAATCTCAAAACCCCGCTCGCACCTCCTCGCGCCCAGCGCATCCACCGCAGCAAGTTAACACCATCGCAGGGCCAAGCTGTTCGCGACTTCATCATGACAGCACGACTGGGCGTGAGTCTGCGCTCGCCCGACGTCTTCAGCTCTCCCCTGCAGTCGATATCCCCATTGAGCGACCAGCGAAACGCCGCCGGCAAGAAGACAATGGACGTGATAATCAGGTTGCTCAGCGGGTGGGACAGACCCACGGCGATCGCAAGCGCAAACGTAGCCCGGACTCACCTGCTGGTGGTGAAGCAGTGCAGGAGCCTCCGCTCATCCCGATGCGGCTTGCGACTGCATCAGGAAAAACTCCCCGGGAATTAGTTGCCTGGTTAAATATGTTGCAGAATATAGCTGGCTGTAGCACAGCGTGTCAGCTATGTAGCTCCGGTAGTTCGCGTAGTCTCTGTAGCGCCGGGCCGCATATATGTAGCGCATCATTGTTGCTGCTGATTACCATGTCGGAACATATTGCCGGGTGCCAAGTCTATGATACGCGATGTAAATTGCCCCAAGAAATTATAAGCTGCCTGCACTCCCACAAGGGTGTTGATGCATTTCAGATGGCCGTACATTGTACCAAAAGGCTAGTTCTCCGAGAATTCATTCGGGATGTTGAGGCGAAGGAGAAATTCAACAAGTCCATTCAAACTCCGCTCCATTACATCGCGTGATTGATGGATGTTGGTTGATGCCACGTCGCTGTCTTTCTTCCTTTCCCCCCACCATCGCACCCTCCCCTGCTTCGTTTTTGCTTGTTTTTGCCCATCGGCACTTCAAGCCCTCACATTCAATAGTCCAAATCCCCCCCTTCAGACTCCTCAAGCCTTAAAAATTCAAGCCCGCCAGTTTCAATCGTTCTCAAGCCATCCTTGCCTTGAGCTCAAGTCTTGAAGGTCCCCTGAAAGTCTCTCAAACTACTTCAAGCTACTTCAAGTCACTTCAAGCCTTCAAGCTACTTCAACCCTCAATCCTCAATCCTACCAACGCCCTCACCCCCCCTGCCTCACTACAGTCTCTGCTGCAATCCGACGAGCGCTCCGACCTTCAAGACCAAACGAGATGTTAAATGAAGCATATGGACTACATGTACGTGTCTCCTTGCTATGAGTCCTGAAAATAGCTCATATGCAAGGCGGTGGATGTACGCATACCGCAGTACACGGCCAATGGGACTCACGGTGCGCCACCTAGACAAATAGTCGCTCCCCTCCCTCTTCCAGCGCCTCCCTCTTTGTCTTCCCTCTACCTCCTTCCCCCTCACAAGTGCCATCTCTGGCCTGTATACCCACATCTGTGCCCCTCGCATACGCGCGGCCTGCCCCCTCGCATCCACACCGTCAGGTACCCTCATACCCTTCCCTAGTCTTGTGTATTTGAAAACTAGTACTTGACACTAAATGAATATTATACATTTTTCCTACAACATGCCGGATGTGTGATGATTGGGAACAACAGAGCTACCATGTACTATGGGGAGCTATATAAACTACGAGTCTACGGCGCTACGCGACTATGTAGCCGAGGCGTGTGACTACGTCAAACTATTTTAGGACTACAGAGTCTTGGCAGTCAGCTACAGTGTGCTATATTTTAGGGGGGTCGCAACAGCGCTACGCGAACTACCCCAGCTACATAGGGCTCTGTATTCATCCAAAATTTTCCTGATGTGATAAGCAGCGCTCCGTGATCTTCTATGCTAAAAGATTTCAGCCAGCGTCGCGTCCTAGGTTTCGGGACCGCTATACTTTCTACTACGACACTGTTGAGGAGAAATGGAGGCCGATCCCGGACGGCATGGAGCCAGTTATTGCGTCGCATGAGGATCGAACGACGGCCCGGAGGGCGACGGAACTATTGGGGTTAGTCGATTGATTCCACAGTTTCTCATTACGTGCACCTACAGTTCTCTTTTGTTGTTCATTAGTACCCCACTTATGTTTTATGCTCGGTCATGTTTTAGGCGACATCATGTTTTATGCACCACTTCTGTTTTTGCTCGATCATATTTTAGGCTACATCATGTTTTATGCACCATGTTTTATGCTCTATGTTTTCAAATAGTTGAAAGTGGGGGTAAGGCCTCAACAGATAAAACTGTGTGAGCCAAGTAGACTCCTTCAAATGAGCGATCAAAAATAAATAAATGAAAAAGACAGCAAAATAAGAATAAAATAACGGAAAAAGGAACGCAGTGGCCGGAATTGAACATACGCAGGGCTGGGTGATCGAGTTTTCCAACCGAAGGGAGGATATCCTGTTCAGCACAGCGGCCAATGGAAGCATTTGACAATGAATGGACAGGAATGGAACAAGAGTGCGTTGGACAGACATAATTTTATGAAGAGGGTAATCACAGCTATTTAAAGTGCTGAGATCAAACATTTTATAGGCAAATTTGTATTGTATCATATACCAATGTACTCTAAAACACACCAAATAAGGTTTATACTATTTTCTGATTTAATTTGATTTTGCTCCTTATCAGGTCCCATTCAATTCTGAGACAGATCTAGAGCCAAAACCCAGATTCAAACAAGACCCGGATCCGAAAAAAAAACTTCATTTTGAGCGGCATCGGTGAGACCTCTCAGCTGTTTTCTTTTTTGTAGAATACAAGCAGTGGCTGCTCGTATCCTAAAAGACGCCCCATCAAGGTATCAACATTATGTAAGGCTGTTTTTCCTAAACCCCCCGCCACTACTGTGCTCGAGTCAAGTTAGCTAACCACGTTGCCTCACTGTTTACTCGGCTCTGCAGACTTCCTCCCATGAATTCGGGCAGAAAATTTGGCTTAAATAATTACATAGCTTTACCAACAATGCCAATTGTCAGGGCAACACTTGCAAAGGAAAATAGAGGATATTTTTGAGGCAAGGTTCTCACTGACAAAAAAACATAAACGACTTTGCCCCATCAACCCTTGTATCTAATAATTTCAGATGGCAACTTGGCCATCATGAATCGCTGCAAGTTGTACGGCATGATTCTCACCATGGCATTTCGGGTATGTTTGCAATCTCAGTTGCTATAGAACTGGAGATGGGTATAGACCCATAAAGTTTACAAGATATGCCGTCGCTACGCTTCGGCAATGAGGCCAGAGCCGGAGATGAATTATCAAGGTCTGTAAGTATTTTACACCAGTATCTGTTCTCCTGTATGAACAGTAACGATACATGTATTACACTAATATCTGTGACCACGTCGGAGCGCACCCCAGTGGTGACAGGGATCAGGGGTAGTTCCAATCTGCCAGGTAGGAGCTGCAGTCATTGCTAATTTACACTGTATAAATGGCACTCTGCAGGATGGTTGCAAAGTATACTTGTGAGCAACTGTGGTTCAAATGTTTGAGGATGGATGGTGGAAGGCGGGATCAAGTTGATGTGGCATCCTGGTCGATGCAAAAACGTATCCAAACATTCGGCAGCTTGCAGTGGCCATTTAGTATACATCGAAGACTTACAATGATGCGGACTGGCCGTAAGTATCATCAAAACAATAGAGAGTCTATGTCCGAGAGGACAGATTTGGATTAAAAAATGTGCGGAGTTAGCTCTTTGATAGACGCTCTTCGTGTTTGATTATATTCCTGTCAGTATCAGCTGGTAGGGAGCTTCGTGAGAGAATGGAATGCAATCCATGGACTCGGAGCAATGATGTGAAGTGCTTAGAGCATTACGTGGTGGAAATGCGAAGGACGTGGATTGAATCGCAATCAAAAGGGAAAGGACCCCAGAAAATTTCAGGGACGTGGAGCAGCCTGTGAAACCCGAAAGGAGAGATTAAAGAACCAAGCGCTGACCGGAACTTGAGTTCCGTCGGAATTTGCCGTCAAAGGTTTCAGGGACTTAGGGTCGTGACGTTATTGGCGCCAAGAAAATAGCGGAAGAATGTGAAGATGCCGATGGGAACTGAGCTCTGTTGAAATGAGCTGCCAGTCGGTCTCAGATGTCCACAGAGTCCAATATAATTGTGTCAGAGAGGTTACGGAAGCAAGAGGGACATGGCAGTGGCCGGTCCAGATCGGCTGTGTCGGCAAATGCCAGCAAAATTGGTGGCGTGAGTCCAGATCCGAGGGTGAAAACGGATCCCGTGGGTATGCCCTAGAAAGTAAGGTGGGAATTCTCATTGGATTAAACTTTCATATCAGGGCGAGCGGCGTGAGATGGCGAATAAGACCCTCCGAGATTACTCAGGCAGAACGAAGAGCCGCAAGGGTCGAGGGATATAGAGCGTATAGGAATGACGCTAGAAGCCATTGTGCAAGCACCGTTTAAGCTACAGCTTTTCTTACATTACCGGATTTCGCTATCCAGCGGTGCCAGACGCGTACAGTCTACGCAGTTTGTTAATCCTGTCGCTTCGACCCTGACAGAGAAAGAGCGTAGCAAGCGTCGTGATGAGAAGCGAGTCAATTTATCAGTGAAGGTGATCTCATATTCTTCGCAGCCCTTGAGTCTTGTCGGACATTCGCGCTTGAATTCGGAGTCAAAATCATTAAATTTTAGGACAGAGGTTATACAACATCAGAGGAGAGGCTTCGGACTACCAAAGCAGGACTGGAATGAAGAAGAATTACTGCTTAGTTTTCTTCACATTGGATTTAATAGGGGTTTGTTTCTTCGCCAACGTCGGCATCATGATCTTCTGGCGGAGGAGAAAGGGTGGTACCCGGGGCGCGACGTTTCTTCAAAACTGAATAATGTCAGAGATCATATCCATTCTGAAGAACTGATGACTTACCGTGTTTCATGACGATGGCCATGGACCCCCGACAGCAGGAGGACTATCAGGGGAAAATCAGCTCGAAACAGTGGTTAAGACACGAAGAGGACATCACCGAACGAAATATTGCTGGCAACGTGCACTCCCACACCAGTAACAGCCGAACCTGTAGGAATAATCTCAGTCGCAGGGGTGGAGGTTAAACCAATACTGACGTAGCGAGGGTGGCGGGGGTCGTCGGATAGTCATTGGTTGACACAGTGTGAAAGAACATGAGGACCGGGGCCGAGCATGATGTGCTAATATCGCAATGTGGGTGAGCCCGGAGTCTGAAAAACCGTTGCAATTCCAAGGAATTCGGCACAGCACTATGCACGGGCCCTGAACAGGAACATTGGCCCAGCATCTCTTGCCAGATAGACACATCTGGAACGTCGTTTAAATTCAAATAATTTCATGAACATGTTTAGAACGTACCGAACGGTCGAGGTTTTCGGAACGCCGCTGACACCCTCGAAAGTGGTGACACTGAACAAATTGGCATGATCGGTGAGAATTAGGGCGGTGCGGCTCTGTGGAACGTGTCTGAGGTCATTAGACTGGTGATCGACGAAGGGAATCTAAAATAATGAATTCAGTGCTAGCCAAGATGAACATAAGCGCTTATCCGGGGCGCACCTGGGCCTGATGCTGCACTGGATGGGGTCGAATTGAACATTTTTGTCCTCCATTTATGACCCACACATACCTGGTGCGATCAGCCCATGTAAAATTGAGCCCCTGGCAGTGGGCAAGGACGACAGGTGGGGATGATGGGGGAGTGAAGGAAGGAAGCAGAACGTCTCTTGTATGGTCTTTGAGCGGTGGAGCTCGCCGGCATATGGTTTCGTCCGAAGGAGTTGCACGTAATGATAACGGCAGCACAGAAACGGTAAGGTTGAAGTTAATTTGTGATGTTGAGAAGTAAACGTGAGAGACAAACCTTGAAGCGACCGAGACAACGGAATTTGGAGTGAGAAGTCAGCTGGATGGGAAAGAAACGATAAATCCAGGTGATGGGCAAATAGATGCAATCTGATTCGAGACATCTCTTTAATATACAAAGTATTCTCACCATGGCATTTCGGGTATGTTTGCAATCTCAGTTGCTATAGAACTGGAGATGGGTATAGACCCATAAAGTTTATGTGCTGAAGTACCGGAGAAAAAAATCATGATGCAAGGTGAATGCGGAATATTTAGCAGTGTCGGGTCAGGCCAGTCTATACTTCGTATATTAAAGAGATCCCCTGAATCAGATTGTACATGTTTGCGTTGTTCCGACAATACCCCTTTGCGACTAGCCTGTTTTCGATTTATTTCGCATCCTGCCCCCGAGCGCTCGCAAATTCCCGACGTTTAATTTAACCTCTTTGTACTCACTGGGCGCCCGAAGCCCGTCGAAGCCCCAAAGATGAGGTTCGCCAACTGACCTGAGCATCAAATTGCTCGTGCGTATGGTTACATCCTTCTTTTTCTCCCACTTTCTGCCCAGCAGCTCCCGTATGTCTATCCCATTTCCGCTTTCATTTCCCGGGTCTGCAAGCTAAAAAGTACATCAGAAATTAACCTTGGTCCAGGGATTTGGACGCTCCACAACGTTATTTCCGTACAAAAACAAACTGAGAGCGAAGAACACCACTTTCGTCTGATAAGAATCCATTCCCTCCCACGCGCACAGCCCACACGGAAACATCCCGGCCGCTCGAGCCCCGCTCAAAAGGACGAAGCTACGTAAAAACCTGTCGCCTATTCTTCCCTCCGCTCTCCCTCATCAAGCTTCACTCACTGGCACTCAACGCTGACTGCGGTCCTCGGTGCTTTGAACATCATCAAGCTGTTGGCTGGTCCTCAAGTCTCACTCACCTTCAAGCCCCGGACCGCAACACGGGAGCCGCAAGTCCACTCAAATCATCCTCATCAACAGCATCAATTAACTCAAGCCCACTCCTCCCGGCCACAATATGCAACTGCAAGTCGCGTCAAGCCAATCAACTCAAGCTCATAGCTCTTTTCTCCGTTATTTCCAAAAGACCTCAACTCCATGTGTTTTTTCTGGCACATACGCAACTAGGCAATCATCAGTCGCTTCTGCCACTGTATCTGGACGTTGAAGCCTAGCACCAAATTCGAGTCTTCGCTTCACCCGCAAGGACGTGAAGGGCTAGGCCAGCTTGCCTCCTGGTGCGTCTTGGTCTGTAGATATAGCTGTCCAGTCTGACCGTCTCGCGCAGTTTGTTCCCCGACTTTGCCCGTGGCGCATGGAACGAGACATCGGTGCGCTCTTTCCATTACATTGATCCTCCTCCCTGATTTTAGTCGTCCCACCCTAAGCTCACGTCGGCCACGTCACACGACGTATCCTCCACACGCAGAGGGCCACGACGAGACAACCGATGGAAAAGGAGGAGGATGGGCTGGGTACGACACTTTCGTGGTACGTGGTTCTCCCCCAGATCTAATTCCTTCCAGGCCTACTGTACTTGCACGCTTGAAGCCTGCGTTCTCTCCTCATCCGCAGCGCACCCTCCCCGCCCTTCGCACGACGTGTCCATGCGAGTATCGCACTAAACTGCACCCATCGCCGTACACATCACTCGGACGAACACGACGGACGTGGAGCTTGCACTGCGTGCCCTCGCACCCTCTGCGTTGCACATATCGCGTCGCAATCGTCGACATGTCCCTCAGCCGGTCGCTGGGCTACGGCCAATTGGGTCATGCAAGCCTTCACCGTCCGAGTGTGTTACAGTTCGAGTTTCCTTCAGAGGTACGCACAGACATTTCATCGCGCCGCGAACACGTAACACTATGTAATTACGCAGTGCAGGTCTTATTTCGTTACACGACACGCACGACGCGTGAAGTTGGGGGCGGTCTTCTTGCAGATGACCGAAGCGAAGGGTGGGATGGGACAATGGGACGATGTTGTGCTCCTCAATTCTCATTTCACCCAATGACATGAGAATCTATAAAATGTAGTACATCGCTTTTGGTTTAGAAATTTGGCTTTCGCATGCATCAAAGCCTGTGTATTTTTCTCGGAATCTCGATCACACCGTAAGTTGAGAGATGAAAAGACATGCCCGAAGTGTGTTCCTGTTGCTAGAGCCGGAGCGAAGCGACGGCATGTCTTGTTGTCACTAATGACTAATGGGGATATACACTTCAGACAGACAGACATGCCGATTTTACAAAGAGGTAGACTTGCAAGGACTAGTAATAATCTGACGAAAAAAAAGAGACTTGCGTCCACAAGAAATCAAACAAGTGCATTTGCCACCAAAAACATGGATATTTATACCTACAATGCTTTCTAGAGCGATTATTCTAGGCTGGAGTAACTACTCGACGCCTCTGACCAGTATCAGGCGGTATTGGAGTTGGCGAAGATTGGCTCATCATTCTCCCCATCTCAGTCTGAAGAGCTGTCACCTCGTGTCCTGTGCAACCTGCTCATTCCCATTCCGACCCTGTGAGGGAGGCATGGGGCATGTATCATTGATGTGTGGTGGGTTAGACGTCACTATGCTCTGGCATCACCGGCATTTTTTGAATCTAGGTCAAACTCGAAAAGCGGCCAAATAAGTTTAGGCACTGTGCAATACAGCTGCTCCATCAAAAATTCTGAAAATGTTTTCGGATACACTTTAGGTTATATACTGTATAAGTTTGAATTTATCTCAAATTTGTTGTATTGTTGAAACCACATTCCCCAACTTTGCACATTTGCGGTATTCACCAATTCCATGCGATAAAGTCCACGGTTCCCGCTTTTGTGAGATTTCACATTTGAAGGCTTATAGTGTGGGAAACTACAATTTTAGATATTTTGTTGTGCGTGGGATTAAATATGCATTGGGACACTCATACAATAAAAGGGCCAGCATGTCTTTTATATGGTCCCTGCCACATTTTATAGCGGAAGCATGCATGGGAAGGACCACACCTTCTGTATGTGGTAAGTATAGCCATGAAATGGGAAAGACCATACCTTCCGTATATGGCAGGTATGGTACTTCCCAGTCGTGAAATGGGAAGGACCATACCTTCTGTATATGGCAGGTGTGGTACTTCCCAGTCGTGAGAATGGGAAGGACCATGATACATAAATGGCAGGTATAGTAAGTATAGCCATTCCCAGTCATGAAATGGGAAGGACCATACCTTCCGTATACGGAAGGTATGGTACTTCCGGATCGTGAAAATGGGAAGGACCATGCTACTACCGTAAATGGCAGGTATGGTCCTTCCCAGTTGTGAAAATGGGAAGGACCATGATAATACCATAAAAGGCAGGTGTGGTCATTCCCAATTGCACCAGGGACTGCCCACACAGCCTTCGCATACCTGCCATATATGGTAGGTATGGTCATTCCCAGGTGCAACTGGGAATGGCCATGCTGCCCATGTGCATTTACCTTATATAGTAGGTGTGGTCGCTCCCAATAGTACCATAAATGGCAGGTGTGGTCATTCCCATTTGGCCCAGGGACTGCCCACACAGCCTTCGCATACCTGCCATATATGGTAGGTGTGGTCATTCCCAGGTGCGACTGGGAATGCCCATGCTGCCCATGTGCATTTACCTTATATGGTAGGTGTAGTCATTCCGATAATGCATGTGGGATGTCCCACGTGAGCCTAATCTGGGAGTTCCCAGATGCAAATGGGGTGTCCCACAAGCAATTGTTTACGATGGGAATGCCCTGCTGTGGATGGGAATGCCCTTGCTGTGATGGGAAGGACCCTTTATGCATGGGAACTACCAGTTTTAATTGGGATGTTCCAGATGGGCTATCAGACATCATCAAGCAATGTCCTGGTCCACAAAAAAATATGTACAGATACAGTGTATATGCACTATTCTCCAGCATTATGTATACCATACATGTCTGGTGAATATGCAAGTCTATGGAACCATGTAAGCCTACATTTTCAACTAAAGCAGCTGTTGAATTTGGTCACATCTCAACTGAGCCACAGATTTATTATTCTTTCGATGCAGAAATGAGCTCAAAACATACCAGGGTTGATTGTTGAAATTCAGCCATATGCTAGCCTATACTGCAGCCTTGATGAGGTACAATACACCTTGTACAACAAGGTATCAGCCTGAATAGATAGCATACCCCATGCTGAAGCCCCAGTGTATACTGTGCATCGGGACCCAAGGCATGCACCTGCATGAGGTATGGAACACTCCCCTGTCCCCTAAGGTTCGAGGCTGGATAGATTGCATAGCCCATCATACCAACCTCTACTGCAAGCCACTATGCAAGGATTAGCCTGGATGAAACATGATCCTGTCAGCCTGTATGCCAAGGTATGAGGCCGGATAGTGTAGCCCATATCCCATCCATTCCCCAAGCTACAAGCCAAAATTGTATACATGTCCCTGTGCCCCAAATTGTAACCCCATCTATGCCCTGCAGGCTATCACAGACTACATACAGCCTGAACAGCAAGCTTATATGTGCCCCATGCTACTAATGCTAGCCCATACAAGCAGGGGGGGGGCATTTAACTGGGCTGCATAAATGTTAAATATTATTGTATCTAACACCCTCTGCAGGCTAAGGCATGCAAGGGCTTTCTGATCAGCCTACTTGCAGCCCAATACGTGTGGGATCTGTGATGTGACCCCCAGGAACGTACCACATCAAATGTGGGAAGCCCAAATTCGCAATATGGGAAGCCCAGACATACACACCTGGGCATCCCACACACTTCCAACATCACTGTGGTCCTTCCCACCATATATGGGAACCTCAGCCAAATCTATCACCCATAGGACCCATTATGTATTGGGACCAGTTAGACCCTATGGGTCTGGGAAAAGGGTTGACTGAAGTGTCAGCAGCTGTATCAAGAATGACAGCAGTGTCGATGTCCTCGTCGTCGGAGTCGGAAGCATCCCCACTGACAAGTTCCTCCGATAGAAGTCGTTTACGTGCTTTTTTGGCCCGTGTAGGATCTGGATCCCGTCCACGAAACAGGTCGGGCATATGTCGGTTCCGTTTGACGACAAGACCACTCTTCGAAGGCATGTCGCCTACTCTGTACGGAATATGGCCACCAAGGGATTATCTATGCCACGGTAAAGGCACTAAAATATTTTGTGATTAAATGTCGGCCAAGGCGATAAGTGTTTAATACAGTACATTGTATGGGTGGTTTCTCAACCTCGGGCACAATGGACCGCAATTTGTTGCAGAAGGACTCTCACGATGTGTGGTTCGGACACACCTGCCGACGTACAAAAAGGGGAAGACCTTGCCAGATCTTGGCTTGTTAATAAACAAAATCATATGAACGATCCAAAAACTTACCGCGTATATCATAAGTCCATGAGTATCCGGGATGGCATCAGCGTCTCCCTCTTTATAAAATTGAGCCTTCCGTCTGTCTGAAGCTGTATCTCCATATGGTTAAATTGCGTCACATGACCGAAGGATGGCAGATTAGCGCCATCCAACGGCATGCCGATCATTATATTCATCTCCGCTCGTCTGCCGACCAGCGGACTCCGGAGAAGACCGAGAAATGCTTGATGGGTGGCTCTAGTCGAAATGCCGCTTTAGACGGATCAACTTTGACCTTATTCAATTCACAGACACATGGTCTGCTCTCCTCGGTTTCGCATGTATTCACTAGAGTTGCAGTCCGAGTCGTTGTTTACTCTCCAGCTTTACCCGTTTTGAGCCTGCGAGTTGCAGAACATGGCAAAGAATTTGCTCAGGCTGCTCTACTTAGCTACTAAAAGTCACAAGCAAAGAAGGTAAGCAAGTGGGAGCCGGCGCAAAGCGCCGGCGACCGCTTGTAGTCCTTTAGATCGGTTGCCCATCGTGCTAGATGACCTCTGCTAACATCCGCTTTATTCAGGGACCTCGCATGCTCTAGAAGTGCTGATTCCCGGCTAGTAGAGGCGGCACACTCCGATGCAGACATATTACACCAGAGTCCGATCACCAGCAAGACATTGGATCCATAGAGCACAACAGCCATAGCGATGAAGAGCCCGATGTAGTAGGGAAAGAAATAACCCGCTTCCAGGATTTCGGGCATGCTGGAGATGGAGATGAAGACAAAGAGTGCACTGTAGTCAACCTTGAGGAGTTCAGGATACAATGCTTGTCTCGGTTAGGGACTCCGCTCGTCCAACCACGAGGTTGCTCATAGCCGGTCCTAATATTATGTCAATCAGTCTTCTTGTAGTGTGCCCTCTCTTTTGTCCCCCACTCACGTCGTCGCAACGTTGGAGGGCGTAATGTAAGCTTCCTGCTATTTCAGATGATGATGAAGTCGGTGAGTCAGTTCTGCAATTCCATGCTCAACACGATAACTGAGATCCCAATTACTTATATTTTTTCTAGTGAATGCTGCGGTTGCTCCTTTGTCCTGTTCATCCATCGCCTCCTCCTCGACTGCCTCCGCAGTCTTGGGGTACCCAGCTGTCCCCATATTCGAGTCTGGCGCTCGGATTCAACGTTCCCGACCCTTGCGTGCAGCAGAACTCATGGTTAATGGTGTTACGATATCTGGTGTCAGATCCTGCGCAGACGATTCATTCAAGTGCGCGATCTGTTGGGGTTTGAAATCACACCCGGTCGTGTACGAGTTGTTCTTCATTATTAGCTTAAAAGAAATTAACGGTTCAACAGAACTACAGTTGGGACCAGATCGTCGTCCGAGGGGGGAGGAGGTCGAAAGGCCGCTGCTCCCATACTCCTCTGGTACAAGGTGAGGACAAGGGAATCACCGCCTTGGAAACGTAAGTGGTGATAACAGTTTATCAGTGGCGCTCGCACCAAGTAAACGGTCTACGACATTGGGCGCATGGTTGATGTAGCATGTCCCAGGGCGGTACAGATCAAGCGGACCGCGGGTCGTGAGTGCCGAACTGGTCTGCGGTGATGGATAAGGAGCGCCCGAGTCGGTTACGAGGTCAGGGAGCGAGTCGGGATAGTCGGAGGTGGCATCGTCCTCGATGTGGTGCGGGAGGCCGAAGGCTTGTCCTTGGTAGGTGTAGGAATTGTGGCAAGGGACACGAGGATGCGAAGCGCAATGGTGAGACATTTTGGTGAGAGAAGAGACGTAAGTGGGGAATAGATTGAGCGCAACCAGGCGTTGGAGAACCCGACGTAAATCGTAAACGTTATAAATATGCGTCCAGCGTGGAGTAGCCGAGTAAGGAAAATCCGAAATGGAAGCTCTCGCACCTAAGATTCTTGGTGCGATTCCACCTTTTTCAAATTCAGCCAGTCTTCTAGAATGGCTGGAGCATTACGCAGCGCTCTTCTTGTCAGCCACTCATCATCTTCGGGACCGAATCCTTCCCATTGTACCTTGAATTGCTGTACTCGCCGACCGCGGACCTTTCTCCATCGTTCTGCAAGTATGCGCTCGACATTAACCTCGGGTTTCACGTCGAAGTCGTCACGATTAAGAGATTTCGTAGGTCTGTCGGCAGCAAGGTCCTCCGGCGACTTGTGGTATGATTCTAGATGAGCAATATTCAGAACGGGATGAATTCCGTATGATACGGGCAGGCGGAGTTGGTACGTCACAGGGGAAAGCTTGCGAATTATTTCAAATGGGCCATCATATCTCATCAGAAGCTTCTTGCCGCGTCCTTTCTCTTCACGAAGGAGATTTAGCGAGTGCGGATTGAGAACCACAAAATCACCTTCCTCAAATTCGGTTGTGAGGCGGCCACTGTTGTACGCACGCCTCTGAAAGACTTGAGCAAGAAGGAGCGCCTCCTTGGCGCGGCTGCGGTAAGTTTCAAATTCGTCGGCGAAAGTTTGTGCTTTATCATTAATTACCAATTCACTTCCCCCCCCAGTTTCGTCGACGGGCCGCAAGATCGCATCACCAGGTGATAAAATGGAAGCACCAGTTACGGGCTGATATCCGTAGAGAAGGTATGCCGGAGAAAAACCAGAGCTGGAATGGGGAGTTGTGTTATAGGATAGCGCGAGAGCATCGAGATGTCTTGACCAGTCGTCACGCGAGGGACCAACGTAAGCACGCAGCGCTATTTCTAATGTTTGATTGAGAATCTCGGTTTGTCCATCCGCCTGCGGGTGATAAGCCGTTGTAAGTGCACGTTTCATACCCATCAAACGGCAGATTTCAGCCCAGAAATCGTTGCGCCAGCGCGTATCGCGATCACTGATTACCTGGCGGGTAAGTCCGAAGTGAGTAACCACATGCTTGAAAAATAATTCAGCCGTCTCCACTTCGGAAATTTTGGTGGAGCAGGCAATGAAAATCCCATATTTTGTTAATTTATCGACAATGACCAGCACGTTGTCGAAGGCATCGGATACAGGTAGCTCGGGAATGAAATCCATTGAAATGACTTCGAATGGCCGAGTTGGAATGGGAATGGGTTGGAGTAGGCCGATTCCGGCGTGTCGACGAGGCTTGCTTTTTTGACAGATGTCACAAGTCGAAGTATACCTCTTCAAGTCTCGCGACATTTTTGGCCAGTAGTATGTTGTAGCTAGGCGATTATAGCAACGATGATAACCAGCGTGAGCGGCTTCCGAAGGAGTGTCGTGTATTTCAGCCATCACTGATTTGCGATATTTTGAGGGTACGCACAAACGACTTAATCCACGCCAATCTTCAAAGAAGATCAATCCATTATCGCCGTAATGATATTGAGGGTAGCGAGGATTGGACCAGTCCTTTTCCGTCTTCCACCCATCGAGTACCTGTACGAAATGGGGATCCTCCCGATAAGCGGCTGCCCAGTCTTGAATTTCCTCTTTTGAAATACCTATAAGCACCGCATAAGCCCGCGCGGTGGTGTATAGTGAGGTAATAGATTCGTCATGGTCTAAGGAAATTTCTCCAACCGTTACTGTATCTGCATCGCCATTTTCCTGCTCCGAGCGCACAAATCTAGTGGCCATAGTGAGTAATTTTTCCTCTACGCGGGGTCCCAAATCCTCATACATATTCTTGAGTGGGTCCTCCGACAAGTTCAACATAGGGATGTGTTCTGTGCTGGGACTGTCCTGGAGTGGAACGCGACGGCGAAGGCGAGAGATAGGATCAACGTTGGAGTGAACGCGGCCCGCGCGATGCACGATTTTCAAGCCGGGATAGGCCGAAAATATCGTACCCCACGTCAGAAGTCGGCGGTTGACATTCTGAAATGTACGGCTCCACGTTAATGCGGCATGATCAGTAATTGCGACTACAGTTTCACCTTCCAGAAAAGGCTGAAACTTGATGAGCGCCTCCTTGAGGGCTAGAGCTTCGCGCTCTGTCGGGGAATAATTATGCTCCGGTGATTTGAGTACACGGGACCAGTAGCAGATGACGCGCTCGATGTGAACGACCGTATCTTCAAATTTGTTGGCCCATGGACCCGGTGTAGGGACGTCGTCAATGCCCTTAATTATTGTTACCAGAGTGGGGACGTCCTCACCATTTTTATGAGCACGTTCCAGCCGCTCGTAAAGGCGGGTGCCCCGTAAATCTTGAATTTGTACAGGCTGAATCTGTTGCAAAATTCCAGCAAGTCCGTAATCGCATGCATCAGTATACACACGGTAGGGCCTACCCGGAATCGCATATCCACGCACCGGGGCATTCGTCAGAACTTCTTTAGCGAGATCGAATGCTTCTTGGTGTACGGCGCCACATTCCCACTTTGCGCCCTTCTTGAGAAGCTCGAAAAGCGGTTGTGAAATCCACGAAAAGAACGGGATGTACGATGAGAAATAAACCATCATACCTAGATAATGTTGCAGTTCGTGTGAGTTGCGTGGTTCATCCAATTGTAGAATCGCGTCAACCTTCTCCTTGTGCGTTGAAAGACCGAGACGCGAGACCTTTTGACCGAGTAAGAGTAGAGACTGATACGCCAAATGGCATTTTGGAGGGGAAAGGGTAAGGTTGGCATCCGCGATGGCGCTGAAGACAAGGTCGAGATGTTTAACGTGATCCTCGAAGGTGAGTGAGAAGATGACTATGTCATTCATGTAAACGAGTGCAAATAACCAGAGAAACGGCGCGAGTACCGTTTGCATAACCCGTTGGAACACGCTTGGGCCGTTACGATACCCAAAAGGCATTCTAGCGAATTGAAAGAGTCCGCGATGCGTTCGAAAAGCCAGCTTCTCGCGCGATTCCGGCGCTACAGTGAGCTGGGTGAATCCAGCGAGCGCATCGAGTGTGGTGAGCCATTGAGAACCGGATAGAGCTTGGAGGATGTCGTCCTGTCGAGGAAGGGGAAACTCGTCCGCTACAACGAGTTCATTTAATTTTCGCAGGTCAATGACCATGCGTGGCTTACTGTTTCGGTAAACAATAAAAACAGGCGCAGCCCATGGGCTTTTTGAGGGCTCTATAACACCAAGCTTCAGCCAGGAATCCATCTGTTTTTCAATAACTTCACGGTTAGCTGGGGAAACGGGAAATGGAGGAAGAGATACCGGATCTGCACCTGGCTTCATCGGAATCTCTACCTTTGTCTCGTAGCTACCCAGCCTTCCGTCAAGACCAAATGCTGAGCTGTTGCGTCGAACCACTTCTTCAAGCTTCTTGCGTTGCTCCGCTGTCACACCTGGGGAAATGTCGATCTCATCCAGCAAACGATCTGAGCTTACTGGATCCCCGGGTGCTTCCGCAGTTTTGGGACCACCCTCAAGAGGCTCCTCTGCGAGGGGGTCATCGGGTTCCGTCTCGTTCTTCTGTGCCTTTGAGGCGATCTTCGTTTCTGAGCGCACTGTGGTGGTAATTGAAGAGTCGCGTTTGACATGAAGAGTCGCGTTTGACAGGCACAGCCTCCGGCGAAGATCTCGCTTGCTCGGACCGGCCATCAGTCTGCATTTTGCTTCCGTCCACCACTTCCGTTTCACCTTGCTGCTCAGCAACAAGTGTACGGATGAGGTGAGCATGAGCATTTATCTTCTGCTGCTGCTCTTTGCTGTACTTATTCATCTTGTCCAGCCAAGCAAGGGTGCACCGGCATTCAAAAAAACGATCTAGGGTCGATTTTTTTTTTGGGAGAGGCGACCTTGGACTAACTAACTACGTAAGCGTCCCCATTAGGGAATTCTGTCACGTGTTTTAGTTGCCGGTGTGTTAGAAC
Organism: Mycena capillaripes; assembly: GCA_029204075.1. NCBI lineage: Eukaryota > Fungi > Basidiomycota > Agaricomycetes > Agaricales > Mycenaceae > Mycena > Mycena capillaripes. The sequence goes on from JARHKZ010000049.1 coordinate 262,543, forward strand.
CGTGTAAAAGACGCGTCGGGGCGCGTTAGAAGCCCCAGAACATAGATAGATGGGATACATAGGTGTATTAATTCATCTAGAAGGTTCAAATTTTATTCTAACCCCGCCGTGGACGTTTATGACGTGGGGTATCTTCAAATGCATTTAAGCAGGCCGGACGCATTCAAGTTTTTGAAGCAACGTATACATTCCGACGCAGGTGAGACGAATACGTTATGGAAGATAAGAAAAAATCGCTCAGTGATCGACAATCAAACTGGTTTGCCAAACAAGACAAGCGCTGGCGCCGACGTCTCCATTTACACGCCGGGGCTCAGGTTACAACTTAAGGCTCCAATAGTTTTCGTTTGCAAACGTTTAAAACGATTAAAATCGTATTTATTTTCGTTTAGTTTGTGGGCCCAGGTAAACAGTTCGCAAACGGTTTTTATACGGTTAAACGATTAATTTCTTTCAGGTTTAACGAGCGAACGCTGCGAAAACAATCAGAGAGTTAGTTCTGATTCTATCAACGTCAACTCGGCAGAACACGACGGATTTTTCCGATATGATGTGCTTGCTCTCATCTCTGCACTCGGTTTCTTCAATGGCCGGAATATCATACGCTCAAATGGCGCGATATTGCAGCGTGTCACTTAAATCATCCTGGCTCATCCTGGCTGGGCTTAAAACAGGGTAACACCTCTGTGACCCGATGACTCTGTGCCGAGCGGCGCAATGAGCGAGCTCGACCAATTCTTTGCAACGTTTCGGACCTACTAGTATGGCCGTGGGGATCACCAACAACCCTTGTTGTGGTAGATCAGTTGGTTACTTATGCGCAAAACCTTAATTTATGCGCTGCAAAAAAATACCCTTTATAAACGGTTTAAACGGTTTTTTAAAACGTTTGTTTTCGTTTTCGTTTGGTTTGCCCATTTGCGCAAACGAAAACGAAATGGTTGGAGCCTTATTACAACTTCAAAGCTTCACAAAAAGCATTAATCAGCCTACTTTGGTCAAAAAAAATTGGCACCCAATTTTTTTTTTTTCTGGCCTCACGGCCGGACTAACTAACCAACCCTAGGTCGCCGGTTTGAATGCCGGCGCACCCTTGCAGCCAAGTGCGAGGGTTTCGAGCAGTACCAACGACCTGGCCTGGTGAGATAACCACAGGCATCTTGGAAAAGTTAGCCACATGAAGAACAGGTTTATCCTTCGAGATGAGTGTATCTGCGGCACCATAAAAATCGTCTTCGTTGCCGTTGGAGGCTATCTTCCTTTCCACAAAGACTGAATCTCGGCCTTTAGGAAAATGTGCTCCTACAGATATAAGCTTGCTCGATTCCGGTGGAATGACAGTTCGATCAAGTGCCCAGACTTCTCCGTTTCTCTGCCGGAGGTAATCCCGGCGCTTCAGCTTTTGATTGCGACGATGTATCCCTTTAGCTTGACCACGCTGCTTGACTTCAGCCTGTACTTTCACCTTGAAGGCATGGCCCTCGTCATCGATCAAGCTTGGGGATGTGGAAGATTCAACCTTTAATTGTCGTCCGGAGTTCCCGAATTGCAAGTAAGTTTCTCCTTCATTTCGAATGATTGATATGGAGTACTGATCTGCGAAGTCGTTACCTAGGATAAATGGAGTCGACATTCCATTGACTACGTATGCCTCCACCGTCAACTTCACTGGTCCGTCGTCTGTGAGGAAGAACAAATCGAGGATAACATACCCAGATATGGACGCGTGTCCCGTTACCTGAATAAGCTTTACATCGTGTCCCGCCTTCACCTTCGGCGGATTGGTGAGAGTTTCGAGTGCTTTGCGCGAAATTAATGTTATGTCAGATCCCGAGTCAACAATAATTCGTATGAGATCCGTTTCCAGGCCCCCAATCGTCGCTGTAGCCTCAGTTGCAAGTGAGCCGAGGAACGAAGAGCCTGGCGGCCTGGCCATATATTTTCGCAGCTCAATTAAAGGCTGTGTATGTGCCGCTGTGTGCACAACTCGGTAGTTTTCGGCTTTGATTTCTCGTGCAAGGCGACGTCTCGACTTTCTGTTAAGTGCCGGCTTCGAATGAAAGCTCGAGCAAGAAGTTTCGCTGGTTGGTGCTTCGCTTACCGTGTCAGGTGCGTCCGAATCGAATTGGATCTCCGAAGAAACCGTCTCAGTACTCCCCCCCAGGGCTGAAGTGATCTCCACATCGTTGGATGCGGCTTCAGTAGTCTGAAGGGGGCTCTCAAAACCCTGTTCCGGTTCATTAGCTGAGTTGTTATCGTTCTCTTCATCACTTTCAAGCCCATAGTAAAGCTCATTGTATTCATCTTGCGCATTAGAGTCCTCGCTGGTAGCAGAAGCGAGATTAGCGCGTGCAGCACGGTTTCCTTTGAAGGCATGCTTGCACTCGTTGTCCCAATGCTTACCGCTTCCACAGTGACGGCAAGGACGCGCACCTTTTGACTCAGGTGTAGCGCAACTCGAGACATTCTTGTCATCCTTGGGGAACTTTGGCACAGGTAGGCTTGAAGACCAGCCAACCAGGTTCACGCGAGGAGATCGAAACTGGTTACGATTCTCGTTGCGATTATCATACTCGCGGTATGGTTTCTCCCTTTCCTTGGCATCGAGTCTCATTAAAGCTTCTTCGTGGAAACGAATAGCGGACTGAAACTCTACCACATCCTGATACAATTGTGTAGTCAGAATTGTGTTCCAAAGAGTAGGTGCGCCATCCATTACGTGCAGAATGATTTCGGAATCGCTCAACGTATACACAGTGTTAAGCAGGTCAGTCTTCCGAATGAAGTATTGAGTCGGCCTCTCACGACCGTGTCCAGCTTCACGGTATGAAGCCTGGTTGGCGCGTGAGCGTTGGCGATCGAGCCAATTGCGATTCATCCAGTACGTCATGAATGCAGTGCGTAGCGTATCCCAATTTGCCTCAATTGTACTGCGATAGGTTTTTGGCAGTGACCAGTACCAGGTTTCTGCGTCGCCTTCGAGTCGCCGCGGAGCAATTCTACCAAGTTGGCGCCAAACGATTTTAGACTCACGTGCAAGGTCATTGACCTTCAAAATCCAACGCACAATTGTATCGACGTTTCCGTCCCACTTAGGTACGTTTTCGGCTTTCAACTTGAATTCGAAATGTGGTTCCCGGGTGTCAATCGGACCGTAAACACCCGCGCCACTTGATACAGGTGGTGCTGTGTTGTTCCGAGGTGGTCGCGGTGGAGGCCCGGGAGGTCCGCGATTTGGAGGGCGAGCAGGTCCGTCATCCGGATCGCTGTCGTCTGGGTCACGTCCTGGATGCCCGGCAGACGGCTGCTGCTGCCGAGGGGGCGTAGAACCGAAGGGGTTAGTAGCATACGATGCAAAACCACCACTCGCACGGCGAGGTGCACGGTGAGAACCTATTTCTCCTTGGTGGTTCATGCGGCGCATCTGCTCAGCCTCTTCAGGTTCCATCGCTGGAATTCGGACAGAAGTCTCACGCTCAAAAAGTGGTTCCATTGGTTCCAAAAGCTCTGAGATTCGCCTATTACTTCTCGGCAAGCCGGTAGGAATAACAGGATTTGCAAGCCCTACGCTTGTATCACGGGTAAGTGGATAATGGGTAGACTCGTCATAAGCTGACTGCCAGTGTCGAGGTATGCGTGGTGGGGTTGAGACCATTCTTGGTGCTCCATAAATATCGAAGCCGCCTCGAGAGTCTCGAAGTTCACCAGCAGTTGGAGACTCAGGCTTCACGGTGGTATTACCCTGGGAAGAATAAATCCGGGATGCTGCTTCCGCGATCTCGGTGTCACGATCTCGCGGTAAGTGAGTTTTAAAATCATGATACTTATTTAAAAGCATCAAAAAGTTCTCAACCTCCACTCTGAAGCAGACCCCAAGTATCTCGAAGTCATTCGGATGATAAACGTCCAGAATGTCATCACGATCGCCCCACTGAGGCAATGCCGGTGGAGTCTTCCCTTCAATCAAGAAAGATTGTTCCGATTCCCGTCTCATAGTGTCCATAGCGCGAAGTAAAACACGGTAATTCGTTTTGCGAACACGATACACAAAAGCACTGCTTACTAGGGTCAACCGTTCCAGGTCTCGCAACGTTTGGTTGAGAAGTTCCCACTGTTTAGGAAATTCTTCTCTAGCTGCAGAACGAGAAAGTTTCAACCCCTGATGCAAGAAACCCTTATTAATTGCGTGGGCTCCAAGGTTAATCGCTTCCGAACTCCGTGCAAGGACTTCCGTGTTGTTGCCGATGCGGCCCAATGGACGAAGCGTGGGGAGATCAATTGTGACCTCCAACGGTGGGTCTTCGTTGAGCTCTTCATCATCAACCGCATCTCCTAATTTGGTGAGAGGTTGCAGCTGCAGCTCATCGTCCGTAGTAGGTTGAGCTGGATGCGATGTCAATGGTGTGCCAGAGCGACTTGAAGACAAATGTGGCGGAAGGCTGCGTTCACGAGACGGAGAGGGAGATCGGGATGCGGGGAGTCGACCGGTGACGGTAGTAGACATGGAAAATGGAATCAACAGTTAATGCAAACGTACCTGTTTAAGCAAGAAGTTCCCAATGTGTCCACCAGTGTTAAAGATTAGGATAAGTTTCCGTTAGTAAGTTGTTAGTTTCAAGAACCTCTATATAATCAGCGTAGTTCACCTTAACAATCTGTCCAAGAGCGCGAGGCTTCTGAGACGAGCTGGGAATATCAACCAGCTACGGGATTGCTTCTAGCTCTAGAAGTAAGCGCGTGGCTTTACAACCAAGATACTAGCTTGACGAGATACCGAAGGGAGCGCGTGGCTTCTCTTAAGTTCACACAAGATTTTGGGATGAAATCTAAGTAGATTGCAGGAGGTAAGAATAAGATGTCGTTACAGGAGGGAACGACTCCCTTTTATATTCTACATAGATAATTGTGACTCAGAAGGAAGGGCGAAGAAGATCGTGGAAGGTCGCCGATCTTCCCGTATATGGCTATCCGCCCTAATACTGAGCTACTAAGGAGTCAGTACAAGTCATTTCGGGTGCGTGAAGAGTTATCGGGACCGATGATACTCGTATCCATCACACATACTTTACTTACCTTATCCTGCAACATTGGCGATATTGGTCGCCGTACAACCTCACCTTTTCCATTATAGTTTATTCATGGACGGACCTCCTGACCTACGTAGTAGTTGTGGCGCTGGTTTTATCCGTAGCCATCACAATCCCGTTATGTTTCGAGCCATCTCTGAAATTCCAAACTACTGGACTGGTATGATGTGCCGGAGCGGAGCGAAGGCAAATCTTGTTCGCTGCGAGGCGCGCGACGGTCTCTTCGATGCGGGACAGGCGGTCCATGTCGGCGGAAGTCGCGGAAGTAGGATCGGCCATGTCAGCTTCGGAGGACGGGGAGGAGGGGGCAAGATTCGAATTCGGAGGTTGCGGAAGATCGTCTTCCGAATTGTCGCTATCCAAGCCGAACTTCGCAATCTTGACCGGTTAATCCCTTAGAGACTTTCTCCTGCTGTAAGGGCAACCCTGGCGGCCCGAAATATCTCAAGAGTCCTGGCAGGGGGGATCCGAAGTCAATTGAAGTACACTACTACAGGAAGAAGCGCACCTGGCAGGGGGGATCCGAAGAGGAGAAAGTCTAAGGATTCCCCGGCCAGGTGCGTGCCTATATACCAGCTAGGGCTAACTACGGGTTGCGCATGGTTTGTTGATGGCGTAGTGAACGGCAGTGATCCCGGGCACGATCACATGCGGAGTGCCATGCGGAGTGCGGGGATCCGTCCAGATGGGGTTTGGCTCGGCGGGGGGAACGTCGGAGGATAGCGGAGGTCTGACCGGAGGTCGGATCGGAGGATCCGGGGGTCGGATCGGAGGATCGGGGGTTGGAAACGGAGTTCCCCTGACAGGTGGCCCCCCAAAAAAAAGTCAAAATTGGAGCATGTATAGACCTTACATAGAAAATCGTGATGTTTTAACAAACTAGGTATGTGCTCCCAACAGGGCACTTGCTATGGAGCTTTTGATCCCACGCAAGAACTAGACGGGGAGAGAGGCGGCGGTCATAATAGAAAAAGTCAAATTTTGAGCATGTAAGGATCTTGTATAGAAAACCATATTGTATCAACAAACTAGGTATGTGCTCATAACAGGGCACTTGCTATGGGGCTTTTAATCCCATAGAGGAACCGGACAGGGAGGAAGGAGGTGCTCACAAGAAAAAGAGGTCAAAATTTGAGGATGTGTAGATCTTGCATAGAAAATCATGTTGAAGCAACAAACTAGGTGTGTGCTCCCAACAGGGCACTTGCCACGAGCCTTTTTATTCCATTAGGGTTAGGGTTGGGGTTAACCCCAGGCTTTTCTTCCTGTTTTTTGGATTTCTTTTTGGGTTGTTTGCATTTTTTTTTTTTGAATTGTTGTGGGAAAGCAAACAGAAGATTTGGGGGGATTCTGGCCCCAGGATCCTGGTCTGAAATATATAGGTCAGTGCAGCCTTCTGCAGTCAACCTCTGAGGCAGGAAAAATTATGAGATCTTTGTGCATGTATTCTGCATGCCAGAATTTTTTAAATTGTCCTAGAAAATGTTGTACAGATGGCAGAAAATGGTGGGCGATTGCTTTAAATATTGCAGAAGGGTACAACAAGGCCGCAATGGAAATTCTGCCTTGCAGAAACCATGGAGAGTACCGGGAGGGAGCGATCTCACTGGGAGGGTATGAGAAAAATAGATCACCGAGGCTGTGCCAAGCTTGTGCATCCTTTGCCGGGATTTCCGTATTTGACAGCATTAGGTATTTGCCATGATGCATTTCCAGTCCCCAATACAGCTACAATAACTTGAGTACACATGCATTGCCCAACACATGTGGGATGGCTCTATTTGTTTCCATTCCAGTACTTGGTCTCGAGGTAAATTAGTCATTAAAATGAATGGTCAAAGGGATGCATGCCTTTAACCTGTCTGTAAAGGGGGTTGCAATTGACAGCTTTCCCATGCTTCAAGAAGGCCTTCATCCCAAATGTTTAGATAGGGCTATAAGGGGAAAAGGTGATGTGAGTGATAAGGAAACAAATGCAGGGTCTTACAATCTGGATAGGGAGAGAGGAGAAGAAAAAGTGGGCAGGACAAAGATGGGCAATGGGGGAAAGCACGCACTCCCTGGAAACAAGAAGGCAAGAAAAAGTGAGCAGGACAAACATGGGCAATGGGGGAAAAGCACGCACTTCCTATGGACAAGAAGGCAAGAAGAGGTGAGCAAAACAAACATGGGCAATGGGGGAAAAGCACGCACAAACTAGAGACAAGAAGGCAAGAAAAAGTGAGCAAGACAAACATGGGCAATGGCGGAAAAGCACGCACTCGCTAGAGACAAGAAGGCAAGAATAAGTGAGCAAGACAAACATGGGCAATGGCGGAAAAGCACGCACAAACTAGAGACAAGAAGGCAAGAAAAAGTGAGCAAGACAAACATGGGCAATGGGGGAAAAGCACGCACAAACTAGAGACAAGAAGGCAAGAAAAAGTGAGCAAGACAAACATGGGCAATGGGGGAAAAGCACGCACGAGCTAGAGACAAGAAGGCAAGAAAAAGTGAGCAAGACAAACATGGGCAATGGGGGAAAAGCACGCACGAGCTAGAGACAAGAAGGCAAGAAAAAGTGAGCAAGACAAACATGGGCAATGGAGGAAAAGCACGCACTCCCTAGAGACAAGGCAAGAAAAAGTGAGCAAGACAAACATGGGCAATGGGGGAAAAGCACGCACTCGCTGGAGACAAGAAGGCAAGAAAAAGTGAGCAAGACAAACATGGGCAATGGGGGAAAAGCACGCACTCGCTAGAGACAAGAAGGCAAGAAAAAGTGAGCAAGACAAACATGGGCAATGGGGAAAAAGCACGCACTTGCTAGAGACAAGAAGGCAAGAAAAAGTGAGCAAGACAAACATGGGCAATGGGGAAAAAGCACGCACTTGCTAGAGACAAGAAGGCAAGAAAAAGTGAGCAAGACAAACATGGGCAATGGGGAAAAAGCACGCACTTGCTAGAGACAAGAAGGCAAGAAAAAGTGAGCAAGACAAACATGGGCAATGGGGGAAAGCACGCACTCCCTGGAAACAAGAAGGCAAGAAAAAGTGAGCAAGACAAACATGGGCAATGGGGGAAAAGCACGCACAAACTAGAGACAAGAAGGCAAGAAAAAGTGAGCAAGACAAACATGGGCAATGGAGGAAAAGCACGCACTTCCTAGAGACAAGAAGGCAAGAAAAAGTGAGCAAGACAAACATGGGCAATGGAGGAAAAGCACGCACTTCCTAGAGACAAGAAGGCAAGAAAAAGTGAGCAAGACAAACATGGGCAATGGGGAAAAAGCACGCACTTCCTAGAGACAAGAAGGCAAGAAAAGTGAGCAAGACAAACATGGGCAATGGCGGAAAAGCACGCACTTCCTAGAGACAAGAAGGCAAGAAAAAGTGAGCAAGACAAACATGGGCAATGGGGAAAAAGCACGCACTTCCTAGAGACAAGAAGGCAAGAAAAGTGAGCAAGACAAACATGGGCAATGGGGGAAAAGCACGCACTCGCTAGAGACAAGAAGGCAAGAAAAAGTGAGCAAGACAAACATGGGCAATGGGGAAAAAGCACGCACTTCCTAGAGACAAGAAGGCAAGAAAAGTGAGCAAGACAAACATGGGCAATGGGGGAAAAGCACGCACGAGCTAGAGAGAAGGCAAGAAAAAGTGAGCAAGACAAACATGGGCAATGGGGGAAAAGCACGCACGAGCTAGAGACAAGGCAAGAAAAAAGTGAGCAAGACAAACATGGGCAATGGGGGAAAAGCACGCACTCGCTAGAGACAAGAAGGCAAGAAAAAGTGAGCAAGACAAACATGGGCAATGGGGGAAAAGCACGCACGACCTAGAGACAAGAAGGCAAGAAAAAGTGAGCAAGACAAACATGGGCAATGGGGGAAAAGCACGCACTTCCTAGAGACAAGAAGGCAAGAAAAAGTGAGCAAGACAAACATGGGCAATGGGGGAAAAGCACGCACTTCCTAGGGACCAATGAGATCTCAATTAGTGTACCAGGAACACCATTACCATTCACAGTTGGCCCACCACGCACCTTTACTTTTTTTAATATGTTTGAAATTTCTTGCGTCTTGTCTTTATTGGCGTATTGCTGCAAAAAACATAACTCTTTTCCATATCTCACCACTATTCTGTTCTCACCTTCAACAGCCCCCACCCTGCAGCAGCCACATCCACAAAGAGATGCATCAAATCTGTTGCTGTCCAAATGCCAATGACTGCATCCTCCACGATCTGTCTGAACAAGTTCCGCATCCTCTCATCCTCCCATGCCATGCCTCCTTCCACCATTTTTCGTAAATGTTTGTGCCAGTGTTGAGCACAATACTTCACGATAACATCAGACTGCCCCCCTGCCTTGACAATGATCTCCAAACAGCTTCTTGCTGTTACAAAGTGCGCATGGCCTGTGAGGATACAGAATTCTTTTGGTGCCGGCCCATCCATGATATAATCACGGAAAGACTTGTGCATTTGTGGTATTGCTTCCTCGAATGATGTAGTTGTGCCTGGAATCAAGACACTGCGAAACCGCTGTAGGAAGTTGGCAACATCAAAGTCGTCCTCTGGGATATCGGCCAATAAAGCAATGATTTGGCGAATGGTCAATGGTTCATCAAGCACAAGAATGGTCCCAATAACATGCTGAAAGCCGCGTAGTTGACTCGCACGCCAGTCTGCATTCTCTGCTGGAGTGTCAATGTTCTCAAATGAGGTCAAAATAAGCCTGTATAGATCCTCGAGCTGACCAATACCCATTTGAGTAAACTGATCAAAGACCCGTTTTTGAGAGGTCTTCCCATACTGCCTAATTTGCTGCTGAATCCACTGGAGAGCGGTTGCGGCATAGTGAAAGAGGCCATTTGCTTTTCCGGATAACTTGAACAATTGGTCCTGAGTTGGCCAATCATCCCATCCCATTGGTGTAATTGTCTGCATCCTCGCAATGATGAAGTTGTGAACTTCAGACACAGATGCTTCTGTCATGAGGGGACGCTGCTTAAACACTGCGAGCTCGAGAGTTTTAGACCTGGATATGTCGGCCCAATGCTCTGGTCGAGAAGTAATGAGGAATCGGACATTATCAGGAAGGTCACAGCCCCTTGGTGCAATCGATTCCAGGATCTCTTTGACACTGTCAGCTGCGTTCTGGAGCTCATCCAGCGCATCAATGAGGATGATGACTGCATTGCCAGATTTGGAGAGTTCCCGGATCGGAGCTAATAGAAGTGCCTCCACTTGATCCTTCCGTGAAGTAGGGACCCAATCTTTCAATATGTCATGGATAAGGTGAGCGGCAGCTGGAGAGAATTCGGCGAGCTGCTGTGCAATAGTGGGAATAATTTTGTCTGGATTGGTTGTTTCAGGGATGTTGCGAGAGATAAAGAACTGAGCTGCAACGGGTGTGCCCCTCTTGCCAAAATTGTCAACGACAGTTGCAGAGAGAGTTGATTTGCCGCTGCCTGCTATGCCTGTAATCCAGAAGATACGTTTTTTGGTAGAAGACCCCAGTAATAGCCATTGTTTGATATCTCCTAGGATTCCCTCACGAGTACCAGGTGCACAAAGACTCTTGCTCTGATCTGTAAATTTATGCTGTGCTGCAACATGGCCGGCAAGCTTCTCCTTGATGAATTGCAATTCTTTGAATTGGCTCATTAGCTTCAAATTTTTACAAACCATAGAAGAGCATACCAGTTGCATGGGGATGGGTGAGAGTGACATAGCTGTGGTGGATATCAAACTTGGGTCCTTCACCGTTTCCACCGTCTCCACCGTGTTCCCCACCCCGGCCCCCGGAGCCCCCACTCCCACCATAAGCTAATGACCAATGAATGAGCCATGACTTCGGCCTAGATTCATGTAATATGTTAAGTACCGTTAATTATTGTGGAACTGGCATAAGTTCGTCCAACTGGTATAGCGAATCATTCTGAGTGGGAAAGCAAATAAGAGTGGGATATCTCGAAATGACTCACCAGGCCTAGACTGCCCATTATCCGGCGTACCTGGGTTAAATGATGAATGGCTGCAGGTATGTGAAATTACAGGACACACCAGTCTTAGCAGTATCACCCCCTTTCAACGAATCTTCCTCCTTATCGACGCCCTTGGGTGCACTCCCAAGGTTAGATGGCAAGACTAGGTTGAAGCAATGAGCAGTCGCTGGAACGCGAACGAAAATACTCACTCGCTGCACCAGAGGACGATTCTTTCCTGATATCTGGCGCTGGTGTCGTGCTTCGAGATGGCTGCGGAGAGGGTGCCGGACTGAGTTTCTGAGTAAAACTGCGCCATCCTTTCTTTAGCAAGTTGGGCTTTGGCTGTTTAGACATCGTCGTTGTGGAAAGCAAGGTGGAATGGACGTTGCAACGTGTGGTCGACGCCCAGTTCTTAGTCCCACGTCACTCTGTGGCGCCGACAGCCATCTCGATCAATGTTGACAGGTTCCATGTACATTCGCGCGGACGGGGTTCTTGAATTCGCGCCCCGAAAGCCACGTTTTGACGGTTCGGGAGTAATATGGGCATAAACGACGCCGCGGCTAAGGAATGGGATGCCAGGGATTTACAAAAAATTGGTCCGCGACTGCAGCTTTCGTGAAGTCTCGCTATCGAGGCCGGTAAGCCAAGGGTGGTTGGTGCTGACACTGGGAGATCTGAGATCTGGGGATCTCAGCCGATCAGGCTGTCAACCAATCGCATCAATCAACTTCATCTCCGACGCCACCGTCCATGGCCAGGTGTACCAGCACTGGCTTCTCGGATTCACGCCCTATCCCAAGGAATCCGACGCTCACGCAGGCTGATATCGAGCTGAGCCTGCCCTAGTTCTGAGCGAACATGCATCCCCTTCTCTTCCCCGACTCATCCACTGATTCAGAGGACGTCGTCGTACTACGCACCATCGATGGCACTGGAGACGCATTACACCGTGTCGTCTTCTCGTCTCGTAACTCAGACACCCCATCCCGTTCGAATCTCCGCGCTAGCACCTCACTCAGATATGGAGCGCCATCCCACCCTCGCCCATGCCACAGCCCGTGGTGCTTCATGCGAGCGTGTCCCGTGCGGCGTGGACCACGACCTGCGCATACTCCGCTATCCCGTCCTCGCACCGCTGGCGCATGGACCCCTCTCTTCATTCTAGCGCCCACCGATATGCGCTCGTCCGCGGGCACCGGCATGCAGATCCCGTCTTTACAGGCGTCCTACGTCGGGCGTGGACATGCGCACGGACGGCAACATCCGTCTCGTATCCATCCGCAATCGACACACTCTCGCGCACGACTCACGCGAGCCAGGTGGCATTCGCGAGCGTGCGTATCCTGGCGACGATCGATGCGCACGATCTGCAGGCGCGGCTCTCCGTGTCTCCCCACCATCCCGCCTGCCGCCGCTTACTTTCCTTATCTAGCAGCTCGACTTCCTCCTTCGCTCGCTGGCGCCTTACACGCATCGCAGGAGGCGCACTCCGTCATGGACACGTAGACCCGGTGCGCGACACAACTCTCGAATGCGCCCTGCGCAGAGTTCTCTGCGTACCAGAACCTCGACAGGTACGAGGCCGCTGCGGGTGCGTATATGGATCTTGATCATGTGAGTTTCTAGCTACCTTCCGTCTTTCGTACACCCTCTCACGATCCACTCCTGCTCGCCCTTTCCTCCCTATGTGCCCACACTTTCTGCTTGTTCATGATCTACCCTTCCTTCGTTCCTCCATCCCCTCCTTCGCGCGTGCGACTTCACTCCTCTTCCTTATCCAACGATGATCCTGTTCTTTCATTCGCGCTGGCACCGTCCTTCCCTCTCCACCATCCGGTCCGCGCCTCCCTTCGCAATCCTGGCCCTCGTCGTCCTCCCTCGCCTCTCCCCCCTGCTCCTGTGCGCACGCACACCGTACTTTCCCCCTATCGCTGACTGCGTCTCCTCGGCGCATACGCCTTGAACCCGCTCCTTCTCATTTGCGCGCCACACGCATCGCTCTTCCGTCCATCTACCCCCCCCACTCTGCCTTGCTCCCTCCCTCTCCTCTTCGGTGTCTATTTACCAGCGTGCATGACGCTAACGCCTTCTCTTCACAGACCCCTACCCACCGCGGGCCTTGCTCCTTTCGGGAGGACCGGCCTCCACCCCTCCAACGCCACCTCTTCCTCCATCGCCACCACCCGCACATCGTCCCCACATCAAATGCAGTACCACAGCACGAGCATCGCGACGTTGCGCACGAAGGCTCGCCCGAAGCCCAAGCCCAGCACTACGAGGACAATGACGCGTGGTTTGTCCTCAAGCACCACTGCACCACCATCAGTACTTCTCGGCGGCTCCGCTGTTCACGCCCGCCAGGGCCACAACTGCGGTGGAAGTGGGCAGTTGTTTCGTGGGTGAGGGACGATCTTTGCCTGTCTTTTCTTCCTTGTTTTTTCGATTGTGGGGATGCGGAAATTTGGAGGTTCTCTCTTCCATGCTTTTCGCAGAGCGACTACGTAGGAGGGGGGACACGGAGGTCGTGCGTCGCGATCCCGCGCTTGCCTGTGGATGCGCGGATGTCGCCCCAGCCTTCTTTGACGTGCTCTACCCGCTGCGCGGGCGTCCCGTCTGGGGTCTGTGTCCTTGCCCTTCGAGTTTGGTGCAGCATGCTCCACGTGGTGCACTTCCTCATGTGGAGCTCACATATGTCGGCGATCGCGCTGGGATTTGATCCTGCTGCGAAAGGGGCACTCTGGCTGTCTCGCCTTTTCGCGAGACATGAATTCCCGCTTACAGGATTTTTCGGTTCTCCATCTCATCCGTGCGCACTGTATACCCCGGGTCGTTGCCCGTCGCTCGTTGGATGGACGTCGCACGAATGAGTCGGCGCATATACCAACGGACCACCGAGCTCGGATTTGTCTTCGCGTTTCATTGCTGTTACCTCTATCCCCCCGAAGACTACATCAACACGAGCTCGATACCTCCATTCATCACCCGCGCGATTGTGGGGTGCTTTTGGCTGCTCCTCTTCGCCCTGGAGCTCTTTCTCGTCGTCCGGATGTGGCTGTGGCTTGCGACGATTATGTTTTCGACTTTTCTTTTATCGCCGTCATTTTTGGCTAGAAGAGAGATTTCGCTTCTCCCCGCCTGGGGCTCGTTGCGCACATCTCTCTTTACCATTCCTTTCTATTTCTCCGTCCCGATATCTCGCTTCTCGTATCGTACACCCTATATATGCACCTAGAGTACTTTGCCTGCCCATGTATTGCTTGCCCGTACTTCTACATCCTAATATATTATTTTCTTTTTCTTGTAGCCTATACCTCACTGCGATCTGTGAGCCATCCTTTTGTATCCTACCCAAAATATCTGACCCGTTCGCGCGGTTTTATATATGGTATCCTCTTCTGCAATCAAGCACAACTACATCTTGCATTGCGGTCTCGGGAGGCCGGACCTCTCCGGGCTGCTCGGCAAAGATACATATATACATTTGCTGTTTGACTTCTACGGGTACCGCCTGAGCGAAATTTGTACACTGCAAAAAATGTACCCTCGCCGCTTGCGGTTACCTAGAAAACCGTGGATCGCAGGCACTTGGATCGCACTCTGTAGGCTCGGAGTCTGAAAATTTACTCCTGAGCTCTACAGGGAGCAATAGGATGAGTGGTAATCGTTCAAGTCAAGGGTTTGATTTAAAAAGACAAAAAACGACCAGAAGCAGTGCTTGCGCCGTTGCCATGCACGTCCTCCACCGCCTCATGAGACCCTTCGGCCGCTCGCGCGCGCGCCGACAGTGCAAGAAAAAGAAAAAAATCCCCAAAACAGCGAGTGATAAATGCATAACATACCGAATAATAAACTTGCACCCACCTTCGCAGCTATGAACGTCTTCGAGCTGGGTCCGAATAATGTACCAGGGGGAGGGAAGGCGCATGCAGCCCGCCTGGAAGGAGATGCGTTAGTATTACGATTTTGTAGGTGAGAGGTACGAAGGTAAGATTGAGAGCGACGGCGATGAATCAAAGTAAATGCAGGACAAAATCAGGACGACACCAGATCGCGCGTGATCATGCGCGATCTGGTTCTCATTATCGGCACACGAGGATAAGGACGTAGAACGAACATCCCAGTTCAAGCATCCGGATAGATCACCCCATTAAGGAAGGGATGAGCGCCGCGTAGGCCATCGTCCACATCCTCCCACTCATCGTCATCCTCTGCGGTACCTACATCCAGCGCGGCTGCTCTGCGATCGGCGGTGGAGATGGCACTATAGAGATGGTTTGAGCCGGATGATTTCGATTTCTTTGAAAGGAGAGTGGTCGTGTATGGGGTTCTGGCTCAGAGTCAGCTACACCATAGCGCTGAGCGTTGCACACTGCATGGCACCTAGAGCCTGCAGGAATAAATTAGCAGTATCCCATTGCCGGAGCGCATAGAGGATACGAAAAAAAAAAAACGAAAGGCTTGGCACAGAGAACAATGCGATGGAAAGCAAAAAAACGCGGGAACCGACGCGATGTGGGGGAGTAGGCTTTACAGGGACGGGAGTAGGGATTGATGTATGTTAAGAACGGCAATGGACTATGGGCTAGTGGAAGTCGCAGGGCGAACAAAGAGGAGAGGCAGGCGCGGTCAAATGAAAGCAATGTAACAGCTGCAGACTCAGTGGAAGCGAGCGGAGATTAGGAACCGGTTTTTATGGACCCAGCGACCTGAAAAATTGACATAAAAGTGGAAAAACCGCACCGTACATAATACAAAGCCGCAGTTATTCAAGCCAAAACGTTTCCGTGTTAGAAAGGGTGTAGCGAGAGCCTGCGCAGCGACATCAGGATTGATGTCAAGGCCACCAAGAAAGAAAAAAAAGATCTGAATACGCACCCGCAACGAACGCATCCGCAAGAGCCCAAAAGTCCTTCCCCTTGTCCGTGCCCTGCAGTCATACCAAACGATAGTCGACCGTCTGATCCAAACACACGAATCGACTGTCATCTGCAATCGCATCCGCGTTCTGCATCTCGTCCTCCTGTTACCCAACGCTGACCAAGAACAGGATGCACTGGAGCGTGGCGTTGGCGCGGAGCGCCATTTGGAGTGGGGTGGTGGTGCGAAATGGAGTTGATGGCAAAGTGCGTGAGACGGGATAGGAGGGGGAGGTGTGCACAGACGCTCTCCATGCGCGGCTGCTGCCCGGTCCTGAGTAGTTCGAGGTGGGTGAGGTTGGCGAGCATCGAGTGCGTGCCCTCAAGGCTGCAGCAGTGTAAGAACTCGTCGAGAGGAAGAGCTAGGCGCTGTAGATGTCGCAGAGTCCCCAGCACACCCAAATGCGCGGCAGACGCAAAGGTATAAGAGTCGAATAGGTTGGTGACCCGGTTGCAGGCCGTGAAGATGGTCTGCAGTTCCGAGGCTTGGACTGGCCCTCGGCTGACGAAGAAATGTTTCACAGAGTTCTCAAGAAACCCTGCGGGTTTTGTCGCTATTACTCGGAGTAGAATCGCGGCCGTGGTAATGGGGTACCCGTGTAGTTCTGAGTCACTATCGAAGGACGAAAGGACAACGACGCGATACAAAAGAGGCTCAACCCTGGGCCAGAAATATTCGATTAGTGGGATATATGAATGAACTAGCAGTAACCCGTGCTTCGCTACGGTGGGAGCAGGATTGCATGCAGCTTAACAGTTGGTTCTTACAAATGTACAATAGAAATGGTCGAATTTATCTAAAGGTGAAAGACGCCACTCGTCGTCAACCTTCGGTTGACTCCTCGTAGCCTAATGTGTAGATAAAGTGCTAGTGTGTGATGGGTGCTAATATTCACACACAGATTCGCAAATTTCACCTTGGGGTGTTCCTGGCCACAACCAATCTCTCTCCCGGTCGCCCTAGCCATTTCAGGATCTCTTTGCGTTGCATCGGGCTTCTTCTTTGGGTTCAGTCGACCGAATGTGCATGGTAATATTTATCGTGATCCCTTCCCTAGACCCTTCCTAAACTCTTCTTACAAAGTTCAGTTGATGACTTTTAATTGGTTCATGTGCACTCTCCCATCTTCATCTCACCAATGAGCTCTTATGCCTAGGATGATGTACATATGTATAAATTGATTGTTCGTAGTCTACCAAGGTATCCAGCTGCAGTGTTCATGCGATCAGTTGGATGGGCTTGTGCCAAGGCAAAGTTTTTGAATGTTAGTTTGCACCCAGTTTTCAACATCTCAACATTTAAAAATAGAAATACAACAGTCGAGTGGAGCGTCTGTGGAAAGCTCGACATCTGGACGATTTTTGGAGTAACTGTGGAGCTGGTGACCTCACCTAGAGCTCTGAGGGCCAATCTGGTTATCCCAGAGTCAAATGGTCTTGTCTCGCGGGGACAGGAGGTCCTCAATTGTAATATAGATGGAAGTCGTATACCAACCACTCTTTGACCCGGCGTGCTATCAGCAAGAGAGTTGGAATTGCGGTTGGACGCGCGAGAGCAGCTACTTCGAATATCGTACATTCCAGTTCGTGCGGAAGATACCGGTCAGAGACGGGGTACGAATTCGTCTCCATCGTCGGAACTAAAAGAACACAATTCAGACGCGGTTCAGATGGTAGTCAAGAAGAGAAACAAGAATGAGAGCGAATTATGATCGCGCTCGCGAGCTTAAAGATGAGATAAGACCATGCAGGACCAAACCACGGAGGAACAAAACTATGCAAACGTCACGGATTACTGCCGTGGCGCTGGATATGTAGTCTCGCAGCCAGGTGCAGACGGTGCACCATCCGAAGTGGCAGAGCGGCTGTCTTGCCCTAGCCAAGGAGTGGAAGCCAGGAGGAGCGACGAACCTTGAATGACGTTGCTATGGCTGAAGCGCTGATATCTCCCGTATCAGCAAAGTATTGAATCCGCAGACGTAAGTTGAGAGCAAGTGGCGTTCATGGCTCGGCACCGTTAATTGATCCGGCGTCCGAAACAAGCCCGGAACAGGTGTCAGCGCTCAGGAACCCGTGCTGATCATAATCATCACAAACGCGGCTTCAATGCGCGTAGCTCGGCCTGCGCGAAATCGATCATGATGGATGAGGCAAATGTGGACGACTTGCCGGAGGAGTCAAGCCGGAAGACTAGGCCTAGGGAAGACGACGACGCTGAAGAAGATGCACCTGCGCTAAAACTTGGCTAAAACGACAGCTTAGATCCCGGGCCCCTAAGGCAGCTGCGAGACCAGCAACTGAGCCGGTGGGGCGGCTGAAGATGTACCTGATAGATTTTCTCCGATTGGCAGTACGAGAGCATAAAGAAGGTGGAGCATAATAAAATACTGCCGCCGTAAAACAGATAGTAGTTGAGTCCAATATGAGCTCGGGCTGTGCAAACCGAAGATCTCGTACAAGTGTCCCCAATCGCCCTGCAATGACGCCTAGATATTGTGTCAAGCAATCTCGAGTGTAGAAATCTAACCATGGGAGGACGAGTGACCGCTTCTTTCCAACATTGTGTAGTGAGTAACCTTGATAGACACCAAAACATGTGGAATATCTGTCGCTCAGGGGAAGGAAGGGGCAGAACACAGAACTGAAGGAATGGACACTTCACATTTTCGGCAACCAAAACGTTTGATGAAGATACTGGAAACAAAAATAGTTTTTGCCAGAGTTTGTGAAAATATTCGTATCGCGAGGTGGCCAACGCAGGTTAGGGTCCGGCCGTCCCCGAGGCAGCGTGCGCTCAGCCTGGATTGGGGGAGAATACGGGGACGATCTCGACACAGGACTCAGCGATCTTTAGATTTCGCGGGTAGCTCGCGATCGTCCAGCAAGAGATGTGCGACAACGAGCCACACATCGTGGGCGAAATGCAAGAGAGGGCTGAGCACGGGTGTATCGACGGTCCTGCGAAACCACAGAGTCGGCGTTCGGGGTGAGGTGTAGGCGGGTGCGTTAGACCGCTAACTTTCAAAGGAGGAGCAGTGAGCACAACGCGGGTGGGACGAGACGAGATAGGCTGCGTACCTGAGCCCTCCGACAAACGCCGCAGACGACCGAGAAAGGAGACGCTGAATATTCGACCTCTTCGTTTCGTCCGAAATGGCGGTACACATCGCCAGCTGAACGCCGTGTAATTAAATGCTGAATCCACACCCGCTCAAATTGAGGGTCGAGCGCGAGTGCGCGGTAAGGTAACGGGGATCTGAAAACAACAACAGACGCGTTGAGAGCCCGCGCGACGGAGCAGAAGCAAACAGAGGCACCTGTAAGAGCACTACGCGTCAGGCGTGTGGATGTAAGGAGACCCTCGACGTGTCCGCTCCAAATTCATCCTGGGATAGGACACATGCGGTGGCCGCAGTGGTAGCGCAAACTAGGCGGGATGCGGAGTACGAGCTTCGAGGACTGAGCGCGGACTGCGGAGATGCAGCGCAAGTGTGCAGGGAAAGCGAGGTGCATGAGACAGGCGCGGGATCGGCGCGGTCACGTCATTCGTGGAATCAACGCCGAATCGCGAGAGGGAGAGAACCCCTGATGCGACGTCCGTCGCCCATATTCACGCGCCTAAAATATCCCGTTCTAGAACCGGCTTGAGCGCAGTGAGGGCTCAACGTGGGGAAGCTGATCCGGCAGATGCGAACTATCCGCCACCGAGTCTGTATCGCAGGTTTAGAGAAGTGAAGTCTTTTAGATCTCTCCGACTCAATCTCAAACTACAGCAATATAATCATCGGTTACACCATACATACATTCACAGCGTCTTCTACCATAGCGGCTTACTTTCTGCACCCGTTTGTTTGCTACTGGTTGCACTAAACCGCTCACCACGGCCTACCGTCGAGCAGCTCACCAACCCCTTTCCCAAAGATAACCTGGGCGGCGGAAACAGGGTGAAGCCAATTACTGCAAGATCCCAGATATCAGCATCTGCGCAGCTGCCTTGGCAAAGTGAAAATGAAACAAGGCGACGTACTACCAAAACTGGCCTGGCGTCGTCCCGTCATCCCCGGTTATGTTGTTGAAT
Source organism: Mycena capillaripes (assembly GCA_029204075.1). NCBI lineage: Eukaryota > Fungi > Basidiomycota > Agaricomycetes > Agaricales > Mycenaceae > Mycena > Mycena capillaripes. The sequence continues at coordinate 282,598 of JARHKZ010000049.1, forward strand.
CCATACTGCGGTCACATACAAAGTCACTCATCACTTTCGCGATATCACCGAATGACTGACCAGCTCGGGATGATCGAGAACCTGCGTGAACGCCGCATGTGCGTTGTATTGCCACGTCTGTACGCCGCTATGGCTCGACTTGAATTTGTCGACACCAGCAGCGAGCTGCGCGTCATCAGGAAAATCCAAAATGGCCCCATAGCCAGGGGGTATTTATGGGAGGCTATGAGCTGCTATGAGCTGCTATAAGAATTTTTGCATACTATGGTGAGCTATGGTGAGCTATGGAGAGCTATGAAAGTTGCTGCTACAGCTATCATGTTCTATGACTGTCTATCAATAGTCTGGCAAGCACTACATAGTGCTCTATAGTGACTGGCTGGAACTACATAGTGCTATGTATGTGGTAAGTCCCAGAAAATGTAGGTAGCAGCAAGCATTTGGCACAATGCCAGGTGTTAATATGAATCCTATTTCACCTTTCTGGCAGTATTCATGCACATCTGAGCCCAATTAAAAGTATTGAGTTTCTGAAAACCACCATGTCTGAAAAAGTATTTTGTGTTTTACAGGCTAACAAAGGCTTTTGAGGCAAACTGGCCTTAGAGATGTCTTATAGCTCTGATTGAGCTCTACAACTTTTGTTTTGGGTCTATTTTTAGATGACTGACCATTTTCGGCCATGTTAACCAGATTGATACTTCACTTATCTATCAATATCATTACCTACTAGGGAACCTATAATGTATACTCATTGAGGTCAGTAGTGAGGGGAACAAGGTTGAACTGTGGTTAAAAGGTAGAAGAGGCATGAGGTAGCCATATGGTTCATCAAATATAACAAATACCAATGGTTGTTTAGTCTAGTATGAAAGTCTCCTACTTTATATTTTATTTGTAGTCATGAGGTCGTGTGTTCGATTCTCGCAAGTTGTATTCATTTAAGTCTGCCCTCACATTTGTAGTCAGTCAGTAAACTCAGTTAGTACTTGAATTAGGTAAAAGAACTAATGACCATAGAAACAATGAAGTGGTTCTAAGCAACAAATGAACTAGGAAATAATTCTTTTTCAGAAGGAAATGACCTGCATTATGATAAATATGCCCCACTATGAGGTGCTATGGGGTGCTATAGAACTGGACCCCCCCCTCCCACGTTTCTATGGGGTTGGTCCATCTGCTATGGCAGCTATGGCGGCTATGGGGGGCTATGAGAGGCTATGAGGCAACTTTGTGTTTTCCTGATGGTTGTAGTACGCAATGATGCGCGCCTCGGACGTGCGCACGGTGGTATTCTGCACCAGTAGCCCGGGGGTGCGGTCAAGTGGAGGGACCTGCAAAGTGTGCATATTAATGGGCTTGTGCTTCTACGATAGGAGGAAGGCTTAGGAGCAGACGAACGTTCAGGAAAAGGAAATTGCGGCCGCCGAGGTCGCTGAAGATGATGATCAGTATTTGGGCCCACGAGCTCACGTAAGGTATCTGCCAAAGCTCACTACTGTAAACACGCGGCATAGCTTCAGATTGCAGTGCTAGGATGGCATAGGTGAGAAAAGCGACTTACAAGGCGTTGTATATACTCGAAGTAGCGGGTGATCAGCTGGTTCGTCAGCCTATATTACCCGCTGGAAGGTCAGCCACTCCGGATGTTGGCTCTGAACCGAGCAGCACTAACGCAGTGTGGTCCACGTCCAGTGCATAGCTCAGATCAATATCATTTATCCCAATCTACAAGTGGACGCTTTCAAGTCAGTATCCAGCCAGTACTGGAACGTGCTGATGCACCCAGATAGAGAATAGCGCATTTGAGCTTGCCCATGGTTGCGGGTGCTGAGCCATATTCCATGCTACTAGCTCGTCGATCTGGTCTGTTAGTGTGCGAACAAAGTCTGCGAAAGGTGGAACGATGTCGCGCGAGACCGTTGCACCGCTGTATGCAAAGTTGTACCTAAAAAATGTGAGTCTAATCGATGATATAGAGCCTTCTAAAACCTCGCATACGTGAGCACCAGGGAGTGGTTGTATTTCGTCGTGGCTACATCGATCCAGTTGTCGCCAGGTGTCGCTGTGGCGCCCTGCGGAGGTTAAATAATCCGGTTCTTGAATAAAAACGGAGCTGAGATTGGCACACCGGGTAAATAGGGTTTCCCATGGGGTTACCCAACGAGGGCAACGGTCCAGTGGTGATGTTGAACCCAGTTTGAGTGTAGGAGTCGCCACTGTTCACTTAGCATGAGAATATGCCAACGCTGAGTCCATTCGAGACGAACAAGCTAAACCAATAGAAAGACCTGTTCAATGCATGACTTGCGAGGATTGTGGGAAGTAGTGCGAGCGACGCGGCGAATGGGAGTCCGAAAACCATCATAGTATGCAGTCAGGCAGCAAATGCGACAGTGGACCGCAGACGAGAGCTTTTATGTCCTACGTTCGACCAGGTGCATTTCGCAAGAACTCCGGAGAAATGGTCTTGCCGGGCCGAAACACCAGAAGACAGGTCTTCTGACCCAAAAATTAATGCGTGCATGGACAGTCAGACTGCAATATTGACAAGAAGGATGTCCGCGACGGATGCGGTAGAGATACTCCCAGTCCGGAGATGCACCATGGACATCCAGGACATTGAAGTTAGGGATGCAAGGAAGGAAGTTTGAGCGAGCGAGAAGGAGTCGAGTGTGAGAGGACGACAGATAAAAGGCAAGTGAGGCTCTGTACAAAGTGGGATAACAAAGCAGGGAGAAGGCGAACCTGAGCGGGACGCCCATTTATGGCCTATCAAGACGCTTGAGCGCTCACGTGGAACCGAATACGGTCACGTCCCCGCTTCCTTATTACATCTTGCCAGTGTCATGCCTCACGTCGACAAGGCGTGGATCGCGAACTTCGAAGAAGACCTTGAGGAAAAATATGTGCAGGCATGCCTTATCCTGTCCGCGACAAAAAAGCCGAATAAGTATACGGCGGTCGCGGCACAGCTCAAATTGCCCCATCACTCCAAGTGTCTTGATCGTGTCTTGATTCTGTGAAAGGTATGTATTAGTCTCTCGTGGACAGACGCTCTATACGATGCAGCTCGTACCTCGCTATATAGACGTCCCATGCGCGTCCGCCTGATTCAGCTAGTATAGCAGATTCCTAAGTGCACTCGGTTGTCTTGAAAAATTGTATCGGGAACGGAGAGGAAAAGATTAGATAGGGCTGACTATACGCTATATTAATACATGATTAATTGACTCAAAGATCGCGCAGACATGTAATTACGCAGCGAACAACGTCGACTGTTTCTTGGATGAATAGGTTGCCATGATCTCGGTCCCCTCCGGCCAGCTATCGATATAGGCGCTCATCCACACGTCAAATGTGTACATGAGTTCAGATACACAACTGCTCCTTACGGTTTTGAATATAATTTGGGGGACGGTCCTGCCGGAAATCATGATTGAACGCCGACCTAGAGAAATAAAATTAGTATACATCAATGGATCGTAAGAAAAGTCGTACAGCTCGAACAGAGGCGTGGACGGTGTGATGGACATCTATTATTCGGAATTCGGTCGCTCAAATGGAATGAAATAATAGGAAACAACGCACGAATACCGTGCGGGTCATCGGTGGCCCAACTGGTCAATGTCAGCGGCCCTTGTTCGCCGCTGGACGTCCCAGGACCTGAAGATGTCCCTGTCGTGGAGACATGCTTTCCGGACTTCCGGACATTGAGGTTTGAAAGCTGCGAGATGGTCAACGACGTCGCAAACCGATCTGGACATGAAAAGCGAACCAAAGTGATGACGTAGACGCGTCCGAGGGGGTATAAGAACACCAAGGAGACTGCCAAGGCCAGATGAGTAGAGAATTCAGTGCTAATTGAACTCGAACAACGGACGATTGCTGTCCGGGTTTATGTAATACCTGGGTTCGCGGTCCTGTAAGTTTGTTTGACGACTCAGAGCAGCGTGTGCGACTTACCCCATTAAACCGCCGCTGGCGAGCGTCGCGGCCGCGGCCCCGCTCTGGATCGTTACGGCGGTCAGTCGGTGGAGTGCACTGTTAGTGCCTGAGAGCCAGGCAGATAAATAAATTGTTATATTACCCACCTCCGTGCTTCTGTCAGAATCCCCCTGGCCTTTCTGAACTCCCAGAGTAGCACTGACGCAATGCCGACATCCACAGCGACCTCGGTTACCAACCAGAGCCTAGGCGAATTCAAATTGCACAAGATACGTAGTGTTCATGAGTAAATGAATTCCAGAAGGGCGAAGGTTACGGTGAGGGACGCACGCCATGGGGATCTTGAACTTGTGGCGGTCCTCGAAAGAGGTGTACAGCGTGAGCATCACACTGCATGTAAACACGCTGCCAAACTGCGTAGGAGGTATGGTAGGTAAGTATGAAGTGGTGCGCAGATACAATTATCCGCATACCGAAATGATTATTGCAAAAGATAGGAAAAGAGCGATGAATGTCTTGTGGGTACTGGAATTTTGGAATGGAGCTTACTATGAAAGAAACGAATATAGAAGGGCGATGAAGCACGTACAACCGCCAATATCGAGAGACTAGAAAAACTTGAACTAAAACACCAAGCACGCCGGTGGTGAAGCCATATAATGGGATGGGCTAGGCTGTTGCAGGTAACTTACACACAATACACGTGAAATTGACGTACCCAGTGTACGGTGGCGAGGTACTCTATATCGCCTGCAAGCATCCAATAGGCTATGCGACTAGGGGAAGATGGTTTTGAGACATACCAGCATGCGTAATCGTATACTCATAGACGCAGATACAGTCCCCAATAAAGGAGAGGCCATCGACGACCAAGGCGACCGTTACTAGCGTCTGTAAAAAAAATTGGTCAGAAGGAAACTCGACCGTAAGAGAGAAGGGAATACCTTGGACTTCCAATCATCGTGTTCGAAGTGACGAAAATAGTACACACTCTGAATGATTTCGAGCATGTACAGAAGCTGGGCGCCAATTTCAGGCTGCCTCAGAACGCACAGAAAAATCCAGGGCTTACGGAGCTGACCCAGGTCCCTACGAGAATGCACCTGGTGGCCAAGATTAACTAGCTAGCTAATGACCGCAGAGAAAGTTTACCCGGTCAGTGTGTCTAGAGCTGGCAGAGACAGAAACATCGGGAGAAGGCGTAGAACGAATAGAGCCCTCGGCATTAAGTACCCAGCCAAGGACCACGGCATCTGCTTACGCCGGACAGCTTGCATCAATCAATCCCTACTATAACCCGAAACGGCTCGAGGTTACTCGGGAGTGTGCAGTGAGAATGAACGCCAATACAGTATTACAACATGTTCTGTTGACTAGACTATAAACAGTCCAGCATCAAAAATTCTGACGTAATAAGCGCTCCCGCCGGCTCCTGTTTTCTGGTTGGTTGATATTGGGCGCAGCCTGGCTAACGTACCGCCGTGAAGGCCGCCAATATAGCATTTGGGGATGAGAGCTTCGGACGGACAGAAAAACGCAATCTTATAAAGATGGAGATGCAAATTCTCTCACGGCTTAGGCGACCTCTCCGTGTCTTACATGCACGCAGGTAGGTCGGACTCGGACTACGCAAATTTGGCACTGAGCCAAGGTTTACACGGAGACGAGACCTGCTTACAACAAGTGGAACAGGTTACGATAGCTGTGTACAATCACCTACTGTACCATTTCGATGATTTGCTCAGGTGAAGGGTGACGTAGGTTGTGGTCCCGGTGACACAGAGGTTTTCGGCTGATTAGGCTCAAAAATGCAAAAAGAAATCGTTCCGGCAATCGCCGAGTTACCATTTATGGAGAATGTTGAAGTGCTTGCCGAAAAATGAAGACAATATCCAGTGAGCTTTCGAGGCAGGGCATGAACAGATGGTCGAAATATTACAGCACTCAGAGTTCCTTACCTGCTCGAAGCGTGTACATGTGTTCCCCGTTTCCCCGCAAAGTGGTATGGACGTTGCCGCATGCGGCACTCTGGACAAGTCTCCGCATACTGGATTGCCAATTATAACGACACTTGTTCCCAACGCCACCTCCATAAATTGAGCTTTGTTGAGCCGAGCCGGCCAAACGTTAACATACCGTCTGCTTCAGAAGGACGACTATTCGGACTAAGCCGTCGAGCGAGTTTGCAACGTGCTACAGGTGAAAAAGGTTCTGGATTTGCACCGAACATGGAAGAAGCGTGATTTTGTTGGTGTCCAATTCTTTACAGCTTTGAATGAGGATATACAAAACCGTTCCCGTACACCTCTTATAAAATTGACCCTGTCCGTCTGAAGCTTGAACTTTACCCCAATAAGTTTATATTGCGTACTTCGAAGCCGCCTATCAGCACAGACATTGCAGGGACCGTCATAGCTCGTTCGATTCGGGGCGGGATCCATCTGTCAATATGGATCTATACGCACCCACGGTAAGTGATCCAAACTATGCGGCGAGGTCACTTAGTTACCGAGTTGGCCGCGTGGCAATGGGCGACTTGTGGCCGAAGCAGTCGCAAGTGGCGACTGGGTGGATACGTACCCCGTTCGATTCGGGGGCGAGGCTTGGCAATCGGGTTTGATGAAAGTACTGCTTTGACTTTCTTTCCATTGTTTCGTTTGTTTGGGGCGGTACTTTTGAAGGGTGATTCCGCTCCGGCGTTGTTTCAGCTACGTCTTCAAATCGGTAGTCCGGCATCTGCGAGTGCGCAGGTTCTCCTGCCAACACACATGTATATTTTCCCCCGTTCCATGGCTTGTATGTACCCAATTATACAGAATAGTCCCTAGAACCTTCTCGTATTATTCTTGAACAGCGCGGCCTCAGGTTCGCGCCTGCAGAACTCAATTGACTGGGTGGCCGGATGGCTAGTGTTCAATTTGGTCTTGTTGGTGATGCCAGCACAAAGAAATTCACTGGTCAATCACATTTCAAGTAAATTCGGGAAAACGGTCTTGAAGCATTCACAGGATCCCGGCCTTTATGGCCCTCCAAAATTAGCCGCAAATGCTAAGGTGGCCAGTTACCGGAAATAGTAATACTTATTCTGGATTATTATCTGTGACTGGGCACCTCAGCATGTTTGACCACGAGCCCGCCCACGGAGGCTCGTAGATACGGGTTCGTGGGCTCTGAACCAAGCTTATACACCCTACGAGTGAGCCCAGCCATTCTTCACAAATTTACATGGCGATTCCATGGCTCACCGAATTTATTTTTCGACGGTATCGCAAAGGGGGGATAAACGGGTAGTCGCGCCAGTCGTACAGGAGGCCCGAGCTTGTCCGCAGGCATCAAAGCAGGCCGCATGTCTCCACGCACAGTCTGGACGCGCTCAAGTGTTCCAGCAGATTGCTCACTCAGGCCCCGCGCATGATAAAGGTGCAATCCCAGAAACGAACCCCGCCAAAGAAAAAGAAGAAAAAGAAAAGCTGAGCCAATGCCACCGTCGCGGCAAAGTAGAGCACAGAGACGGCGCACATCTTCCCCTCAAGCTGCTAAGGGCCCCCTCCGGGTGAAGTAGAGAAGAAAACGAAAACCCCTACGATCCCGCCCTAAAACAGGGCGCCTTGCGTTGCATATGTTCTCTCCACGCCCATCGGCGACATACTGATGGGATGAAAGACGCACGTTGTATTCCAATCTCTCAACCATATCCACCACCTCACTCTCATACATATAACATTGGACATCGACGTCCACAGTCGGCAGGAAATAATGAGCGTGAGGTAGCGGCTGGGCTGCAAATGAAGATCAGCGTCCGTTCTGCGCACGAAGTCGAAAGAAGAAACAAAAGGTGGAGGAGGGCAAATGAAGGGAAAGGAGGGCGAAGTATGCAGTACAAATCGAGACCAAGAACGCGACGGTGGAAAAGGGAAAGATGGGAAGTGGGTGGACTGGGCGAGCAGAGCAAGGGTGGGACAACACCACTCGAAGGAGGTCATGGCGTTGGGGAGGAAGGAGGAACATGAAGTGCAGCGAGGAAAAAAGTATAGAGAGCACGCAACGCACGAAACCCTCGCGTAAACGCACAATGACAGATGATGCAAAGATAATGAGCCGGTACGACGTGGAGGTATGAATAAGGGAGAAGGGACCACACACGCACCCAGCAACGACGTCCTGTCAACTCCCTACATCGAATATCATCATCCCCGGCATATGCATCCCGGGTCGAGAACTCGATAGCGTGAGCGCCAATAATTGTAGGTAATAAATGTCACACCCTTCTCTCGCGGGCATGAGTAAACAAAGATCCTGAAAAGGCGGAGCACGCACACCCATGTCCATATCCCACCCCTCAAACTTCACCAGAATCGGTAGGTCTACGATCCAGCAGTTATTTGTCCAGCTCGGCTCAAAGCGGCCCCTGCAGTTGCGGTAGGTATAGGATGTAGTATCAGGGGTGTGACTTGATTAGAGCAACTGTTGCGATGCTATAAGACAGAGGGGAAGGGGCACCATACGAGCAAGATGCCCTCGACCGATACGTGTAGCGCATGCGGCCCATGAGGTCTCCAACTCCCAACGGGTTCAGCGCGTGACGCGCGGGACGCGCTTCAGAGGGTGAGATGGAAGAAGGCGTAGAAGGAGGACGAGTAGGTGATGGGAGAGAGAGAGGGGTTATGGCGAGGCCCGAGGGAGAGAGAGCAGCCCGGAGAAGGGAGACAGAGGAAGAGGGTGGTAAGAGCAAGAGGTCTCGATCGGCGTGACGACCAGTGACAAGATGTGCAGCGCAGATAGAGGGCTGTGGCACGACGAGCAGCAGACGAACTCAGAAGCAACAGCACGTAGCCCAGTACGCATGTGCATGAAGCTGAAGGAACGGACGAGAACGGGGAAGAGACACACCGCCACCCGCCGTACCCCGTAATGGCGAGGAGCGAGTGGAGCAGGGATAACGGACGGCAGAGGGAAAGGGTCCGTATCGGTGGACAGCAACGTAGACGCACGGAGGGAGGGAAGCACGCTCAAGACGCGAGGGCTCGAAGGATAGCACCCACAGCGCACTCCGACGCGTGTATATGCGCCGACGACAGCCCAGAGACAACTGGATCATGAAACGCTCGAAGCAGAGGGTGCGAATAGGAGAATGGCGCGGCATGATCACAGCACTGTGTGGAGGGTGGCGACGGAGCGGAGGAGGACAAATATGCATCATCTGCGCATACCCTCCTGGCCCTGTGCTTGGTTATCTTACACCACCAATGGTTCCACACGTGGTCACGGGCTGGACGCGACATGTGTGCCAGATGTTGATGGAGACTGGAGACCAGCCAACATCAGGCTGGTGCCAGTCTCAGTCTCCTATGGGTCCAGCATGGGGGTCCAGGTTGGGCTGGTACCCAGCTGTCCAAAACTACTGAAGCATGGTACGCTCTCACCTGTTCAGATTTCCGTTTGCTAACTATGTTACAACTTCGAAGGCGAAGCAAAATTGGAGCCATTGAAGCGGGACCAAAAGCACCGGACCGTTTATTCTCTCAGGTCTACCACAGCTGCAAATGCGGTGAATTATGGTATGTATGAATCCGAATCAACATGGTATCGTGGTTCGGCAGTGGTTGGTGAATCGTTGGATGAATGTTTTATCGGATCGTGGATTTTCGCTCAGTCGGCAAGTGATGCGGTTGGTGACTTGTACATGCACCCTTCTATACTCATGCAGAATTTTCAGAACTCCACGATATCAGGGCGCATTTCAGAAATTTTGATAAACGTTGCTGGTGTTGCTGTAGTTGTGTTGGAGGTGTTTCAGGTTCTGTCCGTCCGCGACGAAATTTATGGCATGCCAGTCTTGGTTCGACGGGACGGGGAGACAATATTTTCCATTATTTCGGCCAAGGTATGCAACACATTCGATTTTAGCTGAAATATACTGACATTTTATCTGTAGAACGTCAAATTCAAGGTTAATGTGCAACATGATTGCTACAGGGCGAAATGCGGGGCTAATGGAGAACGTCTACGACTACAAGAACGCGTCGAGTCCGACCAGATCGAAAACTTCATTGTTCACGAGTCTTTGGATCGTTTCATTATTAATTCCCATGCTTTCCATAACGCTCACCTCCTCCGTGCAACGCTCCCGAGGCATCTTGTTGCTCCAATTCCGCTCTTTGAAGAACGGAAGGAGAAACATAAGGAGTTTGCCGCCACACTCCGTCGAAATTGGGCATCAAAGGTTGCAAAACGGAAAGGCAACACAGCAGGCACCAAAAAAACTGCCCCCCACAAGAGGAAGGCTCGAGTTCAACTCGCCGGCGATGGAGCTCATGATGCCGGCACCAAAGCCAAACGACGGAGGAAGGAGCCTGTCCAAGACTTACCAGCCGAACAATTGCTGGAGGACAGCGGACTGGCTGCTGGTCGGCCGAAGAGAACGATTAGGCGAACAGAAAAGGCAAAAGAGGCGGATGATGACGTTGAAGAAGACGAGGATGGGGGGGAATCGGAGACAGAAGACAGCGACATGTATATCTCGTCTGACAATTATTCCGATTAATTATTTTATTTTATTTTCATGGGTGGCTTCCGGGATACAAGGTGGTATGGGCACGGCATGGGATACAGCTGGAGGAAGGCTGTATACCCAGCCACGTAGGCCAGCTGGACGCCACCCCACTCCCAGCTGCGCCCAGCATTCGCGACAGCCATGAGCCATGTGACCGCGCCAGATGGACGCAGCGTGTCGGGACTTTGGTGGTGAGGGAGGTGACGCCGAGTTGGGCGACCGCCGACGACAAGTTGTTCATCGAAGACTAGGTTTGCGGGTTGGGTATTCGAGTGCTGTTGGGAGTTGCAGATGAATCGGCCTGGTGGCAGCTCATCGTCATCATCGTTGGCGGAGGAAATCCATGATGGGCGCCAATCAGTGTCACCGCTATCATTCCCACGTGTGCCGGGCCGGATTCACTCCGACTTGTTGTACATGACACCTCAAGTCGATAGATTCTACAATCTTCATTCAAGGTACGGTTAGCAGTTAGTTTACTGTAGTCGGAGTAGAAAAATATAACGAACCTGTTTCCGTCCCAAGCATACTTTCAGTCCAAAACACCAGGATTGGGGGTGTTATGGCGGAATCCCATTAGTAGATATACCCACTGGAGAGCCTAGCGCCATTTCGCGTCCGCTGTTTGGCCTGGAAATCTTCAAGTAACATACAACACGCTGGTTGAGCATTTCAGATTTTTCACTGAAAATATTAGTGAAAAACTTGCTTTATTTTTCACACATTTTTCACTAGTCTCTTGTCACTGGTTGAGCATTTCAAAAGTTTCACACATTTTTCAGCACATTTGCACTTGAAAAAAAATCTGGTGAATACCTTTGTGAATTTTTCGCATTTTCTAGTGAGCAAATATACTTCGTATATTAAAGAGATCTCTCGTATCAGATTGTTCGTGTTTGCCATCACGTCGGATCGCCTTTTTCCGAACCACGTTTCCAACCATGCTTGATTTGGGCTTTTTTTCTCTCCAAACGACCTGGCCGGCAGCTCCCGTATGTTCATCCTATTTATGATCTCATTCCTAATTAGCTTTGTCCAGGGATTTGACAAGAACGCTCCACGATGTTATTTTCAACCTATCCGATCAACCGTTCAATTTCCGCAAGAAAGGAAACGCTTCTTGCAATATCTCTTTCTTAAACGCCCACATCATGCACCTTTCTTCATATTCACTTCGCCACGCCACGCTGTTGTCTGCATATTTATTATCCGTCACAGTTTGACTTTCAGGCCCAATTACTTACGACGCCATTCGTTTTAGACTCGGAGGCGCCCCATGCCGGGCATCGAGCCCTCAAGTTACTCGATTTGACCTTCTTTTCCCTACCACGTTCCCTGCTCCAGGACATTGGCCGAGGCATTATGGCATTATTCTCCTTTTGGGATGCGGAAATTCCAAGCCGACCCAGCCGATCACATTTTAGCTTGGGAAGCTCCGGCATACTCCATTCCGCTCCACAGTCGTGCGCTCAAGACCCGCTCATAAGGAACGTTTGTCGGATCTTTCTTCGCTCTTTCCGTCGCACCATCTTCCTGCCCTTTCGCTACGTTTTTCTCTCTCAATACGCCACCTGGAGTTGGTCCTTCCCTCGGTCAAGATTCAAGACCCAGCAAGTATCGCAAACTGGGACCGCTGCCTCTTCAGGTCAATCCTACCGCTTCGGATGCGCAAAATTACGACCTGTTTCTTCTCAAATGAGCAAGACACAAGACTTCAAGTCGTCTAGGGCTCTCAGAGGCTTGGTTAATCACGGCGCTGGAGGATCCATTGTAATCGTAAGAATTTTACAAGACGCTACAAGGCCTCGACGTAGACGGCCACTCCTTTGTGGAATCAAAACATCACTCGAGTCGTGCAAGACCCTTGGGCATTTTGGCACAAAATACCATCCTGCAATCTATAACGATGCCGAGAACTTTCCTGTCTGCTGCTATGGACTTTTGCGTTCTCTCGCCAACATGTAAACAGCTTGCCGTTGAACGATGAACGATGAACGTTGGCTGTCCTTCCGTCCGTCTGCTGCACTGTCGTTCGTCCTAGAGCATGGTCTATCAATTCTGGGCAGCCTCCATGTCTTGAACACCTTCCTCAACAATCGAGCGACGCCACAATTATTGGATTGGCCCATATATTGCATCTGGCTTCAAGAAGTCTTCAATAACGGCCTCTCCTTTCCCGACACGTTGCACAAATTCGCGCGGAATATCACGCTAAAGGTATGCTTCGTTTACACCTCAGGCTACCCCTCCCAGACCCCCCATGGGCCTAATTTTTAGTAGAGAATAACCGTCCTAAGGGGGGTCAGTTTGAGTGGTGGTCCCATTTCCCATGGGACTTCCCACCTTTGAAGGGACTTTTCACCAAACTGCTGGGGGATGTCCCATCTGGTTTTTTTGAGGGATATCCCACCCGCCGCAGGCGGGCCCGAAAAATAACTGTGGGATGTCCCATCTTCCCATTTTGCTGCACCAAAAAAGCGCGATTTTGGGGCCATTTCTAGACAGTTTTCCATGATGCTTGGTGATACATGTGGCTTGAAGGTAGGCCAATGCTGCTACATATATGCTGCACCCTGCACAGCATATTTTCCTAGGCAAAAATACAGGATTTTGCACCAGAAAAGGCTGGTTTTGCAGCTGTTCCTGCAGGAATTTGGATTGTACATGGTCATTCATGCAGTCTCAAGGTAAGGCAAGGTCCATAGCTTTACGCCGTGCCCCACAAGCAGCAGATTTATGGGTGGAAACACAGGATTTTGGAACAGAAAAGCTGGTTTTTGCAGCCATTCCTCCACAGAATTGGATGATACTTAATAACTCATGCAGTTTCATCATAGGCCATCACCCCTATCTATATGCTATGCCATGTCATGTGCGCCGGATTTCTGTGGGTGAAACCACAGCATTTCACTACAGAAAAGATGTGTTTTTGCAGCTATTGATCTATTGACTTGGATCATTGGCAGTAATTCAGGTAGCCCTTGGGATAGCTCTAATTATGTCTTTGCTTACTGACAATCTCAAACTAATGTGCACAATGTGGGGTATCCTGCTATCATTCCAATCATTATGTGATGTCATGTTGTCTTAATCCTGACCAGTGGGATATCCCACCAGTCAACATGGAATATCCAGCTCAGAGTGGGATGTCCCGTCATTATCTTATACAATGTGAGATGTAACACTGAGACTGGTTTTGAAGGTGGGAAGTCCCACTCAGAGCCAAGGGACATCCCACTGTTATCTGATCTGAGGTGGGATGTCCCACTCATACTCTTCTCCATGGGGGACATCCCATTTAGAGGCAAGGGACATCCCACTGTTATCTGATCTGAGGTGGGATGTCCCACTCATATTCTTCTCCATGGGGGACATCCCACTTACAGGCAAGGGACATCCCACTATTATTCTGTCAGACGTGGGATGTCCCACTTGTAATTTTCCCAATGGTGGGAAGTCCCACTTTAATTTGTGTAGTGAGGGACATCCCACCTTTACTTGTATCAACAATCCCTTTTAGAGTCCAAGCCACAGCTGATGCTACAATGCTGAATACATTGTTTCCCAATTTACTTTGATCAATCATATACTGTGGCACCCTTGGCTCTTATTGATAGATGCACAGCCACTGATGGAATCAACTATATTCACCTCCATGTTCCAAAAAAGGCAATTATAGTTGTGTTTCAATGGTGGATGGTGAAAATCACCCAGGCTCATTTAGATGCCTAGCTTTGGTGATACATATGCACTAGCATCATGTTATTTGATCAGTGATATAGTTTGGCACTCCTTGGCCTATATTAATCGACACACAGCCACTGATGGGATCAACTATATTCACCTCCATGTTCCATAAAAGGCAATTATGCTTGTATCTCAATGGTGGATGGCAAGAATCAGCCAGATCTTCTTAGATGCATAGGTTCATTGTTTTTATCCTTAACACTGAAGGTTATTATCCTTAATGAATGAGTAATACCCCTGTTTATGTGAAGCTCTGGTGAACATGTGTGAATTAACCTTGGCTGGTCAATGGGGCTACCAAGAGCATAATGCTAAAGATGACTGTTGTAGCCCTTGATGAGCTCTACAGTTTTGGTAGAGCCATCAGAGGTTTGGCTGATGACTTTCCCTTTTGGGACACTAACGCTTTTGTCCCAAAAAGGAAATTTTCGACATCAGCCCTTCCCTGGCTCATAATTCAACCATTTTGGATGGTCTAACCTTATAAGCATGTTGTTCTATGTTCTTTGAAGCCACCTGGGATACATTAGAGCCCAGTACAGTACAGTAATTGGGTGAAAAAAAGCGAATATTGATAAATTGTGTCCTGGCCATAATATCTTGGGGATATACCAATAGAAATAGCTCCTGGATAGATTAACGTGTCCCCTTAAGCTACAGAGATACCCTCCAGGTGATGTAGTATATTCTGGTAGTGAAAGGCATCCCAGTTTGGCCTTACAAGGAAATTGCATTTTGGCCATATTATGGGTTCCTCTATGATGTGAGATATCTCAAAACACATCTGTTGGAATTGGTTCATCTATAGGTATTAGAAAATGAGACAATTAACACCCTGAGCACCCCATACCCCATGATTTAAGGTGATCTTATTGTATATTCTTGTTCATCATATTCAGCATGCCACAGGGTCATAGCTAATGTTCTGAAGGCTTATCCTAGTATTCCTAAGCTATATGACCAATTTTGAGTCAAAAAGCAGGCCAATATATGGTGATAAACCTCAGAATTGTCAAATGTCATGTTTTGCTTGTTTCATAAATAGGGCCTCAAGGAGACCAATTAGTGCGAAATAAACATCAGGAATGAAGCCAGACAGTGTAACTGACCCAGATTATGCTTTATTTCAAGTGTTTTGGTCAAGTATTGGCCAGATGGTGTTTGAACCATGTCCAGCATATGGACCACAAGTTGTACTCAAACCCATCTCATCAGAACCACCATCTGGTCAATACCTGACCAAAACACTTGAAATAAAGCATAATCTGGGTCAGTTACACTGTCTGGCTTCATTCCTGATGTTTATTTCGCACTAATTGGTCTCCTTGAGGCCCTATTTATGAAACAAGCAAAACATGACATTTGACAATTCTGAGGTTTATCACCATATATTGGCCTGCTTTTTGACTCAAAATTGGTCATATAGCTTAGGAATACTAGGATAAGCCTTCAGAACATTAGCTATGACCCTGTGGCATGCTGAATATGATGAACAAGAATATACAATAAGATCACCTTAAATCATGGGGTATGGGGTGCTCAGGGTGTTAATTGTCTCATTTTCTAATACCTATAGATGAACCAATTCCAACAGATGTGTTTTGAGATATCTCACATCATAGAGGAACCCATAATATGGCCAAAATGCAATTTCCTTGTAAGGCCAAACTGGGATGCCTTTCACTACCAGAATATACTACATCACCTGGAGGGTATCTCTGTAGCTTAAGGGGACACGTTAATCTATCCAGGAGCTATTTCTATTGGTATATCCCCAAGATATTATGGCCAGGACACAATTTATCAATATTCGCTTTTTTTCACCCAATTACTGTACTGTACTGGGCTCTAATGTATCCCAGGTGGCTTCAAAGAACATAGAACAACATGCTTATAAGGTTAGACCATCCAAAATGGTTGAATTATGAGCCAGGGAAGGGCTGATGTCGAAAATTTCCTTTTTGGGACAAAAGCGTTAGTGTCCCAAAAGGGAAAGTCATCAGCCAAACCTCTGATGGCTCTACCAAAACTGTAGAGCTCATCAAGGGCTACAACAGTCATCTTTAGCATTATGCTCTTGGTAGCCCCATTGACCAGCCAAGGTTAATTCACACATGTTCACCAGAGCTTCACATAAACAGGGGTATTACTCATTCATTAAGGATAATAACCTTCAGTGTTAAGGATAAAAACAATGAACCTATGCATCTAAGAAGATCTGGCTGATTCTTGCCATCCACCATTGAGATACAAGCATAATTGCCTTTTATGGAACATGGAGGTGAATATAGTTGATCCCATCAGTGGCTGTGTGTCGATTAATATAGGCCAAGGAGTGCCAAACTATATCACTGATCAAATAACATGATGCTAGTGCATATGTATCACCAAAGCTAGGCATCTAAATGAGCCTGGGTGATTTTCACCATCCACCATTGAAACACAACTATAATTGCCTTTTTTGGAACATGGAGGTGAATATAGTTGATTCCATCAGTGGCTGTGCATCTATCAATAAGAGCCAAGGGTGCCACAGTATATGATTGATCAAAGTAAATTGGGAAACAATGTATTCAGCATTGTAGCATCAGCTGTGGCTTGGACTCTAAAAGGGATTGTTGATACAAGTAAAGGTGGGATGTCCCTCACTACACAAATTAAAGTGGGACTTCCCACCATTGGGAAAATTACAAGTGGGACATCCCACGTCTGACAGAATAATAGTGGGATGTCCCTTGCCTGTAAGTGGGATGTCCCCCATGGAGAAGAATATGAGTGGGACATCCCACCTCAGATCAGATAACAGTGGGATGTCCCTTGCCTCTAAATGGGATGTCCCCCATGGAGAAGAGTATGAGTGGGACATCCCACCTCAGATCAGATAACAGTGGGATGTCCCTTGGCTCTGAGTGGGACTTCCCACCTTCAAAACCAGTCTCAGTGTTACATCTCACATTGTATAAGATAATGACGGGACATCCCACTCTGAGCTGGATATTCCATGTTGACTGGTGGGATATCCCACTGGTCAGGATTAAGACAACATGACATCACATAATGATTGGAATGATAGCAGGATACCCCACATTGTGCACATTAGTTTGAGATTGTCAGTAAGCAAAGACATAATTAGAGCTATCCCAAGGGCTACCTGAATTACTGCCAATGATCCAAGTCAATAGATCAATAGCTGCAAAAACACATCTTTTCTGTAGTGAAATGCTGTGGTTTCACCCACAGAAATCCGGCGCACATGACATGGCATAGCATATAGATAGGGGTGATGGCCTATGATGAAACTGCATGAGTTATTAAGTATCATCCAATTCTGTGGAGGAATGGCTGCAAAAACCAGCTTTTCTGTTCCAAAATCCTGTGTTTCCACCCATAAATCTGCTGCTTGTGGGGCACGGCGTAAAGCTATGGACCTTGCCTTACCTTGAGACTGCATGAATGACCATGTACAATCCAAATTCCTGCAGGAACAGCTGCAAAACCAGCCTTTTCTGGTGCAAAATCCTGTATTTTTGCCTAGGAAAATATGCTGTGCAGGGTGCAGCATATATGTAGCAGCATTGGCCTACCTTCAAGCCACATGTATCACCAAGCATCATGGAAAACTGTCTAGAAATGGCCCCAAAATCGCGCTTTTTTGGTGCAGCAAAATGGGAAGATGGGACATCCCACAGTTATTTTTCGGGCCCGCCTGCGGCGGGTGGGATATCCCTCAAAAAAACCAGATGGGACATCCCCCAGCAGTTTGGTGAAAAGTCCCTTCAAAGGTGGGAAGTCCCATGGGAAATGGGACCACCACTCAAACTGACCCCCCCTTAGGACGGTTATTCTCTACTAAAAATTAGGCCCATGGGGGGTCTGGGAGGGGTAGCCTGAGGTGTCGTTTACTACGCTTTATTCACGCATTCGATCTGACGCAGCGCGCCTCTCTACTCCAGAATTCTACGCGCTCAACACTGTTGTGGGGCTATCAACCTGAAGATAGGGAGCTCGACGACCCTTATTCTGTGCGTTCTCTCCTCCTCTGTCTCGCCCTCCGTTGATCCCAGCCACGTCTATTTTGCCGCAGGTAACACCATGGTTCTCTGTCCGAGTGTTCTAACTCATTCTGTGACGAGGACACCCACGCCAAAGTGCGCATGAGCTTTTATATTAATTAGTCCTCTAATCGCACCTGCAACCCCGGCGCTCCATGTGTAGCGACTCGGACTCAGGTATGTGCAGACTTGGGTATTTCTAGGCAGTCAATTGTGAGGTAGCTGCAACTGACTTGATCTCGCGCAGTCCTGAAAATAGCCAGACGTCTCTTCACTGATGCGTTTGACATCTGCAAGTCTGAGCCGTCGGGGGTTCATTATTTCGCAAATTATCGGTGGCCATCGACACGCTCTGGGTGAGATTTTATTCACGTTCTGAGGTTCAGTGCTCGCCATTTACTGTCCTCTTCACCACTGTTGTTCATGTTCATTGCTTTGAATAGGCGCGCCTCTGATTCTTCTGACCATCTTTTTATCGATCACGCGTATCGCAGCGGTCTGAGGCCCAGTTCTGCTTATGTGTTTCAGTAGTGACAATATGTATGTATTGAATGACTCCACAATCGAACCAGCTACTTCGCCGAGCTTTTTCGACCAGAAACTGCTCTCAACAGTCGCCATACCCCGTTGTATCCGACACGGCTTTTCGAAAGTACAATTAAATTCACCGCGGATGTGTGTACTCCAAAGTAGTTCCTGAAGAAAGAACAGCTGCTCAGGATCTTAGAATGCCTGCGCCGGAGCGAAGCGACGGCATATCTTGTTCAACTTATAATTCACATGCGACTGCCGTAAATATCACTATCGACCCCATCCTATTAGTCGGAAAAATCAAATTTGCCTTATAATCTCACGGCCTAATATGGCTTTATATTTGCATTATAACTTGGTTATAAGGGTCGGATAAGGAAGCCTCCCACGATTATACTACCTTATCAGGCAATAACAGCCAATATCAGTGACGTCTATATAACAGTGAGCTTATTCTGTGGTTTCCCGGCGCCAACTTTGTTCCGACATTATAATCCATTGAATACACAGCCACTAAATGACACTGCAACTGTAAGAACTGGCGTCATTGTCAAAGTTTTGGGCGGCAAAAACACCAGGGATCGCGGAGAAATTCGCGAAGCTGCCGCCTTGGAGAGCAACCTCATCTTGACCGTTAGAGCCAGTGCTGAGGCAACCGAAATCTCTGGGTACCGGGCTCAGCACTGTCCGCTTGTGTGAACGATAATAAAGCCTCACTCGAAGAAAGTACAAATGAATGCACCGGGAATAACTGCACTCGAAAGTTCCTTGTTCATGATGGTAAACCCACCAAGAAAATTTTGGCAGCCGTCGGGAACGATCGGAATTGTCAGGCAAACCCCAACAAAATTGTTATTGGTGCACAGGGTGAGATTTTCGCTGGCATCCTGCGTTTATATGAGTACAATGCCAGATAATTAGCCACGGGTCTCCTACCGGTCTTATATCAGCCGGAGCAGCTGATACAACAGCCGCGGACGGTGGCTAGGACGGTGAAGACACAGGCAGAAGACCACATTTTCTTTCCGAGTAGTTACTTGGAGGTGAATTGGAGCACAAAGAATAATCAACCGACTTTTATAAGTTTCGATTGCTGACTAACACCCCCTGCAAAGACTTTCTGCTAGGAATACTCTTCCGGGCCCTGTTTGCCCACACACCAAATTATCGGAATCTTGTTAAATCTGGGCAAAACCTGACCGGGCTTGATGCGGCCTGATATACTATAGGCTGAACTTGATAGCACTTGATACAGCCTGATATGGCTCGATACGACGTGGGTGCAACTTGATCAAGCTTGATGATACATGGGTCAAGCCTGATCAAACAAATTGGGATTTTCCGACATGGTGAACATGCTCCTGGTGACAAAACTCTGTGGAAACACCAGGAATTTGCAGTCTACTCTTCTGTGATCCAATTAAATTCCTTCAACTTCAACTCTCCAATCTCGACTTCAAGTTCGAGATGGACTTCGAGTTTTGGCGAGGGAAATTCTCGCAGCCTCTGATTATTTGAAATTCGGAGCAAGCAGTGAGTATTTTGATTTGAATGTGCCGTCAGGTGAGAGGGGGGAGGGGGGGTCTGTGGGACCCTTAAATATGCTAAGAATGGATGCAAAATACAGGTGTAAGGAAGCGCACCAAAACCGGCTGCACCAAGCCGAAAATGATGCTTTGATGGCAAGTGGCGACTCGCCAAGGGGCGAGCTGTCAAGCGCCATCAAAGATGAACCCCTGCAGTATGTTCGTATTTGGCACTCCCATTGATCCCACTGACAGGGTCACGTGTAACCGCGCGCGCGAGACGCCGCAACATAATTGATGGACGCGGGATCGTATCTACAACAACACGAGTATGGGAGAAGGTTAATTAAGGTGTTTAGGTGGTCTGAGGAGGCAATAAAAGCAGGAAGTGACCCATATCTGCAACAACACGAGTACGGGAGAATATCTACAGCAACACGAGTACGGGAGAATGTTAATTAGGGTGTTTAGGTGGCCTGAAGAAGTAATAAAAGTATTGAGTGACCCTATAACACCTACATCCTCTCTCACATGCCAGCCCCGAGATTGAAAGCAACATCTGAACCTCAGGTACTTCAATTGGGTGATGGCACGAAGTTTTCAACACAATACAACGACACAAAAAAGATCCATGAGGTCAGCTGCAATTTATGCGAAGCTATCATCAGTGTTGGGCCAGCAGGTACAACTGACTACCGGTTGGAGTTACACAGGACTGCGTGTCAGAAGAAAAATGCTAAGGAACACGAAGCCAAGGTGCGTCTTTAACAAATATTTATGCACTCTCGAGATAATGAAATCTCGAAGCTTCAAAGACAGGCTGTGCAGGAGGCCAGAAATCTTCCAAAACAGCCTGAAATTCAACCTTTTACTCAGGGGTCTCGTGAGTTACCCGGAGAGTCCACACCTCGAGCAAGACCTTCCACGCCAATAAACAACCAGAATTCAGATCAAGTGCCAGAATCAGCTTTGGGAGCTCGTCTTCAGGGTCTGCTCTACTCTTATGTTCACATATAGCGTCTAATCTGTGTATTCTTGAGTAGAAATCTCTTTGGAAGCTCTGCAAGGTTGTCCTGGAGTTGGTGTTCTATGGAGTACTGGTTCAATTTGGGGTGACTATCCCTATATCCTCCATGAAGATCCGGACATTGGCTGGGAGCCAATTAGTTTCAATTCACAGACAAACACCATCTGTTTCCGCTCTGAGAACTGCTTGAATCCAGATTCCGGGAGCTCCCAGATTATTTGTAGATTGTGCCAAGCTCTGCCGCACAGTGTTGCCTTTACCAATGTGCAAGCCGGGCCAAAGAAGTTAAGAGCCACACAAGTATGAGGTACTTGACTTCCCGGCAGAAAGATTCCCTTCTTTCTAAAATGACAGCCGAGCTTGCTGTGCTACGGACTCGGGTCAGTTTTAATGAGTTGATTTTTGCGATTTGATTTGAACAAAATGTAGGTTGATAACCTACAGAGAAGCAACAAGCGTTATCACAGTCAAATAACCGATTTCAAGCGAATAACGGGTCTCATTGCAAGTGAAGAATTTGCTGGACTGCGCCGCATTCTAGAGCAGGCACTTTCTCGAGGAGCAACTCCCAAAATGATCCTAGCTATTCTAGAAAGGGCACTTCGAAAAGTGTACCGTGTCCGTGGTGGTTTTAGCAAACGGGAACTGGATATATCCTTCTTGGTGAAGGCAATTGGAGGACCTAAACCCTTGTATGCCTTACAAAAATCTCTGGGACTAGCTTCAATTGATACTGTCAGACACAATCATCAGGTTCCAAAACTTGTAGCATCCATTGGAACTCCTACCAAAGAGGAGATACATTCAAATATCGGGGCCTTCTTTAATCCAGATATTCACCCTGCTCCGGTCTTTCCAAACTGCTCAGAGCTCCCAGGGAATGTTCTCATGTTTGATGGTGTGGCTTTGGACACACGACTCGCTTACTGTCCTGAACGAGATGTGATTCTGGGTCTCTGCCGGGAGCACTCAAACCGGGTTAATACTAAAGTTGACTCTCTGGAATCTCTTGAAACAGTTCGAAAAGCACTCGCAGAGACAGACAAAAAGTCGACAACCAGAGTCTGTTATGGCTGTGATGCTACTGTTGTTGCAATTGCTCCTTACGCAAACGAAAAAAATTATACTGCAGTGCCAATTGTTGCATCTCCAACGGACAAGACTGAAACTGGTCCAGACTTTGTACAATGGCTCCAGATTGTACTTGACTCATGGAGACTTGATCCTAACGGGGAAAAAATGCACGGTCCTATCTGGTCTATTGAAAGTGACGGGGACAGTGTTTTCCGTCTTGCTAAATTTACTCTCTGTATGATTAAACAAGTAGACTCCAACTCTGAGCTGGGAAAAATTCTAGACAAGTGTCTTGGCATTAATAAGTATACCTCGGAGCACGGTGCTATTGCAGGCGGAGATCTCAAGCATGTGGGCAAACATATGCTTTCTAGTCTCCTGCTCTTTCATAAAAATTGCTCAATTCACTCTAGGATTTGGTGCGCTGACTCGGAACTGGGTTGGGATTGCCATCGCAGACACTATCCTGATGCCGACAGATGTTATCAAGCATCTAGCCATCCTGCCACATGTAACAATTGAAAAGGCCAAGGGACTTCTAGATCCACTGGACAAACAAAATGTTCCCAAAGTAGTCACCCTGGTTCAGGAGATGTACACCTTGCGAGATCTCCCTATGCCCGAGAATCCTAGTGAAGGAAAAACCCGCCACGCAATCAATGTCTATGCAGAATTCATGGGATATCTTATCTTTCCATTCATTGATGTGGACCAGAGTCTTTCGCAACAAATTCGCTCCCTGGCTACATATGCTCATCTCTGCACTGCTATGTATTTGAAACACCAAACAAACTTTCTCACCAACCCCCTGTTTGCTGATTCACAGCTCATTGTACGATGCATTATCATCACTACTGCTCGACTCCAGATTATCAACCCACAGCTGAAATTCTACATAATTCTGGATGGAACTGACCGCCTAGAGGGTATCTTCTGTGATGCAAGAACAATAGATCATGCCTCAAACTTTAGCATTGAACAGCTTGTTCAAAAGCTGGCTACTGGCGCGCTAATTAATGCAACACTCCAACGAAATCCAGATCTTGACCGGGGCCACCGCAAGTTGAAATTTACAGGGGTGCTAGGCATCGACCATATAAACCCTACATCATGGAAGGGCAATGTGGTTGTAGGAAATGTTGACATACCCCACGAATATGAACTTGGACAAAAGGATGCCAACAATATTCTTGAAAAATATTTTGGTTATGAGGCAAGGATAGACTGGAATGAGCAGTTCAAGGACAGGAACTGCGATCACTTGCGACCTTTGGGGGAATATGTTGGGACTTCTTTCTCTCCAGAGGACAATGACTTCCGCTCTGAAATAGAGAATGGAGTTTTCCCTTCTACAGCCCCTGTCGATCCTGATGCATCGTCTATTTCTGCTGATGAAGTTGAGAGTGTGGTCTCCAACACAGACATTTTGGATCTTGATCTGGACAACTATTTCCCAGACAATATGGATGATCTTGACAAGGAAGACCCACTAAGCATGGTCACAAAATATCTTACAGACGAGAGGGGGAACCGTTATTTCAAATCTTCGCTTGTGGCAGGTCTTAGCTCAGACCGTAGCAAAAAATCAACACTGAGAACGCAGCAAGTGCAAGGGATAGCTGTTGCAGACTTTCACCAGAGAAAACTTGACATTGATTTTGATCCTCTGGAAGAAGAGGATATGGTCAAGATCGATGATCTTGTTGGAATCCTTGTCAGGACAACAGAAGATATTTGTCTATGTGTGTTGGTCATCAAGGAGTTCAAGAAAGAGAACCAAACTATACCACTCTCTGCAATTCACCTTGATGACCAAGAGAATCCTGACTCTGGTATTACAGTTATCGGCCAGCTCATGGAGATGACTCAGTCTGCAGACGTGACTAGATGGGAATGGAACAGGAAATTTCTCAAGCTTGATACCAGCGATGTGGCTGCTCATGCAAAAAACAAACAGCTTCTCCTTCGGTTGCCATCATCGCAAATCTTCCCTCTTGCACCAAATGTAACAGAGCTCAATGGTATTGAGAAGGCAACTTGGACTGTTGAATCCTCTCAATTACAAGAAACCAAAGATTTTGCATGGACTATGCTTGACCCAGACAGCGATGATGTAGGAAATCGAGTCAGTAACCTTCCTGAAGTCAACAATGTATGTGTACCTTACCGTGATCTTGCTGGTATGTGAGGCAATCTCGGAGCAGTGGACATCTATATTACAATCGAACACCGTTTGTCTCGAGTCAAACCGGTCCGAGAGTCCGAATGCCGTGTTTATTCACCTATCGGACTCCACAGGCACACAAAGCTGAACAGCTCCACCGCCACTGCACTTCTCTTCTCACTCCACCCAGCTCCGGCGATGTAATACCGCTCCACCTCTAGATTCGTCCATCTCTTTAATAGTGAACACTTTACTGTCAACCCCATAGGCACTCAGTCCAATTCTTACAACCCACCGATATCTATAGAAGAAAAGGCATGCCAAAAGTGGTGTCTGTGGGACAGTTTGTTGAGATCCTTCAACAGTCTTCCGAGCATATGTTGACTTCGTGTATACGGCTCCACCGCGTTGTCGAGATGAGTGGTTTGTTCTATAAATAAGTTGTCGGTGGAAGGGAACCTCGCAAAACACGCTCAGTAAACAAAGACAAGGGACATCCAATCAATTTGAGTCGACTGGAGAGATCTAGGCAAACGAGCACACAAGAATCTAAATAGAAGTTGTGGAGAGGAATCTCAACACAGTCCCAAGATTGCATTGAAAACAGCAATATGAACAATGGCGTGCAAATCTAACCGAGGCCACCGACCGAGTCCATGAGCATGCCCTATGGCCGCGCAAGGACATTGGAAACTCCTGCACAATGAGGAATAGCTATGAGCGGGCAAATGGTCTCATGAACAAAGCTGGGGAAAAAAATTGCACATTTCGAAAATACTATTCACGAGGCCGCGAGGAATCGATCGGAGGTCGTCGACAAGCGGCATCTTCAAAATAAAATCGGTGCGATGCAAAACCAGTTCAATATGCTTCTACTTCGTCAACTGATTACTTTGCCAGCGGGAGGTATCCATCAGTTTAGCACTGCTCCTGCCGTAGCAAATTTACAATCGAACAAAAGTCCGAATGATGCATTTATACACCGACTTTCCAATTATAATGTTCACTTGATATATCGGATCCCACGGGCACATTCAAAGTGGAACGGTCTCCAGTTTCATCCCCAATGCTGAACTCAACTCCACAGAGATGATGAGTTACTAACTTACTAAAGGTTAGAGACTTTTGAATATTTGCAGTGGTGCATAGACAGCCAGAAGAATGCAGATGGGCTGATATTTGACGAGATGGATATCAGATGAAGGCTCCAGGTACTGATTCCAAGGAAGCTGGAGTTGGAGTTCCTGCCCAGAAAGCTTTTTTGGTTGCAAACGGGTAGAGCATACGGAGTAATATGGAAAGGAAGACTACAAGACTTGGAATGAAAATACGATTTGAATTGAATCCCTCTCCATCTCATTGTCATGAACACAGCGCACAATGACTGGCACAGGGAGGAAGAGTTTTGAACTTACGAGAAGGCAGGTTGGTTGAAAGCCAAGTGAAAGAAATCTTTCTATGAAGGTGAAAGATGGAGGTGAAATTTTGCGGAAGGAAGGGCTGATTTGGGGAAATGGGGATGAGCTCGAGGGTCAAATAAGACATCAAACACCTCAATATGGTGCCGAGAAATATTGGCCACTTTGACCATGTTGGCAATGGTTACCTGGTAAGTAAAGACGAAAGCGGAGAAAAATAAAATTCTACCAAGTGGGACATGAGTTTCGGAGTAGAATATCCAAGTCACTCACACTATAATATGGAGGCCGTGAGGAGTCGACCGAAGGTTGACGACAAGCGGCATCACTATGGAACAACAGTAAAAAGCGAATTAAAAGCTGTCCAGACCGTGGCATAGCACGGGTAACTGCTAGTCGTTATCTAATAAAAATTGACAGGTCAGAAAGTGTTCTGTATCAATGTCCCATCTCATATATGACCAAAACCCAAGTTGGATGGGAGAGAGCAGGTGCCATGTAAGCTTTGCAGTGCCTTGTTGAAAGTCTCTGCCATGCGGAATCATGTTGGCCAGCATATTCTCTTTTCCTTACGTGACAAACATGACCACAAGGTCCCACTGGAGACTGTAATTGGTGCTGAACCATGTGGCTGGTGTGGTCTCGAGGGACAGTGCCATACACAGTTGACATACAAGAAAAAGAGCATGGTTC
Source organism: Mycena capillaripes (assembly GCA_029204075.1). Classification (NCBI taxonomy): domain Eukaryota; kingdom Fungi; phylum Basidiomycota; class Agaricomycetes; order Agaricales; family Mycenaceae; genus Mycena; species Mycena capillaripes. The sequence goes on from JARHKZ010000049.1 coordinate 309,331, forward strand.
AAATCACATCAAACTGTTCTTATCACTACGCCAAAATGATGTATAAATCCGCTGCAACATTCAGCCCAGCCGCTCCATGCACAAATGTTCCCCTCCAATGCTCTCTATGCCCCGTATCAAAATCTGGAAATCAAAAAACCATTTGGAAGTATAATGCCTTCTTTCACCTTCTTGCCGAGCACTCAACATCGGGTCAACGACCTCCCGAAGTTCCTCCCCAATTTTGGATAGACACGCTAATTCGGCATGCCGAGGAACAGGCTTTGGGGATAACAGTTGATGAGACTGATAGATTTCGGGTGGAGAATGCCATTTCAGGAAGTGATGATATCGACATGTGGGCACAGGAGCCAGATAGTAATGATACTCCACGTGGAAATCCCGAAAAACGGCCGAGAGAAAGGTCTGGGACCGAATCTACTACCGGCTCTGACTCCCATGCAGCTAAACAAAGTAGATTACACATGCAAACATACTATTCCAGATTATTTACCTCCCAAATATGCTTCAGATGCAAAAAAGAGCAACTGATACATGGATATCAATGAAGAATCACGCGCGGACAAATGCGCGCGCCGCTACACGTGACCCTGTCAGTGGGATCAATGGGAGCGCCAAATACGAACATACTGCAGGGGGTTCATCTTTGATGGCGCTTGACAGCTCGCCCCTTGCGACTCGCATGCAATTCAGACGACTCAGTCTCACTCCCACCGTTCCTCAGAATAAAGGCCGTAAGGACTCCAAGTGACGCAATGGCGTGCGTCGTTTTGTTCTTATCGCTGGCGAACTGACGCGGGACTCCGAAGGTCACCGGATCTTTCGAATTCCGTTGGCTCCTGGGATAGCCGTGTACGGAGATGTAAGACTGAGGGCCAATTGAAGGCTAACTGATTTCCTCTCCCTTTTCCGACCATAATTTTAATTCATGTTTGTGTGCGGATTTGAATTTACCTCTCATATCTCTGACCTGTAATCGGTTCTCATTCTCACCGCCGGTCCGCCGGATCGAATTTATTACTAGCATCAAATTTCACAGGGCAAACCCGGAATCTGTTTACTGAGCTTGTTTCGCGTCACCCTGACGTGAAATCGCGAAATCGTTTCGATCCAATTCTTGTGTTTTCAAGCAGGCTCTTCTCGCTGCTCTTCTTGCAGTATTCGCCGGGCTCTTCTGCAAATTTCGACCCGCCGCTCCTCGCCCCATGTCTTTTGTCCCCCATTATCCAGCGACGGGCGTCGCTCTTCAAATCACTGGTGCGGCTTTCCCTTGACCGCCGAGCAACCCACATCAACTCACAGAGCGGTATCACTCACAGAGCCCAAGCAGAAGACAGCGCTGACGTTGGCTCGTATCGATATCCCTCAGGTCCTCGATGGCCAAGAGGTCTTAATCAAGAATGGCGCCGCTGCTCAGAATCCTGTCGACGCAAAGCAAGTTGATGATGGCTCTATCGTAAGCAAATACTTCCTGCAGCAGTCGCTTTCGCCCGCTCACGATCGTCCACAGACTACCTTCCCATGGACGAGTGGGGGCGATATTGCCGGTGAGGTCATGGCTCTTGGTAAAGACGTCCAGAACATCAAAGTTGGCGACCGCGTACGATGCTGCCCTTAGAGCTCGAAAACTAGGCCTTTAATGATCCCTCTTTCAGGTCGCTTCCTTTTTGTCGCGTAAGACTGCGAGGCACGCAGGCTATCAGGAGTTCAGCATCGGAAACGCGCCCCAGACTTTCAAAGTATGCCCTCATTTTCACAAGATGAGTTTCGACGCTAATAGCGATACTAGATCCCAAAGTACTTGGGGTATGAAGAAGCATCGTCGATTCCACTCGCCTTTAGCACCGCTGTTGGGGCTGTCTTCAGCGACCTGAAAGTGCCCATCCCGCCTGCTGGAAGCTCTCTCCCGCTTCCTCCTAATCGTGAAGTACCTGTACTTGTTTGGGGTGGTTCCGGCTCCGTTGGCGCCTATGCCATTCAGGTATTGCACCTGTCTGGTTACAAAGTGATCACCACTGCCAGTCCTTCGAACAATGAGTATGTCAAGAGCTTGGGAGCGGACATCGTGATCGACTACCATGACGAGGAGAAGGCCGTGGAGGAGATCAAAATGGCCACGGATGGAAAGCTTAGCCTCGTGGTCGAGTTCGTGCCTTTTCTTTCCAAAAAAGTCTCAGACTTAAAATGACATGCAGCGCAATCTCCCAGAACCACTCGACTGAACTGGCCGTCAAAGCATTTGGTCCGGACGGCGGGATTATCTCCACTGTACTTAGCGTGGATGATTCTGTCAAGAAAGGGCGCACCGATATCAGCATCGTCAGCTCCGGCGCCAGAATCGTTTTTCAGTGCGTGACGTTCCCAAACGTGAGGCAAAGCGTTGACCTCTCTGGCAACAGGAACCCGAAATACCTTGATGCTTTCCGCTTCTTGGAGGAGACCCTCGAAGCCAAGCTCTTCAAGCCCAACAAGATTGAGGTGCTACCCAAAGGACTTCTCAGCGTCGACGACGGTTGGAACCGGCAACGAGCTCACAAGGTGTGCCGCGAGTTCTTCCCTCTCCTCTGGAACCCTGAACTGAACATGCTTGTATCATAGATCAGCGGTGTGAAGCTGGTCTACAGAATTGCTGACACTCCAGGTTTGGTAGACGTTTGATCGGAGCGCAACACGGGCCATGGTGATAACTTTTTGTTTTGTACGCACAAGGATATACTTCGTATATTAAAGAGATGTCTCGAATCACATTGTACCTATTTGTTCTATCCTAATTCGCTCCTTTTTTCCCTTGATGCCTGGGTCCCATTGCTGTGGTCGCCTGGAGGCGTTTATTTTTTGAACATCAGAGTTTAATTTTGGGCGCCTCTGGCGGACAGCGGGCGCTCCGTTACTTATGACGCGTCTATTTCATCAACTCCATCCATGCCGCGGCCAGTTAGCCCGCTCAAAGCCCACTTAAAGGGTAGACGTCTGTCGAATCCATCATTCGTCATTCCTTTCCTTTCCCCTCATCTCGCCGCCACGACCCCTCCTCTTGCAGGTAAAATAGGTTCTGTGTGCACACTTCCATCTATTTCATTCACCTTCGACCCCAGGTCGTACTCCCCGAAACCTATGCCTCGAGCTGTGTAGCACAGCTCCAAGGTGCGCTTGGACTGCTTCAAATCCGAACCCCTCTTCGGATTTCTATCACAGCTGACCAATTTGGGCAAGGTACGGTGAAGATGGATGAGTAATCCCCATTCGCTTGGTAACCCGTTCTGGCCCTTTCCGCTCCCGAATTATTAACCCACCAGAAATACAGGTTCTTTGTCGTTATTCCGTACTGGGTAAGCCAAGGTCAGCTTTAATTTATCATGTCTGCTCTCAATTCAAGTTCTCTCAGTATTCATGTGCCTCAACTTCTCGGACTCGACATCAACAATGCTGGTGATCATGTCACGCATCAAGTAGATTTCTTTCTCGCTGCCGCCTCTGTCCACCCTCTCTGTTCACCTGTCTTCAGTCCAAGTGACGCGATGAGGTAAGTGCTTTACATCATGCACTGCTTTTTCACTGACTTCTCGTCAACATTCGCAGGTGTCTCGCGAATCGGTGTTCTTTGTGAGTTTAATTTAGGGCACATTTCCCTCCCGGCACTAGGGTTCCGCGGTATTCACATTCCTGACATCACTCGTGTCAAATAGTTTTCCCATCGCCGCAAGCTCAACCTAATGTGCCCGATGTCCCCGACATCGCATCTTGATTTACCCGCCATTCGGCATCATCTAGGTCCACACATGAATTTCCATCAATTCTCGTGTTACCGAGAGCCACTCGGTGTGCGTCTGGTATGCTGTGGCCCTTTCCCTCTAACCCATCGCTCATATTTTCTTGGACCTAGCACGTCGTCAAATAGTAATTGAATTTGCAGTCCGAGTGTTCGTGGTACCGCTAAACTGTAGTTCAAACTATTTACTCACTTTTACATTGCTCAACGCGCTCCGCAGTCACAAGATGTCGATTTGCTATTTCCAAGTCCCACGAGCAAGGCGCTATTTAGCGGTGAGTTCTTTTATCCATGGTTTTTTTTTTTTTTTTTTTTTTTTTTGGGACCTGCTGACCAAGTCCCGCGAGGCCCAACGCGTGGGCATCGCCCTGGATGCATTATTGAACTCGTCGCCGTCCGGAAACCCCTGCATGTAAGCCAACCAACGCATACTTGATGCATTTTTAGTAAGCACAATCATTTTACCCGTCAAGTACAGTACCTACATATTTCTATAGATCTTGCCTCCGTGCCCTGTGGTTTGGGAGGCCCGATTCGGCTGAGGACCACCATCATTTTAGTCAAACAACAACGAGAGAAGCCGATTAGATAGCACCCTGACTTGGCGCACAAACATCTGTATGTAGATATAGTGCAGAATATAATTCGATTTTTTAAAAATATGGTTTCACTTTACAATACTACAATTCCAGCTGGATAGCGGTTGGTGGCTATGGTCTGCACTTATGCCGGAGCGAAGCGAAGGCATGTCTTGTTGTTATGTTATCTAGACTTATCGTGGGGTCTGATCTGGTCGTCTTAGGCGTCAGTGTGCGGCTTCTTAAGCTTCGGGGCCTCGCGCTCAGGGTGGTATTTTTTCTTTTTCGCCGAGGCTGGGCGACCGCCATCGCTTTATAGTCGATGTGGGTAGTAGATCCTATATGGTGACTTTATTATTATTATTATCACGCTTTTATGCGACTCCCAATCTGAAAGGGTGCTCTTGTTGTTTCAGTCGCAAATGGTGCTGGTCGTTTCCAAATTGCTCCGGACGGACTCCGGGATGATTAACCGCTGTATTAAGACAAGATGCACCGCCGCTTTGCTCCGGAAACTCGTATGAGGAAGCAAAATCAAAATGTATTGAACCGGGGTGCACACTACAAAAATATAATGGCGTCGAGTGACTGTTGCTGCCATACGAGTCCAGCTGAATCCGAGAAAGCAGACAAAATTCTTGTGTCTACAGAGCTAGAAAGGGTTCAAGTTGTAGTTTAACGTGGCCAACCAGTGGCGCAATATGAGGACCAAAGTGCACATTTATTCTTGCGCTAATATATTTTTGATATTCGTATCTTCCTTTCCTGAGGTTGGGCGGCGACTCCTCGGAATGCTTATTCCGCGCTCTGCGACCATGGTAGCCATGGGAATAGTACCCCACTTCCTGCTTTCGTTTCGGGGTTGTAAAGTGGTCTTTTGATTCCGATGCATTGCTCTGTTTTTCATTTTTCATTTTTCGGCCCATCGTGTCGACGCGAAGCGACGGCATATCTTGTATGCATTATGATCATCACTTCCGAGTCTTTCGTCGGCTTCGTAGCACAAGAGACACTCAGCGTACTTAAACGAAGGTCACCACGAGCATTAGTAACCATCTCGCGACCTGTATGCAACTGACCGGCCTATATATGTCGCTTGGTTGATCACTCTCTTTATAAATTACATCTGTCGGTCGGTCCGTCGGTCCGAAGCATTTTCAAACCAGCCGTCTCTGCTTTACGGATTGTATCAATTTCAGGCGATCTGCCCGACCGGCTCCTCTCTTCTCAGTCTTCTACCGTCAGGAACCACTCCGGCACGCCGACGGCCGCTCCCGCACAATCAGCATTCATCACTTTACCTTCATATAGTCTTGCCACATGGGAATACGCCAATTAGAACTCGCCATTCAACCGTAAGCTCTGGTTGACATTTAAATGGAAGTGGTGGGGCGCGGAGCTCCCCACCTCGCTCCTCTTTTCTCTTCTCTTCTCTCTCTTTGTAAAATTACGCCTGTCCGAAGCCATTTTGAACTCCACTGAGGTCTTTATGTGTCCATCTGATGTTCAGCTGCCAGCTTGATTTACACAGCCCAAGGTGGGAGTTCCAATCATTCCACACTAATGCCGCTTTGGGCCGTTCTCTCTTCTCTTTTTTTTTTTTTTTCTCTTTATAAAATTATGCCTGTCCGAAGCCATTTTGAACTCCGCTGATGTCTTCATGTGTTCATCTGATGTTCAGCTGCCGGCTTGATTCACACAGCCCACGGTGGGTGTTCCAATCATTCCGCACTAATGCCGCTTTTGTCATGGATACCAGTGTTGTTTCAACTCAACGATTGTACGTCTCATTTGTTTCACCTATTTCATACTTTATTCCATTTCATAACCATTCCCACTTCCTTCCTGACTACCTATTTCAAACCCCTCGTTTCTCACTAATATTTCAACTCCCCTTGTTGTTTCGTTCATTTCATATTCCTGTTCTCATAGTTACGCATATGTATATAAGCCGCAGGTACTGGACGAATATGCATCTTACTTTTTTCATCTGAACTCTGCTTGCCTTCTCGCGCACTCTGCGACTGCTTAACCGCCTCGCACCTCGTCTCAAAGGTATAGGTAAACGTTTCGCACTTACCTCTCATCTAGGACAAATCAATCTATTGGGCATTGACTGGCTACGGCCGTCTGCTCAATAGATGCATGTGCTGAAGGAAGTTCACGGGGATACTTGAACTTCGTAGGATCAACCCTTGATCCATAACAGCTTTGCGCCGTACACGGCAGCTTGCCTTCACCACCTGACAGCAATCTGACAGACACTGCCCTGGCGCCACAATGACGTATGAATTGCGGCATCTTCTCCCACCTGCAACAGTGTCACAGTCAAGACTAAATCGCGTCCAATATCAAAGATAAAGGATTGGGGAGTGCGATGTGTATAGCTCGAAAGAGGATGGAATAAAAGGTTAACTACTGCAGACAACTAGCTACTGTATATATACTGTTTTATCGAGCCATGTGAACGAGAATATAAATATACTACAATAGTCTGTAACCATGTGTTGTACATGCGTTGTCCATGAGATCTGTCAAGACCTATTAATTAAATGTGTGTTCCTCATGTGAACCGTCCCTCTGCCATGTGTTCTTACAAAGCGACCTGTATCCTCATGTATAAGGTGTGTTTGTCGTGTGTTTGTCCAGAACATTCCGAGGATATTAATAAGTGCTCATATAGTATAAGCGCCAAAGATTAGATAGGCATATGTTTACATAAGGCGTTGGAACGATTAGATAGTATCAAATCGTGACAAACAGAAACAAAGGGCTTCCTCCCCTTCGAAGCTGGCCGGGGTTGTGGCCGGTGTTGGACAGCAAGAATTCTTTGTTCTCCATCTTTATAAAATTCAACTCATTGACCTTTACACTTTTGACCAACCTCATCCACTCAAGGACAGAATTGACAAAAGGCAAACAAAAATACACCAAAATATTGCAGACGGGAAATCAACATTATTGAGATAATTGACTCTATTGCACTCTTAGTGCCAAATCTTCGACTGCTTCTTGCCCCAGAGGTGCTTATTTATACAGAGGAAACCAAATTTCGCCACTCACATCTGGAAAACACGAAATGCCTATAGAGCACTATGCAGCGCTATACACCACTATGCAGCAAATTGTGGCTGTAATGTACCTATGGAGGCACTATGCAGCACTATAGAGTGCTCCATAGTGCTCCATAGCGTCTCATAGCGCCTTCGGCTACGTGTTTTCCAGATGCATGGAATTTAATGGTGATTTTAGAGGGCGAACAAAGTATCTCACCAGAGAAGTGTTATGCATCATTTATTTGCCATGATTTATCTCACTCCCCAACTGTCAGCACCAATATTCAATTGCTTCATTCACCGAGTATCAGTACCCCGAAGCGAACTTATGATAGTATCTGATTTAACGTGAGCCAAGTTGAGAGTCGCAAAACAGCCTTGAATGGCGGGGTGCTCGCCCCGTGGCTTTGTTAAACGCACGGAAGGGAATGGGAGGCCGCGAAGCGGCCGACCAGTCCCTTGTGTGTATGTAAGGATTAATCATATGTCCTTTCACATGAGCAAAATTAACTCATCTACCAAGCAGGACACCACGTCATACAACTGTACCCACATCGCGTAATAGCGGCCAAATTTGTTGCCGAGAGGTGACATGACGTAGCCAACCCGAATCCCACTTGCCATGGCCAGTCCCACTATGTCAATGGGCAGTGGTGGGACTGGCGCGTCAGTGGAGCTGTGAGCTGCGTAAGACCCGTGGAACACCTGCCAGATGGGTTTGGAGCCTAATACTGCCTTTGACGGGAGGCATACAGGGTAAATTGCCCTAAAACTGGTGTTGAACTTGAGCGCACAAAACACACATCATTTGAACCAAAACCAGTGTTAGAGGCTGCAGGCAGGGAGAAATTTAATGATTGCAACAAGTAGAAGCCGTGGTACCCAGTAATCATAAAATGAGGACGGGAAATATGCATGGAGCATGAACGGCGGGATTGTGTAGATGAACCGTGTGGGGTCGTATTTCCTTTAGGGTGTGAAAGATCTCGATGATCCCATGAAGGGCTTACCGTTTAACTTTTTGGGCGGTAAGTGAAGGCCAGGCACTTCAGCCGAAACGAAGCAGAGATCATGCCAGCCAGTAAATCCCCTAACCCGAACTTCTCACCTACAAAACTTCGGCTTAGGCCAGGACTCTGAACATAGATACACACAGCCAACTCCAGACCTATCTAGTAATCCTGTCACCGTCATCTTCACGGGATCCAATTTAATGTCAACCTCGTCGTTACGCGCGAACGGCGCCCAATTCTTGTGCCTGTAACCCCAGCTGCTTTGTTTAAACAATTGCTGTCTCAACACGAAAGAGGGATTAAACGAGGTGTCAATCTAAACGCAATTCGACTGCCTCGAAGTGTCGATGACGTGACAAAAGGGACAGTCGGCTCAGATATCAGCAGCACGTCGGAAACTGGTCGTGTCACCGTTGTTTGGCCAAAGATACCTGGGTTGCGCCTGAGAATTTCCGTGCAAATCCACCTGAGCTGTTTTTGGATCCAGCCGCGCGTTTCAGCAGCAAAGCGGCTTACTCGCGTAGCGTCACTATAACCCTTTTTCAAGTCGTTCCCTTGTCGGAAAAATCGAATTTGGCAGATCAGGCATCGATCAGGGTTTATAAGTGATTTTTGAACCTTATCAGCCTGATGGAGTCTGATCATGGGTGATCAGCTTAAATCAGGCTCACTGACCGAGCCTGGCTGGGCCTGACCAGGAAGCCTCAGGCTGATAATTATCAAAAACCACCAATAACCTATGATCAGGACATGTCACTCAAATTTGGTTTTTCCGACACTAAAAACACCACTCATTGATGGACCACTCCGAGTACAAACATTTGGCGAAAGAAGTGCGTTGTAAACTTGTAAATGGTGCTCACCGCTAAACTTTATAATCCACGCAGTTCATCGCTGAACTTGGGAATGCGCGGTCGAGTTGAATCAACTCACTTCGGCGAGTCATTGCGTCTATTCTAACCCCTGCAGGCCGAGCCGTAACAGTAGAAATTATACTAATGACACACGGACCTAGCCAGGTGAATTACACCGTAACGCCACGACACTAGCCAGCTGGGTCGCTAACGCACCAGTGCTGCGCTTGGCAGCCAGCACGGCAGGGGGGCTTCTGATCTGGGGATCCTCATTGATGACGGTGCTGTTAGCGCAACGTACCGTAACCGTTGAATTTTTACTGTATATTTTATTGATGCAGAAATGGTATGGCGGCGGCTGATGGGGATAGCACAGTGGGGCCGTCCCGTCTTGCCGCCGTCAATCATCAATTCTGCCGTGCCTGCTGCCGGCGCCGCGCATGCGCTGGCTGCCTTCCCGCGTTGGAGCGCTAGCCTGCAGCCCGGTGTACACGCCCACCCTCACCCAGCATGCGATATTCTGAACTGAATACTGATCGGCTGGCCTCGCGTGAGAGCGGGGTAGGGGCCGTAAGGGGAAAGCTAGCCGCCACAGGTCCTGCCGTTGAGCGTGCTTGATAAATGCACGACTCCAGCCATCTGCCGGCTAGTTTTGATGTTGATGGTAGGAATCTTTTTCATTGATGCGGCCAATTATTTCAATATTTAGCGGATACCCGAGGCGCGGCGGGATGTCTTGTACGCTTGCGGGTCTCCCGCGCTGATATCTTCCCATCATTGCTGATCTGCGTCCCGCCCACACCGCTTGTCGTGCCGCCCACCTCGCTCCCGTTGCCCTAGCATACTTCTCGCACCTCAAAATATATTGCTGCCGTTGTGCTTTTCTGTCATGTATACATACTTGACTACTGAGCCTCCTTTTTACCTTCATGCACGCACCCCACTCGTATGAAAGCAACTCATTTTGATTCCTATTTTGGCCTAAACAGGACCGAAAGAGCCAATATATTGTAGAAGAAGTATTGTATTATTTCATCGGTTATCGTTCCTTGGGAGTTAGTGTAATTGCTAATTTTTGTCGCGAACTGACTCTCGGACCTGCGGGCCGGTCAGCGCTTCACGGGCGCTTAAAACACAATCTGAGCAATAGCGCAAGGACGAGGGCTAAGGAAAATCCAGAAAGAGCCCAGAGAGCTTCCATAGGATGTAGCTCCATGAATTAAAAACATTTACACTCAAAACTCAAGCCATTAAAAATATATGGACGTTGGTTAAACTTGTATGACATGTTCATTACAGTTTACGACATTCAACTACCTGACTTTCGAGCGTATTCGGTCAACGATCATCCTAGAAGGTTAAACTCTCCGGCTCTTTCCACCGTATTTGGTTCACATGACCTTATTATTCACCCCAGGCACTACTAGTATGATATCTGAGTCTTCTATGCCCCGACAATCATCAAAAGAGGTGTTTTTGAGTGAAAAATAAACCTCTTTTAATCGCCCCAAAATCTGAATGGGTGTGTAGGAGTAGTTATACCGTCCATGAATCTAAACTGACATGCCATAAATGCATCTCGTTGCGACGAAATAAGCCTGGTGATCAGAGCCCAGAGAGGTCTGAATCACTGTGCAGGACTTTGTTCCACCCTCAATTCATTTTTTTTAGGGCTCCTGTGAATATAACACACTCTTACTCCAAGAAAGATCAACGACATATGGCTACGATGGAAAGGGAATCAGTATTTCTGCTGCAGGTAGCAATTGAGTGAAATCTCGACCAGAAAAAATTATCAAGTTCTAACTTCTCTTGATAAAAATACTTGTTGCACAAGGTTTTAGATCTGTAAGACTAATGCAGAGTTAGCTCCCCTACGCGCCCGCAATTCGCAAAATCATTGAATTTTCAGGGGGATCATTCAAATTGGGGACGTCGATCACGTCAATCGGTGGCTGTACCGCTCATTCCCAGCATCTCACACGCACTAGTCTTTGTACATAGTTTAGCACGCCACTCGCATTGCAATATTTAAGCTCGAGCCTTCCCTGACCCATTCCTATTGCATAGTGCAGAGGTCATGAGCTCGAGCTGCACAGGCAAAATAGATGCAGCCCAGAATTGAATGAAAAGGTGTGTTATGTCTCTGTTTGCCCGTATTTCGCTTCCTTCCCCTGTAAAATGTATTCTACATATGCACTGCATGTCCTGATTTTTTTTTGCGGCTTTTGAAGCAAATTTCGGCATCGTGGTTGGCATCGTCGCCAACGATGTCGAGGACATCTGATCGTTATCGATGGCGGTGCCAAGTAAGCGTCAAGATGTTTAAATGGCTAACCGTCGGATCCATCAAATGGACCCACAGCGGCACCCCGGCCGAGCCATGGACCGGAGAAGGGCGAGGACAAGCGCCGCTTGCTCTCCAAAAGGGGAAGCGGAGAAGTCTATTGGGAGCGGCGCTAGCGGTGGATGGCTAGAGCCGTGGATTTACGGTCCAATTTCCCTCGCTAGTACCGTGACATGAGACAAATGGTTAGTGATACAGGTGGCAGGCCACAATGTCAACCGCAAGATTTTGGGTGTTGCCGGTACAGACAGAGGCCAGGACAAGGTGCTTCTTCGTCTCCTGCGATTTCCAGAGGACAAAACATAAAGAATCTTCGCGCCGATCTTCAACGGCGAAAAAAAACATGGACTGCATCTTTCTAAATAAGATCGTCCTGGATGTGAGCGATTCTGATCGAATTTCATCCGGCCCAACCTGAAGTCATTTGTTCAAGCTTTATCGAGCCAAAAGCACCATCCATCTAGAAAAATAACTTGCGTACAGGTACAGCGATATCAATCATAGTCCTTTTTGTACGTATATATTTTGCAAGAAATAAATGAGTTAAGAGGCATGTGTTTATGTGTCGTGTATAATGCGTGTGCCGAGCAGCATCAGGTCGCTCAAATGAGGCGCCGGATCCTTCATAATGAATAGTATCTGCTTCGGGATTCTTCAGCAACGGTGTTATCATGCGGCACCGAGGCTTCTGGGACGATCATTGGCACCGATGCGGTGGAGTATTCCGATGAAACGGACGACGCCGACGCGGTGGACTTACGTAGGAGCCACATAGCCGCTTTCGAAGGCGCAATGTTGTCGTTGTTGGTGTTCTCGGGATGAAACACAACTCCGGAGTGCGGGGTCGGTGTCGGAGGAGCGACGTTGATTTTCTTTTTAGGGTGCAGCGGCGTCGAGCTCGACATCTTTGGCTGTGAGCTTGAAGGACGGTCACGGAAAATTGGGAGCGGGCCCGGGTCCTCGTAGTGCGCCTCCTTCCAGGCAACGTCCTTCCCGAAGCTCTGCGCTTCTCCCATGACATGGCTCGTGTGCGAGCGGACGGTGTAATGCGATGCCGGTGTAGATCTTGCGAGACTCGTTACGCTTTGCCGGCGGAGCCGGTCGACGCGCAGCGGGAATGGAATTGAAATCATCTTTGAAGCCGACCCCGAGACCTCCTCCGCGGGCGATCCAGACCATGTGTCCGTCGTCGAGCTCGAAGGCGCCCATCCCTTTGCCTCAGTGTTCCGCGTATACTCTTGTATGAAGGGGTCGTGTACAAAAATGCGTTCATTCCGAACAACTTGCATTTGCTGTATGCGACGTTGTCGGCGATATAGGAAAAAGGCCAGGAATGAGAGTAAGAGGACGGCGACGACTGTGACTACGGCGATTGCGCCGATAACGCCTGGTCTGTGGGAGAGCAGAATGGCTTGGGATTCGGAGTCGGCGATAGAGGCCTAGGGAGCAAACGATTTACAATTGTTTCATAAGTTCGAAAGGCGATTGGCCCACGTTTGAAGGAGACTCACCGACGAGCTTTGCGGGAGAGAAGTGGAGGGAAGGGCATTGATCGAAAAACTTGAAGAAATAGATACGGGTTGAAGTCGTGTCGAGGAAGAGGTTGTCGTGATTTCAAGACATGAATTCGGGGACCGGAATACCGGTGTCGGGGAGGGAGTTTTGGAGGACGCTCTGAATTGACACTAAGCAGTTAGTAGAATAATGAGGGAAAATCCACTGACGATGTGGATACGGCGATTGCGGCGACAACGCCTGATCTGTGCGTGAGCGGAGTCGCTTGGGATTGAGAGTCGGCGATAGAGGCCTAAGAAGCGATTTACGTTATTTCATGAGTCCGAAGGGCGATTGGGCTACGTATGAAGGAGACTCACCCAAGAACTTTGCGGGAGAGAAGTGGAAGGACGGGCATTGACCGACAAATTTGAAGAAATAGATATGGACTGAAGTCGTGTTGAGGAAGTTGAGGTTGTCGGGATTTTAGAAGATGAAGTCGGGGAGCGAGATACTGCCGTCGATGAGGAGGACTCGGAGGAGGGAGTGCGGGAGGACACTCTAAATTGGCACTAAGCAACTAGTAGAATAAATAGGGAAAATCCACTGACCGCCGTGAAATTGGCGACGACGATGTGGAGCTCGACGAGAGAGATATTGCAGATGTCATGTGCCCGCTGGATGTGATTCGTCCGGGTTGGGAGGCCTGGAGAGCTTGAGGCGCAAGTGGATGGGTTGGACCGAGAAAACGCACCCGAGGACTCTGTGAGAAGAACCGGAAGTCGTACAAACGAAATGTGAACAGACTAGAGGGAAAAGGGAAGAAGTATCACATCAGGAAAACACAAAGTTGCCTCATAGCCTCTCATAGCCCCCCATAGCCGCCATAGCTGCCATAGCAGATGGACCAACCCCATAGAAACGTGGGAGGGGGGGGTCCAGTTCTATAGCACCCCATAGCACCTCATAGTGGGGCATATTTATCATAATGCAGGTCATTTCCTTCTGAAAAAGAATTATTTCCTAGTTCATTTGTTGCTTAGAACCACTTCATTGTTTCTATGGTCATTAGTTCTTTTACCTAATTCAAGTACTAACTGAGTTTACTGACTGACTACAAATGTGAGGGCAGACTTAAATGAATACAACTTGCGAGAATCGAACACACGACCTCATGACTACAAATAAAATATAAAGTAGGAGACTTTCATACTAGACTAAACAACCATTGGTATTTGTTATATTTGATGAACCATATGGCTACCTCATGCCTCTTCTACCTTTTAACCACAGTTCAACCTTGTTCCCCTCACTACTGACCTCAATGAGTATACATTATAGGTTCCCTAGTAGGTAATGATATTGATAGATAAGTGAAGTATCAATCTGGTTAACATGGCCGAAAATGGTCAGTCATCTAAAAATAGACCCAAAACAAAAGTTGTAGAGCTCAATCAGAGCTATAAGACATCTCTAAGGCCAGTTTGCCTCAAAAGCCTTTGTTAGCCTGTAAAACACAAAATACTTTTTCAGACACGGTGGTTTTCAGAAACTCAATACTTTTAATTGGGCTCAGATGTGCATGAATACTGCCAGAAAGGTGAAATAGGATTCATATTAACACCTGGCATTGTGCCAAATGCTTGCTGCTACCTACATTTTCTGGGACTTACCACATACATAGCACTATGTAGTTCCAGCCAGTCACTATAGAGCACTATGTAGTGCTTGCCAGACTATTGATAGACAGTCATAGAACATGATAGCTGTAGCAGCAACTTTCATAGCTCTCCATAGCTCACCATAGCTCACCATAGTATGCAAAAATTCTTATAGCAGCTCATAGCAGCTCATAGCCTCCCATAAATACCCCCTGGCTATGGGGCCATTTTGGATTTTCCTGATGCATAGAAAGGCGTGAGAGAGCAAGATGAAATTAGGCACTGGAAGTATATAAGCATCGCTCCAATTTCAACACTCATGCAGTGCGGTGATTGTCAATGGGAGCTATTGATCCACGTCAATTGAAGCCGATTCAGATTCAGAGCGGAGACGTGGAAGACCAAAGACTCAACGGCATGCCGTCCCGTCCCGTCAAGGCTTTCCCAACAACAAAGACGGGACGGCGGCGGCCGTAGACGGGTTGGATGCGCGTTTGGCGCTTTCTGTGGGAATTTGGTCGTCAAAATATGGTTAATGTCAGCAATGCACATAGACAGCCAAACCTTTCTCCGTTCGAGTCAGAAAGTCTCCTCGAGTCAGAAAGTCTCCTCGCAGCCGCAATTGCTCACGTGTATCAAGTTATGTTGCATCAGCCGTCCGTACATACAAAAAGACTGCATGCGAAAATAAACAACAGATATCAAAACAATGTGGTGCCTCCATGGGCTAAACCATAGCAGTTGTTGTTGGTGTGTTTTACTTCTTCTGCTACTAGTGACTAGAACATGAGCAAAAGGGAACCGTGAACAGCCCTAGAGCTGGTATTCCTCCGGGGTAGTTATTTTTCACCTTGCGAATCCAGTGCCTCTTCCTGTACAAATTACCATGCGCGCCTGAGTGACGCGTCAGGAACACGTGCTGGGAGACTTATCGCTTACGGCTTCTCCACTCTCATCACAGATGACACACCTTCATCGACACATCTCAGCCTCAAGCATCTGTCTCAAGCATACCGACGGCGGCGTCCACTCTCACATCGCCCACCTCTACGCGCTGCTCGAAGCCCCGAAGGAGCAATGCGTGCCCGAGCCTTGCGTCCACTCCTTCGGTGACGGACGTGATATCGCCCCCACCTCCGCCGCGGCTGACCTGTTCTCGTTCATGGAGAAGCTGCAGTAGCGATGGGGTGGACTCTATATATCTCACTCACCTTCGAATCTACGGACCACACCAGTATGCGTTAGCCCAGCTTTCCTCGCTCCGCGCGTTCTGTGCTCGTCGACGTGCTCTTTCCACCCGCTAGGCGGTGCTTTACAATGCATCCGGCTCGACACCTGAGCCCCGTTCGCGCCATTTTCACGACTCTGCGCCCCGCGCTTGTATCTTCAAAACCCGGCACCTCCGCCCTCCCTCGACGTTCTCCAGCCAATACGCTTCCCACTCCACCAGTCTCCACGAATGAAGGATATTTACAATGCTGTCCCGTGTGGATACAGGAAGGACGGCGCCTAAAGCACACGCGCCCCACTTCTTCGTGCACAGGCTGTAAATGTATTGGCGTCCTCTTTTTCCCGCCACCCGATTCACAGCGCACAGCGCACGACGCCGTTCTCGCCACCCTCGTCTCTCGTCTCTCGGCCCCCTGCTCTCATCTCTCGATCACATATGCGCGGACTCCCGTATTCGCCTCCGCGAGACGAAGGGGAGATACGGGTAAAATCCCGAGAAGTGTCGGATGGGCGAAGGGTGGTGCTCGCAGAAACCCACCGGCTGCGCATGCGTGTCTTTCTTTGCCCAGCGGATCGCGGATTGCGAGTGGGGAGTATGATGGTTGGATGGGGTGCCGGGACACTCGTCCCCTATGCCCGTTCGCCGTGAGATCTTCAGTGCGCAGGAGGAAGGAAAGGAGATATAGCTGAGGGTACTCCACAGCGCGTTGCTATCGTACTCTTGTTCCGCGTCTCCAGCTATGCATAGAGTACGCTCACTCCGTGCGTCCGCGGTCTGGAACGGTCTTCCTTCGCCCAACTCGCTTCGCATCTCATGGGCCGTCCGTTTCTTCGGCGTCGTCTTTGCTCAATGTTTTCATGCACTTCGCGATACACACTCGCAGCTGCCGTCATTCTTTCCGCCTCCCTGCCTCGTTCCCGTATGTGTTTCGTGCTTGGCTTTGGAGGGCGTGGAGAACGGCTTGCAGGGCGGGGTACTTGCTTGGGACCCGGGACAGAAGGATGGAGGATGATAAATTGAGCACGTGTGGAAGCGAAATACCAAATATACTGCTCATTCGATGCAATGGTATTTCACCCTTTTCTTGTCAGGTTTCGCGCACGCCGCGTTGCGCCCCTCTCGTTCCCGCCTTCTACTTCTGTAATCGGAACAAGTACTTATCGCGCCGCAGATCCTTGGGTGGGGATGCAGCACCGGAGTTGTACGTCCATGTCCGGGATCGTTCTTGAACGGCGCTCGCTGCGTCCGCGTTCTGTCGAGCCTGCCCCTCCGTCAGGTTCCTCCCCGTCACACGTGGCAGGCCCATTGCACTCTCATTTCGAGACTTATGCGTTCCGCGTACACCGAACCTTTCGTGTTACGAAGCTCACTTCGCGTTCGGATGCGTCATGGTCGTTGGTGTGATGACATGCGAGATGCGGGGTGCATGTCCGCGACCCACGCGCTCGAGGCTCCAGGCTCCATACTCAACCTACTTTGTTCCTACATATATCCCTCATCAAGCTGTCTATGAAATCTCTGGCTGCTTTTCTTGGACTTGGTATTTATCCTTTTTAGAGAGTTACCGCTGCCTCATGTCCTTCTTCACAAGCATATTGATTTTTGGTAGTTGCCAACTTTGGTCCAGGCGAAGTAATTACCGCCACAAACGAAAGGAGGGAAAGAAAGTCAAAGAAATACTTTCACCAAAGCCCATTTGCCAAGCCTCGCCCCCGAGTCAAACGGGGTACGCATCCACACAGCCGCCACTTACGACTGGTGCGGCCACAGGTCGCTCATTGCCATGCGGTCAGCTCGGTATTAGGTAACCTCGCTGCGGGGTTTGGATCACTTACTTCACGTGGGTGCGTATAGAAAAAGTACATTGACGGAGAGATCCCGCCCCGAATCGAACGGGGTAGGTCCCTGCAAGATCCTGTAAAATCTGGAATGTTTGTCTGACAGGCGACTTCGAAGTATGCAATATAAACTTATTGGGGTAAAGTTCAAGCTTCAGCCGGACAGGGTCAATTCATAAGAGGTGTGCGAGACTAGTTTTGTATATCCTCATTTAAAGCTGTAAAGAATTGGACACCGAAAAAATTACGCTTCGTCTTCCATGTTCGATGCACATCTGGAACCTTTTTTCACCTGTAACACCGTGCAGATTCCTTCGACGGCTTAGTTGGTCGTCTTTCTGAAGCAGACGGTATGGTATGTTAACGTTGGTACCGGTTCATTTTATGGAGGTGGCGCTGGGAGGAAGTTTCGTTGCTATTGAGCATAATTTGCAATCGGCAGTATGCAGGGACTTATCCGGAGTGCGGCAACGTCAATACCACTTGCCGAAAGGTTTTTTTTTTTGCATTTTTTTTTGCATTTTTTGAGCTTAATCGACCAACAACTTAGTGTTCCCGTCACCGGACCAAATTTCATGGCCCTACGTCACCCGTCGCCTAAAAAAAATGGTATAGGAGATAATTGTACACAGCTTTCGAACCCTGTTTCATTTGCTGTAAGCAGGTCTTGTCTCCGTATGAACCCTGGCTCAGTGCCAAATTTGCATCTCCATCTTTATAAGATTGCCTTTTTCTGTCCGTCCGAAGCTCATATCCCCACGATGCTATATTTGCGGCGGCACGTTAGGCAGGCTGCGTCCAATATCAACTAAACCAACAAACGTGAGCCGGCGCGAGCACTCATTACGTCTGATGTTGGACTGTTTGCAGTCTAGTCTACAGAACATGTTGTAATACTTACTGTATTAGTGTTCATTCCCATTGCTCGCTACCGAGTAACCTTGAGCCGTGTCGGGTTATAGTAGAGATTGATCGATGCAAGCTGTCAGGCGTAAGCGGATGCTGTGGTCCTTGGCTGGGTATTTCATGACGATAGTCCAGTTCAATCTATGCCGTCTCCCAATGTCTCTACCTTTGCCAGATCTTGACATACTGACCGGGTAAACCTTCTCTGCGGTCTTTAGCCAACTAGTTAATTTTGGCCACCAGGTGCATTCTAGTAGGGACCTGGGTCAGCTCGGTAAGCACCGGTCTTTATTTGCGCTCCGAGGCAGTTTTAAATCAGCGCTCAGCTTCTGTATATGCTCGAAATCATTCAGAGTGTTCACTATTTTCGCCACTTTCAACACGATGATTGGAAGTCCAAGGTATTTCCTTCTCGCTTACAGTCAAGTTTCCCTTTTACCAATTTCTTTTACAGACGCTAGTAATGGTCGCCTTGGTTGTCGATGGCCTTTACTTTATTGGGGACTGTATCTGCGTCTACGAGTATACGATTACGCATGCTGGTATGTCTTAAAACCATCTTCCCCTACTCGCATAGCCAATTGGATGTTTGCAGGCGATCTAGAGTACCTCGCCATCGTACACTGGGTACTTCAATTTCACATGTATTGCGTGTGAGTTAACTGCAACAGCCAAGCCCATCCCATTATATGGATTCACCACCGGCGTGCTTGGCGTTTTAGTTCAAGCTTTTCTAGTCCACCGATATTGGCGGTTGTACGTGCTTCATCGGCCTTCTTTATCCGTTTCTCTCGATAGTTACCTCAATTTCAAATTACAGGACCCAAAAGACAGTCATCGCTATGTTCCTATCTTTTGCAATAATCATTTCGGTATGCGGATAATTGTTTCTGGGGATCGCTTCATACCTACGATGATACCTCCTATGCAGTTTGGCAGCGTGTTTACATGCAGTTTGATGCTCACAATCCACACCTCTATCGAGGACCGCCAGAAAATCAAGATCCCCGTGGGGTGGGTCCCTTATCGTAACCTTCACCCTTCTGGAATTCATTTACTCATGAACACTGCGTATCTTGTGCAATTTTAATGCACCTAGGCTCTGGTTGGTAACCGAGGTCGCTGTGGATGCCGGCATTGCGTCAGTGCTACTCTGGGAGTTCCGAATGGCCAAGGGGATTCTGACAGAGGCACGGAGGTGCGTAATATGGCAATTTATTTATCTGCTTGGCTCAGGTACTAAAAGTGCACTCGACCGGCTGATCGCGCTAACAATTCAGAGCGGGGCCGCGGCCGCCACGCTCGCCAGCGGGAGTCTAATGGCGTAAGTCGTACAAGCTGCTCTGAGTCGTCAATCAGATTTACAGGCCCGGGAACCCAGGTTTTACATAAACCCGGACAGCAATTGTCTGTTGTTCGAGTTGAATTAGCACTGCATTCTCTGCTCATCTGTCCTTGCCAGTCTCCATGGCGATCTTATACCCCCTCGGACGCGTCTACGTCATCACTTTGGTTCGCTTTTCCTTCCTATGTCTAGACCGCTTTGGGACGTTGTTGACCATCTCGCAGCTTTCGAACCTTAATGTCCGGACGTCAGGAAAGCCTGTCTTCAAAGCAGGGACGTCTTCAGGTCCTGGAACGTCCAGCGGCGAACAAGGGCCGCTGACATTGACCAGTTGGGCCACCGACGACCCGTACGGTAATCGTGCGTTTTATCCTATTATTTCATTCCATTTGAGTGACCGAATTACGAATAATAGATGTACACCGCACCGTCCACGCCTCTGTTTGAGCTGTGCGACTTTTCCTACCATTAATTGATCTATACTAATTTTATTTCTCTAGGTCGTCGTTCAATCTTGATTTCCGGCAGAACCGTCACCCAATGCTATTCAAAGCCGTAAGGAGCAGTTGTGCATCTGACCTCATGTCCACATTGACGTGTGGATGCAGCCTCGTCGAAGCGCCTATATCGATAGCTGGCGGGAGGGGATCGAGATGATGGCCAACTATTCTTCCAAGAAACAGTCGACCTTGTTCGCTGCGTAATTGCATGTCTGCACGGTCTTCAAGTCAATAAATCATGTACTAATATAGCGTATAGTTAGCTCAATCTAATCATTTCCTCTCCGCTCCTGATAGACTTTTTCAAGACAACCGCGCGCACGTAAG
Organism: Mycena capillaripes; assembly: GCA_029204075.1. Taxonomy (NCBI): domain Eukaryota; kingdom Fungi; phylum Basidiomycota; class Agaricomycetes; order Agaricales; family Mycenaceae; genus Mycena; species Mycena capillaripes. The sequence goes on from JARHKZ010000049.1 coordinate 330,250, forward strand.
AACCTGCTGTATTAGTTGAGTCTTGTCAAAAATGCCAGTGGCGATTATGGTGTTTTAAAAATTTCACAATCGTTGCTGAATCGTCGCCGGAATCGTTCGTGAATCGCCTACTCTGACTGCCTCTAATTCCAGAATCGCTTTTAGAATCACCGTCAGAATCACTGCGTTCCGGTAACGCCTAGACTTAGTCTGGCGAGCTGATCGGGGGTCTGTGTAGGTCTTCGTAGCCGACTACGCAGCCCCTTCCTAATCGGCTACGGTTAATCTATTTCCAGCTGATCGGGGGTCTGCGTAGCTGAGCGTAGCCGCCTAAACTCACTTAACGTAGCTGATTGTAGGTCAGCGTAGGTCACCTAGGCCGAGCTCTGTATAGTCCCAACGTCAGGACTGCAAATTTGAAGGCCTGAAGACGCGCAATAAGCTCTTGAAACCTTGAATGCGCCCTGCCACGCGCCCGTACATCAAATCGAAAGCTATTTTAGACATCGATGATTAGGTTTAAGCTCAATGTTTCGCCGCATTCGCACCTACGATTACCCAATGTTTTCCTGTGGACACAGGGACGTTCTGTCGTGCGAGTTCTTCACACGCCATCTCCCGGCTTTGCACTCGGTGCCCACTTTTCCCTCTCTCTTCAATCCTCGTCTCCCATGTATCAAGGCGGCGACCACCGCAGTCGGTCAGACCGTTACCCAAATATTACAGAAAAATATGGACCTTCTCAGCGCACCCAGGACCATGACACAGACACTGCGTACGGCTGATGATCTGACGACAATGTCTCCGTGCTAACTGGCCGCCAGCTTTGCCCAATTTGAGGGCGGTCACAGAGGCGCAGGTGGAGGACGCGCCATCCCGGGTGTGCCTACGTATGTCCGGCAAACTGCGGCGAATTTTTCTGATCTTCATTAGCCCCAGCTACATGACTCGCGCGAGGTCTAATTTGCACAACGCCGGTGCCGCCTTTCCCGATAACTCTCCGGAACTGGAGAACAGGTACGTTGTGACCTACCTACCACTCTTCCTCCCAATTTAAGCTGGAACAGATAAAATGGCTGAAAGCGGGGAGAAGGTGTCTGGACACATGAAATAGGGCCACACTTCATTCTATAGGGCTAGCATGACGTCTGCCTACCTCTTCGTAGGCGACTAAGCACACCTACGGTGACCTACACTGACCTACAAATAGCTAGGCAGAGCTAGCCAGACCTACACTTAACTGGACAGACTCTGCCTAGCCGGCTCGGCTTAGAAATCTGGCTAGCTCTGGGTAGATGACCTAGGCTCAGGTCAAGTCTAGGTGGGAGTGGAACGCAGTGAATCGCCTAATTAAAAGGTACTCTGACCGTCACTATTAGAGGTACGCCCAAAGCAGGCGCGACACTCCAAGTAAGATTAATCTGGATGTAGTAGATAGGCTAAATACGGAAATACTACTACTTACCGTCTGCATTTATTGATCCTCGTGCTCCTGCCAGGTGGGGTGAGTTTAGGCTCGTATTTGCCCCGTTTACGGTTTGGAGGTAAGTGCTCACGTGTTTTTATGGGACTTCAATTCTCATCAGCCACAAGGATACGACCGTTAGTCCTTAAAATAATACTTAGCTCGTGTATATCCTTCATGGAACTGCCACCAAACTACCGCCAACTGCCGCCATGGCGGCACTGGCGGCAAAATCGGTTGGGTGCCGTCCGTCCATTTCTTGCCGGACGGCTCGCGGATTGCATCTGGGTCCATGGATGGCACGGTTCGAGTGTGGGAGGTGCATGAAAACAAGATCAATTTGTCGATTTTAACCTCTATTTCAGATCGCTCGTCCGACCGACGATCCTCTCGGGGATTACACTATAGACGATGGATGGGTCGTCAATTCCGCGGGCCAACTCATGTTCTGGGTACCACCTTGGCTCCGCGACGGTCTCTATTTTCCGCGGAACACACTGGTTATCTGTCCCGAAGGCACAACAAAGCTCGAGTTCAGCCGGTTCGTGCACGGCACTGAATGGCAGAAATGCATCGATCCCAAGTTCGAAAATATGCGCGGCCACTCGGTAGAGACAGAGGCCACCACTGCCTCTAGCGCATTACACGAATGGTGAGAGCAGGGAATGGCGGCCCCAATGCCAGACATCGGCGCGCGAGGCTCGATAGCGCTGGCGAGGAATGGCGTGCATTAAATAGCCGGAGAGAGATGGTCGGTAGGATTCGTCGCGAATATAGCTCTGCGCCAAGAAGATATCGCCCCGGTGAATTCCGTTTTCCAGCTTGACGTCTTCGGAAGGGATCTTGATTGAGTGATTTGCGGCGCAGGTGTAATGCACGAATATTACTTCCCTTACCGTATTTCTAGTTCCGAGACATGCTGAAGGCAATAGAGCAAGAAATACAATAACTGGGCAAAAATAATTCGCTGCGCCATGTTGGCGCGGCGGGGATGCGGCGGTGACGCGGCGTTTGATCCGGCGATCCAAAATTGACAAGCGCCGATCACGCTTTCTAGAGACCGTAGCGACTCCACGCAAACAGAGGATATCCTCCCCATGTCGTCGTATAGGACGGCTAAGGAACGGCCCTGAAGCATTCTGTATACATCTCGTTTGACAACGTCAAGTAAATCTTGGACGCGGCGGCGATGCGGCGATACCGCCGCGTCACGGGCGGTATGCGGCGGTCGCAACCCAAGGACGCGGCGTGTCCAAAATGTGATGCGGCGTGTCTTCAACATGACGCGGCGGTCACACTTTGGATGCGGCGGTGAATCGGCGCCGCACTACCACAATGCGCCCCATGTTCCCAATGCCTTCAACGTCGATAAATGGGCCAGAGAAAAGCCACTATCTTTCTGATTGTCGTACCAAACAGTTCTGATCCAGATATGAAGTCTGCGAGCAGCGCGGCGCGACGCGGCGAAGTGCATGATAGCGCCCCACCACTCATTCACCACCGATGCAGCTCTTGAGAATCAACTGTAATGGAGGACAATTATACGCACCTCAACAATCTGTAGAAGGAACTGCGTTCCTCCCTTCACGTTACACACTGACGCACAGCCACAGGTTGAAGTGCGGCAGGACACCCCATAACCTCTGAACGTGGTTCTCAACGCTTTCGACGGCCGAGACTCGATAAATCAAAAGCCATTACGCGTCAGAATATTTCCCCAACCAATTTAGATAGATATGTTCTCTCTGCAGGCAGCGCGGCGCGGCGCGGCGAAGTGCACGATGGTGCCGCGTCACTGTTTAGCTCTGCCGCGGCTCTTTAGACGTCACAAGTCGGCTCAATGAAGTCTTATCGTATAAGGAAAGCTGTATGCCCACCCCACGGAGCATCAAAGCCTCGACAGCCTAGAGAAGTGCGCTGTGTTCTCTCCGTCATGATGCATTCTCGCAGCACAGCCACAGGTAGAAACGCGGCATCGAAGTACAATAGTCGTTCACTCGCCGACAATAGATTTTGAGCAGAAAATTATCCCAGGAAGATGTAATAACCCATTGTTTGAATCCGTTGCTGAATGGGCGAAATTACCTCTGTGCATTCAGATTGCCGCTGTTTAGTCAACTCTCGGTGTTCAAAGCTGCAGAATTTCCTGGCATGTTGCCACTTCCTTCCGGCCAAATTTACCAGAAATACCGTATCATTTCGTTCAGATCGACAGTCACGCGTCACGCACCCCCCTGTTGATGTCGAATTTTGGTCGGGGTCACGCGTCACGCGGCCGTTTGTCGAACCTCCCGAGCGTGACCAAGGGCCCAAAACCGGCTGGAGCATGTCAAAAAGGCGAGATTTTCAAAAATTACGTGCGGAATGTCGAAATTTTCCGAGGTGTCACGCAAATTTTCGGCGGTTGTCGAAATGTCGAATTGGTTCAAAGGGTCACGCGTCACACCCCCTGTCGATTTGAGCGAAATGGTACGGTAGGTTTGTCTTCAACGCACGAGACTACTATTACTACGGTACACCCCTCACTACCTTCTTAATTGATAGAATTCTGCTCTTGTTCCACGGTGCAACCCGGGTGGCGGGTTCTGTTTCACAAATGTCAGTATTTGGTCGGAGATAGGCAACGTGGTTAATTGTAATATTAGGGGAGGTCAAAGCGGTTACAAGAGGCCGATTCTGACACCGATTCTGATGTCGATTCTGGCATCGATTCTGGCACCAGAATCGGTGCAGAATCGATCAAAACCCAGAATCGGTCAGAATTGGTGTTCCTCCTCCAGAGGAGGAACTTGTTCAGAATCGGCACAGAATTGCTTCGAGAATCGGTGCCCGCTTCAAGCCTTAACTTATCCTTGCCCTTATCCTGTTGATTCAATTATATAATATTGGATTTATCTGATCGAAATACATTATTTTAAATATCTCCGCTACTGCATCAGACGTCGACGACTATGCCTGCAAAGAAGACAGCCTCCTCACCTGCACCCAAAGCTCCTGTAAAAGGAACCCAACTGCAAAGGCAAGAGCTCAGCAGAAAAAGAAGAAAAGGGTCGATGCCTCGGACTGTAGTGAGGACAGTGCTGATGAGGCGCCGGCCCCTGCTGCCAAGACAGTGCTAGACAATTCAACTGTACTTGAATCGCCGAGAAACGGAGCTCAGAATCGACTTCAGAATCGGGGCGGTCAAAGTTGACACCGATTCTTGATCGATTCTGTCCGAAGAATCGGCCGAGAATCGAATCAGAATCGGTGTCAGAATCGGTAGTCTCTGACCGCTTTGACTTCCCCTATTAGAAAAAATTTCTATTACAGAGACGCCCATACAATGAAGTAAACCGGCTGTGGACCCCCGGGGTTAGGTGTGCTTCTCTATCTGATTGCTGTCATCCATGCTCTTACAACTACCCCAGAGCATTCATCTCGAAGGCGCCGTGATAAAACACTTGTACCGTATTATACTCGTCAGGGTAGGTCATTGTTATGCTTCTGCAAGATAAGATTATCATGCTTAGTTGTCTTACAGGGCAACTTTTTGTGATCACGATGGATGATAGAAATACGGACAACTCACCGGTGGAGTCAAGCAGGACCGCCGGAGGGATTCCGTGTAATTTTGTGACACCAGCGGTAATCACGAATAGCAAAGGGGGTAGAGAAGAGGTGGAGGGAGGATATTTAGTATAAAATATGGACTGAATCCGCCTGGCGATGGAGATGATGCGGCAGCGGTGGCCATAGCAAATGAAAGTATAGAGTCCGGTGTGATGAAAAAAAGACTCCATTTAATTGCTTGGGTTGTCAGCGGCGGTACGCGGCGATCGGGATGGAGGACGCAGCAGTCACAGGTGAGGACGCGGCGATTTTGTGTTGGGACGCGGCGATGCGAACATGTGACGCGGCGGTGACGCGGCGCCGATCTGCGGACGCGGCGAAATATCCTAGCCCCAATAGTTCACCTTGAATTCAACTCCATTTTTTGTCTTATACTGCCCCGCTTTTGATTGAATTCACCCAGGAGATGTCTTAAATAGTCCCTGTCTGTACCCTCAAGCATGCACGACCTAAATAGAACCCGAAAAGCACCCCGAGCGATGTCCCAAGTTATACATAAAGATGCACAAGGTACGCCTCCGCTTCGCTCCGGCAGACCAAAAAACAAAATATTGTTATCTCACGAAATGTGCACTTATAATCACTCTTGGCAAGGATCGCTCTGGGGTGGAAGGAGCCAGTGAATATCTGATTATCATAGCACAAGTAAACAAAACAAATAGTCGCTGTGAGATGAGCAAATGAGAATAATTTACCGTATTCCCTTTCGACCCTTCCCCAAGCGACAGAAGAGTGGGGCGGGGTATTATGGGAGACATTCGGTGGCCTTGGGGCCGCAGCGGTGTTCTTTCTTTCCTATTGGTCTTTGGTGTGTTCTCAAGGTGTTTGCCATGTGGTATCAGGATGTGTTAACGTTCCTGCAAATTTCGAGCTCACAACTGCGAAGATGTGCGGGAGGGCGACGCGATGTTGGCGGTGGATAAAATAAAAATGATCTTCAACTAAAAAATCGTCTCCGACCTGATACTCACGATAATGACTCCAGAGGACAGCCATTATATGTCTCAGCAGTTCATTCTTGAATAGTGAGCTTGAATCAGGGCACCCAAGAACTGAGATACACAAAGCCATTGCCCTTGAAGAGACAACCAGAAAAGACCAGCCATTGAGGTGATATTGCGCAATTTCCAAGCCTGGCAGAAATAGTCGGTGTATGTAAGAGCACTGGTTCAGGTTTGAGGGACAGTCATCGTTGAGGGGATCGAATGTCCGCTCTTTGGAGGGGAACGAAACGAGAGGAGGCGGGGAACGAATGGAAGCTCCTCCTAGCTTTTATGAAAATTCCTCCGTGGCCGCAGGAAGACAAATGTGTGCCACTGTAGCCCGAATGGAGTGGCCTCTGGAGAACTGTCGACTCACGAGAGTGGTTTCTACAACTCCACAGTCCCAAATTACGTTGTCTTGGACAGATCGCAGTTGTTCACAGTTCGGAACAACGAGCATCTGCTGCGGCATGTAGTCCAAGATCATGGGTTCAATTTCTTGGGAAAAAAGATAAGACCAAAGGGGTTATGAGCGGACGAGAAACAGAGAACGCTGAAAGGAGCACAGATAAATGAGGATTCAGCGCAGGATTTCCACCATCTCGTTGAAGAACAGTTAATAAGGATGCCGCGGCAGTGTGCGGCAGGCGCGGCAATTTCCCCTGGCCCATGCAGAACAACACCGAACATCCTCTCATCAAGGAACGCCGTTTCGAATCTATGGCTCATCATACCATATCTATTTCGCAGGTCCTGGCCGAGTTTGATGAAGGCTGGTGTATCGAGCCGGGCTCGTCCCTTACTCTGATCGCTACTTCTTTTTGAGATTCAAGAAGCCAAACGACACAGTCATCGAGAAGAGATGGTCCCTCTCCAACTCCATGAACCACAACCTCGCTGAGCTGCAGCAGTTGGCCGAGTCCCCCGAGGGCAAATGTGTGCATATGCTTTTTTGGCGTTTTACTGCGTCCGTCCAGATTACTTAAGGGCTCCGTCTCCGTCTCCAGTTTTGACTCAGCTGCACATGGCTGACATGCAACGACAACAAGTCGACACTGTGAGTACTCGATTAAGACATGCAATACCACCACTTGCGACTTAGGATGCGCGGTAAATCCAGGCTTCGGCGATACAGCGAAAGGTACGTCGTTTGTTTGCCTGCATCTGAGGCACAATTTGTTTCATTTTTCCCACAGGGATTCCAGGCCCATATGAGTGCAAAGGCCTCAGGGGGCGAGTAAAATGCTGTCCGGAGACTATGTGGAGGTGTGGCGATATTATTAGGTGGGTGGGTGTTCAACTGTTCCGTGGATATTCGGCTTTGCTGCTCACTTCATCGCTAGTTTCAGTTCGAGTGTATCGTATGGTCTGTAACATAGAAATCCCGAGGTCCCATTTACGAGTGCTGAAACAATAATAGAAGTGCCGCCGTTTTTTTCAGCCGAAGTTTTAGGAGGAAAGGTCGAGACCTCTGATTCGTGCCTTTGTTCAACGAACCCATCCGAGCATTACCTCTATTCAACGCCTACTATATCTCTCTTGAATATCACCTTCATTCAATCTCTCGAATTGGGACCGAGGTATACACCCCGACTCCTTTTGTGCAAATCACCCGCAGCTCCTCCAGTAACCGATATGACATTTACAGCACCTGTTATGGCCCTAGAAAGACTCCAAGGTCCATCTGCGGGTAAAATATTGCCTTGGACGGCCGAGGCATATTTAGATGACGTCGCTAAAAAGGAACACACAAAGGTCAACCACGCGGTCTATCAAGAGGAGAAATGAGATATACGCGACGTTGAGCGGCATCTCATCGATTCGGGTGCTGTAGAACTCTGCGCGAAAAGGTAGAAATCAGAACACAGCTCTGGTACTCGGGAGAGACCGCCGCCAGCGACGGCAATGAAACCAACTCACGTTCAATATCACGGAGCATAGCGAGGTCGTTGGGAGCGACAAAGTTGATAGCAACACCCTTGCGACCGAAACGCCCGCCACGGCCGATGCGGTGGATGTAACTCTCGCGGTTAGTGGGGAGATCGTAGTTGATGACGAGGGATACGTGACCAACGTCGATGCCGCGGTCTAAGAGCTCGCTCGTGATGAGTGCACGGGTGGAGCCGGTACGGTATTCCTTCATGCGTTGGTCGCGCTGCGTTTCTTCCATGTCTCCGTGCTGGGCAGGGCCAGTTAATTATCGCATCATGAAAGAACTGCTGGAAAATATGCCCACCACGGCCGAGACGCTGAACTCGTGGCTAAGCATCTGCTCGGCCAACATTTCGACCTTGCTTCTGGAGTTGCAGAAGATGATGGCCTGCGTGATCGTGATAGTTTCGTAGAGATCGAAAAGGGTCTCGAGCTTCCACTCCTCCTTCTCGACGGCAATATAGAATTGCTTGATACCTTCCAGCGTCAACTCGTTCTCCCTCTTGACAAGAATCTCGACGGGATCTCTCATGAGCTTTTTTGAGACCTCGACGACCTCGGCGGGCATGGTGGCGGAGAAGAGGCCGACCTGGGTGCCACTGGGAAGGAGCTGGAAGACCTCGTAGATCTGGGCTTTGAAATCCATGGACAGCATCTCGTCGGCGTCGTCGAGACACATGATTTTGATACCGTCGGTGCTGAGCGCGCCCCGCTTGATTAGGTCGAACGCACGGCCGGGAGTGCTGACCACGAGCTGGACGCCTTCGTTGAGCTTGTGTATATCCTCGCGGGCGTTTGTGCCACCGATGTAGGCCAAGCTCTGGACGCCCATGTAGTCGCCAAGAGCGACGACGACCTTGTGGATCTGGAGAGCAACCTCGCGCGTGGGGGCGAGGATGAGGGCCTGGGTCCCCTTCATCTCGGGATCCAGCCTCTGTAAGATCGAAATGGAAAGGGTAGCGGTCTTGCCAGTGCCCAACGGGGCTTGCACAATGACATCGCGGCCTTTTACGATCGGAACGATGGCGCGCTGCTGAATAGTAGAAGGACGCTCGAAGCTGGATGATGTGACACAGAAACATATCAGCTCATCTCTGATAAACTAGCACAGAGTGGGGAAGGTGCTTACCCGTAGGCGTAGATACTACGGAGTAATTCGGGCTTTAGCTCCATGCCATCGAAGCTATTAAAGGCGAAATTTGAGCACAGAGAAAGCAGGAATAGGTAGGATCCACTGACCTGTCTACAACTTGGTCCGAGTTAGACTGAATCTCGCTTACATTAGCATCCTGAAGCTCTTTTCTGCGATACCAAGAGAGTTTTGAGGATGCTAGCCTATGCGGGGGATAGCGGAGGAAACTCACCTACTCATGGGTAAGTTGTATTGTCAGGGAAGAAGAGATACTGCCTTCTGAAGCGTTCGTGTGGGGTGGATTAGGGTGCTAAATTAGAGGACGAGAAGTTGACTAGTAAGGCTCCAACCGTTTTTGTACGTTTGTAAACGGATTAATCACCCTCTTTATAAAATTAAGCACCTCTGTCCGTCCGAAGCCTTTTTAATCTCCGCTGAATCTCCGCGGAGGAAACTCACCTACTCATGGACAAGTTGTATTGTTAGGCAAGAAGAGATACTGCCTTCTGAAGGGTTTGTGTGGGGTGGACTAGGTGCTAAATTAGAGGACGAGACGTTGAGTTGCTGCAAGTGAAACGCAAGCTTAAGTTTGCGGCTCCGAGAGGTTGCCACGTGACAGGTCAGCTCTTTGTCAGCTCTCAAATCAATGCTCGCCGTCGCCGAGTAAGTTCGGAGCCGTCGCGAACGACACAGACGGTTTTCCCGCCCTACTCCTTCCGCATCTTATGGGCTGTCCGGTTTCTCCGCGTCTCCTCGGCGTCGTCTTTGCTCAATGTTTTCAGGCGCTTCCCGATAAACTCTCGCAGCTATCGTCATCCTTTCCGCCTCCCTGCCACCTCGTTCCTGTATGTGTTTTGTGCTCGGCTTTGGAGGGCGAGGAGAACGGCTGAATGACGAGGTGCTTACTTGGGACCCAGGACGGAAGGATTGAGGATGATGAATTGAGCGCGTATGGAGGCAAAATATCAAATGTCATGCTCATTCGATGCGAGGTCCGTGCCCGCCTTCTACTCTCTGCATTCTCCTTCTCAATTGTATTTCACCCTTTTCTTGTCAGGCTTCGCGCATGCTGCTTTACGCCCCTCTCGTTGCCGCCTTCTACTTCTGCAATCGGAACAGGTGCTTATCGCGCCGCAGATTCTTGGGTGGGGAGGCCGCACCGGAGTTGTACGTCCATGTCCGGGCTCGTTCTTGAAACGCGCTCACTGCGTCCGGGTTCTGTCGAGCCCGCCCCTCTGCCTGGTTCCTCCGCGTCTCATGGGGCAGACCCATCACACCCTTATTTCTCGAGACTTGTGTGTTCCGCGTACACCGAGTGTTTCGCGTTATGAAGCTCACTTCACATTCGGATGCGTCATGGCCGTTGGTGTGATGACGCGCGAGATGCGGATCGTCAAAGATTTGTACAAGATGGATGCCGCGACCCTCGCGCCCGGGGCTCGAGGCTCCAAGCGGAGGAGAGGGAGCCGGGCTTGGGGATCCAGGGAGAAGATGCGCGGAATATAGGCCTCCGGAGAGAGAACGAGAAAATGCAGAACGCGGGACGGCTGCACGAGATACGTGCCCTCCTTCTACTCCTTGCATTCTTTATCTCACCGCAAATATTGTCCTTTAGGTTCTACACGCTTGTTTTGCGCGTGCTATGGTGCATGCGCTGTAAGTCGAATCCTCCTCATTTGCGCGGCACTTGGAGGGGAAGGTGCACGAGAATCGCTGGGAATCTTAATGGCACACTGAAGCGACCTTCTTGCAGACGATTTTGGCTAATGTAGGAAATGGGGCCAAGACATGCATCGCTCGCTTCGCCTTTCCGCCCATCGCACCCTCTTCGGCTCTCACCTCGGCCTCGAATGTCGGCCTGCTCTCTGTGTTCGGGAGGGATTTGTCTCTGGGTGGCGAGGCGTCGATGGCCGGCAAAGAAAGAGTCAGTGAGCACCAATTCTAAGCAATCATAGACGCCTGAAACGCTCATTACGTCCATCCGCTCCTTTGCGGCTTGATCTTCCCCTGCATCCACGCCGCGTGATCGAGCTCTAACATCGAGACTGTTGCGGATATCTACGGGAGCGGAATTGTGCACCCTCCGGAATTGTAATCCGGAACACGAGCTACGGCCTGTCGTGAACGTCGCCCTCTCCTCGGTCGGGAAATGGAATTGTCGTGTATCTACCCGAAATTCGACCTACTGTACTGTTTCGACCACTTGTTCAGGTGATGGTGACACTTTTTTTTTTTTTTTTCGGTGTGCTCAAAAAAACGCCATAATTCAAAAGAAAATTTCTCGGCCTTCTCGGCCGCCGAAAGCTAAAAATAATGAACAAATAACTTTTCGGCCAAGGTTTACTGTAATGCAAGGAGAACGGTATGAAAGGTCTTCCTGCGCGCCTATTTGAGGAGTCTTCCGCGGCTTTTCGCAAAATCAGACGTGCGCCTGGAGCTGCTGCATTTCAAGTTGTCACTTGTCATCTGCCCAAGTGGTCATCTGCCAAATGCCCTTCAACCCGCACAGATGCTCGACAGCGCTGACGGAACTTCTGGCCCTAGAACTCCTCGTGGTCACTTCTATCAGGCTCTTCTTCATCCCACACCAAGCATCTATCGGATAAGAACCTTCCTTTCCTTCAAAACATCCTGCAAGCTTCGTTTCTCCTGAATTCGAGAAATCAAGATGACCAGTGTATCCCTGGCCCTGGTGTCGACGTCTGCAGGCCGTTGGGCGCGTGGGGGATGACCGAAGATCGTGGATTTGAGCCCTGTCGTAAATTTACAACCCTTTCCCACCAGCACTTCGCTTTGAGTGCTACAAAGCATACGATAACATGGAGGTCAGGTTTCTTCGCACATTTCTCGCGGCTATTCTAGGAATGTTCTAGTGTGCTGCCATGCGGGAAAAAAAAAAGATTTCCGACGTTAATCACGCCGTCACGCCGTGTACGATTTCTCGACGAACTGCCAAACAATCGACTGGAAACACAGTGGCCATCGAAGCGTGTCGTTCTATCCATCTGCTATCTTGTTGAACATCGCTATGGCGGCATTCCTGACCATTTGATACGATGAATAGCTATTTCCAGCTGACAGACTCGCGACATCGCGGCTGAAAAAAACCGCCAGGCACTGCATTCCGAGCCTACGTCGGCAGAGCCTGTGACGTAGGTTTGACGTAGGTCGACCTCTGCCGACATGTGCCGAAGTGGCTCGGCAGACCCTGCCGACTGGGATCGGCCGAGGTCGACCGACGTCAACCCACGTCAACAGGCCTTGCCGACGTAGGCTCGGAATGCAGTGAGGGTTGCTCGCGCCGATACCGGCGGTATGAATTAATCATGCTCTAGATGACTTTTGCCTCTCGATCAGATAGTGTAGGTAGGTAGGTAGGTAGGTAGGTAGCATTACACGGCACGGTCCCGCTGAGGAACGCCGGTTTGAGGAAGTATCTCGATGAACTGCAGGCTATTTATGTCCACCATCGTCCCTCACCTCCGAAAGTCTCTCGAGCCGAGCTCACGCACCCGGTCCCCCGTCACGCTGTAGAACCCGATTGACTTTCAGAAGCAAAACCCAACACAAAAACACAACCCCTCTTCCCTAGATCTACACCCGATACCAAAAACTTGAAGTATCTGACTAAATGATTGAACCTTAGGCTTAAAGTTTGCCTAACCTGTCTCCATTTGCCAGTCAAAGTTGGACCGGGAGCAACGACCAGGACAAGCAGTCTGAAGCATCAGATATTCATGGCTTGGTGGGCGCTGAGAGGAAAGGAGGTGCATGCATTCACACTGAGCAAAGCATAACTCAGCATCATGAGTGTTGCCGAGAGTATACCAATAACAAAGTGTAGGCTTCCAGCTGACAGCAAAATAAATCGAAGAAATGCAGGTATTCCTCGTCCTCATTCTTAGGATAGTTGCTGTATGTTCAATGAAGCTTCCACAAAACTTGCAAAAAATTGGTACCCCCAACACAACGGTCAGATTCAGTGTTATGGTGCGCCTGACGGATAGAGAAATAAAAAATGCAGCTAAATGGAATGAGTTCACGCTCTAACCGAAAGTCTCGCCCTGCAGATGAGATTCGCCAGTGTTGAGGAAGGAACTAGGAATCGGAAACAAAAAGCGGGAAAGATGTGGCAGTGCTACGGCTGACTCAGCACCAAAAGAGGAAATACGGTGGAAGACAGCGAGGACGAGCAAAGTCGGTCAATGAGTCGGTGGGGCACGACACTCTTGGTGGTGTGGAAGATTGTACAACCCATTGTTCCATAGAAAGTGGAACTAGCCCAATCGAGCAAAAACTGAGCTGGATGCGGGCAATTGAAAATGGATGACGATGAGCCCAGTTTTGCCTTTCATTATGATTTTCCCGACCCAGCGAGACTCGCAAACGAAGCTGACGAGAGAGTGGGACATGTTCATTGAAAGACGTAAAGGGGGCAAAGAGAGAGAGAGAGCCATGGGTAAAAGTGCGAGTTTTTTCGCGCTGACTATTTCCAAGTTTTAGGACATAGTGTATGTAGAGTTCTCCCGTGGCTGCCAAAGTCTGCATTTTAGCATATACTTGGTCCACCAAATCGGAGTTGTTCCCAGAACTTCAAGATGTGCAGCTGCTACCAAGTTACCTTGATGGAACAAATCCGAGATCCGGCCTTGCTGATCTGGGGGGTAAATAGTCGGAGCATCGGTTCCCACGGAAAAGACTAACTCCCATTGCTTTCTGTCGTCTCAATGCTGGAAGAACCGAGTTCGCCTGTCCAGGATGACCCCGTCTCCTACGGTGGCCGGAAAATCCACACAGATTCTTACCCGCACCATATGAGAAAATCCAGTTCCAAGGATGCTAGTGTTCCCCTTTTGGGTAGCGAAGACCTTGGTCAGCTCAATTGATCTATCCCATCCATGTAAACTAAAACCCAGTCCAGTTGATCAACCTGAGGCATCGCTGAAGAAAAGCTTCCTGCAGAGCCATTTCCTTCATGCTCTCTGTGTCGCTTTGCATGTTGTGTTGGTTCTGCTTCACATTGCAGTGTTGATAAGTACAACAAAGCACTGGGAACACCACTTCACCTTCGCTGTAGAGCGCCAAACAGCTGTATCATTCTGGGCGACTGTAATCACTCAAGGATTTGGAACGGTATGAAGCTGATATAAAATCAATGTATCATTTGTTTATAACAATTGCGCCAGATCTATGGTTCTGTCCTTTTATATCTAACCCAGAGGCTGGCCATGCAGCCCTTGCACAAGACCCTGACAGCTACTCATGACAACATTTTATCGTGGGCTGGAGTTGGATCTGCGCTAACCAGTCTTTATAATCAGCTGTCTGTCCCAGCATCCGTGTTCGGAACCCTCCACATTGCTGGCTATCTTGGATGCGTTACTATGCTTCATATCACAATACCGGCAATTCTGTCAGTAGAAACCTTCAATACCACAGCTGCGGTGCCTGCAAGCACCTTTGGAATCCCTGAATTTGCCAACTCTACAGCCGTCAAGTGCGTGAAAAGATTGTGTTTTCATTTTCCTATTACTTACAAGTAATCCAGTTCGACCAGTGCTTTCATGGCTACCTTTTCTGTGGATTTCCTGACATGGAGGGGAATTTTCGACGATTCTCCGATGATTGGATTGTTCAACGACAGTCTGTATGAGGTCCTGCAAAAGACGAGATCTGGAAAAGGCGAAGCTCAAATATCTGCCCTAGGATTCAATGTTAGCTGTGGATATGTTTCTACAAGGATTACTCAGGTCGATGTCGTGAAGGATCCGACATCAGAAGCCGGGTTGGAACTGACAGTAAATGGTGTATCTGCCTGGTTGTCCTCCTCTTGTATGTCATGTTCCTTTTGAAAAAATAATCGTAATAACGGTTTCCATATGCTACATCTAGCACGAATTTTCAGTCCAAATGCTCTCCTCGTGTTTGACGGATTTCGGGCTGAGCTTGGGGGGCTAAATAACTCCATCTATATATCCACTACAAGCATCGTAGTGGATTCAGAGGACCATCAAGGATCTCCCCTGATCCTCCGCGATCAACCCCTGTCGACATTGAAGGATCTAACAGAGTTCAATCTCAACATCTCGCAAATTCAGGTTTTACAGTGCTCCAAATCACTCGTTGCTCAATCTGGAACAATTGATATGCAATCCAACACTCTGATCAGTGGCTCTCTTTATCCAAACCTTTACAAGAACAATTCCACCTGGGTGGCAGCAGCGAATCTGGATTTCAGCCCTCAGGACTCCACTCTGATGGGTAGTGACTTGGTAAGACAGCATAATTTTCTTGTTTGCAACCATTACTGATATCAAATTAGTGGTCAGAAATCCTTGGCCAAAATGTTGGCATTGGCATGCGAATCTTAACATGGAGTGCTGTAGACGAGTAAGGAAAAATCAATCAACTGCCGTGACAGCAATGAAGCAATTTCTGCAGATATCTGATGTCATATCTTGGTCTTGATCCTTTCGCGAATTCTACTTCTCAGCCCGTTGTATTGAAACTCCATGACATTGAAAATGCATTATCAAATCTTCTGGCTCTGGTCTTCTGGATAGGTGAATATTCTGGCTGCTCTGTGTGAAGGTACTTACCTTTTCTCAGCGGGCCATGTGAAAGTGGACCCTTGGTACCTCAAATATTCTCAGTCCGCAGATGTGGAATCTGTGACAACGGAAGGAACAGTGCCGGTATTAGTCTCGGGCACTGCAACCATTATCCAGCAAGAGCCCTCATTATATGTGCGATTAAATGTGAGGTAGACTACTAAATGATTGCTTCATCCACTAATGTTTGAAATTAGTCGAATATAATTGCAGTAAGCATGATTCACGGCTCTACTACCTACGCAGCAACTTATTGATCGACAGGTTGCACTTGGTCTGGCGACCTCGGTCGTACAAATGATTTTGTGCACCAAATTTCTTGGCAAGTCGACAAGAGATGAACGCAGCACCAAAGGTGTCGGCTTGCTCCACAACATTTGGTTGTGGCGCAATCACCTTCAAATTTCAAACCCGCTGAAGGATATTCGACAACCTACTGAAACAAAACTTCGGGCCACAGGTCTGATACCATTCCAACGGTTAAAGGATATAGACAATTGTAAATCCAAAGAATTTTGGAATGAAGGCAAATCTACATACAAGTCAAGTTCATCTCTCTCTGGTACCAATTACGGTAGAAGCCAATTTATATCCACATGATGATGTGCATGCTTACTGTTCACGGTTAGGCTCCTTTTCTCAGACAGCTCAGACAGGAAATTTGCAGATCATGTGCATACTGCTTCACATCTTGCTCGTTGCAGCATATCTGACTCTACTTGGAGTTGCCAAAGCGAGAAAAGAACACCACATTGTATTTTCAATTGATGGCCAGCAAACTGTATCTTTTTTGTGCAAAGTCGCTACCATGGCCTTTGGAACAGTAGGAACAAAATTACATCATTGCTCACTGCCTCACCCGGTTTGCAGATCTACTACAGTGCACTAGTGTACTTAACACAGAGAATGGCAATAGCCTATGCAATTAGGAAATATTCACTCCTTACAGCTACCCATGATAAAATTTTGGCATGGAATGGAATAGGATCAGCCGTTTCTATGCTGTTCCAGCAGTTCAAATTGCCAGTGTCATCTCTTGGGATCTTTTCCATCTGCTTGTACTTGTCAACAATCTCTGCTCTGCATGTAACAACATCAGCACTCGTCTCTGTGGAAGCATTTAATTACAACAATTCTACCACAGTGGATACCCACGGAATTCCACAGTGGTCTGATTCTGCTCACAAGTGAGTGTGCAAGTTATATACTGTTTCCCCTTTTGACAGTATCTAGCTTAACCCTTCAGTTTCTGCGAAATAACGGAGCATTGCTGCCTTGGATCGGGCACCTGGATGGATTACAGACATTGGGGTTGTACAACGGGAGCCTGTATGATGTCATGTTTGAAGCTTACCCAGGCAGCGCTGGCGCTGAGGTTCAGGCCGTCGGCTTCGACATCACATGTGGATACATACCGGGTGTTACCGGGAAGGAAGATGGTGGACCACCGTTTTACGATATCTCCTTCCCCACAGAGAGTTTAAATTGGAAGTCGTGGGAGAGCATACCAAGTAACAAATATTGAATTTGAAGACCCAGTGTTATTTGACGACAATTTAACTTGCAGATCCCGACACCATCCTCATCGCATCGATCGCGATGCTCGAAGAAGAACTTCCCACAGACTCCATCATCCTGTATACTCAAAATTCGGTTTCCGACTCCAGTGGCATCATTGGACCCTCAGTCACTCTCCCCGGTCTGAATATCTCTTTGCAATTCCTCCAATGTTCCAAGTCACTGGTCTCCCAAACGGGCCAGGTTGATGAATCCAGACAGATCATTCCTAACTCGCTATCTCCCTCAATTTACAAGCACAATTCCACATGGCAGGCCTACAATCCAATTTCGAAATCAAATACACAAGATTACGGCTCAATGCTCCAAGGAAATTCTGTGAGTCAAAAGTAGGACCTGAATTTCACTCGCTCACATTTGGTCAGTGGGCACAGGTTCTCACGCATTTTGCTAATACCGGAGTTCTCTTCATACCTATGGGACGGGGTATTGATTGGGGATCCATGTAAGTCGCCATGGTCTCAGTTATTTTATTTGTTTTGCTATTTACCAAGTTTCTATCTAGGTATCTCATGCAACAATTGGGCCTCGATCCGGTGGTTGATTTAGACGCAAGTATTATAGGCTCTACACTAGACTCGGCCACAATACAAGCACTGTATCTGCATGACATTGAGAATGCCATAGCGAATCTGGCGGCCTCGACCTTTTGGATGGGCAAGATAGATACCTTCATTTCAAGCTCCAAGTTAATATTTTGGTAGGTGGTCATGTTAACCAGCCCCAGTTGGCGATGCAAGACTTGGAAAAATCCTTGAATATGGGGCCCATCCACGTACCAATTCTGTCAATGGGAAATACAACAATCGAGGTGGGAATTTTTGCTGCGAGACTTGATGTGCGTACATCTTTTGCTCATTTCCCTTCATCAATCTCATGGTTTATCAAAACCAGATGAACCTTGTGGCTGTACGGCCGGTGTTAATTTTAACATTCTTATCTGACGGTCCCTTTCAGGTTTCAATTGGCCTTGGAGCATCAATTGTTTTGCTCATTCTAGTTTTGTCATTTTCGGCCGGCATGGGCAGGTCCAATCCCTGTGTCAATAGCATGGGATTCCTGCAAGCCATCTGGGTGTTTGAGCACCATCCGGAACTATCTGCGATTCTTGAGCAGGTCGGAGACCCCACTGATTACAATCTACGTGTAGCAGGGTTGGTCAAAGTGCGATTATTGGATGCATTGTCGTTGCAAGAGAACGAAGATTGATGTTGTGGGCTAGTTTCTGGATTTAAATTTGCTACGTATTTATTGTATCTCTATGGTTGTTTCTTGTTTTCTAATTAATGAATGCTGGCATTGCTTTCGTCCTTTTCGCAGAAAGAAAATGTTCAAACAGATTTGAATGGAGTGTGAGAGAAGTCTGCACATTTCCCCCTCACCTCCAACAGGTATCGTATCACACCGGGGGCAAAGAGCGGCACGTTTGATTTGACATGCGACAGACACATTCAGTCTGCATTTGAAGTCACAGAACAATCACTCTTTCTTTGTGCTGGCTTTGTGTGCATGCTGTGATCCCTTGGACTGGGCAAACAAAGCATGCACAAAGACTACACAAAGCCTGGCTTTGTGGTAAAAGAGAGCTATCGTGACTTTTCACACCAAATGTGCCCACCGCATATTGAACTAAATGCCTCGATATTTGCCCCCAGTGTCAATGGTTTAATTGACTCCTGTACTATCTTGCGAGTACGCACCGCCATTCATTGACCTTTCTATAAACCTACTACTTGTCTTCGCGATTTTTCAAGTCGTCTTGCGGACTCAAGAAATAGCTCATTGAGATGCTCTCAGGACCGGCCAGCAATACTCTCAGCATTTACCAGCCCCGCGATCGCAACTGCGTTCAAAGGACAAGTGATTGCGATTCAAATTTTCAAATTCTGCGACACGACACCTCGAATTTGAAAAGAAAAAAAGAACTGTCTACATTAGACGCATTCTGTACTATTGGTGTCAATGGTAGAGAATCTGAGTTGACCAATGTCTAAGTTAACTAAAAATAAACGTACCTTCCCAAGTTGCCCAAACGATTGATGTGGTATTGAATTGAGAGCTGCAGGACGTGCCGAAGGTCCGTCTGTTTTCATCATCGTGGCACAAATCCCTTCCGGTGTTTGACTCCAAACTCAGCCCGCATCAACAAACCAGGGAACGCCGGCTCGATCCGAACCTACACGTGCGGCCTTGAAAAAAAAGCGTTCATAATAATGCTACTCAGTCTGCAAAGTCTGCATCCGCCTTACATTAGTGCCCGGTCGGCCGAAAGTCGTTCGCTGCGCCTCCCCGTCGCACTGGTCATCAAGTTCAGAAGCTGACGATACCCAATTGATTTTACAGGACCTAAGAAAGGTGTGGGGCGTATGCGACGACACTTGACACTCGAATGAGGCAAGAATACAATAAATGGTCATCCAAGATGGATCTCTGATACGAAGATCTGCGCAGATCTACGCGGCCACCATTCGCGAAGGTCTGTAATAACCTTGCGCGTAACCTCGAACAACGGCGCCTCAGGCGGCCCACGCGCAATTTGCGCGTATTGGGATCCAGCTTCTGTCATCAGGAATTCAGCGGTCCACCAATCTACGGCGTTACCAGTGGAAGGGGTGTGGCCGTCGATCTCCGCCTGCACGGTTCTTGCTAGGCGATGTGCCTAGATTCTAGATTCCAGATCATGCCGACGTGGCAGGGCCGTTGCCCATTGAGTTATACGGGCCACAAGTTTCCAGCGAGCAATGAGCGCGCGGTTGGAAGCGAACTGTGAGTGAGTGCTTTGATAAATGCAGTGGATAAATGAGGATCAGCGCACAGCGTCAACCGGAATCAGAAGTTCGAAACCGGGCGGCGGGTCCATCGATACTCTAGATCTATGTATTTTAAGTCTGGAGCGAAGTTTACACTTTAAAGAGCAAGATCACTGACTCAGGCTGGCCATAACGCGGGCATCCATGACCTCGAAGGGTGCGGATGGATGGACGCCTTCACTCACTTGTATTTACCAATACTGGATATTCACCGCAATGATGCGCAGGTCCATCCGGGGAATCTTCGCAGAAGCAGGGTGGAAGTGTCAAAGAAAGAAAAGTCGGGGTGCTGTTTACGTTGGTTTGAGGATCACCGGCACCGGCACTCACTTTGTTACCGGCCCTCATCGGCTATCAAAATCGACTTGTCCTCCACCTTGATGTCAGTCCGCGCGAAAGTATTCAAGGCTCCCGAACACGTTACGGTCAGCGGAAAGTCCATCTTCCTTGCCGGCTCCATCGAAATGGGCACCGTCGAGGACTGGCAGACGGCTCTTACCGCCAAGCTCGCGCATCTCCCTATCACGATCATGAACCCGCGCAGGGACGCCTGGGATGGCAGCTGGGAGCAGGACATCTCGAACCCCATGTTCAAGGAGCAGGTTGACTGGGAGCTCGACAGCCAGGATCGTGCGGACGTCATCGCCCTGTTCTTCCATCCTGATACCAAGGCCCCGATCTCCCTGCTCGAGCTCGGGCTCTATGCGCCGAGCGGCAAGATGGTAGTGTGTTGCCCCAAGGGATTCTACCGCCGTGGAAATGTGCAGATTGTCTGCGATCGGTTCGGGGTCGAGTTGGTGGACACTATGGAGCAGTTGACGGAGCGGGTGATCAAGAAACTGGAGGGTTAGCGCGTGGATGAAAGGTTGGGTGCCAGATGGAATGGATGAATAACCGGCCATACGCAAGGGTATGGGGTTCTTCAAGGATTTATACCGAACAGTGCTGACTCCGCGCAGATGGATAGATAACCATTCAAAGATTCGGTGTCCCGATTTTCTGCCAATAAACTAGGTCTAACAAGCGAAGGGAATAAATCCAAGATATTGATATTGCCGCGTTAACGAGGACCACAGACGAGTATTCTAATAATAAGTATCGTGAAGCCGGGTGCAATTCACTCTGCCCGCCAGCCGTTCTTCTAAATGATGCTTGATATTTCGACGTCGTGGGATTCATCAGGATTCATCCGCACTTCAACACGGACCACCCTCGCCCTAGATCCACAGGTAGTCCTAACCTTTTATGCTGCTGAATGTTATGTCTCATAGCAGTGGCTGACGTATCTCTGTTCAACCTGCCTGCATTGTGCCTCCCTCATCCTGGCGCTTATCTTCTTCTTCTTCTCCTCCCAACGCTATCGACCACTCCGATGGACACCGAATCGCACGCGGACGCTGAATTTACATCGTACTCGCACCTAGAGGAATCTGGAATCGTCTCGTGAGCTATTTTCGTCCACGCAGATCGTGCCACTGGGTGCCTACTGTGGCGGCGCCATTTCATCCGGCTAGTAGCATTTCAGCGTGTCTGGCGGTACTTTCACAAGTATCAAAAATAGTCAAACCGCTATTCCCGCTGTGCCGCCTGTTATGTTTCTCAAACAAATCTGGTTAAATACGCTGAACGTTTCCCAGACTTCCGAACCATGCTTCTGGGAGAAATATCTCATAGATGAAATAGGCTTGAAGACAAGATCCAAGAGATGAGTCCTGCGAAGATACAAATCAGCCTAGGTATGTTGAGAATAGTGAATCGCACATACCGGCTCGAGGGGTTCCAACGCTTCCCAGTGCTCGTGTTACGGTGGGTAGATGTCATTTGAGGCTAAGGGAAATCGGCTGGGGACACGAGGCGCGACCTCTGCGGTGAGCTCCAAGTGAGTTCTGTTTGTTTTGTGGATCTTGGAGTATGCTCACAGAACGAGGTTGTACGTGGCGGCCCGGGCCGCCACGGCCCCCACCGATCGATCGACGGTGCGCCTATTGTTCAATTGTATGATCGAGAAATGTCTCAATCGAATATACTCAGCTTGTTCTTTAATTGCAACCGTTATGCTATAAATCAGTGCAACACTGACCACTCGAACTCAAATGCCAGATATCATCCTCTACTCCGCAATCGTTGCCGTCTCCACGCTCTTCGTCGCACTTTATTTCCGCTGTATTCGCCCCGTGCCGCTGCCCCTCCCGCCTGGACCACCCAAATGGCCTATTGTTGGGAACCTCTTCGATATTCCGGCGGGTTTCCGGTGGGAAAAGTACATGGAATGGGGCAAGAAATATGGTAGGCTGTGAGGTTATTCGAATTGCGTTGCTGACGGGGCTTTAGACTCAGATATCATCTACTTAAATGTAGTTGGGACCCCTATTATTGTACTGAACTCGGTAGAGGCGGCGAACGACCTCCTCGCCAAGCGTTCCGCAATATACTCGGACAGGTAAGCGGACTTGGCAGTCACTGGAGCTCCTTGAAATAGCGTCGCAGACCACGTCTTACAATGTTCCGCGAGCTGATGGGATGGGATTGGGTACTTGGTTAGCCCACAGCTCCTCCTTGATGATTTGACGCAAATCGTATTTCAGGTTTCATGAATTATGGTGCGTCAAACCTGCGCGTCAGAGAAGTTACTCGTTCAACTCGAGTCATCAGGTACTCGCTGGTTTGTCGCTCAATTCTGTCTCTGTTGCCCATTGCTGAGCCACTATATCCAGGCGTGCTCAACGACGCCTCGTGGACAACGCATTCGGCCCTAAGGGGTCCCTTTCATTTCGTCCCCACCAGCGTGCGGTTTGCAACGACCTTCTTCGGCGTCTTCTGGATGACCCGGATGGCTACAGCGATCACATCAGGCAGTGAGTGCTTGTATACGCCCACATTCACAGTCTCACCGTATGATATGCGTGTCCTACAGTGTAACCGGCGCGCTCATCGTATCCACGATGTACGGGATTAAAGTGTTTGAGAAGAACGACCCCTACATCATCACCATAAGCGATGCTATCTATTCGATTGCATTGAGTGCGGCGCAGATCACGACATATCTTGTCGTGAGTCATCTCCTCCGCAGCCTTTTGTTTTTCGTCTGAAAAGCAAGCAACAGGACGCGTTCCCGATATTGAAACACGTGCCAGAGTGGTTTCCCGGCGCGGGATTTAAGCGCCAGGCTAAGATATGGAAGAAGCTGACAATAGACGCAGCCGATCTTCCATTTGCCGAAATGAAGCGACAAATTGTGAGTATAATTCTTGTGCTGCACTAAGCTCATCGTTTGTACGTCCGACAGGAAATGGGTACCGCGAGCCACTCCTTTGCGGCGTCCAACTTGGCCAATTGCTCGGATTCGATGGACAAGGCACAACATGAGGAACTGGTCAAGTTCACTGCAGGCTCCATGTACATCGCAGCGGTCGACACAACGGTCGGGGCGGTGGACACTTTCGTTCGCGCCATGTTGAACAACCCGGACGTCCAACGAAAGGCGCAAGCAGAGATTGACCGTGTCGTAGGCACTGACCGACTTCCTGATTTTCAAGACCGGGCCTCTCTCCCATATGTAACTGCCGTGATCAACGAGGTGCTTCGATGGCACAGCACGCTCCCATTCGGTGCGTCCCAGGATGCAGTATCGCATATTATATTCAGTTCCGTTGTAGGCGTCCCCCATTTTGTGGCCGTCGAGGATGTATATCGGGGGTATCGGATTCCAGCCGGTTCAACCGTCTTGTCGAATCTCTGGTTTGTCTCTTTCTTGCTTCAGTAGGCTACTGTTCCTCACCGCGTCCATACAGGGCGATGTCACGCGACGAGGTATTTTGTTGGTTCGGGCAAGCACTCACGCTAACGACGTGTAGAATATTTTTCCAGACGCATACACGTTCAAACCAGAGCGGTACCTATTGGATGATGGGACACCCAATCCGAACACGCCTGTTTTCAATTTCGAATTTGGATTCGGAAGAAGGTAGGCGCCCGTTGCATACCAGGTTAAGCTGTACTGTGAATAACGCCGTCTAGAATCTGTCCTGGTCGCCACATGGCCTTGTCCTCCCTTCACCTCTCAATCGCATCCATTTTATCTTCTTTTAACATACGCAGAGCGGTGGGAGATGATGGAACGATCGTGGAGCCAAGCGACGAATTTTTGCCCGGAGACCTAGTCTTGTGAGTGGAATTTGGTGGTTGTGGAGGCGCTAATAGTCGTGGCGCTCAGGCTACCTCGTCCATCCAAGTGTTCCATCACGCCTCGGTCCTCAGAAGCTGTCGCACTTATCCTCGCTACTTCGAAGGCGAAGGATTAGAGAATAGGTTGTCGTGTTCTATAATTAATTCTCTTTTAATTACATCATGCGTGTCGCGTCAGCGTAAGTTGGAGGAGGAACCGACGAAACATGCCTTTGCGCACCGATTGTACGGCACGTATACTGTAAAAAAAGCCCAATGTGAAAACTCACCTTTGGAAACAAAGCGCTAACGACACGTAGTCTCGTAGACAGACGCTATAACAATCTGGTGCTCGTATCTCGCATGTTGTAAACGACACGACCTTCAGAAAAAAAAAATTAACACGGACTGAATTTAGTGTTCATCACCTCACTACCGGAGTAGTGGAGCTCGGTGCATACAAATTCATGTAATACATATTTTTACGCTCACGTACTTGATTTTTTCTCCAATTCCAAAAGGCATGATACTGGGCATGGGTGACTCACTTTTAAACATCGCACTGAACAGCAATAAAGCTTGGCCATCATTTCGGAACGCCAGCGAGCACTGTGGAAGGGTACTTTGCCTGCTTCATCGCCATAACCCTTCACATAGCATCTTCGAAATTCGGCTACGTGTTTTCTAGATGTGGCACAAACGAATGGTACGGGTTACTGAATTGGCCGTACTCGAGTTGATCAGAGTGAACTCTGAGTCAATCGATAGGGAAGGAAGTGAAACGCAGACATACCGCTTCTCATCTACGCCAAACCTCTGGCAAATTTTCGCTACGTCCTGCTGGTCTTTATTAATTATTAGAGAATAAAAAAGACAGACGAACAAAGTCGTAGGATCATGGTGGAAGGAATGGAAGATGTGTAACAGCTGAACGGATCGTGTTCTCCGATATAGCATTTCGAATGCCCTCAACCCGTCCGAATGGAAGAACCCAGGCTTTGTCGTTTGTCTTCGGAACGATTCGAAGTTGAGGAGTCCGCCAAGCGTCCCAAATGATCTTGAGCTGTTGTAGTATTTTATGCTGACATCTTGTTCCGGTGCGGCGCGAGAAGGCTTGATATGAAGTTCAGTTGGCAAGGCCAGGGGCCTCCAGATGTTTCTTGAGGGAGCGAAAAGTTGCGGTTGAGCTTGGGATCGGAGTTGGGTGTGATTGCGTATGCGAAGCTGTCGGTGTTGGTCACGATCATCGGCCTTGATGTTTCATGCATGTGGAGTCTTCGAAGGGATGGCCGTCAAGCACATATTGAAAACTGCGGGATGGCGCGACAATGTTAGATGACGGGCGCAGCGATTGAGTGGCGTTCACTTCAGTCTCAATGCTCAGACTTCCTGATAGCAGAAGGATTGACCGGATAGCCGTTGAGCAGGGTATTGAAGAGGACAAAATCCGGTGCATAGCCATGAAGGGCAGAGCGACATTAGACAGGTCCTGCTTTGAGGAGGCATCAGGATTGGTGCTAAAGAGCGCGCCCTTTGACTAAAGGACAGGAAAATCGACGGAATGCGACTCGGAAGATGGTGGGTGATACCAAAAAAAGAAGCCAAGGAGACTCTTCCTTTGAGTGGATGTTGAACGGCTGATCGGGGAGGTCGAAAATGACAATCTTTGATCTGTCGGGTGGGAGCAAAAGGAAATTCGACTGCTCATATACGCGAGTCTTCGAGGGTTCCATAAAACGAAGATGGATCAAATCGCGTAGTTGCTTCCCTCCGCGCCATCGCCGCTGGTGTACATCATTCAACGCCATTATTCGCAAGACATAACGTCCCCTTGTCCTGGTCCTCTTTGAGCTCCCTCTTCCCCATCCGACAACCGAACTTGGCTGCCAGCTCCACAGTGCTCGGCTCGCGACCCTCCGCCGCATCATAATTCGGTCTCTGTCTGAACCCTGCCACACTAGGCAGCCTGCATTCTGCAACCCGAGCACTCTCTCTTACTATTGCTCTGTCTCTACCGCATCCAACAACTTGATCCTAGACGAGGCGGATAACATTTCATTTCTGTATCCTTCGGTAACCCGGCCATATTCCTTTCGTACCGTACCGTGCTAAAGTGTGCTTACCGTACTGCAGCCGTACTTGATCCTTAATACAGTGAAAAATGACCGTCCTCGCTTATGGCGTGCTTGAATCTTTGCTTCATGTGCTTGACCACAAGCTCGTCTTGATATCACTGGTAGTTCATGTGCAAGGAAAATTATACGGAAGATTGTGGAGGCTCAAAGCCATCGATGTCCAGCAGTACACGACGGAAGCCAGTGGATTCCAGTGGGCATAGTAGAGACAATGTGGGCCGATGATTTCTGGTGTTAATCGGTGAGTCACGGCCCTCGGACATCGTTGATCGACAATGCCCCTAATAGCCACTGGTGGCCGCCAGTGACCTTGCAAGTGATGGTTGTATTACTCGACATCTCGGACATTCGGGGGATCAAATGCCGTGATTTGGAAGTTCCAACCACGCGGGTTTCCACCTCAGACCAAAATTGAGTAACAGTCTGCACGGTTCGCCGCTTACATGGATCCATAAATGCAAACCCCGAGCCCAGTAAGTACGACCCTCAGCTCGCACCACTCCGACGTCGTCGCCGCCACTCGTCATACAAATTCCGTTCCATTTATTGTATAGTGTCTCACAGGAGTATAGAACGAGGTTGGTCGGTCTAGAGCGAGTACCCTCGGATTTCCTTTTCCCGTGTGGCATGATATATGCCTTCTAGCTTGTATATTGAAATTCTACTTCCTTACTGACGTCCGGGCGAAACATGGGTTTTGCCGATGCGCGATAGCTCCCAGACTTCAGTCTGCCGAGTCTTTGTTCTTCTGTGGATCTTCTTTAACCTTCGCCCCAGCATCTCATCAGGAATAAAGGTCCGCCCCGTATCACTCGGCAAGCCAAATGAGCCCCAAAAGTCGTTCAGATGATACGAATGAAGCAGAAATTACACTGATCCATCAGTGCCAAGCCTTCGTGGGCGATCATCCCTGGATCGGGCCTGCTCTCGCTCTGCAGGTTCATAAGATACGAAGATATACCGAATGAAAGCATCGAAAGCCGATCTATTAGCGCCCAACGCATGATATATATGCCATCATTAATTTAGTGCCAAGAAACCACAACGCACACCTCGGGAATGTGCGCCTACGATTCGTCCGAATCACCGAACAAGGTGCGTCCATTTTCAACCTCGTACTCCGGTCTAGCCCCAATTTGGGATCTTGTCCTATAAAGGTGGAGAGATGGAACTCCAATTCTACCTACCTACCTACCACCGTCATGGAGTTCACTCCCCTGCCCGATGGCGTGCTCGTGGCCCAGCTCCAAACGATCGACATGTGCCGCCTCCGCGACGGCGCCGAGACCGAGGTGGCCAAGCTCGTGACGGCCTGCCGAAAAGACGGTTTCTTCTACCTCGACATCCGTGGCATGCCAGAATTAGCGCCGGTAGTCGAGAACATGTTCCGGCTGGATAGGAGGCTGTTTGACCTGCCCGACGACGAGAAGATGAAGTACGACATCGACAGCAATATCGACGCTTTGTCCAGGATGAAGTTAAACGGGTACAAGCCAATGGGGCGCAACTTCGGAGGCATCCAGGGCATGCGAGATGGGTTTGAGTCGTATGCGGTGGGTTTGACAGCGAACAATTTGCAATTGGTTGCTAACTGACCGTGGCACTTTCAAAAAAGATCCCCAACAAGGGCGTCGCGGGCCTTGAAAATATCGACTTCAGGCGCCCCGCCGTCGTGAACGAGTTCATGCCCACGCTACAACAGCTTTCGAACGCTGTCGCTGAGGCCGCCCGGGTCATCTTCACAAGCTTGTCCAGGGCGCTGCGCCTGCCGCCCGGCCGCGGCTTCGAAGATGTCCACCGCGCCAGCGAGCCGAAGCCAGATGTCATCCGGCTGCTCAAGTACCACGCCCAGCCCCTCGCTGAGCGCGGGGCCTTAAACACGCCGCACACCGACCTGGGCTCGCTGACGTTCCTGTTCGCATCGCAAGCGGGGCTGCAGGTCTTGCAGAGGTCCGCTTCCTCAGAGCTGGACAACAGCAAGAAATACCAACAAAACAACGACTGGCGCTGGGTCGAGCCCCGCGCCGGCCACGTTGTTGTCAACCTCGGTGATTGTATGACTGTCCTGTCCAACGGCTACCTGCACTCGTGCCTGCACCTCGTCGCTCCCCCACCCGGCCGCGCCATGCCAGAGCGGTATAGCTTTGCGTACTTGATGCGCGCCGAGGACGCCACTGTTATGACCGAGATGGACAGTCCCCTCTTCCCGCCTGCCGAGGAGGGCCGGGAGTTGTACACCAGCGGAGAGTGGATCCAGCGTAAGTTCGGGATGCTGCGCGGGAATGTCAAGAAACCGAACCAGGACGCCATTTTGACCGGCAGGCCGGGGTTTCAAGTTGAGGTTTAGAATTTAAATACGCTGTGCAGTGTGGTGGCTTCATGGAGATTGGCTTGGATTTGAATCTGAGAGACATGACTCGGAGATGGACTTGGCTGGAACTAATTATGGATAGAATCTCTGTTCACTTGTGTAAACGTGGTGTCTCCGGTGTAAATCTGGTGGAAACCCAACTTTGGCGCTTCATGCTGCCGGCTGACCGGCTGGGCTAAGACATCCGTCAAGGGTGGTAAAGAGCTGAGAATTACGCATTTAGTCATACGCAAGGTTACATGCGCTCTGGAGGCGGACTTGCAGACAGGTCTTGTCATTGACACGCTCCATTGAATTATGACCACTTACACGATGGCAGTGAGCGCCGGAACGGACGGCGGAGGTCTGTTGTCCACAGCACAGCTTCCTATGACACAGAATTAGAGGGCATACAGCGTAAAAATCAACGGGTGAGGTACCTAATAAGTACACAACGAGAGCCCATCATGGCGGGCGACGCTTATGCCGCCCGCCGCAAGACTGGGGTTAAAGCTGCGAAGCGGAGACGCATCAGCATACGCGCGCGGAGAAGGAGGACAGCGGACCTGATGAACTGCGTCACGGTGATACTCTGTGTGGAAGGAGCGAAGATGGCATTCGCTGCGATCACGATATCCTACTAATCAGGGAAACCCCCCCCATGTATTTTCGCACATTTTTTCTGAAATTTACCAAAAATATCTTCAGTTTCTCGAGTATGCAAAATTTACCCAAAATTTGTCTTCGGCCGGAATTTTTGTAACTTACTGTAGAGTTTCATTCAATTCGGATGTCACGCGTCACAGGGCCGAAAATTTCAGAAAATATTCGAACCTGTCACGGGTCACCGAAGATATTTTCGAATGTGTCGGAAAAGTCACAAAATTCGCAAAAACCACCCTAAAAATCGAATTTTCGCGCGCATGGCATGTTTCGGTCATTGGAGGGGCAATTGGGGTGTTTTCTGACTCATCTGGGATCTTCAGGCTGTTGGGAGGGTTAATAATTGCGCTGTGGTCGACGGAATTGGCCAAAAAAAGGGTATTTTCCTATATTTCATTGTGTCTCTTTTTGGTTAATTCTCTTGGCAGAGTGCCCTACATTGACCAAGTAGCATGGTTTGATAAACAAACCCGCCGACTTTGGGTGAATTTTCGAAATTTTTTAGGGTGTCACACGTCTCTCAACCCATTTTCGAAAACTCAGGTTCGAAAGTCGCAGTCACAGGTCACACCCCCATTCGAATTGATCGAAACTCTACAGTATGCCGCATTTTTTGAGTAAAATGGCCAATGGTTGTGCTCATTTTGGGGTAAATATTGCTCAAGTTTGTGTTCTCAGATCGACATTGCTCAGCAAGAAGAGGCCAACAAATATTATTAGGAGTACTACGGAACATTATAGTATAGGCATATCGTATCTAAAGCCTCACCGAGGATAAGCACATCTATGGTCGGAAATAGTCAGTCGTAATCGCAAACAAAGAAATGGAAAGGATACCTGGGAGCCATAATAAGAGCTATACAGATGACTGAGATGTAGGTAACAAAGGTGACGATGGCAACTGATTAATACCGGTCAGGCTTCACGTGGAATGTCTTTTCTGCAAAGCTACCAAGGGTCTATTAGCACTGAAGGCAGCAACAGGACACAAGACTTACTTTGCAAACAAATCAGTGAAAGCAGCACATAATCTGACAATGAATGACAAAGTCAATAAACGGCTGCGAGAAGCGACGAAAGGGGGGCACATACCTGAAAGCCGCCGATCAAGGCACAAGATAATCCGGTCTCGACGAGGGCTTGCGAGCACCAAAGCCGCCGTTCACGGCACGAGATGATCCAGGCTCGACACAGGCCTGCAATTCCAAGCGATAGACCTAATGTACACAGCACAGGGATGAGGATTTGAAAGGAACCGGGCCGGTGACGACTTACACTCAGCTCCGAATCATGAGGGCGGCCAATGGGAGAGAGGCAGCAGAATCTGCTACCAGAAGTCAATTATGAATGAAAGGGAGCCGCGGCGCGGGAAGACGCACTGGGCAAGTGCATACATCGACATCACCGATGGGAGCCGTCATTTGTTTATCGGCCATGCCTGTAAAAAAAAAAGAGGTCAGTATTTGGGAGTGCTATCAGGGCACGCGACGCACCACATGTCGTTTCTGAGCTGTCAAGAACAAGAGGACGACACGGAGAGAAGCAAGAATGTCAGAACAGGCTGTCGACCCTGCATATCCTGGTATCAGGTACTGGGCAAGGGGATGGAAGAGTAGGGTTAACAGGCTTGCAAACAAGCAGTTGGGTGTGAGTCGGGGAGGGATGGAGATGGGGGAAAGGAAGAAAGAGTTGTTTACAGTTATTGTCTGTCTGGCCAAATATAGACTCGAACCACTTTTTTCTTATGCACGTGTACTCGGCTGTCTTCGGAAATCGGTTTCCGACGGCCTTACGACACTCTCGGCAATGGACTTGTACGTTTTCAAGTTCGCGCAGGCTAACGATTCATCGACCTTTCTTGAGTTACCCCACCTTCAACCACAGCTTACAACCAGTTACCCCCAAGCACAGTCGATTTCCGTCAAGAATATGGTTTACTGACTTACTGTTGACTTGAGTATAACATTTTTCAATACCTGTTGTGCTGCAACTTGTGCAATTCATCTCAGAACATGTTGCCAAACTGGTATTCCTTGGCAGTTCCTGATAAAATAAGAAAAATAATATCTGGTCTGTCGCATTTGTTGCTACTTTGCGAAGAATTTACACAAATGTTCTCAAAAATTGCAGGAATATCAAAAAAAATTGTGGCCTAAAGAAATTTTGTCGAAAAATTCCTAGGAGGTTTTTCCTGATGACTAGCACGTCCAATTCGCTGTAGGCGTACGTTGTGCACGCCTGCACGACGAGGGAGTCAACCAGGGATCATGAGCAGCCCGAGAGCGTCAGGTTATTTAATACGAACGCCTCACCTCCATGTACGATTGTAGGTCCATGACGGCGGATAGTAACGTGTGGACACCGGGAGGACAGGGAAGTGCCGAAACATTTCGGCGGAAGCGCGAGATTTCGATCAGCAATCCGCGACATTGGCTGCAACTGCGTGACTGCCCCCGTCGTGCACGGGGCGAAAAGTCCTCCTTCCCGCCTCGATCCCAGTCCTCCGTCCGGCCAACCCATCTCCGAGTCGCCACGGCGTCCATGGCGAGGTAAACCTGCAAAGCGTGGGTGTTCGCACTGCAGAGGAAAGGTAGCAAAATGATTAAGGAGGAGGGTCACCCGCAGGAATGCACCTATAAGAACCGATTAGTTACCAGAACACCGGCGCCTCGTGCAAGTGGCGGAGGACGGTCGGCGTCGGACAAGTCGTTAGAGAACAAATGCATTGTCTTCCGAAGCCAGTCGTCGAGAAGTCGAGAATGAAGGAACGCGAAAGGTGGTCCATGATTAAGCGCCGGGCGCGAGATTCAACGACGCAAGGGACGTGAATGTTTCTGAGCTTTTTCCATCTCATCTTCATTATATTCCCTGCGTGTACGACCCGCTCGTTAACACATTCTCTCTCTTCGCAGAAAAGTTCAAGGGCGTCACCGAGGACATCACCGGCCCCATCGGCACCTTCACTTTCTCCAAAATTGGACTCCCCCGTTTCCCACTGTTTGATCAGACCAATTTGGCCCAACATAGGAACAATCCATCCTCATCTCCTCGCCAAAGTCTCGCGCCATTCACTTATATTAATGAGCCGTACCTTAGTGCAAAATTATTCACCATGTTGGGCTCGAATATCGATGTCTCTCCTGAATGCAACAAGAACCAACTTTTAACTTTCTTCCCTTTTTAGATAACTTCACACTAATTAGCTTTCCCGCTCTAGCCCCTCTCTGCAGGAAGACAAATTTCGCACAACACCCGTCCTTCTCTCACTCGCTTTCCAACGAACCATTATTTATTGATGCGCTCCAACAAACATTCCACCAAAGCGAGAATACTCCCTACTTATGATTCAGCGCCAGACAAAACTGGATTCCAAAAATCCGCACATTCAATGTGAACTGGTTCCTCGGTCTTGCTTTTCTCTCGTCGTCTGTGATTTTCATCCTTTCACCGTTTTCTGATGCAGTCCATTTCAAGCAACCACCCCGTTGACTCTGGTGCCCAACTTTCACCTGCAGTGGCGGTGAATGGAGAAACACCGTGTAGTACCTCTTAGGTACCCTTTCCTGTAGTAGTTAAAGGTACTTAAGAGGTAGCCTCCGACAGAGACCAACCGAGCTTCTATTATGTACTATGGGAGCCTCCCACATGGTTGTAAAACTAGTATCCATGGCCTGTGGCTGCTATAAAATACACAAACACCAGGATGAGAATTTATCGTACAAAGAAGAATGAGTTCATGCTGAATAGCAGCAGTATTGGGCCATATAAAGAAGCTGGGAAGCCACTGTTGTCAGGCATTAACCGTTCTTTAAGATTTTGCTTGTTCGGCTGTGCTATATCCCCATGTAACCCTTCTCCTTTTGTTTTTCCTCTGCTCTTGCTCTTCTATTAACCCCTTCTGTGCCCCACTGCCTGTTCTTCTCAACACAGCCTTTTCATTTGCACTGGAACAGCTGACCTGCCCACAGTCCTTCCTTGACATGACACAGGAGACCGCAGTCGCTACTGTCTACGGTGCAGCGATGCGGCCGTGAGGCCACGTAGCCCTTCCGATAAACTCTTGGCATACTTATATAAAGCCGCCTGCTGTCGTTAAATCTCATTCTTTTTCCACTTCGCTCGTCCTCAACATTAATTCTGGCCTGATCTGATTTTTCAAACATTCTGTCCGCTGGGTCCTGGGCTTCGACTCAATCTGCTGCGCTATTTCTGGGCTAGCTTAAATTTCTCTTCTCAACCGGTCTACTAACACTTACGCATTTTGTTACCTGCACAGTTTGCGGCTCTTCCATCTTGCGTTCTTGAATACCGGAGCGAAGCGGAGGGTAGTCTTGTATGTATAAAGTGTTATACACGAGGTGCTCCGGAAATAGCTTTATTCGGGAGATTCTCGTAAGTTCGGAATTTTGGAGTGAGGTCGGAAAGTATATAAATTTCGTGTGAAACACGTAAATTTATAGATAGGGAAAAATACGAGAAAACTGGTAGACTGATCATAAAAAGGACAGGCTGCGGTAAGCCTGCGTAAACTTGGAAGTTCCGTGCGTGGGAAGGTCAATTGGTGACCTAAGTGTGTTTTGTAGGAAGGGTCCACGTAGAGCAGTATTCAAGACTGTTCAAAGTGGCTTGTCGTGCGTTTCGTTTCTGAATCCTGGAGTAGCGGGTTTACTCAAGCAGGCCTAGCTATACGTGAACTAGGACTTTTGTGCGTGCATGTCGTTTCGGAATCCTGGAGTAGTATATGTAACTACTCAAACAGGCCTAGCTATACGTGAACTAGGACTTTTGAGAGGCGTGCGTGGGAGAGGGGAAGGTGTACGGAAAAAGGGAGAGGGCGCATGGACAATTTAGAGAGCAAGTATAAAGTGGGGGTGTATTGTTTTTTGATACTACAAAGTACAGGTTTTTATAGTAAAAATGAAGTACAAATATATACAAACAAGATCCAAGTCATACTCTGCTTTTGGGTGATTTGACTTGTGTCATGAGTCGGTTCGAGTCAATTCAAATCATTGTGACTTCATCGGCCATTATAGGCAGTGCTGAGCTGTGTTGGGGCTGTGTTGAGCTGTGCTCAAGCTAGTCCGAGTCAATCCAAGTCATTGCAACTCCAGCTGCTATTCAAGGCAGTGCAGCTGTGGGGCTGTGCTCAATCTGGGCCGTGCTTCGTGGACTTGATTTGTCAGCAATTTCCTATGTTTTTCATCTTTTGGAATGGGGGCTCTAATTCCATTTTATCTCCCAAGACTTTTGAGGGATGACACCGTGCAATCCAATATCCAGCTCGTTTGGGTGATTGTGCCCCTGGGTGAGTATATAAGTTGAGGGATGAGCCCAGATGAAGCCAGGTTGTAATTCAGAAGGGTTTCCCAATAGGAAATCCTAATGGGTCTGTGTTGTTGGAAGATGTACAACTTCAACAAAGTTGAAATGGAAGCCTTCCCAAAATATGGGACAATCAAACCACAATTCACAAGTCAATAAACACATCATATCCCATTCCAAAGCGTCCCTTGATATCACACTATGCATGTCGTATCCCATTGATCCTATCATGTCCCCAAAGTATAGTTATATTGAGAAGCATGTGAGATCGGCACTGTCACAAAAGTGAATAGCCTGAGTTTGACAAGCCCAGATGCAACCCACAGCGCAAGAGGAGCCTTGTATAAGGTGTCCAGGTGTGAATCCGTGCTTGTAACAGACTGGGACCTCCACTCTATATACTGTACAGGATAGGAGCTAAACAAACAGTTAATAAGCTACTCATTTACATGTGAATAAAATGACTAAAAAACAGTCAGCAGATGTCCATGAGTTAGTCAGACGTCTCCAATCACACTGGGAATCAACGAATTTCAGTGCAGCTGAAGTTGGCACTGAAACCAGTCCGGGAATTTTCCCATTGGCTCGGTATTTTCCGGACCAATGGGAAAATTCTCGGATTGGTTTTAGTACGAACTTCAGCTGCACTGAAATTTGGTAGATCCCGGTGTGAATGACACTCTGAATTAAGATGGTTGCCTGGAGATATTATTTGAGGGGTTAGGAGTGTTCCTAGTGCCAAGCTCAAATAATATCCCAGTGGTATAATGTTCCTCCCTGAACCTCATCCCCTTAGTTAGAAAGCCCGGGCCTGTCGCTATCCATTGATACCAAACACTTCATGTTTGGGGCCAGAGTGGAGTTTACAACTGCTCGAGAACTCACTGAGTCCTAATCAGGAACTACCAAATGGTTCATGTGACTTGTTGCGTCTCGCTCAATGCGTCAATACACTGCAACAAGGGGCTTAGGTTTTATTGCGAACTCGGCTCGTGATAAGCTCATAAATTTCTGGAGTGGATCTAAATGCTTCCCATTATTTGTGATAGCAACTGTGCCTTACTGCGCCCTCGTATTAGGTTTCATGCAGCTTGGTCAACAACTGGTGTGGCCTCTATCATGTATGTGGTTTCGTGATAACCGGCCCGTGGCAGGTAATATATCCCCTACACTTATTGTATTGATAAAAAGGTAGGGAAGTACCTTGTGCGCATATAATAATAGTAAGCCCAAAGAAAATGAAATTTTCAGGCGTGTTTTATTACACGGCTCATCAATGGATTAGCAAACAAGGTGGAAGAAAAGAAGAAGAAGGTAGATGCACCCATGTGCGCTTGCCTCCCACATCTTATCTCCTTCACGTCAAGCAGAAACTGCATCTCGAAGAACGCCCGCGGCATAGGCACGTGGGGCGGACGTGCATGCGAGGCTTGCCGTGCTACAGCACTTCACCTGCTCATTTTACACCAGCGTGTCCCACATGACTCACTGAAAGATGAGTAAGGTTCACCAAGGGTAGAGGTAGAGGTACAAATGGGCCAACCTCTACCTCTACCCAGAACATCGGATGCATCGGGTGGTCGGCTCAGTCGACCCGACCCGACCCACATGCTGTGCAGACCCAATGCGACCCGACCCCTCGCCTAACATTAACAATTGATCTCTTCAAATCTTCCGCCACTTGACTGATGGAAGGTTTTTGTGTACAGTTCCCACATGTTTGATCTGTGGACCATCCTATAAAGTAGAATGTATACATTTCCTGGTGCCAGGGATGTGCCAGGGTGGAAGCCGTTGAATGAGTTTGAAATATACATACTTCTGTTCGAAATGTGCATACATCTTGAGTTTAATCCAGGATTTTGTTCAATTATCTGATAAATTTAAAAGCCCTTGTGCACAGTTTATTGCCCTAAATGTTCATAGATATATCCCATGGGTGACTTTAGGAAAGTTCAGCCAAGAGTTAGGTACAAATGCGAGATTTTGAAAAGACTTATCCGGCTTTATCTGCACCCAAACAGGCCCTGACAATTACTCTCTACAAGGTGCTATTGTGAGCGGATGATAGTTCCCTCTCTACCCCCTGGGGAACCTTAAAGATGAGCTGCGTGCAGGGCATAGCATTGAGTCGCTGAATAAAATATTCAGATGAGTGTATGAGAAAATAAGGAGAAAAAACAATGTGGGATACACCGGTCCGGGTTTCCCGCATCATTTTGTGCAACACCTGGCCAATGCCATGGCAGATGCCATGGTAAGTGTCACTCCCACGCCATGAACCCACGGTCGTGGGAGCTAGAATTCTACTGCAATGTATTCCAATTTTTCAGGGACGTGACATCCTGCAGGGGTCAATGGTCAGAATGGAGGGACCGAGACCGCGCTGTTTTTTGTGGGGAATGGCTGAATCAGATCAGCCCTGGAAAATATTGAAGAAAATTGCAGTATAAACTGAGATCTTGCTCATATCTTGCTTGAGTGCAGTATGAAAGGGATGGATCTCATTAATAAATGGAAAGGCTTGAGATTAAAGTTTGAGCTGAGCGCCTGAAGGAATGAAAAGGCAACTGGGTCATGCAGAGTTTCTGCTTTGGTCGCTGCGGCATATTGTACTGGAACTTGAGGGCAATGTACGGCAGCCTGGATCGTTGAGCAGAGTTGCTAGTGAATAATGGTGGCCCGGATCTTGAGGGCAGAATTTGGGTGCAGTTGAGCGCCTGCTTAGACGGTCGTGAAACAGCGCATTGAGGTGGAGGAAGCCGATGATAGCAACGAAACGCCCAGGTCATGCAGGTCTTCCTTTCGACGAAGTAGAAGTAGTTTGGGTGTAGAGGCTGATGCCTGAGATGGGAACAGAAGACATGATGGAGCGACACGGAAGAGAGGGAGAGAGAGAGAGAGAAGGAAACGTGGAGATCTTTCCTTTTGAGCAGATGTTGAATGGCTGATTGAGGAGGTCGAAAATGAATTGAAGTCCGATAAACTTTGACTTATCGGGCGGACCCGGAAAGCAACAGGGAATTGAACTACTGATGTGGGTGATCCGTGGAGCGGCTGAGAAAGATACGGCGAGATCGGAACAGACAAACAGTTATAATGTGATTCAAGGGATCTGTTTAATATACGAGGCTTCACAAGACTTTTTTCACCTAAATTCTGCCGTCTTGGATAATCAATAGAAAGCCTGATTGTCATCTTGGAGAGCTCCTTCCTTCATGAAATAATACTAGCCTATCTTAAGATGTGGCCGGTGTAGACCGCCGAAAGTCTTAAGTTTTTTAGATCTTAAGACCTATCCTATCTCCCTACAGCCGGCCCTGTACCCTATCCATTCCAGAACTTAAGTCTTGAGAATCTTGAAAATAGTTAAGACCTTGGAATAACTTAAGATGTTCGTAAACTTATGTATGACATCAAATAACTTGAGACGTCCGCGAACTTGAGATATCTGAAACTCAAGTTCGTAAAATGATATATATACATACACACTCTAATAGTTTGAGATTTGGGCAAGACTTAAGTGGCCAAGACTTAAGTCTCCCGGAACCTAAGTCTCGCGCCACGGACTAGAAGTCCACTGGAACTCAAGTGTCCTGCTGAACTAACTTGAGATATCTCAGTTCCCACGTCAGTGAGACTGGAATCAACACACACACCCTTTCCCCAAACAGCCTGAAAACACCGAACGTAGGTGGCATTCACAAAAAGATACAGGGCTTGATGCTCAAGGTGGCAAAGTCAGATCAATGCGACAAACGACAAGAAAATTGAACGTACCGTGATGTTGGCTCTCAGCTTTGAACACACACAGGCCTGTGTAATCAAGAAGAGAGGGGAGAGAGGAGGATGTGGGTGAGGGTGAAAGGGTGAGGGTGGGCGAAGGTGGAAGTCGGGAACAAGAGAACCATCGCTTCGATCACTGATCTGTGATCAGCGGACAATGAAATTGATCTGTGGCTGCATCCGTGTAACGTCACGTTGCATGCTCTTTCTTCCTCCCACTAACTTAACATCTCTGTGCCACCTACGCTCCTACCCTCTTGACGACCCTTGAGCTGACTGGTCCAACCTACCCATATCCATCTCCGCCTACTTGTCCCCCACTTGTGTCTCAGCAGCCCAACGTGCAGTGGCATTCACGATGGATTTCCCTAGTATCCACTCGGTCAGTTTCTGCGTCGCCCAGAGGTCACCCATACTCCTCTCCAGTTTCCTCCCACCCTGGTCTGAATACCTTATCATTGGCAATTGCACACCCACCTCGACAAACTTATTGATTTTATTCCATCTGGAGCTTATTGACTGAACTTGAGTTGCGCAGGGCTTAAGTACTCGCAGAACTTGAGTTCTGCCAAAACCTGAGTGCTCCCAGAACTAGAGTGTCCCTGGAACTTAAGTAACAGGTAATCTCAAGAGTTGAGCAGGACTTAAGTCGGCGAGAACTTAAGTCTTAGGTGGAGGGGACCCTGCTTGTGTTGGCGGCAGGTGGGAGCTGAGTGAAGAATAGGTCTTGAGATTTGTACTTAAGACCTAGAGAACTTGAGACCTTGGTCGGTCTACACCGACAGGTCTTAAGATAGGCTAATAAATTAGTTGTTCCTTCGTAATCATCACTCCCTCCGGCCTGTACTACCCCCGG
Source organism: Mycena capillaripes (assembly GCA_029204075.1). Classification (NCBI taxonomy): domain Eukaryota; kingdom Fungi; phylum Basidiomycota; class Agaricomycetes; order Agaricales; family Mycenaceae; genus Mycena; species Mycena capillaripes. The sequence goes on from JARHKZ010000049.1 coordinate 369,631, forward strand.
GCCATCCTAGCAATTTCCTGTTTACAATCTGCAACCGGGGATCCCAACTTCGAACGCGAGGCTTGCGGGAAATCGTATTGAAGGAGCCTCGGTAAAGTATTGCCTTCTTCCTTTTTCCCTGTTGCGTTGTTTCTCTGTATTCTGCCTCGGCTTTCCGTGTGTCCAGTTGTCGGAGCGAAGCGGCGGCCCGTTTTGTGAGAAGATAACAGAACAATGTTTGATAAAAGAATTACCCAGGAATGACTGGATTGATTGTACATTTCCAAACATCCCTCAGAATCCGCTGCAAAAAACAAAATGCTATTGCGACTCAGAGGCGCATCGGCTTAAACTTTACAGCCACTTATCAATTCTGAATCAGTGTCCGTAACGGTAATACAGTGGGTGGGTTCCATGAAATGAAGATGGATCAAATCGCGTAGTTGCTTCCCTCCGCGCCATCGCCGCTGGTATACATCATTCAACGCCATTATTCGCAAGACATAACGTCTCGTTGTTCTGGTCCTCTTTGAGCTTCCTCTTCCCCATCCGACAACCCAACTTGGCTGCCAGCAGCAATTGCACTGTCCATCAGTGCCAAGCCTTCGTGGGCGATCATCCCTGGATCGGGCCTGCTCTCGCTCTGCGGGTTCATAAGATACGAAGATATATCGAATGAAAGCATCGATACCCGATCTATTAGCGACCAACGCGTGATATATATGCTATCATTAATTTAGTGCCAAGAAAGGGACTGAAAGCGCCAGAAACCATAACGCACACCTCGGAAATGTACGCCTACGATTCGTCCGAATCACCGAACAAAGTGCGTCCATTTTCAACCTCGTGCTCCGGTCTAGCGCCAATTCGGGATCTCGTCCTATAAAGGTGGAGAGAAAGAACTCCAATTCTACCTACCTACCTACCACCGTCATGGAGTTCACTTCCCTGCCCGATAGCGTGCCCGTCGCCCAGCTCCAAACGATCGACATGTGCGGCCTTCGCGACGGCGCCGAGGCCGAGGTGGCCAAGCTCGTGGCGGCCTGCCGAAAAGACGGTTTCTTCTACCTCGACATCCGTGGCATGGAAGAGTTGGCCCCCGTGGTCGAGAACATGTTCCGGCTGGATAGGAGGCTGTTTGACCTGCCCGACGACGAGAAGATGAAGTACGACATCGACAGCAATATCGACGCTTTGTCCAGGATGAAGTTAAACGGATACAAGCCAGTGGGGCGCAACTTTGGAGGCATCCAGGGCATGCGAGATGGGTTTGAGTCGTATGCGGTGGGTTTGACAGCGAACAATTTGCAATTGGTTGCTAACTGACCGTGGCACTTTCAAAAAAGATCCCCAACAAGGGCGTCGCGGGCCTTGAAAATATCGACTTCAGGCGCCCCGCCGTCGTGAACGAGTTCATGCCCACGCTACAACAACTTTCAAACGCTGTCGCTGAGGCCGCCCGGGTCATCTTCACAAGCTTGTCCAGGGCGCTGCGCCTGCCGCCCGGCCGCGGCTTCGAAGATGTCCACCGCGCCAGCGAGCCGAAGCCAGATGTCATCCGGCTGCTCAAGTACCACGCCCAGCCCCTCGCTGAGCGCGGGGCCTTGCACACGCCGCACACCGACCTGGGCTCGCTGACGTTCCTGTTCGCGTCGCAGGCGGGGCTGCAGGTCTTGCAGAGGTCCGCTTCCTCAGAGCTGGATAACAGCAAGAAAGACCAACAAAACAACGACTGGCGCTGGGTCGAGCCCCGGGCCGGCCACATTGTGGTCAACCTCGGTGATGGCATGGCTGTCCTGTCCAACGGCTACCTGCACTCGTGCCTGCACCTCGTGGCTCCGCCACCCGGCCGTGCGATGCGAGAGCGGTATAGCTTTGCGTACCTGATGCGCGCCGAGGACGCCACTGTCATGACCGGGATGGACAGTCCCCTCTTCCCGCCTGCCGAGGAGGGCCGGGAGTTATACACCAGCGGAGAGTGGATCGAGCGCAAATTCGGAATGTTTCGAGGGAATACCAAGAAACCGAACCAGGACGCCGTTTTGACCGGCAGGCCGGGATTGCAAGTTGAGGTTTAGAATATAAAAACGCTGTGCAGTGCGGTGGCTTCATGGGGATTGGTTTGGATTCGAATCCACTCGGAGCTGGACTTGACTGGAACTACTTATCGATACAATCCCTGTTTACTTAAACATGGTGTCTCGAACGTAAATCTGGTGGAAACCCAGTGCTGCCGGCTGACCAGCTGGGCTAAGACATCAATCCAGGGTGCTACCGCGCGGAGGATTAAGCAGTCAGTCAGGCGCAAGCGCGTCAGTTGCGACAGACTAGCGAAAACGTGGCAGAAGGCGGCATGCAGGTCAGTTGATCGCTGGCTCCGGGGCGATGATTAACCGTTCTCCAAGCAAATAGTGCGAAAGGGTTGGGCTTTATGGCGGCAGCATCCGAGTCTTCCCCTCTTCTGACTCGGAGTCCTCTGAATCTGGGTCCACTATTAAAAAATTCTCCCAGCGCGAGCATACGAAGGAAATCACACACCGCGCGCCTTCAGAATTGTCACATCATTGCATAGCGTGAGGACGAATCAAAGACGGTCCATAGAGGCGCATGCAAACCAATTACCTCGGACAGTATCATCCGCGCACTCAAGCCCAGAGAGAACTCCAGAAAGTATGAGGCCATGTTGCACAGTGCCGACCCCTCGAGTCCGAATCCAAAGACGGCCAGACAAGAAAACCAAGAAACAGTCTGGCAAAAGCAGAAGAGCGACGCAGATAATGGGAGTCAGCGCCTCGTTGGCACGCCTTGTGGGCGCTGCATCACCCACGAGGCTGACGATCGCAACGAAAATAACTCCATACAAACGAGTAAGTAGTTCCAAGCCGGGCGATTTTATCGAGATAGAAGAGCATCGCTCCCCAGCCTTTTTCAAAATGACAAACCCCGGCACGAAAAACTGGCGGGAGATGATGTCAGATACGATGTCTCTAGTTAGGTAAACGACTTAGAACTGCACCTGAATTATTGATCTTCGTCTCTTGCCGGAAAGTGGGAAATCCATCGGATTATCAAGCTGAGCGAGCAGATGTGGTCAACAGATGGAATTGAGTTTTCAATGCATTCCGTTTATGCTGGGTCGAAGCCCGGGATTGAGCTGTGAGTCCTAGAAGACAAAAATTCCTATTAGGCGGCGATGAACAACAGTGGAGAGGAGCGGCGCGCACCATTCCAAATTTGTTTTGCGCACAAGGGAGATAGAAGACGAGAAAAAACAAGTCAGCGATACGCTCAGGGAGTTCACATTGTGACGAACTTGGTTCAAGGAAGAGAGACGATTTGAGTAGTTTACACAGTCAGAACATCAGGCTAGGGGAGGGAAATGTATCATTGTCGTACCTCCAACAAAGTATCACCCTCCGTGGTTGGACGTTGTTCCAGGTGACCTGTGCTCTGGAGGCGGACTTGCAAACAGGTCTCATCATTGACACGCTCCATTGAATCATGACCACTTACACGATGGCAGTTAGCGCCGGAACGGACGGCGGAGGTCTATTGTCCACAGCACAGCTCCCTATGACAGAGTATCAGAGGGCATACGGCGTAGAAAATCAACGGGTGAGGTGCCTAATAAACAACGAGAGCCCATCATGGCGGGCGAAACTTATGCCGCCCGCCTCAAGACTGGGGTTAAAGCTGCGAAGCGGAGACGCATCAGCATATGCGTGCAGAGAAGGAGGACAGCCGACCTGATGAACTGCGTCACGATGATACTCTGTGTCGAAGGGGCGAAGATGACATTCGCTGCGATCACGATGTCCTGGCACGTCTGATTCGCTGTAGGTGTGTACGCTGTGCACAACAACAACCAGTGGTCATGAACAGCCTGAAAGTTTCACCGGGGGGGGGGGGGAGGTTATTTAATATAAACGCATGTACGATTGTATGTCCCATGACGGCGGATGGTAACGCGTGGACACGAGGAGGACAGGGGAATGCCGAAACGTTGCGGCGGAAGCGTGAGATTTCGATCAGCAATCCCGCGACGTTGGCTGCAACTGCGTGGCTGCCCCAGTCGTGCACGGGGCGACTGGTCCTCCTTCCCGCCTCGAGTCCAGTCCTCTGTCCGGCCATCCCGTCTCCGAGTCGCCACGATGTCCATGGCGAGGTAGACCTCCAAAGCGTGGATATTAGCACCCGCAGAGGAAAAGTCAGCAAAAGGAGGAGGGTCACCCTCAGGAATGCGCCTTTAAGAACAGATGAGCTACCAGAACACCGGCGCCTCGTGCGAGTGAGGAGGACGGAGTCGGCGTCGGACAAGTCGTTGGCGAACAAGTGCGAATACGTGCGCATTTGGTGCGCATTGCATCCCGAAGCGGCGAAGCCAGTCGTCGAGAAGTCGAGAATGAAGGAATGCGCAAGGTGGTCCAAGAGTAAGTGCCGGGCGCGAGATTGAACGACGCAAGGGACGTGTTCTTGAATGATCGCTATGAGTTCCGTGCAAGCTCCGTGTGTTGTTCCATGTTGTGACGCGTCAGTGAAAATCAGCGAGTTGATCCGGTGACACAGCCGCTCAGCTCCTTTCGCATCGTCCTCGCTCTTTCGCGGCGAGCCTGCAGTGTGGGGCATAGCCTTTCAGTTGGACGGAGAACTTGAAGGAGACGGAGACTAAATATAAAGAGGAGATGGCTGGTGAGACTTTCTTTTTTTGAGTACGGACTTGTACTTTTGTCAAATCTTTTGGACTTCTGCATACTTCTCCGTCCTTCCTTCTTCCCCGTCCTACTTCTTTTACTCCTTCCTCTCCCGCGGCTCTCCCTGCATCGTCGTCGCTGCCCATGACGTCACCACCTTCCTTACTCCCTACTTCAATGCTGCTCGCCTCCTTATTACCCGTATAATTTTGCCTATCCCCTCTTCGCTCGCCGGCCGTTCGCCCCAGCCCTCTCCCTTTCTCCCCCTTTTTTTCCGTGTACAACCCGCTCGCTAACACAAAGCTCTCTCTCTTTGCAGGCAAGTTCAAGGGTGCATGACCGGCACCATCGACACTTTCGTGCTACTGAGAAATTCGAGTCGAGATGTACGTCTTCTCCCTTCTCCATTTTCTGTGCACGAGCTACAGCTGTATCTCCGTTTACGTCTGTGTTTTACCCAGGAAATTCTCCATGTACTCCTCCACATATTCTTTGACGGGTGGGCAACCGCGGCATGCATTTTACCACCGCTGTCTCTGCGTCTTTCTGGGCTTGCCTCGTCGTGCTGAGCCTGCGCCGGCCGCAACTTATACCGCTTTCTGGATCGATCTTCCTGGTAAAGCGTTGCGGATCATTTCTTTGAATTGTATTCGCCATGTGCTGCTTTTCCGTTTCGAGTTTTTCCGCTCTTCCCAGTGTCGATCTGACTGTGATTCTACACCTTCGAAGACGCGTTGTCTTCCTTCAATCTTACTCCTCTTCACACAATCTTGCTCACCAAGCGTTACCGCCTATTTCCATCATCTTGCGCGTTATCTACGTAGTTGGTCGGCAGCGCATTCGACAGTTCAAAATATCTCGGATACGATCGCGATCTCCCGCCGCTCCGCGGCAGCCCTAAAATTTATTCAAAGACCCTTTCTGGATTTCTCTTCACTCGCGTTTTCGGACTTTTTGCTTGGTTTGACTTGTCTACACCATCAAGTCATGGTCCAATTTCACTTTCTCTAAAATTGGACTCCACCGTTTGCCGCTGTTTTCTCAGACCAATTTGGCTCTCCCAACTCATCACAATGTATACTCATCCTCTTTTTTGTCGCCTTCGCAATCTATTTCCTGGCCTAGTTCCTGCCTCAAGTCTCGCGCTGTTCACGAGTGAGCCGTACTTTGGTGCAAAGTTATTCACCATGTCGGGCTCGAATATCGATATCTCTCCCAAATCCAACAAGGGAATTTTAACTTTCTTCCCTTCTTTTCTAGCCTCACATTAATGAGCTTTCCAGCTCTCGCTCAGTCGAGTTTTTCTCTTCAGGAAAACAAATTTCGCACAACACCCGTCCTTCTTTAAACCTTCTCTCACTTGCTTTCCAATAAACGATTATTTCTCGACGCACGCGTGGGCTCCGGCGTTTTGGGATACTCCCACTTTGCTGGAAGTCAAATATCCGCACATTCGATGTGAACTGGTTCCTCGGTCTTGCTTTTTTCTCGCTGTCTGTGACCCCAATCCTTTCGACTCGTTCTCTGATTCGGTCGATATCAACCAATCACCCAGCTGACTGTGGCGTCCAATTTTAACCTGTAGTGAAAGTGAATGGAGAAACGCTGCATCACCAACTATGAATCCCGCGCAGACATATGTTCTTGCAGACAGACATTTCAAGATCAGTGTTTTCTCGGATAATGTATCCCACCTCATGAGTGGTGCTGGCGCTATGTCCCTGTACCTGCACCTCACTGACGCCGTTGGACGTATGTCTGCGGATCTGTTCCATGCACCTTGGAGTGTGGAAGCATGGATGACCTGGGCGCTCGGAGGCCCTAGGCCCCACCGACCTAGTGGATTTGTGGCAACCGTTGGGCCCCAATTTGGAACTTGGCCTCAGTGTTTGAGCTCCATGCCGCTCTATACGACTGGATGACGATGAATGCACGGTTCTACATCACTGCGTTTCGTGGCCTCGTCGGCCGCGTTCGGAAGCGTGGGGCGACATCGGATGACAGTGGCCGATCAGCGTCGGCCACGTCGGTTGACCGATGTCGGCACAAGACTGGAGATGCTCGGCCGTTGTCAGCCGATGTCAACCTCCCTTGCCGACGGGGCCGCTCAACACAGTGCATGGACCCCGCGGGATGCTTTCGCGCAACGGCGTTGCGATTTGACCTATCTTTGTATTCGATGTGTACTTAGTCTCCGTGCCCGACGTGGGAGCAGCATTGATCGATCCGTCCTAGACGCGCAATTTCGAAAACTCAAACCACTGGCGAAAACAGTCGAGACGGCTCCAGAGCATCAGCCAGGATAGAACAGGCCTGGGGCCAATATATATTTAGTGGAAATTCTTCTGGTCCCCGGATGACCGAGATTGTTAGTGGATTCGTGCACTCTGTCAAGCAGCTGTTACTCAGTTGCCGAAGATCTACCGTCTCTCAAAGGTGTTAAAGGTGAGCTTGTGGATGGTAAATAGCCAGTTGGTAAACTCTGTAGGTCGATATACCGTAGACTACAACCCTGGGATGATCCGAAGTGCAAACACGCTGGGCTATAATATTATTCAGGGCCTTATCCGACCTTCAATCACTTGATTCATGTCGTCCATTCCCTCTGCAAAAGCCACTAGTAATGAAATCCCATATCCCCCTCGGTATTCCTCGGGTATCCCCTCGGGCGTCTCTTCAAGTGACATTTAATGTCTTTTCAGGCACACCTTGTCTGCGATATTCCATATCTCCTGAATGAACTCTGATGGCGCTTGTTTGGGCGGGACCGGCAATGCCTGGTCTCACCCATTGGCTCGTGCGTTCAATCTATCGCGCGGCCATTCAAGGGAATATCAATTGCCAACAGTTCAATTACCAGCGAACTTTAATCTAAGTTCTGGGCAGCTACGAGCAACAAGGTTGACGATACCAGAATGTGCGTACACAGAGTATTTGAATGGATGCGAAGATTTTAACTCGTTCTACCACCTTGGATCTACAATTCTATACGAAAAGATTCTAATATACGATTTGGAAACTAAGAAACAGGCAGACAAGACTGACAAAATAAATTGACAAAAGACTCGACATCATGCGTTTCACGGGAATATCATATGAACGGCAATACCCCCGCAGAAGAACAGATAGGTGAACATCTGTTAAATTATTAGCCCAACTGCCTAGCAGGGAAGCAGGTGCTGACCATATATGTTTGGTGGTCGTACTCCTTCGAGGCGCCTTGAAGAATACGGTACGCTAGGTAAAGCATACCCAATCCGAGGCCATAACTCCAATAGCCACTTGTGAAGTCGACTACACTGAAGAATACTGGGATCAAGGCAAAAAGCACGGCCATGACGCGGCGGGAGCTGCGTTCACCCAACGCAAGCGGTAGCGTGTTCCTGCCCGTAGCCCTGTCGCCCACAATGTCACGAAAGTCCTGCACCTGGAACAGGATCCCGCTGACGACGCTCAGCGTGAGTACCCATCGCTACTCGCGAGGATTGTTTGGCGCAAATTGCACCCACATGGGCTGCATGATGCAGAGTGTTCCGAGGGATATGAAGACTGCGTTCCTGGTGAACCAGTGTTTTCCGAAGCCGGTGAAGTTTTGCGCGATGGTGAGCAGAACCCAGAGAACAGTCCATGGCATCACGCCCTCCCCTGCGCCGAGGATTAGGAACGCGCCAGTGCTAGCGTACCAGCGGCCGTACGCTCCTCGGAGCGATATGCGACCAGATGGAATGGGTCGATCGGGCTTGTTGATCCTGTCCTCTGCGACACCGCTGATCTGGTTGGATGAAGTGAAGGTGTAGATGAGAAGGATGAGGTATATGAGGGTTCGTCCGAGGCCGAGGGCGATGAATCGAGGGGGGAGAGCGACAGGGAGTGAACGAACAGCTGTGATTGCGTACATCGTTCCAGGAATGATAGTCGTAGTCCAGTCTCTCCAGGTGAAGGCCCAAAACACCTCAAATTCGTGAATTATTGAGGCCATTACAATGGAGAGACACGAAGGCAGTTGATGGTTCGTGCCCCGCGACGTGTGTGCCGACTCTTTAAATTACTAGTGAATATGGGGTGTTAAAAATGTACTCCAAGGACTTACGGAAAGGTTTCGATACTTGCATCATGTTCAGTTTGAATAAAGTTCAGGATAAGCTTAAGGACTGTGAAGTAAACTCTTATATCATTTACCCAGACATCGGTCACCAGAAAACGCCTATTTCATCAGACACCCATGTAATCGGACGCCCAGCCCACCGGACAATGACATGAGTCTTGTTCTCAAGTCTGTCTTGGAAATAGAACAAGGGGGTAGAAGTCGGTTTCATGCCGTTGAAATCCAGCCAATGGGAAGCCGAAGGGTAATGTCCACTGAATGTCGTCGTGCCACGCATAAAATCCGAATTTGCGGGTACACCCGAGGGTTCCGAGACAAATTGGATTATCCTCAAATTTCTGGAAACCTCGTAGTCTCTCATACAGCCCATCTCGTCGACAGCTATGTGAGGTATTCTTGCTGCATCGACTGCTTCAGCCACCACAAGCTCAATGACAGCTCCGGCTCAGCCTCCCGCTTCTTTTCCAGGACAGATTTATTAACATAGTCCTAGCAATCCAAACAGGTGTTAAAAAACCGATAAACCATTATTAACTGGCAATTGATAACTAGATCAAATTTACCACTTGTACTACCCCAATTCACTTCTCACTTCCGGCATCCTCGCTGCAACCCACGGTTTCTACGCGGTATCATACTTCTTCATGGGCATGCATTTTTTTGTCAGGTTGTCTCACCTCCCTTCGGGCACCGTTCCTTCTTTCCGTTTTGTCGATTGATTGGCGTGGTGAGCCAATTGGCCTTGGTTCCTTGACCCACGGCCTTGTCCTCGTGCACAATTCTACCCCAACCTTCACAGGGCACAGTAACCGGCGTTGACCATATAACCCCCCAGATGTCGGAGGTGCTTCATTTTTTTGCGGACACAAACCAGATCTTTCCCCTGGTAACTTTGTCCGATACACTTACTCAGTCTTCCCAAGTAACAAGAGGCCTTTTACTCCCGGATACCAAGTCCTTCAGACAAGCATCACAAACATGATAAGATGCCTCGAAGGGGCCCGGTCTCGACAAGATGACCCTCAGACTGGGACCGGGAAACGCCACCACCGGAAATGCACCGGGGCCTGAGGACCTCCAAAATATTATGAATAATTCTGTCGCAGTGGACTTCTTGCTGCCGTGAGGGGTGACGGGGATGGCAGCTCTTGCGCAACCGCCCAGCACTTGATGATGCGTTGTGCATCAAGGAACGAAACGTGATTAATTGTACGTCCGAGGATCTATGCCTATGGGTCGTCGGACCGGTCCAGAAATACTTACAGATAGTGATGAGCAATTATAAATTCCAAGCGCTTCCTCCGTTTTTGCGGCGGAATTGCAAAGTATACAGAACATGGCGTTTTGGGGAAGCAAAAACGTGGCGCAGCTTTGATCTGTTGGACTACAACGGATAAACTTGAGTGGATGCGTTTGGCCGCCCTCCAAAAATAGTACGCAGCAGACGAACATCGGTGATGTACGACTTGTCAAGGCCCGGACCTCAGCAAATGAGCTGGGGCTGTTGAAAGTTGAAATGCTGGGAATGTAACAACAGCCCAGTTTTCCAATCCGCTCCACAGGCGGCGATAGAAACTACTCATATCCAGGAGACGAAACGGCCGGAAGCGGCAAACTCGAACAGTACGTCTGGAATGGACGGGACTTGAAGCACCGTCCGGTGGCTGCGGAAGTCCTATCTGATAGCAGGTCCGCAGTTTCGGAAATGAGCATCCGACAAGCTGTCGGACAATTACGTGAAACTCGAACGCTTTCCATTATAAACAAAATCTAAATGTTCTGTCGCTTGATGAACTCTTCGTTTCGAACTCTACAACCAGTTGCCCTTGGGTCTTTAGTGGTCCTCGGCTCAATTTTGCTGAGACCTTTCAAAGCCAAACGGGCAAAATTGCCACCTGGCCCACCAGGGATTGTCTTCTTCGGGAATCTGTTCCAGTTATCATCCCGCGTCTGGCTCAAGTTCACTGACTGGAAGACGTACGGTCAGTTTGTACCTGTTCGAATGGAACTTCGAGAAATCAAACTATCTCCCAGGGCCAGTTGTGTATCTGGACATTGCAGGCCAATCAATCATTGTTTTAAACAATGCGAAGGCCGCCGCCGATCTCCTCGACCGAAGAGCGTTAATATACTCGGATCGTCCAGGGAACATAGTTGCGTCTGAGATGATGACGGGTGAACTTTTCTTCGCAATGAGTCATTATGGAGACACGTCTGTTTGCATTTTTATTCCCCACTCTGCATAATTTATAACAGCATAACTAGCTGGCGAAGAATGAGGCGCGTTGCGCAAGAAGCTCTTAGCAAAAGTTTCGCCGATAAATTCCATGCAATCCAGTTGAAGGAGGCAGTTTTGCTCACTCACAGTTTGCTGGTCAATCCAACTGCTTGGGACAGTCATTTGCGAAGGTATTCATGCGATTATGCAATTTAATGAATTCAATGTTGACAAATATCAGAACCACAGCCTCCGTCGTTTTATCCATGGTCTACGACACGCCATCCCTTCTTTCCGAAGAAGACCCAAAGATTATGCGGATCAATGATTTCGCAGACAGACTTGTCAGCGCAGCGTATCCGGGTGCTTATCTTGTGGAATACTTTACATGGATGAGGTATCTTCCCTCGTGGATGGCAAAATGGAAGCGAGACGTACTTGAACAGTACAAAATCGACGATGCAATGTTTCGGGAACTATTTAATGTAGTCAGCAATCGAGTAGTGAGTTTAATTCCTTTCATCAGCGTTGAACGGCTGAATGATGGATGAGTGCAGGCACAAGGGGACCAACTCTCAGGTTTCTGCGCACATTTGCTTGAAAAAGAGGATCGACATGGATTGAATGAGAAAGAATCGGCATGGACTGCTGCTGCGCTGTAGTGAGTTCAATTAAATCCTTGTCGCATACCCGTCAGTCTAAATGACCCAAGTGCGGCTGGAGCTGATACGGTAACAAATCTGCCCTCTGCAAATTCTCACGCTGATACGTTCGATGCAATTATCCAGACATCAGCGGTCCTTGGATGGTTTCTCTTTGCCCTGCTGTCCTTCCCGGAAGTACAGAAACGCGCCCAAACGGAACTGGATGCAGTAGTTGGACGTTCGCGAATGCCAACATTCGCGGATTACAACAGTTTACCCTATATACGCGCATTAATCAAAGAAACCTTGCGTTGGGCGCCTGTGGGTCCAATCGGTAGGACTATCCAAGCTGTATGTATGATACAACGAGGTTGACTTTCTCCTGTATGCAGGTCTCCCACATCGACTGATGGAAGATGATTACTATGATGGCCACCTCATTCCCAAGGGCTCAATCGTGATTGCAAATGTGTGGTATGATCTGGCATGTTTGTGATTACTCCAGACCTACAACCCAATTCAGGGCCATGAACCGAGATCCGGAAGTCTATGGTCATAACGCGAATCTATTTGAGCCCACTCGCCACCTAGACGACGAAGGCCGACCGACTGTCGTTATTCCCGAGACCAAGGATGAGGGGCACAACACTTTCGGCTTTGGGAGAAGGTATGATTCCTCCACAATTTCGGGTGGAATGGCAGTTAAGTTACTCAGGAACTGTGTCGGGCGTCATGTCGCAAATGACTCGCTCTTCATCGACTGCGCCAGCATTCTCTGGGCGCTCTCCGTCGAGCCCTTCTACGACAACAATGGTGCTCCCATCATTCCCAGTCTGGATGAGAGCATCAACATCGGGATCATATGCATGGTGTGAGTTGAATTCCAACCGGATATTCTTGCGATTTCACCTCAACGCATATCCAGCCGCCCACCCCTGTTTCGATGCTCTTTCAAGCCCCGATTCCCCAATACCACGGAAATCGTTTCCAACAGCAAAGAGTTGATCGCGTAAATGGCTATCTCATAAAGTAGATATGTCATATCGTGGTCCGCCATTCTTTCAAAAATACAGCACACAACTGGCCGCATATTTTGTGCACATTCTCTCAATACACGCTAGGGTATTAACCAGCTCAATCGATTATTTTGAGCACATTGGTCATTCACTGTCAGTCAGAGCACCTCTAAAGGGAATTTAGCAACGCCTCCGGACGTAATAGAATCGAGCAATGCGCATCCCCGTCTGCTGGCCTCTCACTTGTCCTATGGTGCAATCCACCAAATTGCAGCCGCTGAGCGGGTCGCTAGGATCTTCTGGACTGAATAGGCAGCAGCAGAGCCTGGAGCAACAGGTCGCTGACTGCGCTATAAAACATGGCTCTTCGGCGAGGCGACACTGTCGAGGTTCGAGTGTGTCGGCGGCCTCAGGAAGGGTGAGACAAACTACGAGGCTTGTGCTCAGGGACAGAGTGAGGAGGATATTGAATTGCATGACTAGGAGTTTGGACAGTGTAATAAGGTCTTCCCGTTTAAATGTTGCGAGGTGTCCTCCGCTTGATGACTCCACCCCTGTTTTTCTCGGATCCATCATTCAATGTCCAAATACGAATCAGAAATCTAACTTCACCGTACCAAGCTTCCAAAATACAAAACCTTCGTCCAACTGAGGTGGGCTGCAGGTGCTCCCGTTTAAATGTTGCGAGGTGTCCACTGCTTGATGACTCCACCCCTTCTCAGATCCATCATTCAATGTCCAAATACGAATCAGGAATCCAACGTCACCCTAACAAGCTCCCAAAATACAAAAATTTCGTCCAACAGATAAGTGGAAAATTTCCGATGTGGGCTTTAGGCGATGGCGCACTGAGCGCTCAAAGCTGACAGCGGCGGAGACAACATCGATTTCACAGTCGACCTTCGAAACCAGGCAATAATGCTTTGCTAATCGCCAAGTACTAGCCTCAGATTACTGCAATTTTTGGAGACGGGTGACAGCGTGATTTGCAGCTCAAGTAGGCTCAAAAACGCAAAGGTTTCTGGCCCAGCGTTTCGCTGGACTTTATGGTAATTTTCCATGATTGCCAAGAACTGAAGATCTCCATCAGTGGACGACGGGTGACACCCTTTGAACATTTGGCCGACCTAGTACCAACCTAGTACAGCATTCCAAGCTTGCCGGTACTCCCCATGGTTTCAGCATCTCCATCTCTCAGCCAATTGTCAAAATGTCGGCGTCTCAACATCCCTGCGAACCGGTTTCGGAACCAGCCGCGCTTCTTGGCTTCTCACGCCTGTCTTCTCCGCTCATCAGTCCAACTGCACAGCAGCAGCTATTCAAACCAGCCAACCAGTCGCTTCCGCTTTAATGGCCCTACAATTACCTACATGTGCGGTAGGGTCTCTGGCTTCTCAGCAAACTTCTCCGACGAGCTTGACTAAACGGCTTGGCCCGCTAAGCGGAGTTTGAATTTGGCTGTGCGGGCTTTGATGGCTTGGGCTTGCGGCGGGCTTGACTTGTGCTCTCTTACACTCAACATTTACACTGTAAGTAATTCATCTATATCTGTTCCCTGTGCTCTCCACGCTGTTTCCCTTCACTGCCACCGTCCTTATATCACTCCACTCTCTTGCGCTACCTATTTTGCACGCGAAAAGACGACGTTGTGGGCACCAGCACACAGTCCGCAAGTATTTACATTTATTTCAGTGGAGATATAATTCATATAATTGTATTCTGATCAAAACTGTCTCCCAATCACTGATCAGTGCAGTGTAACTTGGAGCATATTTTATTTACTGTCAAGTGACTAATTCTCCCTAACGACGACGCCGTACGTTCGAAGCGGACTTTTTACTTGAGATCTTCCCACCACTTTTTTGTTCCTTCTTTTTTTCAGCTTTGGCGCGTTTTGTCGGCCTCTTGTCGTCAATGCTACGCACTTCACCGCGTCCTGAACAACCACCGGTATGGCGGCACTCGGTGGAGAGTGCGAGGGGCGGTCACGCCGAAATATCGGGGGTCGGGTTGCAATTCTTCGTCGAAGATTGTGTGACTGCGGTTGAAAGTCAACACTTGTTGAACTAAGTCCACCGACTTCGTGCTAGCAGAAGGGATGGCGCTGAACATCGCATTCAGGGCCTCATTCCCGTCGGGTGGGCACTGCCATCCACAAAGTCCTCGAGCAGGTCGCCATTGAGATTCAATGGTTCCCTCAGCTCGTTCAGGATCGCCAAAAAGTGCAGAAGAACTGAACCCACACCCACTACCCTGGTGTTGCATTCCTCTTCCAGAAGGTCGGAAAGTACGCTGTGCGCCATTCAACAGATCAAGGAAGTGGACAGGGCAGTCTCAAGTTCTAGGTTTGGAACCATACCGAGTTTGTGCATCCATTCACCGGCCTCTCGATTACGCAGGTGCTTCTTTTTTTATGAGAAATATCTGTTAAAGCTCTTGATAACCGGGTGCTGGGTGCTCCAGCCCGCTAGAATTTCCGAAATCTGAGAGAGGGCCGCATCGAAGATAGATGAGAGAGTTGGATTTATGTGACCAGCATCGGGTTTCATACAGACTGGCAGACAAATAATGCCAATCTGAAATTGGTGCCTTTAGAACAGTTCTGTCGAGTTTGTGAGGAAAGCCAAACCTGATCTGCGGTTAGCTGTACTTCTTTGATTTCTTGGAGGAATTCGCGACTGCGGAAGACGTTACAAAGTATCAAGATGGGAAGATTCGAAAGGGCACTGTAATACACAGTTCCATCGTTGCACTCGAGCCAGTGAAATTTATACTCGTTGAACGATGTACTTGACGTCGTTCCCCAAGTTCAACGTAAGGGGACAGTGTACTTCTGGCACCGTAGGGTTGAAGAATATCCCACGCCCACGTACAATTGGATCAATGCGGAGGATTAGAGGCCATTCGGTTGCAATGGATTCAACTGGCCAGCTTGTAGTGCATGGTTCAATTTTGTCGCTGAAGGCTTCGTCACGGTTGATTTAGGCGCAAGGATTGCTCTGCTGAGTAGTCCCCAAAGCTACATATGCTCGAACACATCGCTAAGACCAGTATTTGGAGCCTCAGTGCGGATGCGTCGCAGGAATGCGCCTCGGACAGCATCCCCCATGGCAATGAACGTACAGAAATAGGCCTCCATGGGTGCATCAATGAAACAAGAGTTATCGTCCCAGACATACGACTGCCGCATCAATTCTGTTGGTGGGGTAGGATTCGGCGATGGTGGGGTGGGGTAGCAGTGGGTAAGGCAAGCCCCACCAAGCCCAAGCCCAATTGCAGTAGTTCAATGGTGGTTTAATCGCTCAAATTTAACTCTGCGTCTTCGCAAGCCCATGCCATTTTAACAAGCCGCTCTGTGCAGGCTCAAGCCATTTAGCCAAGCCCCACCAAGCCCAAGCCCAATTGCAGTAGTTCAACGATGGTTTGATCGCTCGTTCATTTATTCTACACTTACCGCGACTAATTGATGACGTCTTCAGGGGGGAATACAGGTGGTGAGCTCTCAGAAATGTTCGACATAAGACCCGGAAAGGGGCTGGCCATAATCGTGGTAAGCCGCACACAAGCCCCTTGGCCTGGCTTGTGGCACGTGACACAAACCGTTCTGCTCAAGTCCAAGCCCGAGCGTATTATCAACTCAAGATGGTGCCAAATAAATTGCAGAGCACTTGGAAGCTTCTGATAGACGTACTAGACAGCTCTGGAACCCATGAGTGCCATGGATGCACTTGAGTTTCGTTTTTGGACTGTCGACGGCAATGGCTATATATTCCTTTAAGAGCGTAGTCCAACTTACAGTTCCCTTGACTCAGGTAAGTCAGTGTTGTGTACTGAAGAATGACTCAGAGTCAGGCAAGGATGTTAGTCTCATTATTTGGGTACATCTCTTTTTTGACTGTCATCCACATGGTTCAACGTGTGGGACCAAAAGTTCAAGAGATGTACAACCAGCCACCATCACAAGCGCGGGATTCAATCTGGCTGCCATTTCTGACTCAGAGCAGTTACATGGGCTGCTTGAACTCAATTCAGTCTCGGGCCTAGCATAGCTCGGTGAGTTTTGACTTTCTCAATCTTCAAAAAACTTGCACGTTGGTAGCACTGTGTTCCGACCCCCCGTACACTCAGCTGACCCTACCTAATCCTACATGCACTTACATGTGGCGAGGTTCGTCTACGTGTGGCTACTTATGTGTACGCAGGGATGTAGACTCACCTTTGGCTATCTAATCCTACATCCACTTATGTGCTCCTACGTTGCGTAGACACAGCCTTGGCTACCTTCGGCTACGTGCGTCTACGTATGTTTGCAGCATAGACATAGCCAAACATACTCTCTTACTCAACGTCATGATGAGGATTTGGGCCCTTTGCACTATTATGAGATCATGCGTCTACGTGTGTCTACGTGTGACTACATGCGTCTACGGCATGAACCTAGACTAACGTAGACCGAGGTGGACATACATTGTCTACCTGGATAGACGAACTACTTAGTCTACCCATCGTACGTGTCCCGCTGTTTGGTCAGACCAATTTGGCTCTCCCAACCATCAACAATCCATCCTCATCCTCTATTTGTCGCCTTCGCGATCGATTTTCTGGCCTAAGTCTTGCCTCAAGTCTCGCGCTATTCTCGAGTGAGCCGTACCTTAGTGCAAAGTTATTCACCATGTCGGGCTCGAATATCGATATCTCTCCCAAATCCAACAACCGAATTTTAACTTTCTTCCCTTCCTTTCTAGCCTCACACGTCCAATATCTCTTCTAGCAGAATATTTTACCAGGTGGCTTACGGAGCTCACATGAAATTTGGGTCAGTGAACATGAGGGCCTCTGCTTTTGCCTATCCACACGTTTCTCCCACTTTCTATTGCATACAGAATATTAAAAATAACTCCGGGGAGCTTTGTTTCAGTGACTCCTGGCTACATCCATCCACACAGGGACTGCTACCCAAAGAGATCTTGCACCATTTGCGACAGAATCACATGCACCCAACTTAATCTTCTTGCTGAGGACATTTCCCTTATTTCTGAGCCACTTTTGTGATGAAGGGCTCCAATACATCCTAAAGAACATGTATATGTAGTTTGAACCAGAATATACTACAGATTCCGTCCTCAAAATACCAGTTTCCGGTTACTTTTTGTGATTACGAGTATGGTGCGACCATTGCGTCGCAGAACTCCACGCAGCCCCCTCAGCAAAGGAGCGAAAGAGCCGGAGGGTAATCTTAGCCAGCTCTACACGTTGTTGGCGAGGTTGAATTCCCACCAATTGCTTTGTTTTGGACCAGAGGCAGTCGTGTGGTCGCCCAGTTTTAACCGCAGTTCAACCGAGTTCAGCTCAATACAAAAGGAAGTAGCCTCAGGCTGAATTTTCCTCTCAGAGTTCTACTCACCAAGTCATATACAATCGCTATCGTAGGGGAGCTCAAACTTGGAAACACAACCACTACCGAGAGACAGGGATTCGAAGATAATATGTGAAGCTTCTTAATGTCCGTAGTTGAACTTGGAGAGAGACAACAGCGCCGTCGGGACAACTGCATCAAGCGAAGCAACTCCGGGGTAACACGATACAATCAGTTTCGGCGGTTCAATCCCAAAAACAACGGGTACCTTCAAGCAGCCTCTTGTAAGCCAGTAATCCCCTCTCCAAAAGCCCTGGCAGCATGGGAAGATACAACGTCTTCCAATACGCCATCCCGTCGGCTTTATGAGATGATGCAGAGCCCGACGGCGGTAGGCAAATTTGCACGCGCTGTAATGTGGGCAAACTAATTCCAGCCAGCTCGCCGTCGAACGTTGCGAAACATTCTCTAATCTGCAACTCTTCGTCGTGACCAGCAAGCGATATCGTTATGACCTGAATATCGTTCGTGGGGTCGCAGGTCTTGAGCAGCGTGAGGAGGGCAGGAAGGCCCCTTGCCGTAGGGGTGACGAGGGTGAGGTGCGCGAGCACTGGGAGTAGGCGCAACGGCGGTACGGAGGGAAGATCATCTGCGATGGCGATATGTCAACTCCGAAATATAATAGCCAGGGAACGGACGCACTGGGTGTAAATGATAGTTTGCTCAATGTATCGTGCGAACCCCGGAGCAGATTGGCTATGTGGGGGTCTCGCACGGATGCGACTTCGGCATGGGTGAGATTCGCCAAATTGAGCGGACAAGCAGCGTCGACGAGCCATGATATGAAATTGG
The DNA here is from genome assembly GCA_029204075.1 of Mycena capillaripes. Classification (NCBI taxonomy): domain Eukaryota; kingdom Fungi; phylum Basidiomycota; class Agaricomycetes; order Agaricales; family Mycenaceae; genus Mycena; species Mycena capillaripes. Next base: position 388,492 of record JARHKZ010000049.1, read on the forward strand.
GCGAGCTGACAACGCGTAGATGCGTAACGCGGCAATGCGCAGGCTGGATAAACTGCTCCGCTGAGCCCTCGTGATAGAGCTCATGGTCGCTGGAGGATAGCTCGCACGTGTCGATGTCTATCTCGCTCAGCTGTGGGGAAGTATCTGCCAATAAGCGCGTGAAAAACCCTGCGGGTCGGCGTATCGAGTGAAGTTCGACGCGCTCGATCGTCGAGAGAGATATGAGGCGCTGGGCCAGGAGCAGAGAGCGCTCGTCAGTATAATCCGGGGTCTTCGTAGTGGTTCGTAGTCGAATTCCCCGCACATCCGTGAGCCCAATGGCGAGGAGCTCCGTGAGCACTTCTGCGTGCAGGTGAATGTCGAGGCGGTGGATGTAGGGAATGAGGTGAGGCGAATGCGAAAGAACCTTGCGGAGGCGGCGAGACTCTCCTAACCCCACGATAACAGATACGAGCCGATGACGAACCCACGTCACTTTGCGGGTCAGGTGGAGTGTGATGGTGCGGAAGAGGCCAGGCTGAGCTGCTGCGCAGAGAGAGCGGGAGACACGACAGCATGTTTTGAGGTCCTCTGTGCCGCCAAAAGTAAGGAAGAGAACAATATAGTTCCAGAGCTCTTGAGGCAACATGGGTGACACCAAATTTTGAATCATGATTGTTAGTAGCCTATTCTTGGCTAGGTCAGTGAATTTCAAGCAAGCGATGGCTAGTTGGGCGAAGAAGGTGGTGCTCGCGAGAAATTTAACACTGGGTGGAATTCCCTTTCCTAGTCGCTTTGGTGGGAAGTCAGTGGGAAGAGACGACGTGTTGATGAGGCGGTGCTGATATACTTCGTATTCTAAAGAGATCCAACGAATCAGAGTGTACTACATGTTTGTACCCCCGAAATTACCCCATTCATACTCTCAGCTGACCCATTAGGGGAAGTCAAAGCGGTCAGAGCGGACCGATTCTGGCTTCGATTCAAAAGTCGATTCTGGCGTCGATTCTGGGACGAGAATCGGTCGAGAATCGATCAAAAGTGAGAATCGGTCTGAATCGGTGTTCCTCCTCTGGAGGAGGAACAACATCAGAATCGCCGATTCTCGCGTCGATTCTCATGACAAACCGATTTTGATGGTCAACCCGCCCACCAGAATCGATGCCAGAATCGGCAGCTGAATCGATTCGGAAACGGGTCGGTCAAAGTTGATTTCGATTTGGAGAATCGGACGAGAATCGAACGAGAATCGGCTCGCGAATCGTTGTCCTCCGAGCGCTTTGACTCCCCCTTTTAGGAAATAATTGTATCAGAAATTGGCTTAGACGCCAGGGCGCTTAGTAGGTTGAACCTCCCCGATCAGCAGCTCAACGGCCGTTCAAAAGGCAGGTAGTCAAGTCCGTCGCCTCTTCAGTCCACCCCATCATCCTCTGCTAGCCGGCCTCATTTGCTCGATATTCTCGTGTTCCACTACAGGCAGCTATTGCGCTCTTCCAGCCATCCACACTTTACCAAGCCTCACTCACGACGCTTCAAAAGTCCGCAACACATCCAAGTGCCGCCATCACTCAGTCAACGTCAATCAGCATCAAGATTGGTAAAGACTCAAAGCTCAATCTACTTCAACCCAGCTCAACTCGCAATATTCAACATTCAAAAGGCAGATCTTTCTTGCGTCCTCCTTCTTTCCGCACTCACGCCTACTGCACTGTCCTGAGTAGCTCCCTTTGTCTAGTCTCGCCCTCATCGACTGCGTTTCACAAGGCGAGGTAACTATCAGTGTAATTTCATATGCTTCCGCGCTTGATTTATCATTCTGAATTCAGTCATTGATCCCAGGAGCGGCATGTAATGTAGTAGCCTGTAGCTACGGCTGATGGAAAGAGAGAGTCGCGCATTGAGCTGTTGATTGTATGGCTGTGTAGGTCCTTTGCGAGAGTTAATTGACCTTCTTGATACCGTTTCTCAACACAGTTTTCCCCACGGAAGATCCTGAAATCTGCCGAAAATATGTGTTTTAAGGTAATTTCAAGATGGCGGTTTGGCGGCCTTTCAACATGGGGCAATCTACATCTACGCCGGAGCAAAGCGAAGGCATGTCTTGTGTAGTTTAACCAATCACAGTGTTTCGACACGCTGGTTTAATTTTATAGAGAGTGAAGCTAATTCAAGCCAGGAAACTTTGACCAAAATCCAAAACATTTTCATTCAAACGATGTTTATCAATGGCTGATGAGTAGGGAACACAAGCCCCCCATATTATATCCCCCGCTTTATACAGATGAGAGCGAATTTCATGATCTATTGTGCCTTCTTTGTACCTCCACGGGACGCGAGGTCAAGGTGGAGCCCACCCCCGCCGCCGAAAACACCAAAGTCGCCGGCCCCTCCGCGATCCAGCTGCCATGCAGGTGCAGCCGAGCCCGAGGTCGAGCCCGAGCCCACCCCCGCCGCTGAAGACACCAAAGCCGCCGGCCTCTGGACCAGCACAAGCCGAGTACGCCGATGGACTCGGTGTCCGAGTCCGGCGTAGACGGGAACCCGGGGGCACTGAGGGCGAGGCGTCGAGGGATAATGGCGTCGAAGGCCCGCCTACTCCTCGCCTGCGCAAAGCGGATGCTTCCGCCCCAGCACGATGCGAGCGCATTCTGCGCGACCATCTGCCACGTCCACTCAGACATATCGCGACCGACGAGGGCCCCGAGAGGGAAAACGTCGAGAGGCCCAGGGCGTGATCGTGCTCTGAGGGCGAGGCATCAACATGCTAATCATAAGATATCGGGGAATGGGACGTCGACTCACCGGCCGCAGGGCCAGCCCAATAAGCCCGGCCCAGGGCCGCACGAACCCAGGATATTCGTAGTAGTGCCAGGCTATGCTATGGCGTGGGTCGGTCTGTAAAGCAAGTTAGCTCCACTTGGCGACGGAAAGAGGATCGAAAGAGAACGCGAGAGTGTGAAAGAAACAGCAGGGAAAGCAATTCAAACCCTCCCCGCACACGCCCACGGTGTCGCAAGAGCCGGCGATGCGCAAATGGAAGAATGTAGCAAAATGAAGGCGGAAGATAATGACGTAATCCTTGTCCAGCAGGGAGACGCGCCGTTCATGAAGGGCGCAAGGGAAAAAGAGGCTAAAGTAAACGACGGGGCGCGAAGGGTCATGAAGGGACTAACGGAGAATGGAGAGGATCATAGAAAAACCAAAAGAAAGGAGAGGATAGAAACGCACCTCCCCGGAAAACCCACTTGCTCCACCCCATCCCATGCCCCCTCTCAGGCATCGTCTTCATCGAAGCGGTGCCTGACCCAGTCGGTCGAGGAGCGGCGCGCGACGTGCAGCGCTCGGTGTCGACCAGAGTCGGCGGATGAGACGCCAGCGCAGATGGTGCTCGACAATCATGGCGGCGTTGGGACGAGGTGGACGGCCGATACGTTGGTGGATGGTGGCGTAACGTGTTGACGCAGGTGCAGAAGAGCGGGTTGGTGGCTGTTGACGCGTTAGACGGCGGTGGTGGTACTCGGTGGAAGGCAGAGATGAGAGGGGAGGACGTGAGCTGAGCTATGGCGGAAGGCGTAGGCAAGCAAGGCCAAATCAACGCAGATTCGCGGACTTGCGTGCTTTCCGCCAAAACGTGACTTCCGAATTTGGGAATTTTGATCGCGGCCATATTCTCGGCAAGGAACAAACAAAGGAATAAGTCGACAAGTACTCACAAATGCAAAAAAAGTAAAAAAAAAAACGGAGCTCATTGGGGGAAGGAAGATTAAAAAGAATATATTAACATATTTAAATGGTTACACATTAGTCCTTCATGTGCGCGAAGAGGACCGACCATTCGCGGCCCTCCCCTCCCTCGCTGCGCTCGGGGGGTCCCCCAAGCCGGGCCGCTCAGGTCGGCACGCCAAAGCCTCGTTCGCGCATTTTTACTCTGTTCCTTTCCCCCCGCCCCCCCGACCTAACCCTAGCAACTAACCCTAACCGGCGAGCCGCAACGACAAGGCGAATACCCGGGAGTTAGGGCGCGCTGCGCTTGCCCTAACTCCCTCGAAGGCGGGGCGCAGGCGTCGCCAACGACAGGCTGGATCCTGCGCTGAAGGTGGCGGTCTGAGCGAGGGGCGGGCGGGTTGGTACTGGCGAGCGTCGTGGGTGGGCGTGGTGGTGAAAGGAAAGGAGCAGGTGGCTGACATGGCAGTGCCCGCATCATTGTTTGCTCGTTGTGCCGAAGCACTGCCGCAATCAAAATTCCCTAATTTGGAGGTCACGTTTTGGCGGAAAGTCAGGAGTGGATTCGCGGGCGGCGGCCCGAGGCGCGGCATCCCGGCACGTTGCCGGCTTGTTGTCGGCACGGATTGGAGAGTAGGTGAGTGAGAGGGGCTTGGGTCGACGTAGCGGAGGTAGGTAGGGCCACGGATGAATGTAGGGTGCGTAGGTGGTAAGTAGGTAGGACCGCGTTTTTGGGAAAGCGGGGGGTTATAATTACGTGCCGATTGACACGATCAGCCGTCTCGGCACCAAGTCGAACCGACAGAAAGTAGGCGTAGCTTGCTGTTGCAGATTGCGTCATAGGGGCACGGTAGCAGGCAGCGCATCCTTTATTTGGCACGTAGGTGATTATCGCGTGTTTGTCCTGGAGGGTCTTCACTTCATTGTATATTGAGTGAGGGACTTGAACAAGCGTTCACTCCAGGCATATTTCGGCTCACGTGAATGGAAGTCAGGAAGAGACAAGTACGGATATTCAAAGGCAAAAACACGATACCATTGCCTCGCAAATGTTTCCAAGCCTAGTGAATTTCGACCACGTCCTCCGTTACCTGCATCAACGCCCAAACCTTAGCTTCCACAAACGCAGTAGACGGGAGCGCATCCGCCCCTACCGGGATCTCGCTCGCAATGCGACGTAACCCGTCTTCGAACGCGGGGCTACTCGTGTGCAGAGGGAACAAGTGCGGCTGCGGCGTCCCCAGCGCGAGTAGGACGGCGTGGAGTCGAGTGCCACGGTACCGCCCCGCCGAGTCGTGGGAGCGGGAGAGAACGCTCGCTTTCACACCCTCGGGCCCTTTGTAGTCGAATAATACTTGGAACGTGTCCGGAGCATCCGCATGCGCATGGGCATGCATGAAGAGGACAATGTCGCGGGATATTTGAAGCTTCAGCCGCTTGTAATCGGCGTCGAGCAGCAAGCGGATAAACGCACGCTCGCGGCGACGGAAAAGCCATTCAAAGGGATCTGCAGGGTAAAAGCGTCAACGAAGACGCGCTTGGCGAAAATGTCTGGTACATACGGTTGCGGGGATTCCTGGCGAGTTTACAGGACTCCCGATGATTAGCGCGCCAGTCTGCTCGTTGGCATTCGGACGAGCAATAGGCCGTCCCGCATCGTGCACAGCACTTGAATTCCTCCCTTGCTCCGATTTTTCCACACTACAAGTCATATCGGCACCTGCTCAGAAATAATTCATTTGACGCACCATTTCGTTAGCGCATGCCTTTGACGAGGGACTTCCTGCAGCCTCCCATGCATCCAGTAACACCACGCGCTCCTCCACCAGCTTTATCAGCATATTCCAGTGGGGCGCCAACGGCGACTTTGCAAATTTCGGAACGCGCGATGCCTGCTGGGCGTCTGGAAATGAACGCTTCATCGCCGTCACGACGGGATAGGATATCAGATTAGGAGGCAAGAAACTATGAACGAGCCATTCCAGCTGACTGGTCGTGTCCTGCCTACCCGTTAGAGGCAGTGCCATCGATTTAAGAGCACAAGAGATTATAAATCGCAAAAGCCCGGCGTCTATGGCACGTCCCACCCAAGGACACACAGGCCCAGTCGTCAGATAGCCCGTCAAGACTCGCATCCCACAAAGAATGGCGTCTGTCGTGAACCGCGTCCAAGTACTACTGGCAGTTAGAGTGTCGAGTGCCGTTAGAAGAGGTACCAAGATTCCCTGAGAGAGAAGGACGACGGGGAAGGGAGCGTATGCTTTTGTTTGCTCTAGAAAGTCGAAGACGGTGAAGAGCATTTCGACTTTCGTGTCAGACTCGGGTTGAGCTAGAGCATAGGAGATCTGCTGGTCCACAGCACAGGCGAGATCATGGTAGTCGCCCCCGACTGCATCCAAAATTTCTTGGAACTTTGTTGGAACGCGAGCGCCGCGGGATACTGCGCGGAGCGCATGAATCAGCTGTTCCGGTCTGTCGGGTCCATCGCCGTCCAACATCGCAATCCACACATGCGTCCAGATGTTAACAACGCCAGATGTTGCGGAAAGAATGCGATCGGTTTCGGCATTATAGTGGAAGGACAGCAGAATGGGGGGCAAATAGGCGAAGGGTCGTTCTCCAAAGTCAGCAAAACCAGGAATGTATTCGCGAAAATTGTGAAGGAATTGCAGCCAGGGCCACACATGCGACAACAGATCCGGCAACGCGTCACGGGGGATGTTGCTTACGGTAAGGATACCGTGAAGACCCTTGAGCGACGCGTCTGCACAGATGACTGGGAGCGTGTTGACCCCAGTGGCGATGATGCGATCAAGAGTGTCGCCATCTGGAATCGACGGTTCGAGGAGAGCATAAATCACGGGAAGACAGAACAAGGCTGCTTCAGATGAAGACCTCTGATTGAAAATGAAGTGATTCAACTTGCACAGATCCTCGAAAGATCCATCCACGGCCGCCAATGCGTATCGCTTGGAATACTAGTAGTGAGCCAGTGGCGCAGGCGGCAGTGCCCTTGACAGATGTAGTCCTTACCCGGATCGCTGGGGACAGTTTCGACGTATTTCGAATGTCTAGGCAAGAGGGAATGCTTCTCATCACGACTCCGCCTGGCTTGTGTGTTTTGGTGGTCATGGAAGAGAACAAAGAGGTGAGGCATGAGTCGTCATTGATGTGACACTCAGTGATAGTGATATTGCGTGTCACGCAGTTTCGAAGTTTTTTGAGCCCCATTTGTGATTTTTTGGAACATCGCTTTTGAACTTGTTCAGGTGATACAATTCTCTTTCCTACCTTGTTCCTAGCTTATTTTTTCCTTCAAAAATTTCAACATCCGGCCCTAAGCTAGTAACGGCAAACTGGAACGTGGGCCTCAGAGTATAAATTTTATAGATCCATGTTCAGCCAATCGCCCCATCGGCCGGCGGCATCCCGACACCCGGCATCTGGTAGGAATAACGAAGCATTCCCTGGCGGCTGATCCCGATCGACGATCGCGGCTGGTGTTGGCTTGAGGAGATCTTAGACAGCGACTCTCCATTCGACCCCACAATCAACTGCGCTTGTCCTATTACGAGGTCTGTGATTCGCCTGAAATGGCCGGCCCTCAGGCGGATGGTGGGCGGGTGGTGGATCGAGGAATATCGCGGACGCTTAACGGGCCTTGTGAACGTTGGTATAGATATGCCTAAGTATTTGCTGTTGCATCCTATTAGTCTTCAGTGATCATTTAAAAACCGTTTAATAAGTTTATTGTCCAGTTATTTACCGTTTGCGGGGTCCCCTAATAACGAACATTTTTACGCTTAGACCATTTACACACGAAAGCTTTCACTAATTTGGACGGGCGCCCAAACGGACCTTCGTTGCAAACGTTGATTACCCCAGAATCTGTGATCCCTTCCTTGTGAAACTTGGAGGCCTAATGTTCAGCTTATTCGCCCCTCCTCCTGAAGAAGATTTTGAACCTAAAAAATCCGGCAAGATCCCCGGATTTTGACACCTACGTAGATTCCCGCCCCACCACCTTCCCACATTGCCGCTCAAAAACAACTGCTTGCCTGTCGGTTATGACATTCGGGGACCTCCTAGATCGATTCCCTACCCAGAAATACATCTCCTCCACGGCATCAAAAAAACTGTTAATCCCAGCTTCCCGCTACCATAGCGCCACCAAAAAAAAAAAAGATGCCGAGGTTGCAGACTTCTGGAGGGTAAGAGTATGCTAAATCTGCCTCTTTCGAGGTCTCGACCTCGAGGTCATATCGTTTACTGCGCTGGACAATGAATATTATTGGCGGGAGGTTCAATTTCTGACCCCCCGATGCGTCCAAAGGCGCCTATGATGCAATCAAAAACTGTTTCGGAGGTGATGGCATGTGAATTACTCTACCTTTATCTATGTACCAGACCTACCTCCACCTACGCCGACTTTTTCAGACCTACATACACATAGGCACTATGTGCCTAAACTATGGGCACCGGCAATCCAGTGCTATTTCAAACTCCGATCAGAGCCTGATCGGGCCTGTCCAGATGGTTTCCATATCTTGGACGATATTTGAGCTCAACCACAAAGAATAAGGTCAGACATAATTGGGGGAAAGTACTTATTATCCATGTTAGAGGGGAATGTCCAGGTTTTTAAAAAAATTACTACTGCAGGGAGCTGGGTAGGCCAAGAAAATATGTAGTAGACTCAATATATAATAAATTCAGCCTGGACATTCATCCCGATTCCCTGCTAAAATGGGAACTGCTTACTCATTTCAGGCATAATGTCGGCGGATCGGCTCAAATATCGGCCGCAAAGTCAAGGCAATTGATCTGAACACGTGACTTAATTACCATGTCGTGTGCTCCCAATTGCGCGTCAAGATACGTATAAAACCTCGGGAAAACTATTTAGAATGGCTCAGGAGACCTTTGGCAAGAAGAAGGGGTGCAGAAAAAGCACCTGGCACAGGCCTGAGGTGGACACTAGACATGGAATTGGGCTATTAAAAATATATTAATGCATAGAACTGAACTAATGTACATTAAAATCAATTTGGCTTCTTAGCTTTGAGGGGGATCTCACACAATGGCACGGGAGGCCTTGAAACTCGTGAAAACGGTCGGTTTGGTGGGGCAAACAAGAACAAACAGCACACGATCAACCCGTCCATTGCCGGTGCCCATAAACTACTAACCGGCACCTACGCTGATGCGCCATCGTGATCCTTATTCGGCTTGATCGCCGGCCTCTGCCGCCGTCCCTACATTCCTACGCACCTACCTTGATCCCTACGCAAATCACTTTGGGCCATCCCCCGCCGCTGCTTCATACCCATTTTTATCACAATCCTTCAGCTGCCGCCGTCTTGTGCATCTACGCACCAACCTACGTACCTACACTTCACCTACATTGACTGTTTTCTTGGCCCTGGTTACACTACGCAAAACTAGGGCCACCTACATTCGGCTCCTACGTTCCAACACGTCACCTATGTGCCTCGTCCCTAAGACACCACAAACCAAACAACCTACGCGCCGCCCCATCTACTGTATGATCTACGCACTAACCTATGCGCCTATGCTTGACCTACGTTGACTGCGTTCTTCGCCATGGTTACACTACACAAATCTAAACCTACCTATTCTACGTCCCTATGCGCCACTTCAATTATCCTCAACAACTACGTGCCTCCTTATTAACCACGCCCCAATCCCACTACCGCCTAAATAACCTACGCGCCGCCCAACCCTACGTCAACCTACATTATTACCCACGTGTACACCCTAAGCGCCTACCCGCCCTACCGTAACGCTGCACACTACGCATCTACAATCCCCTGCGCATTTCTTATCACCTATGTCGTTCCCAATTACCTCGGAACTAAATCACAACACCTCCCTAATCAAACCCACTCCTATGACTCATGACTCCTACCGTTCTGGACCCGCCCTACACGCCTACGTTATCGCTCTGGTCCCGCCTACATTAATCCGCCTACTTCCTACGCTGCATCGGCAAGAACGCGTCGCGTGACGCGTTTGTGTGCACGTGCGTCGCATCAATGCTGCCGGCCATCAGCTGCCACGTCTTCCACCACCACCAACTCCATGCCCCGCCGCTTGCCCCCACTGTACTTAGGCTGGAACCCGCCCAAATTACGTCCCCTTTACTAGCCATTCTGCACCCGCCCCAGCTCCCTCTCTTTTGTGCTAAATCTTTGTGTCTTGGTTCTAGCAGTGGAATCATGGTTTTGTGAAAGAATCATGATTTAAACACAGAGAATCATGATTCTAGAACCGGAATCATGGTTTTGTAAGCGGAATCGTGATTCAAACAGTGGGAATCATGGTTGGATTGGAGAGAATCATGGGTTACACACAGAGAATCATGATTCTTGAGCGGAATCATGGTTGGAATCATAGTTCTGGCCTAGCCATCTGTTCTGTTCTGTTCCAGGCCCTTTTCAAGCCATGGATTCATGCTCAGACGTAAATTTTCTGTGGGCCAAACAACCAAAGAAAATGAATAAAATGTCGAGCAAAGAAAGGAAAAGAAAGATGAAAAGCTAGCGTATTGCGTCTTCAAGGCCTTTTCCACCTCTGTTCAAACCAGAGAACCAGTCCTCTCATGCTCCCGTGTCTTTCAATCGAATCAGGAGTAATCCCTACTTGCAGTGGAAAATATAAAGGAAATCACGTCGAGCTGATGCCGTTCGGATGATGCCGGCACCACACGTATAAAATCGTTTTCGTACCAGCCCACTCGTATCATGCTGGAATCGGGATGAAACTCCTAGCCATCCTACTCTCCGCTGCCACCGCCGCATTCGCGACCCAAGTCACCCCAACCGTGTCCTCCTACAGCACGAGCGGCTGCTCCGGCCCCCACTCGCCACCTGGTCCGGTGTCCCCGAAGCCGGGGTCTGCCAGGCAACGCCCGGCGCCGTCTCCCTCAGCATCACTGTGGGAACGGAAACGAATTGCGAGATAGACGTGTTTGCTACCTGTAAGTACATATTCCAGTCGTGGCTGACATTCCCATTGATATCGATTCGCCCCAGCCACTTGTGGAAGTTCAAATGCTGACTGGGAATCATTGGTGTACTATAGCTCACCCGCCGGCTTCTCTTCCGTCCGGATCCTCTGCATCCTTACCGGGTGAAAACCTGCATCGCGATAGGAAGAGTCAATGTTTGCCAAACGGATGGAACTCGAACTGTACCAGTGGTCATTGCGATCCCCCAAATAACAGCTTGCGCTCCGTTCAATTGCTGTACATAAGCTGTGAGCTATAAACCATTGCGTGGAAAGAGGTTTGAACTTGTGGTGCCTGCAACGATTTTGGAACGTTGTCGATTGTCCACTCCCTGTAGTACAACTTCGAGCTCGCTATTCGCGGCCAGGCGCTCACATATCAGGCAAGGTGCGAATCCAAGACGGATTGAGCTTTGGAATAACGATGTGATGCGCAGAGTGCAAACACATTTCGCACCGTGGAGTTATTACACGCGCGCGCCATTATCTTTGGGACGGTAAGTCCGAAATCACGACTTTATCTTGCAGCCGATTAGATGTACACTTAGACCGCCATAGTGACTGAAGAACAAAGAAGAAGAAAAGAGCTGGCTTAGCATTACACAAGGGGACAGTGTTGTAAAGTGTTGTAATGAGGTGTCCCTCGACCTTGGTACTAGATGACTTATTGAAAGCATGAGGATGAACCGGGTAGTCCGGTGCTTTAGAAGCAAATCATGAGGTTTAGAGCGAAGTCAAAAGGCACAGTTGTGACCCAACATGCATCCATTATGTAAAACGAATATAACAAAAATTAGTATTGTACGAAGATTAATCATGCATAGTAATTATGCGAGGTCATCATCGTCAACCTCGAAATCATCCAGATCGACATCGCCTGGGATTCCATTCGCGATATCTGGGCACGACAAGGCACCACGCCGGCGGGAACCGAGTGGGCCACCAATGAAGCAGTCGGGCGCGAAGAATTCAGGGTTCGATTGTGCCTGCCAACGTTCAAAGGTAAACCATGCACCTCAACTGAAAGAAACAGGCCCGTACCAATAAACTGAAGTACGCGTAGTTCTGCGGGTTCAGCTTCTTTTGGCTCTGATCCATTAGTTGAAGTTGGTTAAACCCGTAAGCAGCTTTTCCGTTGGGCCCCAGCTGGTCTGCGAAATGGTCTACCGGTAGGTTTTCGAGGAGGAGATCGGCATGCTGGACTTCGTGCACGAGGGTGAACGCGATGGGGGGCAGCGGCACGCCACTGGCACTGAGAGGGAATCCCTGTGAGATGTCTCCGCTCGTTGTGATCCTAGTTGCTGCGTCGACGAAAGATTCTGGGTTCTACAAAGGTTGAGCATGGGAATGGACAGCATGACAAGTTACCGGCGCACCGCAAGACTGTTGGGTCCAAATCGTATGAGGTTAAGGGTCGGATTCGTGTTGCTCTTTGTTGGCCGGTTGAGGTTCACTGTCTGGGCATAGAATTTTGTGGATCCAGGGACGCAAGTGAATATTAGGTCCGTGGGACTATTGACAAACGGCGCCGTCGAAGTGATAAGGTCTGGCGTGCCGAGGTTGTTCACGAATCCGAACCGTCGAGATATTTCGTTGGGCGTAGCAGCTGTAGCTCCCCCTGTTTCATGCAATGATGAGCAGAGGCACAACCACTCAAGCAAAGCCGTTCGCACCAAAGAGCCAGAAGAACCCGTTGCTCTTCTCCACACCGGCCACACCCAACACCTGAATGGCGACGTTGGCCATGTTCATCGCGTCGACGATCGCAGCTTGGATTGCTGACACCTGATCCGCGCTGCAGACCTCAGCATCAGTCGTTCCAGGCGTCGGTGTCGTCCCATCGGTTGGTGGCGTTAAGATGTGGAAATTTACCGCCCGCGCCTGCAACGGAAGCGGCGAGCCTCGTGCAGCAATAGCGGTCGAGATGAGAATCGTAGCCGTGATAGAAAAGAAATGCATGATAAGTTGAAAAGAAAGGGAAGAGGGGGTGCTCAGCACTAGAAGAGAAGAATGGAAGGGGAAGGATGAGTCCGGTCAGGCTACTGAGGGATGTGTATTGGCACCACGGTTATATGCATGCATTGAGCGCCCAGATGTCAATGTTCGCCGCGTTGGTTTCACTGGTAGATTTGTTTCAGACATTAGGCAGGTCGAATGAATTGCTATATACGTACGTTAATGTGAACGCGCCGGGGAACTGTACTACGCGCTCTTGTGCAGAGGGCCGCAATAGGAACGAGGCGGTGTCCTTCCATCTCCCGGTGCTTGACCCTATGAGTGACCCGGTGAGACGAGGCGAGCGCTGATGAATTTTGTCCGTTGTCTTGGATTCCTAGTACACTAAGTTAAAGTGTGTCACTGTGCGCGCTGGAACTTAAGCTTGGCTTTCTTCGTAAATCCGATCATCGACACCGAAATGATCAGGCAGCATGAATGTACCTGGGGGTGGGCGCCGAGCTCTCGGTTTCTTGCTGCCTCCTCGATTATTAAGACACAGGAGGCGGAAACTTAAAACGAAAGACATGCAAGAGGAGATGGTAAGATGCGATGAAGATGACATCACGTAAGGGGCCATCAGCAGACTGTGTGGCAATATTTAGCACCATGGGCGCACTATGAGTCACCGCCAAGTCACCATGCCGGCAATCAATGCAGACTGGCACTGCCCTTGGTATGTTTCGCGTCTTGTCTGCCACCTTTCTCATCTCCCGCAAATCCCACAATGCGCTCTTACACTCTCGACTCACTGGACCTCTCCAGCACACCTGATCCTGGAACGATTTCCTCCCTAATATTCCATGTTCCATTCCCGAGCACGTTCCCGACCAGATCCATGCACGATACCAGGCGTTGCGGACAGAGCAGCACCTGGAGAGCGAGTCTCACTATACAGAGACCTCCGGAAAGCTCGCGCTCGAAGCCTATAATGACGAAAGCATCCGCTCCGAGCGTGAGCGATGGTGCGCGCGTGCGACGGCCGCAATCCACGAGATCGTGCAGGCGAACAAGCAGACCATCCGACACGTCGAGCTTATTTTACCGGCGGGCGGAATTGCGACGCCAGTGAATATTTGCTCCTCTTTGAAAGAGCTCACGCATCTGGAATCTCTTAGTCTTCAGTGGGTGGGTATTTTGATCCACTCCCGGACGTTGCCCTTATGCTCCACTTTCAGCCCTTGCGGGGCTACATGCCTTTGACACTGCTCCTTATGTCCCAATGGCATCACATTCTTGAGAACAATATCATCTCCTCTTTCGCGGAATTCCACGCCGATCTTATGTCTGCACTTGCGATGCACGCTGCCACACTTAAGCGCCTCCGCATCTCTCTTCCGCAGTCCACCACACAGCGACCCTTTTCCGCGCTGTCAATAAACGCCCAATCGTTCCCTGTTCTCCCTGTGCTCGAAATCCTCGACCTGACGCACTGGAGCCCGCGCGTTCCCGACCTCCTAACTCTTCTCTCCCCTTATGGCCCGCTTCCGAATCTGCAGCACCTGATCATTGACCATGGCGCAGAGATCCCGCTCACGGATAACGACGACGACGACGATGAAGACGAAGTCACCCAGGACTTTGACAAGGCCGAGACGGAGGCCCACGCATGTTCGTGGGCCGCTCTTGGCACGCACCTCGCGGCACACAAAGACACGTTGCAGCTTCGCTCGCTCAACGCGGCGTTGCACGATGCGCGCGAGACGTATCACCCCATCGCGCACCGGCTCGATGTGGCGGAGCTACGCAATGCGATCGGCGCCGCCGCCGTGGACGACCTTGTCCTGTGCACCGCATGGCCCGTCGAGTATTCTCCACAGGAGCCCACACCGGCGGAATCGGAGGTGAAAAGGGGTGAGGGGGATCTGTACGCGCATACGCCGGGATGCGGGCACCTCGCGTACCCCGCCGACCAACGCCCCACGACTGGGTTGTGGCCTGCGGAAGGCGAAGAGGCGCGCGCGATGCAGAACTTGAAGGGGAGGCCGTGGTATTGATTAATTGGGTACTTGTATAGATGTAAGGTGTGACGATCTACTTCAATATAACGTGACTCATTTGTCAGGTTTGAGAGATTTTGCGACTCGTCGCTCATGATACCGCTATTGGCAAGTATGAAGCGCGCGAATTCTTGTAATCAGCGCTTGTATCCCTTGCTTTGTCCCGTGAGCCTCCTGCGTGAGATCCGGCACATTACGCTCTCTCTCTCACCTCACTCCCAATGCTGCCGAAGACCTAGTTCAGTGATCGTGTGCAAAGCTCTTGGCCGTGTGAAAGATTGGGTGGAAAACGTGAAGGACCTGTGGATCGAGAGGATTAATTTGCAAAAAGCTTGCTTTGCTGTGAGTTCATTCATTTATTTCCGCTGAAAATTCTAATCTCAACCCCCCTGTGTTTTCAGAATCCAACCAAAACTAACGTACCACGCATCTAGTGGTGCCTCACTGGTCCTCTCTCTTATCTCTCCATTCATGCTGCGCGAATCGTTCCCTGCGATGCTCACACACGCGCTGCGGTCGGTGGGGGTGGAGAAGGTGTTGGCGATTATGGCGCGGCATTGGATGAGTCGCTTCCTTCTCCCTTCCTTTCCCTCCCTCCCGTCTCCTCATCACCACACGCTAGATACACGGCCCGAGCCCGCTGGACATGCGCTGGGTTTGACGGAGTGTACGTCCATTTACCTGAATTCCTCTCTTTCCGATTGCCATGGTTCTTAGGTATGTATCTAGCACAAGGCTGGTCCCATCGTGACGATTCTTGGAGAGCAAATTAATTTTGGTGCTGAACAGGATCCTGTCTAGTTCTTACGGCGGAAAGCTGAAGCCGTATACGGACCGCTTAAAGATCCAAAGGTGTTTCAGTCTCCGTCCCAGCATGAGCAAGAGTCTTCAAAAACGAACCGCGCCGGACCCATCTGTGTCAAGAAAAACATCTCAATGGAGGGTGCCTCGGTGGAGCAGGTGACGTTCTGGTTCATGATCAATACCAGTGCAACATAGCCCTCATCGACTACGGAGCCCAACATATACCGATATAGCTTCGCCTCCAGATCCACTGTTCGGTTCGCTGGCCTCGTTGAAGATTTTATCTCGTGAGCAGCTCCGTCCCAACATCGGAGCCCTTCTTGCCTAACCTTGCAATAACAGAGACCTTCATGATGGGCTGGAGAGATTCCTGCAGCAGCGAAGAGGTTTGCGAGGCGCATTTCAACACTTCTTGCGTGCCACGTCAATTGCCGAAGAGATAATCCGCTACAGGATCCGCATACAAGAATTACGGTTAAATTTCTTGGTACGCCCCTTTTATTATTCGTCATTCTCGTTCCATATAGTTACGCCCTAGCCCTATAACTCATGACGACAATCAACACGCACTTGAACGTCATTGGAATTCATAAGAGCATTGCAACTCCCGAAGCAAGCCCATCCACGCTCGGGTTTCGCAACATTGCGCTGGACGACATCAACTTGCTTCACTATACGGCAATGAGAAAAAAACACAGAGGGCCAAGATTTTCATCGCTCGGATCTCGGGCGAAGCGTCACTAATGACCGTGGCGCAATACGAAAATGGCGCAGAGGTGATTTCGACACCAACATTATATTCATGGATTTTCATGTAGTCGCAAAACGACTTGACATTATATTCGGCCTTGAGGTCAGATTCCATGGAGCTCTGTCTCTGTGGGTTCCAATACTACACCTAGACATCCTAATGTATGGCAATTGTTTGGATTCTCCAGCACCCCAGCCCTCTGCGCTCTGATCTTCCTCGAGGGTAGGTGGGATATTAACTTCGTGGCAACTTCCCTGAATCTCTCGCCAGAACTCATTCCTCTCCCAATCTACCGCCAAAATCACCGACCTCAATCTGACCTCGTTTGGGCATGTGTTGGAGCGATGCTCGTAAGTCTGCGATTTCTCCTGCGGATATTTCTCGTCTCATTTTGGTCCTTGGAAAAGTTTCGGCAGTTCAAAGTGAGCAGTATCTTTGCCCTGTATCACATCTCACATCCAATGGAAGGACTGCTCTGACTACCATCGTTGCAATGGCGGAGATCCTGGCCATGTACAACTTCTCTCCTCTGCATTATTATATCTTTGACTGGCCCCTAGGTATCACATGCAGCAGCCATTTGCGTCAAACGAGAACCCGTAGGAATCTGTCTGACCATGCCGGGCTCGGACCTAGAATGCGATGTCAACCCACGCGAGCGCTTGCTATCACGTTGGCATTCGTCCTATCTCAGTCATCGGGCTCCGACGAGCACTTCGCCAGCCAGCATCGCATGTGCACTGCCAAAAGACTTCGTTTCTAGGCTCAGTTGGGAGCAATTTTTGGCGATGCTGACTCCTGCTTGGTTGCCGGACGTTGGTCCGTGTAACTCAGAAACACAATTTTTCCTAGGTTCCATCACCACTGGCGAGCATCTAGACCGTTATATGGGACCAATGTCACCCGTCGCCCACCTTGACAACTCTTCCCCGCCTTACCTAAAGCAGTGGACGTTAGGGCCACCTCCCAAATCTTCACCCAGCGATTCTTATGACGGGGGAACTTCACAATGGCAGCGGTAAGCCAGCAGCAGGGTTTTTTTCGCCCATTCACCGCGTCTTAGATTGTCTTTCTCACCGGGGTCGTTCAAAGGCCCCATACTGTCATCATCCATCACTTCTACTTCAATTATGCTCGCAAGTCTCCGTGGATTCCCCGAGTATATCGAGGCTCAAGGATCATCAAATCTCCGCCTGGTCCTTCCGGCCCAGACGATCCCACTCAACGAGGATCAATCCAACCCAGTTCAGTTTCCCAATTCTTAGTTACATATTGTAAATTATAGCATGCAAATCCTAACAAAACAGGTTCTCAGGCCGAAAAATCCAGTATCTAAAATCAATTCAGCTTAGTTCCAGTCAAGTTTTTCTCAAATTGTCAAAGA
This sequence comes from Mycena capillaripes, assembly GCA_029204075.1. Classification (NCBI taxonomy): domain Eukaryota; kingdom Fungi; phylum Basidiomycota; class Agaricomycetes; order Agaricales; family Mycenaceae; genus Mycena; species Mycena capillaripes. The sequence continues at coordinate 406,157 of JARHKZ010000049.1, forward strand.
TGTATATATAACCAAATCAGCAAGTGGGAGACGGCGCGAATCGCCGTCGACTGCTTGTAGCTCTGAGGACTGCTGTGGCACTTTTAGCAAACAGCGTGGCTGAGAGGACTAATGGACTTCGACATTGGAGATGGTGGTGGTCGGGAGATGAATGTAGATCACGCACCGTGGAAATAGAGTGATCACGGATCTGTCAACTCCTGTCTTCCGGACTTAAGAGCGGTTGCAGCATTGAAATACATTCAAGTCAAGTGCCTGATCTCACGCCATGCTCCTACTACCGAACCATAACGAGCTGCTGTAGGATGATCATTACCGCATAACCGGGCGAAAAGGATCTCAGGCCATTTTGGAGTAATCTTTGGCATGTATAATAAGGCACTAGTTGCAGGGGAAGAGACAGCGGTACCCCTGGAGGCTGATCGTACGCGTGACTTGGCTCGTCTACTTTGAATGTCGGGCGCTTCACTCCTCCGAACCAGGCCAGATCGCGTCTGTAGCTAAATGGAAAGCCACAGTTTATATAAGTACCACCTCCCCCCACGGCTTTGCAACGTGTGATCAACCGTTTGTCCATATCTCTGCTTATCCTCCAAATGTCTCATGCGACACCTGCAACGATCGACCGCTTCACCGCTGATAAATGGCATGACCTTATGGCGGGCAAGAAGCCCAGGCTCGATCCAGTTGTGACTCGTTCAAAGTCAGCCAAACCTATCGACATTGAGCTTGAAACGGGAACGCAAGAATTCGCGTCTGCGGACGTCACAAATCGTCTCTTACGCAATATCTAGTATGTTTTCCTGCGCGCTGTGGGCTACGCTCACGATAACGGAAATCTTGAAACGATTGATTTGTTCTAGCCCGAAAGAAAATGATTCTGCACATATCATGGATCCACCCGTCACAGGCAGCATTGAAGTTGACCATTTTCTTGAGGTGAGTATTCAATTTCTTTACTCGTCGTCTCTTAAGAGCGACCTTTGTAGGTTCAGCATGTCATTGCTCTTTTCTACGAATGGTGCAGCAAGAACCAATACTCCGAACTGGATGTGCCCATTGGGGCCTATATGGTCTTGTCCGGTTGGGTCAATGTGCGTCTTTATCAGAGCTCTATCCAACTCCGATAGCTTATTTCTTCTATCTAGTCTCCCGATAACCTCTATAAGTGAGTGAGCCTTCATTATCCTCCAAAATTCCGTTACACTACCGCGCAGAATTTCATCTACAGATAAGCAGGCGAAAAAGTTGGTCGCGCTCAAAGATTACAAGACAAATGGGACCATAGCCGCCTACCTCAAGTTGAAAACCGAGAAGGTGGCCTTATTTTGTGTGCTCAATGGTATTCCTCTGCTCACAACAAGCTGTTGTAGGGCGCGAAGGTTTCGCAGCACATTGACAAACTTCTAAAGGATGCAGAAAATAGCAATGTAGGTTGCTTCACGCCCAAATCCACGTGTTCTGACTGATATAACTAGAACAACTGGAGCAATATGTTGAGATATATCGCGGGGGAGTTCAGAGCACTGCTTCCCTAGATCTAGTAGCAGGCTCACATGGAGAAGCGGGAAACAATTTCCTTCCCACACTGTATTGTGACCCTGTGCGGCATTTTAGTAGGTTTCCAATGATAGTTGTGGGTATTGGATGAACACCACACACGAGAAAACATTCGAAAGCATGGAGTCGGACCATGGCATGATGTGTAATTCTCAAACTTCAAGACGATCCCTGAGTAGCAACCATGAGCGTGGGGGATGATTCTACAGGCGACATTGATAAAATAACCGTAGGGGTGCGTGTGGTACTGTGTATTTTATACAAGAGCGCGATGGGCCCCTTCGCGGCCCACCATTTCGGTGGATGCTTAGAAGCAAAAGAGACATTAATGTTGGATTGAAGGTGGGTCCGCAATCCCCCTTTCTCTTTCCTGCGCTCGTGTCACTTTTGCGAATCTGACGACTCAATGAACGCTTGTTCAACACGACGTTTTCTGCGGTTTAAAACGATTCTACATCTCACGCGCGCTATCTCGGTCCTCAGACGATGGCTGGATGCATCCTTGGAGTCAACTTTTGCGCGTGCGCAATTCTTGCCTACGCGATGCTCACTTGTTTCAAATATCTTCCTCAAATGGTATCTGGCCCACTTATTCTCCTGGGAGAGCCGCAATGATAGCGCCGCCAAACCGGCCGGACAAGATAAATAAATTTTGGGCTACTCAACAATTGCACCGTTTGTTCGGTTGCTCCGCTGAATCCATCCACACTTGGGTGCGCTATTTGCATTCGACTTGGCTTCGTTTAGCCTACCGGCTCCTCAATGCCTTACACCATGATTAAAGCGGCAAGAAGCTTATGCGCACTAAGCCATCCAACCGCAGACTGAAACGCCAATCCATTGTCGATGTTGCAGTCAAGGTAAGGTTATTCACAGCTCAACAGATGAAGCAGACTAGCAAACAAAGCGCTGTACGTAGAATTACACATCATATGTACCGAACGGAGGGGACGCTAGGCACAAATCGGGCCGTTATTTCTGCATACTCTTTCAAGCCACCGTACGGTATGAGCAGGAGCTCGACGACGAGACCGGAGCGGCAGACTTCCGTGAGCTGGTCGCGCGTCAACTTCGCTCCCTCGACGAGTTGCAGCTTTTCCATGACCCTGCGCACGCGCGCCATCAGGTCGTTGCCATCAGCGACACTCTGCACGGCGCGAGCCTTCACCACCTCGTAAACGCGCTCGTCCGTTACGTGTGTGGTCTCCTGATACGCTCGGAGGGTGTCAAGCCCGATGTACGTGACGTCGAAAGAACGCTCGTCCGAGTGCTCTTCGGTGTGCTTGTCGTAGACGGTCTTGGTAAATCCGAACAACTTGACTTTCACCTTGATGTCCTTCATCTCGTCCTGGATGTCCTTGCCCGAGGAGGAGGAGAGAAACGTCGCGTTGTCCGCACCGAGGCAAAGACCCGCGACAAAGTAGTCGTCATATGTGGCGCGGAAGGAGTTTCGGGTGCGCGGGTCGTACAGCAGCTTGCGAGCATGTGCGGTGAACTCGGGCTGCTCTGTGAGCTTGATAATTCCGACGCGCTGGGTGGAGTGGACCGACGCCTTGCTCGCCTGGATGCGAAAGGTTAGCGTGGATGGTCTGAGCTGCTACCAGCGCAAACGTACGTCGCGGTTCTTGTACACATCCCTACAGTACGCCGCTTGAGCTGAGGCTCCCAGAAATGAGCCTCCGACAGACACGGAGCCCCTGAGGTCCAAGTGCTCGTAGGTTGCAGCTGCCTGGGACGATGCGGTAGAGCGGAATGACGTGTTGCTTTCGTATGCGTCGAACTGGTACGGCTCTGCGCGCCTCTCTGACTCTTTGGAGACAAATGGCGTGTCCTTCAGCGGATTCAAATCTGGGGTACTGGCGAGCAGTGTGCTATCGAAGCCTATGGCTAGCTGCACGGGCGTGCGGGTCCACACTACGTGGATAGGCACATTCTCGGACGCTTGGTATGGTAGACTGGGTAGGTTAGGGTCGTCTTGGAGGAGCGTATCGAGGGTCTGCTCCACTGTCATTCGGAGTTTACTGGTGAAAGGAGGGCTTAGATGTGCTATAACCGGAACAAGTGAAGATCCGATTAACCAATGAACCATTCAGCATCCTATGAACAATCGTTGGCTGGCGATCCCAATCTGGTAGGCCGGTAGCAAAACACCCCCGGACGGTATATGTTTAACAGACGTCGGACGTATATAATATACTTTGCGGTGTCTAAGTAGCTGGATTTTTGACATTTAGTCCTGATTTGTTCGTTTAGTCGCTTTATATAATTACGGCATTTTCACATGTCATTTAGCGTTCAGGAAGAAGCGCCGTTCAGGGCTCACGGAGCTATCCGAAACGGAATTGAGTTTTGTTGAACACAAAAACCATGCGGGTGGACGGCAGCTCCCGGATGCTCCTGCCGCGGGTCGGTAAGTTTCTCTGATTTGCTGAATTTTGTTTAGTCCCATATTGCAATGCATAGATTTATTCCGTTTTTTTTCTGACCTATTTACTTAGCGTCCAGCGTCGCCACCCGCAAACGAAAAAAAATCGACAATCAAAATATCAAATCGCTACTGTCAATCAAGGGCCCGCAATTTGGCAATCTCCGGAGATCTATATTACAATCGAACACCGTTTGTCTCGAGTCAAACCGGTCCGAGAGTCCGAATGCCGTGTTTATTCACCTGTCGGACTCCACAGCTGAACAGCTCCACCGCCACTGCACTTCTCTTCTCTTCTCACTCCACTCAGCTCCGGCGATGTAATACCGCTCCACCTCTAGATTTATCCATCTCTTTAATAGTGAACACTTTACTGTCAACCCCATAGGCACTCAGTCCAATTCTTACAACCCACCGATATCTATAGGAGAAAAGGCATGCCAAAAGTGGTGTCTGTGGGAACAGTTTGTTGAGATCCTTCAACAGTCTTCCGAGCATATATTGACTTCGTGTATATGGCTCCACCGCGTTGTCGAGATGAGTGGTTCATTCTATAAATAAGTTGCCGGTGGAAGGGAAACTCGCAAAACACGCTCAGTAAACAGAGACAAGGGTACATCCAATCAATCCGAGCCGACTGGAGAGATCCAGGCAAACGAGCACACATGAATCTAAATAGAAGTTTCACAAGTTCATTGTGGAGAGGAATCTCAACACAGTCCCAAGATTGCATTGGAAACAGCAATATGAACAATGGGGTGCAAATCTAACCGAGGCTATTGATTGAGTCCAGGAGTATGTTGTATGGCCGCGCAAGGACATTGGAAACTCCTGCACAATGAGGAATGGCTATGAGCGGGCAAACGGTCTCATGAACAAAGTTGGAAAAAAATTGCACATTTCGAAAATAGTACTGATTCCAAGGAAGCTGGAGTTGGAGTTCCTGCCCACAAAGCTTTTTTGGTTGCAAATAAGTAGAGCATACGGAGTGATATGGAAAGGGAGACTACAAGACTTGGAATGAAAATACGATTTGAATTGAATCCCTCTCCATCTTCTTGAACACAGGGCTTGATGGCTGGCACAGGGAGGAAGAGTTTTGATCTGGGGAAATGGGGATGAGCTCGAGGGTTAAATAAGACATCAAACACCTCAATATGGCGCCGAGAAATATTGGCCACTTTGACCATGTTGACAATGGCTACTTGGTAAGTAAAGACGAAAGCGGGGAAAAATAGAATCCTACCGAGTACGGGACATGAGTTTCGGAGCAGAATATCCAAGCCACTCACACTATAATATAGAGGCCGTGAGGAGTCGACCGAAGGTCGACGACAAGCGGCATCACTATGGAACAACAGTAAAAAGCGAATTAAAAGCTGTCCAGACCGTGGCGTAGCACGGGTAACTGCTAGTGACTGTCAAATTCCGGGAGCTTCCGGGAGACTTCGACCCTGCCCTCTTCAACAGTCCAGGTCCCTGGCCGCCTTTTCACGACACCGACAGTTGGGCCCTGGATCCCGTGCTTAGACTTTTGTATAGACTTGACATTGATACTGCCAAACCATGTCGATCTGCACGACGTAAGGGACCGGGTCTTGCGCGTCGCAAACTCTCTGATCCCGACGCCGATGCAGATCGTCCCGAGTTCGCCACTGGATGAGCTGTTCTCTGATCTATGTAAGAGCTAAGGGTCTTAAGTAGCCTCCGAATATCTCTCGTCCCTCAGCTGTTCGTCAACTCCTCGCTCCCCTCTGCAATGGCGTACCTACTTGCACCGTACAATTCTGCCATGCGGCTAGGCATGGGGTGAGTCCTTTAAAATTGCCCCTCAGCCTGAAGAGTGTTATCTGAGGGTATCTCTTATAAGCTTCAATTCGTTTACCCAGCAGCTCTGTATCAACGACGCGGTGAAGACAAAGGACAAGCAGACCGTGACCGAGAGGAACCTCAGGCCACAGTACAAGAAGGGTGAAATGGACTCGTCCACAAGTCAGGTCGTCACCTGGACCGCGAAGTTTGTCGACCGCATAAGCGAGGTGACGGACAGTCTGAACATCAGCGGTATGTTCGACGACCACGATAGTCTGAGCTGCGCTCATGAGCACCGTAGGTTCGCTAGAGATCAAATGCGATGCTATCGGCGGTGGAGGGGGCGCCTCCGCTACCTTCATTGACTCCAACAAGTTCAAGGAGAGCGACCTCAACTACTTCATTCAAGTGAAGGTCACGAACGAGCAGCTTGTCGCGGACGACATGAGCGAGTTCTGCCCGATCGAGAACGTCTCAGACGCGGACTTCACGCGTGTCTACGGCGACTCGTTTATCTCCGGCTTCATCGAAGGCGGCGAGTTCAACGCCCTCGTGTCTATCAAGCTCAAGGACCGCACCAAAGCTAAGGAGATCGGCGGCCAGCTGAAGATCGATCTCGATTTGACAGCTGTCAAGGTTCACGGCGAGGCCGAGGGCGGTAAGAAGGACCTCGAGTCGACATACGACGGCGAGACGACCATCAGCGTTTCTTGGACTGGTGGCGGTGATATCAAGGATGAGAGCGTGACCGACTGGACGCTCGCCTCTCTGAAGACGGTGTCTATGGAATTCCCCGAGCACGTCATGGCCTGCCCCATGCGCACCAAGTGAGCGGACCTCCGGTTGTTTGAATGTTCACGTCCCTGATGTGTACCGTAGCGCGATCTTGACAAAGTACACCGGCTTGAAGAGCTTCTATGAGAAGACTCTCAAAGGCAGCCCTCTCGGTACGACCATAGCCACAAAGTTCGACCGTAAACTAATGCTCATCACAGACTATGAGAACGCTGGTGTTTACTCATCCGCCCTTCTCGATGCCTACATGGACTTCAAAGTCATGTGGCGGAACATCCAGATGGGTAAGCTTGCGTATTGAAGTATCCTTGCGCGACTAACTCGATTGCTGTAGCCGCGTGGGAAGTCGAACAAGGACAGTCCTATCTCGTAGCCAAGCCCAACCTCCCAGAGCTCTCGGAGATGGCCGCTGAGGCGAAGCAGTATTATGAGGCTCAGACGGACCGTTACCATAAGTTACTCTCTGGTCCTACCGCAGAGAGCGAAGCATCGTCTCTGATTGTACCGGCGATACCCTCGGAGGAAAAGAGCTCCAATGAAGGGTCAGACGTCGACGCGACACCAAAGCAGGTGATCAAAATCCGGCCGCGCGAGCCCATCGAGGCGCCTCTCCCGCCAAATGTACTCACGCCGTACCCGGCGAACATCTTCGGCCTTGACAAGGCTCGCCGCGACTGCCGCTTTGAGATGATAAAGATTGTCAAAGAGGTTCAGAATTCATTGTATGCGTTTAAGTGCGTGATCGCTGATGCTCGACTCAACAGGTGGACGCAGTCGCGCACGACCCGAAGGTCGCCATCGATCCCAGCCGCAGTTGGCAATATCTTAGCCCTGCTATCTTCCGCCTGCTTCTTCCGGTACGTGCTCATACACCACTCCAAAATAGCGCGCCACTAATTGGTTGCCGGTGCAGTCCGTACACAACATCGACGCAGAAAGGGCAGCGGCAGCAGTTTCCGATGAAGCTCGTCTCGCGGCGGAGAACCTCGCGAAGACGAACCAGGCGGTTCAGGACGATCTGACGGAAACAAGGCGGAAGCTAGCCGATACCGAGGCCAATCTTGTCCAGGCACGGGACCAGCTAGGTCAGAAGACGAGCTCGGTAACGGATCTCGAGAAGCGGCTGGCGAGTGCGGAGTTGACGGTGAAGGAGCTCGTGTAAGTGCTTGTTTGTTATACTCAATCGTCGAAGCGCTCACAGCCGCGTTTGCAGCCCCTACGGAGGGTACTGTCCTGTTCCGCTCGATACGCCTGTTCGTTTTGTAAACGTGAAGACCGGAACGGCAGTCGACTTGAAGAATACCGAGAACACACACATGTGGCAATCCTACTTGGGGCCGAAACAGGGCGTACGTCCCGTCCTGTCTCATTATTATTTACACGGCACGGTGTTGATGTTTCCGCAACTACAGTGGCGCATCATCCGCAGCAAGTACGGCTTTTACATCAAGAACGTCCAAGAGAACAAGTACCTGCAGTGCCAAACGGTTGGCGACAACGGCAGGATCTACATCGGCGCTGGCGACGTCGGTAGTGCGTTTCTGTTCGAGCAGATGCCGGATGGCACGACCATGTTCGTCTCTCTATCCTTCCGGTCTATTTCACGCGCTGATTATTGTTTCTCCTTGCAGGGTTCACCTCGCAGATCGCGTAGAATGCACATTGAACGTCGAGGGTGGGAACCCGGCCAATGAGACCAGGGTCATTCTGTGGCCGCTGGACAAGAGCCCCAACGACAGGTGGAGAATCCGCGACTATAATCAGGTATAACTGGTGCACGGTTTATAAAAGACAGAGACTCCTCATAAGGAGACAAGCAGTGGATTAATAAGTGCCTAAAAGATAGAGACTTATAGGTACTTCAGTATTAGCCTGAAGGTAAATGAATATGAAGATGCACCCTCAGCAAACACATAAGTGTCACGGTTGAACGTCGGCTGGTAACTTGATGGCAGTTGATTGGGCTGTGATGCTTGAGGTATTACAGATGATCTAGGTTCCTCCCAATGACGCCCACAACAGACAAAGAAATGAGCGTGGCTTGAACACAGTGCGAGTGGTAGAGTAATTTCAGGGATTCATGTTCGATGAGCAATGCGCGCAAGCCAGTAAGATTGATGGAGGATGAGCACCATGCGCTGAAGGAATGATATGATGGGGGACAGAAAGCAGAAGGATGTGGGGACAATATTCCTTGCTGCTTTTGAGTGAGCGTTGTGCGGGTTGATGAATTAAATATAGGATGGATTTCGACGTCATAATCTACGCACTTGAATATAATTAGCGGTCCTGTGGTCAAGTGGGTGGTCACACCGGGGGCAAAGAACGATGCATGTGAATCCACATGCCGTTGACGCATTCATGATGCATGTGCTCTGCATCCGGTGTGACAGTTCACAAAAGGACTTTGTGAAGCAGTAACAAAGTGATACATAAATTGCAAGTGGATATGGTTAATTTACAACATTGGTTTTGGACTGCTATGATACATTTTAAGGTTTTTTTGGTACACAAAAGTATTTTGTTGCCGGAAGGAGTGAGTCAGCCACTGATGCCGTCCCGTCCATGCCAAGCGACGGCATGATGGGGCCGTGGAACCCCAATTGGGCAACCACGCCCCTGTGACTAGATATGGCTACGCTTCGCCGCTGCGCTTCTATTTGACCCGCCCACTCGCGGCGCCATGCATTCGTCATCTACGCACCGACCATGCAGCTAACCCTGCGCACCTCCGTCGTTGGTCTGGCACCACATCCACTCATCGCCTTTGTTGTCGCCCTCCTGAGTGTGCCGCCCTACGCGCTAACTATGTGCAATAGCCTTCATTCTACACGGTGGCACCATTTGTCATTTACGTGCCTAACCATGTACACTCACTGGGGGCAAAAGACGATGCATGTGGTTTCCGCATGCGTTAGACGCATGTGGTCCACATGTGAGGGTGCTTCTGGAACAAAGCTGACAATCAGCTTTGTGCACCTTTGTTTTTTCTTTGAGCTGCCCCCAAAAACAAAGGTGCAACAAAGCTGATTGTCAGCTTTGTTCCAGAAACAACTCACATGCGGAGCACATGCGTCTAACGCATGCGCAACCCGCATGCGTCGGTCTTTGCCCCTGGTGACTGCCTTCGTTGGTCTGGCACTCCGCCCACACGTGGTCTTTGTCTGCACTCTACTTCACCAACACATGCCCACATCGGTGTGCTGCCCTACCTGCACATGGCCTTGCAAAGTGGTCGCGCCATTGTCTCAACATACCCCGCCTCCGTGAAAAATCAATACTGCAACTGTCAAATTATCATTGTGTTCGTACATCACCTTTGTTAGCGCACAACTATGTTTGAACATCGCCTTTGCAGCGGTGTGGCAGCGTAAGAACAAACAAACAAAATGCGGAAGAGCACAGGCCGCCCTTGGGACAATAACACCGGGGGCAAAGAACGACGCATGTGAATCCACATGCCGTTGACGCATTCGCGATGCATGTGGTGTGACAGTTCACAAAAGGTTTTTGTGAAGCGGTAACAAAGTAGTACATAAATTGCAAGTAGATATAGTTAATTTACACCGTTGGTTTCGGGCTGCTATCGTACAGTTTAAGGGTTTGTTTGGCGCACCTTAGTAAATTTTTCCCAGAAAGAGCAAGGAAAGAGCGAGCCAGCCGTGGATGCCGTTGCGTCCATGCCAAGCGACGGCATGTTGCAGCGGCACCCCGATTCAGCAATCGCGCCCCTGTGACTAGATAAGGTTACGCTACGCCGCCGCGCTCCCATTTGTCCCGCCCTCTTGCGGCGCCACGCATTTGTCATCTACACGCCTACCACGCGCTAATCCTGCGCGCCGCTTGGCACTGCTTTCTGGCGCCCTGTCGCGCTTGATGCGGAGTGCCTTTGTGAATCTGGCACTGCGCCGGCACACAGCCTTTGTCGGTTTGGCACCATGCCCGCACGTCGCCTCTGTCGGTACCCTACCTCACCTGCACGTCGCCCTCGTCGGCGTGCCGCCCTACCCGCACATGGTCTGCATTGGGACGTGGTTGCGTCATTGTCAAAAGGGCAACCCGCCTTTGTAGACACGCTAACCCCCCTGCACGTCGCCTTTGTTAGCACTTCAGTTCAACAGCTCATCGCCTTTGTTGGCACGCAAACCCCCCTGCACGTCGCCCTCCTCAGTGGGCCCGCCCATCCGCACGTCGCCATCATGGGGACGCGGTCGCTTCATTGTCTAAAGTGCGGCCTTAGCTCATCTCCATTTTGTTTGCTGGTTCATACGCCGCCACTCTGCTTTTGTCAATACGCCAATGTCACGGCTGTCAAACTCTTATTGTGTCCGTACGTCGCCTTTGTCGGCATACAACTACGTCTGCACAACGCCTTTGTCGGCGTACAACTACGTTTGCACAACGCCTTTGTCGGCGTACAACTACGTCTGCACATCGCCTTTGTCGGCGTGCGACCCCATCCGCACATCGCCGCAGCACACCACTACGACTTTATCATTTGGCGGCCCGCCTGCTGCCCCTCCTTTGTTTGCCCAAAGGGTCTGTTGACGGCCCGACCCCATTCATCCTTTGTCAGGCCCGTCCCCACGTGAAGCCATCACACTATCCGGGATATGATAAGCCGGCGACTACTTACCTGCAACCGACAGACTAGAAGGCGGCTCCGTGTCGCGGGATCTCGGGCACAAAGTAGATACCAGTTCGTCGTGCTTGGAAGGTGCTGCGCTTCCCGACGGGCCTGCAGCGGTTGTTGATCACCGAGTCGAGGAGTAGGCAAGTGCCGCGCTTCCCAAAGGGCCTGCAGCGATCACCAAGTCGAGGGGTTTGGTATAAGCTGAACGATATCTCAGGTAACTAATCGCGCACAAACTTGGAATCCGTGTGGGTAGCTCACGAATGATCTAATACACGTTTGCACGAAGAACTTAAGATTTTGAAGTCATATATGAATACCAATGTTGCGGGCAGGCGATTGGTAGCCCACGAAAAATATATAAGTAGCGGGCGGTGAAGTGGGCCGTCGTCGTTATCCATGGGGAGCTTGAAGAGGTCTCCGTAGTTCCAGCAGGATCTGCCGGCGCGAAGCCGGCAAGCGGACCCTTCAGCGCGAAGCCGCATGGATACAAGTCGAGAGGAAGAGAATAAGCGCTGGTGACGGGTGATGTGACCGATTCGTCACATCACCCAATTCGGTATCTCTTGCTCTCCTCCTCACCTCTGTGGCTTCGCGCTGCAGATCCAACTTGGCTTCGCGCTGAGTTTTTTCATGTCCCTCCTTTTTGAAAAATGTCTCGCCGCCCACCTTTCTCACCAGTCCTCCCGGTTGTAGCCTCCACGAAGCAAGCGCCCGCAGTCTAGAGCTCTGCGACATCTTTTCGCCATCTTCGACTCAGTCGCTGCCGCAGGCCCTATAGGAAGCGCGGCACTTGACTGGATGACCGCTGCAGGCCCTTTGGGAAGCGCGGCATCTCCGGTTTCAGCCACACCAAACGTCGGTGACCGCTGCAGGCCCTTTGGGAAGCGCGACACCTCTGGTTCCTGCAGGCCTGTCGGGAAGCGCGGCACCTTGATTAAAAGCCAGCGACCGCTTCAGGCCCGTCGGGATGCGCAGTGCCTCCATCCACTGTCAATATCTTCATGATCACTTACTTCTCGAATCCGCACGGTCGGAAACCGCCAGACACGGCGTGTCTGCTGGTGAACTTGGAATCGAGTGGGGGTGGGCCATGCCTCGAGCAAGCGCCGGCGTGGACGGTGGAAGTACTCTTAATGTACTTCCTTTGCATTTAGCCTGGGCCCTTACCACGGCATTTAAGCCAGTTCGGGCGCTCGTCGCCAACAGGCGTCGACTACAGGATTTGGGACGTCGCCCGGTATCTGTCTGAGGGATCTTTCTCAAGTGGGTCATAAACGTTTTTCACTGGTGCATGTCGTACATCTGATTCACTAAGTAATATGTAGCCAACACCTTCCCCAGCGCGGTCTCGCTTTTTTGTCTTTTGTCTTCTTTGCGACATGTATACCTAAACGATCGAAGATCGACACGATGCAAGGTTGATCTCTTTATAGTTGACTTCTAGCTGGATCGTTGTCTGCTTACCGGTAAGTTTCCGCGTTCAATTCTCTGCCTGGGTCCTGATCCTCCTTCAGATTCGTCGTTGAGAAGAGCTATTTTGACTTGTGCTTGTGGATAACTCACTCGACGGAACGATCGTTCGAGGTACGTCCAAAATATTCATTTGGATTTCACCTGATTCCAATTGGTTGACTTTTCCATAAGGCTAGAAATTTTCCGAGGCATACCAGTCATGCCGTCAGAGCGATTTATTCCAAAACAATATGACTTCTAGTCTCTCCTGACATCCATCCAGCATGTCCTGCCATGGATCTCGACGCGTCAATGCTTTACCGACGGCTAGAGAATCGCAAGGAGGACAAAAACCAGGATGAACAGGTGCCGGATCGAGGGTGTATTTTTTTTTCTGGTCGCAGGAGATAAGTTGAACGTCGGACATTGGACGGTGGTTCTGAGGGAAGAGGCCAAGAAGAAGAGACAAAATAATAAGGACCCTCCAAGGCTGATTAACGTTAGCCGATGATTGTCATTTGTTTGAGCAGTGATACCAAAAGAGGGATGAGCGCCGCAGAAATCCTTCTATTCACGTATGAAATAATATGTTTCGGACATTAGTTTGTTGCTTTGTATGTTATCTTGTTTTCTTGGCGCACGACTTGGCTTCAAGTCCTATATAATATACTGTAAATACTGGATGTAGCACATATTGAATGTTTACCTATCAACTTAATTTTGGACTTTAAATTCGATCGCTGTACAAATTCAGGCAGTGTCGAGAACGAGCACCTAGATACCGCGCTTTAAGGCGGGCCTGCAGCGGTTACCGAGGCGAGGAGTATTAAGGCGTGGCTTGGGAAGTGACGATGAGGACACGGCCGACGATGCGGAGGAGATAGGGGAGGCCGGGGGCGCAAAAGCGGAGATCCTGCGCAAGTGTTACATAGTTAGCGTCGAGAAAGACAGAGCCCATGATGAAGCGAGAATAGATACTCGCCTGCGCACTTAATCACGATCATGCCTCCAATAAACTTCCTACATTTAAATTGAAACCAGCAGTTGATCGAGTAAGACTTCACACTAGCTAGTATAGAGAATAGTTGTACATAGATATGGTATTGCAATGCAGACAGACAGACCAATAATAACGGGCAAAGCATTCGAAGTAGATGAATCCAGGTCCTACATACTCCGTGAGCGCGCATTGCTTTGCAGTACGGTTGGATAATAGCGGTGCAGAACAGAAACAGCCCTCCTCCTCCAAGTCTTGATGTCGTCTATTTCATTTCGCGTTATAACCACGACGTCGAGATGAAATAGTTTGTTCTTGCCCGTGCGAGGAAGACGGGGCTGATACGACCCCGGGCTGAACTCTGCTGCCGCGCGCATTTAGCTCGCCGCCTCTGCCCTTCCGTGCGCCTTCCCGCTGCGAGCCATGAGCGGATCCGCTGGCCCCCTCGACGTCGACCCGCCACCGCCAGATGCACTTCGAGTACCAGGAAAGCGGCAGTATTGATGAAGACGGCAGCCATCCGACCGGCGTTCTCTCGAACTTCGGCGACCGTGCGGATTCGAGAAATAAGTGATCATGAAGATATTGACAGTGGATGGAGGCACTGCGCATCCCGACGGGCCTGAAGCGGTCGCTGGCTTTTAATCAAGGTGCCGCGCTTCCCGACAGGCCTGCAGGAACCAGAGGTGTCGCGCTTCCCAAAGGGCCTGCAGCGGTCACCGACGTTTGGTGTGGCTGAAACCGGAGATGCCGCGCTTCCCAAAGGGCCTGCAGCGGTCATCCAGTCAAGTGCCGCGCTTCCTATAGGGCCTGCGGCAGCGACTGAGTCGAAGATGGCGAAAAGATGTCGCAGAGCTCTAGACTGCGGGCGCTTGCTTCGTGGAGGCTACAACCGGGAGGACTGGTGAGAAAGGTGGGCGGCGAGACATTTTTCAAAAAGGAGGGACATGAAAAAACTCAGCGCGAAGCCAAGTTGGATCTGCAGCGCGAAGCCACAGAGGTGAGGAGGAGAGCAAGAGATACCGAATTGGGTGATGTGACGAATCGGTCACATCACCCGTCACCAGCGCTTATTCTCTTCCTCTCGACTTGTATCCATGCGGCTTCGCGCTGAAGGGTCCGCTTGCCGGCTTCGCGCCGGCAGATCCTGCTGGAACTACGGAGACCTCTTCAAGCTCCCCATGGATAACGACGACGGCCCACTTCACCGCCCGCTACTTATATATTTTTCGTGGGCTACCAATCGCCTGCCCGCAACATTGGTATTCATATATGACTTCAAAATCTTAAGTTCTTCGTGCAAACGTGTATTAGATCATTCGTGAGCTACCCACACGGATTCCAAGTTTGTGCGCGATTAGTTACCTGAGATATCGTTCAGCTTATACCAAACCCCTCGACTTGGTGATCGCTGCAGGCCCTTTGGGAAGCGCGGCACTTGCCTACTCCTCGACTCGGTGATCAACAACCGCTGCAGGCCCGTCGGGAAGCGCAGCACCTTCCAAGCACGACGAACTGGTATCTACTTTGTGCCCGAGATCCCGCGACACGGAGCCGCCTTCTAGTCTGTCGGTTGCAGGTAAGTAGTCGCCGGCTTATCATATCCCGGATAGTGTGATGGCTTCACGTGGGGACGGGCCTGACAAAGGATGAATGGGGTCGGGCCGTCAACAGACCCTTTGGGCAAACAAAGGAGGGGCAGCAGGCGGGCCGCCAAATGATAAAGTCGTAGTGGTGTGCTGCGGCGATGTGCGGATGGGGTCGCACGCCGACAAAGGCGATGTGCAGACGTAGTTGTACGCCGACAAAGGCGTTGTGCAAACGTAGTTGTACGCCGACAAAGGCGTTGTGCAGACGTAGTTGTATGCCGACAAAGGCGACGTACGGACACAATAAGAGTTTGACAGCCGTGACATTGGCGTATTGACAAAAGCAGAGTGGCGGCGTATGAACCAGCAAACAAAATGGAGATGAGCTAAGGCCGCACTTTAGACAATGAAGCGACCGCGTCCCCATGATGGCGACGTGCGGATGGGCGGGCCCACTGAGGAGGGCGACGTGCAGGGGGGTTTGCGTGCCAACAAAGGCGATGAGCTGTTGAACTGAAGTGCTAACAAAGGCGACGTGCAGGGGGGTTAGCGTGTCTACAAAGGCGGGTTGCCCTTTTGACAATGACGCAACCACGTCCCAATGCAGACCATGTGCGGGTAGGGCGGCACGCCGACGAGGGTGACGTGCAGGTGAGGTAGGGTACCGACAGAGGCGACGTGCGGGCATGGTGCCAAACCGACAAAGGCTGTGTGCCGGCGCAGTGCCAGATTCACAAAGGCACTCCGCATCAAGCGCGACAGGGCGCCAGAAAGCAGTGCCAAGCGGCGCGCAGGATTAGCGCGTGGTAGGCGTGTAGATGACAAATGCGTGGCGCCGCAAGAGGGCGGGACAAATGGGAGCGCGGCGGCGTAGCGTAACCTTATCTAGTCACAGGGGCGCGATTGCTGAATCGGGGTGCCGCTGCAACATGCCGTCGCTTGGCATGGACGCAACGGCATCCACGGCTGGCTCGCTCTTTCCTTGCTCTTTCTGGGAAAAATTTACTAAGGTGCGCCAAACAAACCCTTAAACTGTACGATAGCAGCCCGAAACCAACGGTGTAAATTAACTATATCTACTTGCAATTTATGTACTACTTTGTTACCGCTTCACAAAAACCTTTTGTGAACTGTCACACCACATGCATCGCGAATGCGTCAACGGCATGTGGATTCACATGCGTCATTCTTTGCCCCCGGTGTAACACAACCATGCCCGTATGATGACGGCACGCAGATTGGCGGGCCCGCTGATGAATGCCATGCAGGGGAGGTTTGTGTGCCAACAACGGCATTGAGCAGTGGAGATGAAGTGTCAAAAAAGGCCCTGCACAGTCTTACGCACGTGGAGGGCGCATAGATGACGAATGTGTGGCACCGCGAGCGGGCACGATGAATGGAAGCGCGGCGGCGAGCGTGACCGTATCTTGTCACAGCGGCGTGATTGCTCAATCGTGGTTCCATGGCTCAAACATGCCGTCGTTTGGCCGGGACGTGACGGCATCAGCGGCTGGCTGGCTCGTTCCGGCACAAAATGACTTATGTGCGCCAAACAAAACCTTATACTGTACCATAGCTGTGTGAAAACAATGCTGTAGATGGAATACATTTACTTGGAGTTTATCTATCCCTTTGATACTACTTTGTTACCAATTCACAAAGACCGTTTGTGAATTGTCACACCTGCGGAACAAATGCATCATGGATGCGTCAACGGCATGTTGATTCACATGCGTCGTTCTTTGCCCTCAGTGTGTCAAGTGGTATCGCCTCGAGGCACAGCGAGCTCTAAAGGGGTATTATCAGACCAGAGCAACCAGAGCAAACACAGACAATCTGATTCGAGGCATCTGCTTAAGATACGAGTAATAATAATAAGATACGAGTAATGAGTCCGTCATTTGGTTGCATGTCAACGCTGACTTACTTATTTGAGCGCATGGTACAGTTCAGTTCACTACACTACAGCCGAATTTTTTCTCATTTATATTGCAATTGGAGCGACAGGAAAATGGTGTCTCCCGGTAGGATGTAGATAGACGTGTATCATAGTAGTAAATTATAGTATTTATTGCGAATACTTATGTCGCGGAATATATAGTAGCGCCTTGTACTTCAGCTTGAGTTGTAGGAAGTCAGTGTTGTCGGTTCAGTGACCTGAACTGACTAGTCATTTTTGCAAGTCACTGACTAGTCAGTGACTAGTCGTTAGGTCGGGCAACCGACCTGACCTTTCAACCAGCTGTTGCCAGCGCGTTGCTCGGGAGCTGGGGACTCCCACGTCTCGGCTAGCTCGGCTGGCTGTGCGTGGCTTTTTCCCATCGTTTGCAGTTGACAGGTCAGAAGTCAGGTCGCTTCGGTGACCTGACTGACCTGACTATAGCGACTTGCAGACTAGTCACTGACTAGTCAGTGACTTGCACAACACTGGTAGGAAGCGCTTCGATTTGGGGCCTCGAAGCACTTGGAGAGAGCACCTTTTCGAACGAGTACCTTGAAGTACCAAAGTTCATGTAATCATCTGTTCAACGGTATTTTGCATGACAGTTGGTTGCCTTTTAACAGGGCTACACATATACCGGAACGAAGCGAAGGCATGTCTTGTGTGTATATAAAGGGCTGGGGTTAGTGTCAGCTTTTGCAATGTTCAGAGTGGATGTATATAGTGTGATCATGAGAGCCATACATATGCCATGTTCCATGTTCAATGTACTTGTGCTCTTTCCCCCGATCCATTGGGTTTTTTTTTTGTTGGTAAATGACTTGCAAATTTGATGATCGCAATTCAGGAGGACCACAATTTATTGAAAAGTTTTCATGAAATGTTCCAAATAATATCGGAACTTCACAAAATATGCCATATTGATCTTAGTTTTGGAAGAATTCTGGTGATATTTCACCAAAATTGCGAGATTTATCGAAATTGCAGAGGCCACAAAATTTTTGATCGAAAAAATTCGCAAATTTACAGGGGAGGTTTTTCCTGATGTGTTGCCTATGTGCGTGTGAGTATCTCATCGAAGAAATATGTTTCTCCGTTGATTGTGTGTCTTAATTCCAAGCTCAATCTTAATCTTCGATCTCTGGGTCAACCTCTTTACCTGCTCAGTCTGAAGCTCGCCTCCCCCACAGGCTCGGTGGATTTTTCATTCTCCTACCTACTGGGGGCACATGTGGTGGAGGAAAATCAAAAATCATTCGATGCGATGAAGAGTTACGTGGACATATAGGTAATCAAACTATCAGGTTTGCCATTCACTGGGATACAAAGGTTACCCCCTTTTCACAGAGTAACTTTCGTTCTGAGGAGGGGACGCATGGCCATTGACCGGGATCATCAAATTGAGGGACAGTCCTGTTTTGCTAATCGTCTTCCACACGGAACCATCCTGTGTCGCGCCCGTCCCAGCGTCGGTCCAGACCTGTCCTGTGGTGTCTTCCACCACGAGATCCCTGAGGATCGCCCTTATTCCGTCCGTTTGCTGCGCGGTGGGCGGAGCGTGTCCAGCGTTGGTGCTGAAGATCCCGCCCACGACGACGTAGTTGGGGTCGTCGGACACGCCGCGCCACAGCGCGAAGTCGCGCGCGGAGCCGGAGCCGGAGTTGTCCCAGACTTTCTCCCACCGCGAGACGGGGGCGAGGGCGGGGGCGGGGGCGGGGGCGGGGGCGAGGTCGTCATCGGTGGGGAAGGAGGAGATGAGCAGGGTGTAGGGGGGTGCTTCATCGTAGCTGCTGCTGACGGCTTGGCCGAGGTAGAACCACTCGTAGAGAGCTGGGGACGCGGGCATCAGTTCCACTTGCATACGATCTCAGACAGGTCCAATTACGATCGTCCTTGTACAAACTCGGCGTCCAGGTTGCAATGTTCAGGTATGCGCCAGACCCGGAGTCGTTGGCCATCTGGTGTGTGCATTTCACCACTCGCCACGCATGTCCCGGTCGTGCGGACGGTGCCAGAGCATTCGACAGCACCGTTTGAGTGGACTGCGCTCCTGCAGCCAAAGAGACAAGTCCGAGAACTTGAATAAATGTGTACCACATTGTGATGTGTGAGGCGATGGGAGCTGGAAAGAGGGAGTGGGTGCCGAAGTACTGCTCGGAAGCCAAATATATTGAGCCGCATTGTACGTAGTACTTGACACTTTTGTCTCATCCGCATAAAATCCTCCTCCTCCTTTATTGGATCTCCCTTCAGTCAATTGACATGTTCATTTTGGAATCGTATCAGCCGACCTCTTAACTCTTAGCGATTACATAAGTTAGGATATTTTTGTGTAAATGTGATATTTGTTATCACTTCGCATACCAGCAACTTGAACCTCCTCTTTTTTCCCGCCCATCATTCGCTCCTGACTCGCTTAGATTAATCTCCGCCTATTCCACTCCCGCTGTTTGAGCGCCCCGGATCCAGTCTCGAGTTCTTCTTAAGCCGATGGATATCAAATGCCGCCTTCTACATTTCATGGTAAGGACACACCGAGAACTCCATGGAACTGAGTCCATACGTGAATAGCATTGCTTCCAGTTGCCTCCTGACTCGAAATTTAAACCCCTCGATTATCCTTATCTCTTTTGCGCAGAGAGCCTCTAATCACTTATCTTTGAGGTGACAAATCCGAAATCACTGGTTTATTTTGTGGCCAAATAAAACTGTGCTTGGACCGCCATAGTTCAGCGGATAATCCGCACTATGAACTTACCAAGTTTATTTTGCAAAAATTTGGCAACAAAACCTTTGCGGGCGGCTTGATCTTGTGGGTAACGCGTCTGTATCTTGCGGGCGATGTCTATATATATCTTGCGAAAAGCGTTGATTTCCCCGCAAGTTAAGGGTCCTGGTTATTGATCTGTTTTGCGGAGAAGGCATCAAATCACTCATCGTTAGCGGCGAAAGTCCGAAATGACCAATGTGGCGGGGGCAGAGGGCCGACATGTGGAACTGCTACCTATGCTCAGTTTCACGGCATCTGTGCTGGCAGGGAAATTGACAGGATTCATCTTCATTCTTCTGCATTCTCAATCACTTATTTTATTTTACAGCCACTATTTCGCTCTAACGATACTTCAGAACCCTTTGCATTTTTCCAGGTTCCACTCTGAGCTCGCAAGAAGCTCCAAACGAAGTTCTTGTTGGGACGATTTCGGCATCTTCCATTCATGCTGTATGTCATTTTTACTACCTTTCGTTGAAGCTTGTTGAGTGCATCGCGCACTCCGAGAGAGCGAAGCAAAGCGATTGAGACGCAAGGATTCGATGTGCAAGTCCTCCCACGAGGCTGGGAGATGATGGTGAGAAGCACAAGGCCAGGTCTGTCCATTTTTCGTGTTCAGACAACGGTGTACATGATGCGGTAATGAAGTCCCACTGAGTGCGTCCGTTCTTTTGGACCATGGGGTTTTTATTAGGTACAAAAGGTATGTATGTGATACCCATACCAAATGACTTACCACCCTTAACTCACGGTATGCTTCATTAGCAATGTCCCGGTCTGTGTGTAACTTGAGTGAAGGGTCTGCCCGCCAACACCCTGGTGTCCCACGCAAGGCACCCTCAAGTGCGAGACCTACAATTGTGAGGCATGAGGTGGCATACCGCCCGAACTATCTCGCTTTACTTCTCGCTCCTCTCGGGGCTCTTTGTCGGCTTGTTCTCTTGGGTTTTGACTTCGCTCGAATCCATTTGGTCCCTGACTTCGCCTCACGATCGTAGGCTTACCTGTTTCACTTCCATTTACCCCCTTTCCATTTTCTCACTACTTTTCATACTCACCAGTCGGCATATTTTCATTCCTATTTCCTTTTATTCTGAACCTGCCGCCAGGTACAAATCCCTTCTTTACTAACATATCTTGTGGCCGATTAAAAGTGTACTTAGACTGCCATATGCTCCAGTAAATTTGGCGACAATACTAAAAATCATTGGCAGGAATCTTCCTGGACCGCGCAACTGTGCCTGAGTTCAGGTTCAGGGAATTATTCTGACGCGAGGCAGGCCGAACTTCTCAAGTCTACTGAGCCGTGGGTCCTCATCCCTTCTTATCCTTACTCCATTAATTTTATCCGACTCCGGCCCACGGCCTTCCCTCGATACGGGACTTTGATATGCGGATCCTTTATCACGGTTACAATTGCGTCTCATATTTTTCCAAAAGAGCGTATCAAAACTACAGGACTTATTTCCGCACCAACTACCTGTTGGAATAATTGCAAGCCGACACATTGTGAATATGTAGCTGTGGAAACGCAGGCATGGCGATGCACTGCATGTTGTGAAGCTGGCATGTACAGCAGTGTTGCGACACACACAGGTTCAGCTGGTCTGAAACACTGTACGTTGCATTGTTCAACGTCTCTACTTGTACTTGGATATTACATTGTTCCCTAGCTATAAAAGCCCTCCTACATCTTGAAATAAATAAATCTTGTTTTCCCTACATTCGTCCCCCACCCCCCCCCCCACGCTGTGGGGCGTCCTCTGTGGACTATAAAGCTGGCTGACTACTCACCCTACCGAAACTATCCTCGTTTCAATTCTTCAGGACCAAGCTCACATCACCTATGACTGTCACTTTGAAGAGATCTTTTTCTCTGCCTTAAGCAATGACTTCGGAAACGAGTTTTGCGTCCCAGCCGCGGGCGAAGTGAGGTACAGTCGTGGACAATCAAAGATGACAAGTTGATTTATTAGCAAACCATCAATTCTAGATGAGATCTAAGTTTAGAATCAGCACATAAAAAGGTGTTTTTTAAGGCCTTACCCAAATATTTTCCGCGAGATACGAGGAACGGCCAATATTTTGAACCATCTGAACGAAGTTGTGAGCGGCAAACCAGCGGAACGCAAGCACCCCAAGGGATCACCTGGCTAGGAAGGTAATCACCAGTGCATAGGATACCCAAGAATTTGTTTCTGTTGAAATTTCTGAGGAATGAAATTTGTTGAAGTGCTCGGCTCAGCTTTGGGGTCACACGGGCTGATCACGAAGATGTTCACAGCATTTATCCCCCAAAAAGGGCTCATTAGTTTTCTTGGATCTTTCTCTCTCTTTATAGAATTACGCCTGTCCGAAGCCATTTCAAACTCCGCCCATCGATTAAGCGGTGTTTATTGATTGCGCGCCAATGGGTGACTTCCCGTAAGGTAAATTTATTCCTGCCAAATTTTTGGGGGTGCCAGTGATGAGATCACTCCGTGCAATATTCAAGCTGTTAAGGTAGGGGACAGACATGTGCGGTTACCCCACGTGGTGTGACGGTAACACTTCCTTTTTGGGATGGACTACGCCGCAACCACGATTTACACCACTTTTCAGTAGGTTGTCAGAAATCTGTCTCCAGAGATTTGTCTGTATACAGCTTGAGCACATCCCTGATTTTTTGCGAATATTTTGGCGCAAATTTGAAGGAGGAGTTCCAAATTTTCTAAAATTAGCAGCCAGTCTGCCTCGATGCCCGAGTTCTGGCACACCCGTTGCAAAATTTCTTTGACTGGTGCGCCTCAAAACTTTTCCAATGCCAGTGTCCTTTGCCTCTTGCTCATGCACGCCCCCCAAGAGCTGGTACGGGAATGGCAGCCATTTCAACGGGAAGTTGTCCAACGTGCTGGAAGGCTGCCGTATTGTGGAGGCAGTCAACACTAGAGAGGTCGGCCAGACAGAACTAAGAGGAGCCAAGAATGACAGAACAATAGTGTGGTCATTCAAGAGCAGCCACTAGGGAAAGGTACATGGTGGTCAAGACCAAGAAGAGAAGATACTGTAAGTAATCTACCTCACAATCAATGTGCGATCAGATATGTAACAGAACAGATGTAACATAAGATATAAATCAGAATGTAAGATAAGAACTCAACAACGGCAATACAAAAGGTAGGATATTGAAGAGTGGTATAGGTGATCTTTGAGGAGGGATATAGGCGAGTCAATGATAAGGAATATCTGAAGGTCAAATGAGGATCAGTCAATAGACGATGAGATCGAGACCATGATGATTAATCAATGGTAGTGGCGAAGATACAATGCAGGATTGCAAGGAGCAATGAGGACTGAGGCACTGGTGTGCTAAACCAAGGCTGAAGGGAGACAGTGTCGATACAATGAGGACTGCATAGTTGGTAGTGGTGTAGTGCAGATAGCACAGAACAGTAGCAGTACAATGCAGACAGCAAAGGCTGAACCAATCCTGGAAGGGAGAGGTTGGACGGTGCAGAGAAAAGTAGTAAGGTTGGAGCAGCAGCCTTACACGTGCTCATCGCTTTGCCGACACATATCGCCATGGACTTGATGCTGCACAGGCTGCCTGGGCAGCCAGAAATTTCAAGAGGCATCGGGTTCTGCCCCATGATTTTTTTTATAAGACCTGGAAGCAGCTCCAATTGGGCGGGGAGGGAATCCAAATACTGGTTTGTAGTTTGCAAATAGAAAAATTGGAACTCGTGCTTCATATTTGCACTAAAATACTCGCAAAAAATCAGGGATGTACTCAAGTTATATACACACAAATCTATGGAGACAGATTTCTGACAACCTACTGAAAAGTGGTGTAAATTGTGGTCGTGGCGTAGTCCATCCCAAAAAGGAAGTGTTACCATCACACCACGTGGGGTAGCCGCACATGTCTGTCCCCTACCTTATGGTTCCTGCAAGCAATATATTATAATTTAATGCAATGATTGAAACATAACTGACCTTCTCCTGCTCTTTCTTGTGCCTGTAGATGTGCCCGGCTGCCCACTGCTGCCCTCTGCAATGAGCTGGACATGCCGGGGCCGCTGCGAGAGATTTGCGGCACGACATGCCGACCTCAGCACATAGAAATAAATTTCAAAGCGGTCGAAATGGCAATTGAAAAGGATTTTGGTGGAGCTGGAGGACTCTGAGATCTTTCCGGGCCTTATGATTGTGTTCCAGGCGTTGGGAGATGTTTGAGAGTGTGTCCCGAAGTCAGCCAAAGTGCCGGAAGTGACGATCAATCAATGTCGTCCCAAAAGGTTTTATTCAGGCATCCAAAATCCCCGAAATATTCCTCCAGCATAAATTTATCTTACGGGAAGTCACCCAATCTCTTTGAAGCCGTTTCATACTCTGTCTGATTAGCAGTTTGAATTAACACCCGACTTTTGTCTCTTCTCCTCTCTTCTCTTCTCTCTCTTTATAAAATTACGCCTGTCCGAAGCCATTTCAACTCCGCCCATCGATTAACCGGCGTTTATCGATGGCGCGCCAATCTGTTCGAAGCTGTTTCATACTCCGTCTGATTGGCGTGTTCAAATTAACGCCCGACTCTTGCCGAGCCCCCTGATTTAATATTACCTGTTTTGTCGGTCCTAGACCTTCTACTGCCTGCACGGCTTCCAGGGCCATGGATTCCGATGGCTTCTTTCTCAACATAGCGATATATCTGCCTCTGTTCTTAGATGCTGTGTCTGCTATTCCCATGAACACAAAGGCTTCAGGCTCTGCCTGATTAGCGCCCTCGAATTAGTGTCCCGATCTCTGCAGCAGCTGCCTAGCACCCAGATTCAATATTACCTCTTTTGTTGATCTTGGACCTTGTACTGCCTGCACAAACACTTTATTTGAGATGTGTTACAAGACCGATCACCTTGGTGTTAACTATTAAATGACATAGATTCCCCAATGAATAGCTGCCACAGTTACCCATAGACTCAGCTCAGCTCAGCTCAACCAAGCAGTAAAGGCCATTTAATATCAATTCTACTCCACGGACATATCAAACAAAGACTAAGTAATAATTTTGCAAAAGGGGATGGGAGGCCGCGAAGCGGCCGACCAGCCCCTTGTACAGATTCAGAAAGTACTCGTCAAAGGGCGTCTATTTCATATTTTTTGGTTATTTTTTGGTAAGATATAAGGGTCCGGCCAAAATTTTCGGACCTTAAACCTACTAAATGCTCATTTGCGGGGGATTGGCTCGCGCAAATAATTTAGTTTGGGTATGGTTCAACTGCTTTTGAAGAGATCTTTCGATTCAGATGGTTTTTGGTGTGAAGATGGCTGCGCATGGTGGCCCTCAATTTGAAGCGAAGGTTGCGCCGTGCAGACGGGGTGATGTCGAGCGCCGCTGCAACATGGCACAAATGCTCAGTGGTGATTTTCTTGTCATCAGTGGGAATACGTTCCAAAACAGCAGTCAGAGAAGCGGGAGATTCAAAATCTTCAGCTATCACAGCACACGTTGAACGATCAAGCTTTGAATGCAAGTCAACATCAGACTTGTGTTCAACACATGCACCGGAAACAAGATGATGGATCAAAGCCTGTCGACATTGCGAGAGACTACCATCATGATAGGGCACGGGTATGTAATGCAAGAGCAGTTTTAATTTCTGTTAGATCCGAGTGGAATACATACAGAGATACGCGAGTGGGTGGGATAATGTGCAGTAAATATATATCCCGAAGGATATCAATGACGTAGGGTGTTTGGGCGCGTGCCCGTGAACAGCAGAGGAGGCATCATGACAGACGCAGGAAAATGGAGTGGCTGCATAAAAGCTAAGCAGCAACAGCAAGGGAAGGAATAAAAATATCTGACGTACCGGGCTGCGACAAATCGTCATCCACATCCCTGGTAGAATGTTCGCTAGTGTAGATAGCAAATGAACAGTAATAAGTGAGAGAGGATTGAAACAGGGAGGATATTCGTACTCGGAGGATGTATGTGCACATATCCAGAGTCTAGGACAAAGCGAGCATGTGGGAAGGAGCAACCGCATTACGACATCCAGCGATGGCCCAAAACGAGATCAGAGGGCAGAGCTGGGCAAAAAAGACACGACAGCAAGCTTGACATTCAGCGAAAAGAGCCATCAAGCAAGAGAAGCAGACGCAGCAACACCAGGCCCCGGGAAGCTCCACCAAAGGGTTGTCCCGACCCTACTAAAATTTGTGCACTCCGTTTAATCCCCGGATTTTTTCCTAGGAGGCAGAAAGTTGCGCAAAGGGTCCCACTAGGTCCTCCGACAATCGAAACATCTAAATCTCCAGCGGCCCTCGAGATATGGGCGATTTAATGGAAAATATTTCGCAACGAGGGCCTCAAAAACCTTATCAATCCATCAATGTTGCCATCAGAAGTCGTATTTCACACGCACCTGGGGGAGCTCCCCGCATAAAAATTATATGAGCCGGTAGGTAGAGGTCTTCTGCACGATTCCAATCATACCCCCAATGAAGCGGGGGCACCACTGAGGCAAAATCGATCAGACATCAACCGGAGATAAGGTTTTTTGATGGTGAGACAAGGCTTTGGTGGAGCTTCCCGGGGCCTGCAACACCAGATGTTAGGACCTAGTTCAAGGATAGGGAGGTCAGGGTTGAAGGATGTCGGGAGGGCAAGATTGTGGAAGGTAGCGGTGTGGGATGAAAGACAGAAGCGGCGATGAAATTTTCAGTGCGCCGATGAAAAGCTCCCAGGCGATCATCGGCAACTCTGCCGAGATGGGAACCCGTCATCAACGCGATTAATTAATTAATTAACCGTTCTTTAACGATATCCTACGTAACCTGTGCAACATCCCCATGTACTGTTTCTCCTTTTGACTTTCCTCTGTTATTGCCCTTCCATTAGCCCTTCTGTCCTCCACTTGCCTGTGCGTCTTTTTCATGTACTGGGGAACAGCTGACCTGCACGCAGCCCTTCCTTGACAGGACGCAGCCGATCGCAGTTGCTGCTGTCTACGGCGCAGTATCCTGCCGTGAAACCACGTAATTACGGTAACCCTTGAGATCCAGGCCAAATAAGTATTTTATTCGCACAGACACCGTAATTTCCGGGGCTGTTGAAGTGCAATTGCAGAAGCTTGGCACACTTCGGTAGACTCGTTGTTGATGTCATGGACCACGCGAGTGTAATAACCCCCCCCCTGTTTAGGGCAGTCGAGCCGTAGAAGCGTTGTTCATGATACAGCAGGTCAGCAGATGAGGCCAGGTTTGTTCGCGCCGTCCGACACTGCGCCGTAGGAAACCCACGTTCGTTGCCGTGCGGCCACGTAGGCGGTTCTCTCATATAAATTCCCAGTTCTTGTCTCTCCTTCCCCTCATATTTGTCCTCTCTGCCTTCATCTTTCCCTGTACACTGGATCTTTTCTCGTTCGTTTATCCTCTGGGTTCAATTTCTAGGATCTGGTCTTTCTGGCTGTTGTCATGGGGACTTGGATTCCTTTCCACTGCGTCAAAATTATCTAGCACAAGGACAACTATTAGCCAACCAAGTCCACTCTCCTGCTGCGTTCGCTCTCTTGCCCCTTTCTTTTACAACCTTCCGGATCTCCCAATTGTCAGTGTTCCTGGTTAATATGTGTTCACCTGGTATTTGCACTGGTCTCCCGGTTGACTCGCTTCGATTACGGCCAGTTGCGCTCACTAGTGCGTTAATTAATATCTGCAGCGGTAGTGGCCATGTACGCGGCATCTCTTGAATCCCATGTTCTTTCCTGCCCTCTTCCCGAACAATTGTTGCCCAAGACGCGGAGACTCCAGCATTAAATTCTGATCCTCCGTTGCTTGGCCTCAGGGCGCGATGGCCACGGATTCCGAAATCTTTCAAGAATCTGGAGTTTAACTGCTGCCTAGGATCTGGGTTGCATTCCAATATCATGCAGATTCTGGCTGTCACTTCCGACGCACAATTTGGAATGCTTTCGTTGATTTCACGTATCCTTGGCTGTTCATTCTCTGGGGGTATCTCTTCTATTATGAACGGCCCCATGTTATATTGATTATCGAACTCGGGTTCATTCCTATCGCTTGAATTTCTGTGTTTAGAGAACAGCTTCCAGTGCTTTGAAAGGCATTATCTACAATATCCACCCAAAACGTACCTCACAGTTGAACGCAACAATCTTGGATTTTAATTGTGCCATCCCATCTACCTCCAGAAATTTCACGCTGTCTTTCCGTCTAGTTCACTCTCCCGCTTCGAATTTTCCTTTCCGTAGTTTCCCGTCGAACGATTAACTGCTTTCCATGCGCACTTTCAACTACACTATCTTCTGTTTTCCGTTTCCCTCCGTACTCGCTTCAATTCTGGGTCACTCGCGAGATGAGATTACTCCTCTCCAGTGTAGTTTATCGGAGGCCGGCAGACAAAATCCTTCGTTTGTTACATAATGAATGTCTGTTGCACACAATGATGGTGATCCTTTTCTATGCCCGAGCGAAGCGTAGGCACATCTTGTAGGATTTTGGCTGAGGAGGAGTGCTTACTCACGGAAAATGACAAAAATGTGAAGCCTTAGTGATAGGGCGCTTACCTAAAGGTAGCGGGAATTCACGAAATTGAATGGCGTCGAAGGCTGGGAAATGTGGTCACACTTGAGAAGCAATTAATGGGATGAAAAGGACAGACACGGGGAAAGCCTGGACGAACATCTCGCAAACGAACGTCTCAGTGTGACGACATTCTGCAGATGCACTGTACAGAACTCAGGATGCTGAAACCCACGCGCTATGCGCAGAAATTCGCCGCGGCGTAAGCAATGGATAATGGCCATTTGCTCGGGGCAGTGAACGAGAGTAAGCGCCACTCTCTCGGTCAACGATGCCATCGCATCTCGGGTATAAGCATGAAACGATGTGTGTGTTGTCGCGGACACCACCGATGTCATAGCGACGGGACCTAGATCTCCTTCACGAGCAAAATACATCCCAGGTATATTGGGGAAACGTAATGGGAAAAAGATCGCAGTAGGGAAGAAAGAACTGAATTGAAACGAATGCGCACCGGCCACGGGCAAAGTTTGAGAAAGTATGGGGACGTTACACATGGAGCGGATCGAGCACAGGAAACGGCGAGTGGATGTCACAAGGAAAGCGGTCAGACAAATACAGTGGCTAGCTGTTCTCCACATGAGGAGCGCACCGGCGCATCGAATCAAAAGCGGTGCCGTTCGGCGCGCTGGGCGCAGTGGGCGGATTCAAGAACGGGCAAGCGAGTAGGCGCGTGGAAGATTGGTCGTTGTCGCACACGCAAAGAAATCGGATAATTACTGATGAAAAGAGGGAAAAAATGAGAAAAGATACTGTTCTTTGACTTGCGCACAGACTGGAGATCCATCAATTGTCGTATTTTCAGAACCCAGACGATCGGTGCCCCTACTAGTAGCGCTGTGTACGGAGGATTCGACAACATTGGAGAGCTAAGGATTGGACGGGCAAAGACTATACGCGCGTAGTTTAGTCCAAGAACACGCCTCGTTAGTAGGAAGGCAAGAGGCAGTGTGGCTGTGTCCAATGATCTCGTGATTGATCCGAGCTCTTTTGTCCTGTTCTTCCACCATCGATCGCGCGGATTCTTAATCGTCGGCTGCAACCCTGGATTTCTCTTGACCCCTTGCGAATAGCTCCGTTCTCGTGTGGATGGTGTCTCTCACGTGTTCCACCCGTCCCGCGCGCTTCAAGCAGCCGACACCCATGTCTCAGCGCAACCGCCTTCATCAGGAAAAAGCCAAATTACTATGGGCTGCCGGATAGATTTGCACAGACACCATAGAGGCCATAGAGGCCATAGCAACATTGCTATGTCGTCTATGAGTCTCTATGTGGGTCTATGTAACTGCACATAGAAGCCATAGCAATTCAGTGAAAGCGGGACTGCTGTAGATTCAAGCGCGACACCGCCATCAGCGCGACGACGGAATACAATACCTTCTCTTGGATCCGTGAGTTGTTTGCGTGAGCTGTCGATCTACCTTTCTTTCCATTCAACCACGATATCCGCTCATCCACTGCGCTGCCTCGTGGTCCCGTGTTTGATACCTTGACTCGAGGTGCGACTCGATGAGGGGCTCCGTTTTTAAGACCTTCATCCTATGCTTGTCTCCCTCGCCTCATATTGCTCAATTGGCCGTATGTGGGGTTGCGAACGAACACGTCAATCGCCCATGTCGCGCCTCCATCTCCGGTCGTCCGCGCGGCACCACCGTCGAGGTGAGCCCACCTCTCCGCGGTCGACGAACTCAAGTACGAGTGCACGTAATACGTCCTCATCGACGACGACATAGTACCTCACACTGCCACAGAGCGCCTGCTCCAAGTTTAAAAGCCCAATGGCGCGGTGTCTCTGCGTGTGTTCATCCGCCCGAGACACGCGTGGTGTTCACGCCCGCCGAGCCTGTGCAGGCAGTGCACCGGGGCGGACATGGACGTCGATATCGACATCGAAGGCGAGGACGTGTCCCGTCTTCACCCTCGTTTTCGCCCCTCTACGTCTTGGACCCCGCCGCGATTGGTCTCACCATAACCCTTCGCAGCGCCGCCGTCGATCGACGAAATTCACGCATACGAAAAGACAAATGAAGAACACCTACAAAATTTGTGGAAGAAACCGCAGCAGCAGTTTGATGGGCGTGCCATAAACCTCTTTCCCTAGTAAAAATGAGCCCCAACACCCGACGCAACGCGTCCTTAGACACGATCCCGTGAGCGTATAATTAGTCCGCGCGGTCGGACGCCAAACTTTTTTTTTTTTGATCGGCAACCGTAGTCATGAGTTAACGTTTCAACAACGTTATGTAGTCAAGAAAACCTTGTTTATAAGCTGTTGGCGATGATCGCCGTCAGTTACGCCGTAAGAAAAAACCGTAATGCTTGCATCATTTTCGACCGCTCATATCACAATGGAATGTAAAGGTCTCCGAAACCAACCTGAAACTGATAGAATTGGCAAAGCGAAATACGTTAGCGAAACGGTTACGTTCCCGTACCGCTCCGTACCGTTGGAGATGCTAGCATCAAATATAACGGCGGTGTACGGACTTCACTTTATGCGTGTCCCCGTAACCGGACGTTTACGCGTAGACAAAATCTGCAATCTGCCGACAATGCCGAGGGAGTGCCGAGGGTGATGCTTCCCTCGACGACATTGCCGCGCATCGCAAACACACTGCCGCGGTGTTCGATCAGTGAGATCAAGACCGGGCCGGTCCGCAAATCAAGTTCCCACATCTGTTGACAAAGCCGTTTGGTGGCTCTCGCAAAATTTTCCTCGTCTGATGAGCATGAGCACCTCTACCTTGCTTCTCAAAGCCATATGAGCAGCATTTGGGTCAATCCAATTTTCACTCGTCGATACCGTAAATCCGGTCCGCAGGCGATCCGTTTGGCTCGACCCTGACGGACGGCTCGACCCCGAAGAAAATTACGGCGTATTTCTTTCACGGTTTGATGCCCTATAGCCTATTTGTCTCACTCGAATATCTCTACATATTGTTTAAGTTCCATCATGATCGAGACTTCTATAATGTCTCACTCCAATATATTCCGTCTATTCTTTTGTTGCGACCCCATTATGTCACCTTCCCATATATAATGGGTGCGACGATGACCACGATCCTGCCGCCGAACTCAAATGTCAGATATTATCCTCTACTCCACAATCGCTACCGTCTCGTCGCTCTTCGTCGCACTTTATTTCCGCGGTATTCGCACCGCGCCGTTCCCCCTCCCGCCTGGACCACCCAAATGGCCTATTGTTGGCAATCTCTTCGATATTCCGGCGGGCTTCCGGTGGGAAAAGTACATGGAATGGGGCAAGAAATATGGTATGCTGTGAGGCTATTCGAATTGCGTTTCTAACGGGCTTTAGACTCGGATATCATCCACTTAAATGTAGTTGGGACCCCGATTATTGTACTGAACTCGGTGGAGGCGGCGAACGACCTCCTCGCCAAGCGTTCCGCAATATACTCGGACAGGTAAGCGGACTTGGCAGTCACTGGAGCTCCTTGAAATAGCGCCGCAGACCACGTCTCACAATGTTCCGCGAGCTGATGGGATGGGATTGGGTACTTGGTTAGCCCACAGCTCCTCCTTGATGATTTGACGCAAATCGTATTTCAGGTTTCATGAATTATGGTGCGTCAAACCTGCGTGTCAGAAAAGTTACTCGTTCAACTCGAGTCATCAGGTACTCACTGGTTTGTCGCTCAATTCGGTCTCTGTTCCCCATTGCTGAGCCACTGCACCCAGGCGCGCCCAACGGCGCCTGGTGGACAACGCATTCGGCCCTAAGGGGTCCCTTTCATTTCGTCCCCACCAGCGTGCGGTTTGCAACGACCTTCTTCGGCGTCTTCTGGATGACCCGGATGGCTACAGCGATCACATCAGGCAGTGTGTGCTTGTATACGCCCACATTCACAGTCTCACCGTATGATATGCGTGTCCTACAGTGTAACCGGCGCGCTCATCGTATCCACGATGTACGGGATTAAAGTGCTTGAGAAGAACGACCCCTACATCATCACCATAAGCGATGCTATCTATTCGATTGCATTGAGTGCGGCGCAGATCACGACATATCTTGTCGTGAGTCATCTCCTCCGCAGCCTTTTGTTTTTCGTCTAAAAAGCAAGCAACAGGATGCGTTCCCGATATTGAAACACGTTCCAGAGTGGTTTCCCGGCGCGGGATTTAAGCGCCAGGCTAAGATATGGAAGAAACTGACAATGGACGCAGCCGATGTTCCATTCGCGGAAATGAAGCGACAAATTGTGAGCATAATTCTTGTGCTGCACTAAGCTCATCGTTTTTGCGTCCGCCAGGAAATGGGTACCGCGAGCCACTCCTTTGCGGCGTCCAACTTGGCCAATTGCTCGGATTCGGTGGACAAGGCACAACATGAGGAACTGGTCAAGTTCGCTGCAGGCTCCATGTATATCGCAGCGGTCGACACAACGGTCGGGGCGGTGGACACTTTCGTTCGCGCCATGTTGAACAACCCGGACGTCCAACGAAAGGCGCAAGCAGAGATTGACCGTGTCGTAGGCACTGACCGACTTCCTGATTTTCAAGACCGGGCCTCTCTCCCATATGTAACTGCCGTGATCAACGAGGTGCTTCGCTGGCACAGCACGCTCCCATTCGGTGCGTCCCAAGATGCAATATTGCATATTACATTCAGTTCCGTTGTAGGCGTCCCCCATTTTGTGGCCGTCGAGGATGTGTATCGGGGCTATCGGATTCCGGCCGGCTCAACCGTCTTGTCGAATCTCTGGTTTGTGTCTTCTTCATGTAGGCTATTGTTCCTCACGCCGTTCATGCAGGGCGATGTCACGCGACGAGGTATTTTGTTGGTTCGGGCATGCACTCACGCTAACGACGCGTAGAATATTTTTCCCGATGCATACACGTTCAAACCAGAGCGGTACCTATTGGATGATGGGACACCCAATCCGGACACGCCTGTTTTCGATTTTGAATTTGGGTTTGGAAGAAGGTAGGCGCCCGTTGCATACCAGGTTGAGCTGTACTCAGAATAATGCCGTCCAGAATCTGTCCTGGTCGCCACATGGCCTTGTCCTCCCTGCACCTCTCAATCGCATCCATTTTATTTTCTTTCAACATAAGCAAAGCGGTGGGAGACAATGGAGAGTTCGTGAAACCGAGCGATGAATTTTTGCCCGGAGATCTAGTCTTGTGAGTGGAATTTGGTGGTTGTGGAGACGCTTATAGTCGTGGCGCTCAGGCTACCTCGCCCGTCCAAGTGTTCCATCACGCCTCGGTCCTCAGCAGCTGTCGAACTCATCCTAGCTACTTCCAAGGCAAAGGAGTAGGGAATAGGTCGCCGTGTTCTATAATTCATTCTCTTCTAATTACAGTATGCGTAGTAGTAATGGGCTTGGTCGCAACTCGCGATCCTGCAACTCCAACGTATAATTATTATTATTAATTTTCGATAAAGTCGTATCCAAATATCTCCGCACAATCAAGCTTCCTCAATTACCAACCACCAGTTATGGTTGAAAGTCCGCTTTAGCCTTTTGAGCCTTGACGCCCCCCTGCTTCTCGGCCTCATTTGGCTGCGCCAGTGCCTTGTCGCGTAGCTTGATCGTCTTGCTCCGTGCCAACTCGGCGTTGATTTGGCTGAATCTGCGCCAGTCCAGCGAGATCAACGCCAGTGGCGGATCCAAGCTGACCCACAAGCTTGTAGATTGGAGCTCGAATCGCACCGGAAGGAATGACGCGCTTGTCTACAGGTGATCGCGATATTTTGTTCTGGTGCTTTGGAATTAATTGTACATGACGCGTTATTTTCTTTCTTGGGCATTTGCATACTCAGATATGCATACATTAAAATGCTCGTTTTTCCTGGCTCTCCTCAATGCTCATAAAAATCGAGCGGGAACCCCAACACCTCGCACTGCGCCTGTTCCAGCCAATCACTCCCGCGGCTCGGCCACGCTAGCACACGCACAGGCTTCGCACTACTCACGTCCCCCCACGTGCCCCATTCCCTCAGCGCCGCCGCGGTCCCCGCGTATCCGCGCGCCGCGAGGAATGCCGCGTCCGGATTCGGGTTATATGTGCGCGCAAAGGCGGCCCACGCATCGACCGTGAGCTGCTCAAAGGGGAGGTCGTGCGCGTCACGGAAGGGGAGCTGCGATTGCCCGAGGGTGCCAAAGTTGAAGTAGAGCTCGCCGGAGTGGCATCTGCGGAGCGAGTATATTTTTTGATTAGATATTAATGTAAATGCAGGGATGAATAGGAACACGCACTGGAAATACGGGAGCGAGGGATCGCCAAAAGGATGTGTCGGCGTTACAGGCGGGTCACATATCCCGGGAATGGGCTCGAAGCCCATGTAGCTCCGCTCAAACTGGTACGTCCACATGGACTTGAACACTTTGTGCAGGGAAGCAGAGTGCGCGGTCGCCTGGTCCAGGCAGCTGTGGTCGAATAAAAGACCCAGTCAGACTCAGTCAACAACAGAATATATACGTGATGGCGTACACAAACTCCCCATCGTTCGCAACACGCGCCGTGACGTTGAACGTATCCAGCGTGTCATTCCCAGTGGAAGGGCGGGGGAATAATCCCGATTCCAGGATTACAGACGTGAGGTTCGCAGCGACTCTGCGTCGCAGATCAGCAGGATGCAACCCGAGCGCGAATAAATGATGAAGACGGGGAGAAGACGCACGGAATACCCTCAATCGAGACGCTCTGCGCCGTAGCGGCCTGCGGGAAACTGCCCGCGAAGTCTGCGCCGTCGCCTGCCATCCAGCCAAAGATTACATGCGCGTTGGACGCGATGGGGCCTTTGCCGTCGACGGAGAGGCGGTCCCGCTTGATGAATGTTCCATCTACAACGACGTACCTATCAGCGCCAGAATAAATCGTCGATCAGCATACACTAGCAGAGATACTAAAGATGTAAACGCACCGCGGCGCATCCGGAGCCTCCTGTAGCGTCTGCCACGGCACCTCCCTAAGACACGCCAGTACCTCCGCGGTGGTACCGTTCCCACAACCGACCTCGACGACGAACTTTCCCGCCGCGACGTCAACTTCCTGCTCGATCGTGAAATACTCCGAGTACGTGCTCGCGTATGCGAACCCCGCGAGGTTGCTCTGTGCGATCGCGCCAGCAAAGAGCCCGAACGCCGGTGGTGAGCCGAGGAGGGCGCGGACGGAGCCTGCACCGGCGGACTGTCCGAAGATCGTGACGCGCGACGGGTCTCCGCCGAATGACGCGATGTGCGCCTGCACCCACTTGAGCGCAGTGATCTATACCGCGGTAAGAAGGTTATCCAATAATGATTGATTATTATTTGCGCACCTGGTCCGCAAGGCCATAATTCCCGTTCGTGACCCCATCATCCAGCGCGAGGAAGCCAAGTGCTCCGAGACTGCCATGAATCAAGTCGGTATTATTGAGGAATGAAACCTGAATCGCGCTTACCGATAGTTGATTGTAACGACCACGACATCCCCTCTGCTCGCCAGATTGCCACCGTCGAAAATCCCATCAGAGCCTTCGCCACCCGTAAACGCCCCGCCGTGGATCCAAAACATCACCGGCTTTAATTTCGTTGATGATGGCGCTTTCCCGGGAAGGAACGGTGTGAAGATATTCAGAAAGAGACAGTCCTCCTGCCCATTACCGCTATTTTGAGCGCAAGGCGAGCCGAAGGTGAGTGCTGAAATGGCGGGCGTTCCGGTGTACACCGAAGAATACGTCCACCGTGCTGGCTCATTTGCATACGGAATTCCAAGGAAGCGGAATGAGAGGTGGTCGCGGGTTCTGCATGAAGCGCTCAGGAAATCGTGACATACGTGAACTTTAAATGCGGCTTACCCGGTTACAGAGAGTTTCCCGGAGTTCACCTGGACCTGCCATGTTGGGCTGAGATCGGTTTGGCCAGATATTTTATTTGGCGCAGAGTTTGCGCATAGAACGGGGAGTTTCTCCTCGCAGGCGGCGGTGGAAAGGCCAGAGGTGCTAACAGCGGGACATAATTGACTGTGCGCTGAGCTCGAGCCGCCGATCCAGTACTTTTGAGAGTGCGAGGCGCCAGTCTCCAGAGAGACGTAGGCCAGAGTTTGTGCGATGTCGGAATGGAAGAACGTCCCATTTGTGAGTGCCAGACCCTCATTAAGCTTGGAACAAGCGGAGAGGGCGTCCGCATGAGTGTGTGCTCCGAGGAGGATGGAGCTGTCGTGCTCTATTGCTGTAGGCCCTATATACATCTTGAGGGTGAACATACGCTGGGACGCCGAGTAGCTTTCTACTTACAGTCAAGGTCGTTTTGGAACAGGAGCCATAAATCGGATCCTAGGGTTGCAGGGGACGGTAGGGCAGCCCGCGCTGCGCAGATACATAGACATACAGCAAAGGTTTTCTTCGAGAGCATGGTGGTCGACACTGGATTGACCCCAGCCTACTGTACTTACTTATACGATGCGGAGAATTGCCGGCACCATCGGTCTGCTGACTCGAGAGGGGAGATATTTTCAGACAAAAAATCCCGACCTAAGAAGGGTGGCGAGAGCGGTCAGAGAAGCGCGGAGGTAGTCCCATGTGACGGCCAGATAAGTCGCGCCAAAAGAAGGTCGCCCGTTAAGTTGCAGCCTATTGCTGAGGACAATTACAGGCTCAGGAATTGCTGTTGTCGGCCGGAACATAATAAATTCGTCTGGAAATGAATCCAAGTTGGATTCGAGGTGGATGACAACTACGCGTCCGAGCAGGGACTCCTCGTCGTGGCTGAGATGAGGTGGCGATAGTACGTAAGTATTTGGCTGCTGTTGCTGTTAACCCCGGACCGCACTGATCCGATGTTTACTCAACCGTCATCTCCACATCGAAGTGTGATCGCCGACAGCAAAATAACTTCCCGTGGGCTTACTATTTATCTGCCCTGGTCAAGACTTCGCTGTTCAATCCTATTACATTAATACAGTCTGCCAACCTTTTACATTAACTGTTTACGCGAATCCGAACAAAACTTGAATCTTTTAAGTTTTCACGCCAGTCCAAGTCTCCGCAAAATCAAAATATATCGCAACATAACAAGCTCGGAGGCATAACATCGCAACTACTGCCAGTTGAAAACCTCAAGGACCGACTCGGATTCAGAATGACACCAATTTCTTCAACTTCTGGATGAATAACCTATCCGCAGGTCTAGAAATTCGGTTTCGTATTAGAAGAAATCTACACTCACACCGGAACCGATACCTGGAAACGCGGTGATACACCGGGGGCCAGCGCAGCAGGGGCCATGAAAGTTATCGTTGCACGGTAGGTTGCCGCCTGGCAACCTCGGCAAAACTGTATAAGATGCTAAGTATGGCGTCTAGCCCAATTTTCCCAACTCAATTGAAATATGCACTTACACCATTACCAATGCCCGGAGTCGAGCTCACAGAGAATCCAGCGCAGCAAGCATCAAATGCCCCGTTGCAGGGGAACTTTGCTGCTGGCAAGATACAGTAGCCTGGATGGATCCTAGGAAGACGGAAGCACCACCGATGATGTATAACGCGTTGAAGTGCGTTGGGATTATCGGGAAGGAGGTTTGGACCTGGCGTCAACCTGGAGTGAGGTGACTCTTTTTATACTGAAAATTCGCTTTCGATTGGTCATGACCGGAAGTCTCCGCTGTTTCGATACCTGATATTAGGGGCCGAAGTTGCAACCTGTGTATGTTTCCTTCTGTCAAATCCTTTGGACTGACGATCCTCAGAAGTTACAGGGACGGGAAGCGCATGAGAAGACGATACTTCTTTGAGTGCGAATTGCTTCTGAAGTTTAGCACATGCCATCTCTATAAGAGTGCGTGTGTCCGTCTGTCTGAAGTCCTTTAGGTCTTTGAGAAATTTGCGGTTTTGACCGAGAATTGTTTTCATGCTCTTAGACTGCACTTTACCTTATCGTCGGCGGATTCACTCTGCATGATTCGTTACTGTGTGCGCGCTTGTGAAAATTCATCGACATCTTTCCACGGTTGAGGTGATTTGAAAAACGTTGATTCACCTCCCCGTTCACACTGGGCATCGACGCAGATGAAATAATCTGCGTTGACCGCATGTGGCTCCACAGACGTCTGTATTACCTGACATAATTTATAGAGAGGTTTTGCAGCCGACCAAGAGAGGATAAAGGCACCTAGGGGGCGTGGCCGGAATGCTGGGGTGCTTTTGTCCTGCTTGTTTTAAACTTGTGTTACATGTGTCGTCAATGCGCGGGCCACATGCGGCAATATATTCGTTAAACACAGATTGTTCCATCCGCGTAATGTGTATCCCCAGTGTCACAGCCGCACTTCAGGAAAGTCTTGGGCCCGCTTCTGGCATACTTGTATCGTGATAATCATCAGTATATTGAAAGAACCTGGCAGGATTCAATTAGCGATTCAACGGCGGGTCGGGTTGTGGGAACGCGTACCTGAACAGGAGAAGTGAACATTTCCAAATTGCAGATCCGGAGCCCGTTGTCGAAATCAACCTGTATCGTCTCACGGGGTAGCGTACGGCTATCCCCGACCTCCGAGATAAACGTAGGATACTGGGAGAAGTTGAGAAATGGTTTTGTATTTGGTTGACAGCAATTAGAACGGGCCTACTTATAATCTCAGAGCGGCGTCAGGGGCACGTTTGTCAGTGTCGCATATTCTTGACACTGGTTCAGAACCACCGAATCGCTGCTCGTTGAGGGCTCTAAGCATAGTGCGCCACAACATCAACTGATTGACCGCCCAGGGCCGAGTTCAAGTTGGTGCCTGGAAGACAATCGAGGGGTTAGGAACTCACTGTATAGGGGCGCATCCGCAAACCTTTTGCGACCGTCAGGGGTGGTCTGCCCTCTCATCCAAAGCGATGTCGGCGCCCACAAGCAAGCTCCCACCCGCACTGCAGTCCCGACACTGGACCATTGCCCAGGTGCTCGTCCAGGCCGTTGTGTGCATCTTCATTCTACAGTCGCGCTTTTGGGACTCCGGCGGCCCCACACCCCGTTCGTGCGCGCCCGCGCTAGTAGATCCTTCTGGCGCGGTGAAATTGTCGACACAAGGCCCCCACTCGAGCGCGACTGCGCCCCTACTTTTGAGTGGGGCGCCGACTGCGTCATTCCGAGGTATGTCCTATCCGCAGTATGTCCAAGGAAAAGAAACATTGATAGAGTCAATACAGATAACCTGCGGACGGACATAAATTATATCACTAGCTGGCCGGCGAATGGCTGGTGTGAGTATCAGACATCGTTTTCTTCTAGTCTGGTTGCACTTACGCTTTATGCACCTCAGCCAATCAAGTGATCGAATTTGTGCGTCTTCGTCTGCCCGCCTTCTCATGAAGTATTTTCTCCTGACCCTGCCACCGTTTTCAGATGAATTTACTGTACCTTGCTCGTCTCACCGAGCGTGTCCCAATAATACCTCGGTTTCGACCGGTACACATGGCAGCCAGCACCTCGCACATCGACTTCAGCGACGTTTTTGATCTTCCCCGCCTAAGAAAGGAATTGAAGACGCCGATTCTGGAATGGCGGGACGTCAAAGTCAGCGTTGTTCGAATGTTTGTCAGAAATATGGATGCTGACCTTGCATCCCGCCAGCGAGACAGTGGAGGATCTGGGCTGCTGGGATCTGCACCATAAAACGTGGGACGTAGAGAGTGAGAGCCTGTATCTCGAGCCTCCAGCTAATCTCAATCTCGGTGCGTATTGAATATAATCAGCACAAAATAAGCACGCACCTGACTAACCTCCAGACGTCTCGTACACACCCGTTCCCAAATGGGTTCGCGATTCCATCCAAATGGATCATCGCGACCACAGCATGCTCCTCTGGCCGCTGGCGTCAATGGTCACCTTCAATGGGCGCGCAAGGAGCCTCCGAGTACTGCCAAAGCCCACGCTCTCGCCGCTGCACCAGGCGTCACTCGCGCCAGACGACCAGCTCTTCTGCTCCAACAGCCTGTACTTCGATTTCGGCATTAATCTCCTACAAGACAGGCAGGACCTGTCCCCGGCGTGGCAGGTTTTCGGTCGCCACATGCACTGGGCGCCCACAGTGCAGGAGATCGCGAACAACTTCACACGCCAGATGCTTGACATCGAGCCAGGCGAGCGGATCCCACCTGTGCGAATGCGTGTTCTCCCAAATTTGAACCACAGGGTGTACTGACAGATGGCGCTTGGTTTCTTTGCAGTACATCGCGGTGCATGTCCGCCACGGCGACTTTGGGATCTGGTGTGGCACCGTCTCGATCCGCGAGTGCTTTGCGCCACTGTCGGCATACATGCGGCGCGTCAAAGAGGTGCGCGCAGAGATCCTTGAGGACACCGGTGTCACGATCGATCGCGTTATCGTCACTGGGGACGAGCAGGACCCCTCGTGATGGGAGCCCGCCCTCAAGCTCGGATGGGTGCGGGCAGACCATTCTAAGACCTTGGAACTTTACGGGCCATGGTGCGTGGCTTCCAGTTTCATTCCTCTTCTGCGTTGACGACTAGAAACGAACAGATATCCGATGTTCATCGACGCAGTCATACATGGCGCTGCGTATGGATTCGTCGGGACTGACAGGTCGACCGTCTCGATCCTTGCTCGCAGGCGGGTGTCCTCTAGAGGCGGGGTTGCGGAAATGGTGAAGTGGGGCACGCCCCATGCTGATGCGCATTGAATATTTATGTGATCCTTGATGTACCATGCGGGGGTCTTTAACGTGTATTATTGGGTCAATGAGGATATAGCCAGTACAGGAAATCTCAGCCAGAGTCACGATGAAAACGAAGTAAGGTGCATTAGTTTCTGTTGCTTAAGCTGTGCCGGATTGGACACCTCCAACGGCAAATTCTCCTCTGCTCATCGTTGGATTTGCCCAGCATCATCTTCAAGCGAGTCGTAAATCTCATTATACAACCGGCGTCGTTTTCGACGACGTATGACGTCCATCCAATCGCCGGGTGCCTCCCACTCGGCCGCAAAAAGGTCGATAAGGACGACGGCGCGTGTTCCAAGTGAGCCCGCGACGATGGTGCTGTTCGGCCTCAAGTCCGGATGTATCCAGCCGTCGGACATGAAGTCGGTTAGGGTGTCAATCGAGCTGGTGGATGTGTCGATCAGGACTTGCGCTCTTAGAGGGCAGGTGACGCACCAGTTCGCATGTTTCACTGACACCGGGAGAGCATAATTTGAGGTACGTCAGGAGAGTTTCGCCGGGGATGTGTTCCAGGACCAGAGCCCAGGCTGACTCGTTCGACGGTGTCGTAATCTACAGGACACGCTTGTCATCTTCCTGGATAGAACGTTTTCAACAACGAAAAGCATTTACCTCATGAAGACCAAAAAAGTATGGAATACTGAGGCCCTGCTTGTCGGTGATGTGGTCGTAAACCCATGCTTCACTCTTCGGGATTGAGGTAGTTGCCGATCCAAACTCCGTCTAGAGTAGGATAGGGAGGGTTGTACGATCTTCCGAACGAAAGTCGTCGTCTGGAGCATGCCGTCGGCGCGGGGAAACTCGGCCACCGCAGTCCACACCTGGGAAGGTAGATCGACGCGGACTGAAGGGGCCGATGTAGTCGAAGAGAAATAGCAGTCGAACTATGCGGCAACACAGGCAGATGGGGCGCATTGGGGGAAGTATTGGCGGCGGGGATGGTGAAGTTTAGGGCAAAATGCAGACCCGTCACGAGTCCTCTTGACCGAGCCGCGAGTCTGTTGAGGTCCAGTTTTGCGTGAAATGGTCGAATTTCGCGATAGTCGCCGAGATTGATAGGAGCGCCATGCCAAAGGAATGTCGAGATCTCCCGTGTGGCCATGGAGGAGGAAGAGAGCGGCTGATTGTTGGTGTTTGGCTCCGAGGCCGATGGCGTTGATCGCCAATCGTGTCATCTTTCTTTTTTTTTTGCTTTCGCTGTACATGCTCACCAGTTCGTAGCACAATCGTAGCAGGGAAGTCATCCCGCTTTGATGACCGGTATCTGGACCAGAACT
This sequence comes from Mycena capillaripes, assembly GCA_029204075.1. Lineage (NCBI taxonomy): Eukaryota > Fungi > Basidiomycota > Agaricomycetes > Agaricales > Mycenaceae > Mycena > Mycena capillaripes. The sequence continues at coordinate 448,667 of JARHKZ010000049.1, forward strand.
TGCAAGCCCTAAACCTAACACTTGAAAGCTGTCAGCGACCAAGGCATAATAAGTAGTCTTAATGAACGGCAGCCCCAACCGCAAATAGTTGCTCTTGCTGCTGACTGACGCAAATTTTAGGGTAGAATGTTTGGTGTTCAAATGAGCAGCATAGGATCGAATAGGAAGAAGAATCACATCCTCCTTGTGAATTAAATAACTGTCTGCCCGGCTTCAAAAATCGTTCATACATGGCGTGTGGGAGTCTGCAGACGAGGTCCAAATATTTCCCTAATCCCCTGATTGGTCTTGGAGACGGATCTTGCCCGACCACATTTCTGGTTTTTTTTTCCCAATCCACTCAGTCTCGATGGTCCGTGTGTATCTCCTGTCTGCTAGTCTGAGTATAGCGAGGCTCGAGAGAGCACTTCGAATGCCAGACGTGGAGAGGAAAGATTGGGCGGTACGCAAGTGTATGTCCCACGTTCGATGTTCGATGCTCAACTCTGCGATTCATCGTCCGCCCACGCCTAGAACACACCGAATTGCTCCGGCGCCATCCCTGCGACATACTGCGGTGCGGGCGCCGACAGTGGGCCATATCCATATTGGTCGCTCCCGCTCGGGAAGAGCTGCGCCGCGGCCATCGAATTGGACACGACGCGCTGGTGCTGGTGCTGGTGCTGGTGCTGGTGCTGCTGCGCCTGCGGTGGCCCAAAGCTCGCGCTCGGGGAGACGCGGTGCTGGCTGGCGGACGGGTACGATGACGACCAGATGGTGCTCCCCTGCGACTGCGAATGCGACAACGCGAAGTCTTGCGACGCAAACCGCTGGTGGTGCGCGTGAGGGTGTGTGTGAGGATGCGTGTGCTCGGTGTACGGCGCTAGGCCCGCTGACTGGGGGTACGGGAGGCCCTGATATTGCGGCGGTTGCACGTGTGCGTGCTGGGGTGCGTACTGGGGCGAGAACTGCTGCTGCTGCTGGCCCACCGCAGCTCCTGCGCTCCCGCCAGCGAATATCAGCCCCTGCTCATCTCTCGACGCCGACCAAATCGACTGCGGCGCAGCGCGCGAGCCAAAGAGGAGGCTCTCGCCCGAGCCTGTCCCACCGACGCCCATCCCCATCCCTCCTCCCATAGCCATCCCCGTGCCCACCGCGCCCGGCGTGGTGACGCCGACAGGTTTCGCCTTCGGCAGCGCAAACGTATTGAGTAAATCGAGCGCCGTCGTCGCGGGGACCTGCATCCCAGGCGTGATCGGCTGCTGTGGCTGAAGCTGCAGCTGCGGGACGCGGAACGGCGACAATGGCGGTAGCCCACCAACGACACCAGTGGCAGTGGATGCGCCGGCGCCGCGCGACGGCGGCCCAATCGGCGGTAGGCGCAAGGGCGTCTTAGGGCTCGTGCGCGCGGTGGGCACGATAGGCGACACCGGCGCATCTCTACGAACAAGTCAGTACATAGAGGAAGGAAGGACGGCAAACAAATCTCACCTCAAATCCCACACAATCTCGTCCTCGTCGCTCGCCTCCGCCGCGCCTCCCTCGCTCTCGCTCCCCGCCTGATTCAAGAACGAGAAGGCGTCGTGCAGGATGTCGTCGTCCGTGCGCGACGTCTGCTCCGTCATCGCGTCGTCGTCCTCGGCGTCGTGCATTGCACGCGCGCGGATCGAGGCGAGCGCGTCTACTGGCACCTGATGGTGCAGACGCGCAGCCGCGGAAACAGCCGCAGGCACGAAGGGCGGGGCGGTGGGGACGATACCCGAACCCACCCGCACACCACGACCTTCGACTGGCTTCGCGGCCTCCACGCCCTTGACGACGAACTGCCCGCCGTATAGCGCCAGCGGCGAGCCCTACCAAAAGTGCGTCAGTTCTGTTCTTGCAATGCGATGAAGGATAAACCAAACGCACCTCAAGCGCCACCACCTGCCTCGCATCGCGCAGCAGGTCCGCAATGCGCATCAGCTGCTCCACGTTAGGGTGTACCTCCTCGCGCAGCCCAACCGTGCGTTTCCTCGCCGTCAGAGTTTGAGATTCGTTGTCGTCCTCCTCACCCGCAGTAGCGGTGGAGGTGGAAGGTGCAGACACAAGGCTAGGCGGCAACGGACACGGGCCACCCATGAGCCCGCGCAGCGGCAGCCACCCGCGCATGTCCACGTCTTCTTCCAGCTCGAGCTCGAGCTCCACCTGTTCTTCATCCTCCCCTGCAGCGTCTCCCTCGCCCACATGCACCCCGTTCTTTTGAGGCGGCGAATCCCCACCCGACGCAGCCTCCGTCAGCTTGGGCAGCAGCCCCGCGGGAAACGTCCGTCCGAGCCTCCGCAGAAACTCGGCGTACGTCGCCCAGAAGCGCGTGCGCTGCGCGCGTAACTCCCGCTCCTCCAAACTGTTTCCCTCTCCCCCGTCCTTCTCTTTCCCTTTCCCCGTCTTCTCCCAATTCGCAGCGGAGAGCCCAGCAACCCCACCCACCCAGCCCCAATTCGCAAGCAGCCACTTGCTCGCGACGCGCAGCGCGGGCAGCGTCCTCCGGAACTCGGCGCTGATGCGCTCCGCCAGCTCGGGCTTTGCTGTACCGACTCCTCCTCCTGCACCCACCGCTCCCACTCCTCCTGTAGATGAAGCAGCGCTCGCGGCGGTGTTGGGGCCAGAAGTGCCCGCGCTTGCATCCCCCCGCCTCCCATGCCTCCGCCCCTTACCGCTACCCCCAGGCGCAGCACCCGCCCCTCCCGCACTAGTACCCATCCCCATCGTGGAAGACGCCAGCGCCGCTGGAGCCGAATACATATCCACCTCCCCCAGCTCCCTCACGCCCACACCCAGCAGCGCCGTATGCAGCGCAAACAGATGCGCGAGGTGCGCCTTCTGCGTCTTCGTGTTTGTGTTTGACTGGGGTGCGGGCACGGGCAGAGTCGCAGTCGTGGGCGCACTCGCAGTTACGGGCGTAGTCGAGGACCTGTCCCGGTCGCGATCCCTGTACCTGTCCCTCCGCCTGCGTCCTTTCTCCTTCTCCGCGCCCGCACCCTTCTCCGCGCCCACGCCCGCACCGAGCTGCTTCTCCCCCTCGCCCTCCCCACTCCCATTCCCATTCGCGCTAGTGTTAGAATTGGCGCTCACACCCGCACCCACACCCACACGCATCCTCCCAGCCCACACCGCCCCCTGCGCGCACAGTACAACGCGCACAATGAGCTCCTCAGGGAGCGCCCTCGCAGCCACCAGCCTCGCGAACGCGCGCGCGATGTGCGCTGCGAGTGCCAGGGCGTAGGCGGGGGTGGCGTGCGCGGCGCCGGGATCACGCCACAGCGCATGCAGCAGCACCACCGCGCGCTTGAACCGCTCGATGCGCACGCGCGGGGGGTCCTTCTCGTCTTCCTCCTTCTCCTTTTCGTCATCTTCGGCTCCACCACCTCCCTCCACTCCCTCAATCCCAGTATCTGCACCTCGATCACGCTCACGCGCCGAAAGCCATTTGGCCGCTAACGCGTCGAGGTCGATCACACTTGTTGCGTCTTTCGCCTCCTTCCCTTTGTGATGACCGTCTTGCTGCTGCGCATGCTTTCCTCCGCCCCCGCCAACGTTCGCGCTCGACTTGGCTTGACGCTGTCCAGCGAGAACGCGCGCCAGCACGCCGGCGAGGTTCTCCCCCGCGGTGTCGAACGGCGCGCGCACGCAGAGCGCGCGTAGGTACCATGAGAGGGACGAGAGGGTATCGGATTCGTATCTGGGAGGGGGAGAGGGAGGGTCAGGGAGCGAGCGCGAAAATAAAAAGAGGAATAGAGGAAGGCAGGCCGTGAAGACGGAAAGGAAAGAAGTAAGGGACACGGAAAAAGAAGAGTAACGCAGAAAGAAAGAAAAAGGGACGCATGTACAGTACAGAGGACACGAAATGCTCTCCCTCCCTCGCAGCACCGGCGCAAGTCGCTCGTGCCCGAGCGACATCGGCCCGCTACACGCACCACACGGGCGGCCTGCGCCAAAGCCACGTCATCGCGCCATCCATGTCATGCACGGCACCGATGGATGCGCGGGAAAAAAAAATCGCCCGAACACCAAAGAACTTATCAAATGAAAGAAAGGCGCAAAGAACGTGACAAAAAGAAAGACCACATTCGAAAGAAAGGAAGGAAAGAGTACACAAGAAAAAGGGAGAGGAGAACAAGCCCTCACCCAGCCAATATCGCCAACTGGTGCGCCGCATTGCCTTCAGCGGGGGCTAGCGCGTGCGCGGCGAGGTACCTAGAATAGAATAGCCAATCAAGGAAAGATGCATGGTGACATGAGTATTTTCTCTCGGTCCAAGATGAAGGAAGGGACAACTTACAGCGAACGCGCGCGCCCATAATTCGGGCGCGGCTCGAAGGGCGTCTTGCCGCGCACGACGCCGGGGCCGAGGCCGAGGTTTTTGGGTTTGGGATTTGGTGGGGGCGCCTGAGGGGGAGGGGGTTAGCGATCGCGTATACGGGGAAACAAGGTATGAAGGAGTAAAGAGGAGCAACACACCTTATACTGCTCCCGATACCTCGCAATATCCCCCAGACACACGAGCGCCTTCGACAGCACCGAGCGCGCAGTCGCTTCATCCACCGCCGTCGGCATCACTTCCACTCCCGTTCCGTCTTGTGTGGACGACGCAGGCCCGGGCGCGGCAGGGAACCCAAAGTGATTCATGCGTTCCTCTACTGACCCTCCCCCACCTCCGTCTCCCCCGTCCTCGCCCCCATTACTGAGCAGCTCCGGCGGCAAAGCATACGCCAAATCCTCCGCCGGCGGTAACGCAGCAGAATAGACGGGGGCGCGCCGCACCCTCAGCACGAGCGCGCGCCAGAAACGCTCCTCGTCTGCGAGAAACTGGCGGAAGCGCTGGAGGAGCTTGCGCGTTTCTACTTGGCTTCCGTTGGTGTTATTCCCTCCTCCCCCTCCAGTATTGTTATTCGCATTCGCATTCGTATTGTTGTTATTGTGTGGGCGCGCCAGCCGCTGCTTATACAGCGCGATGAAGGCATAGGACGTCTGCATCCAGAGGTGCGTCCCCGCATCGCGCGCCTCGCGCGCCGTCGGGTGCAGCAGAAGGAGATGTAGATATCGGCGGCGTAGACTGAATTGTAACACAATATACGAGCGTCAGCTTTGGTGCCCTTGCGCATAAAACTGGAATATAAACGCACTTTTTGCGCTGAAAGTCGGCCTCGCGGTAGTTGCCCCAGACGTCGCGCGCAAGGAGCGTCTTGAGTCCCGCGTGGATGCTCCGCGCCTCGCTACATTCCAGTCCCAGATAGTCGAATAAAAAACCCAACAAAAGCGCAGAAATTGGCAAGAAAAATCGGCGGAAATCGTCAGTCTTCAGATTCGAGTCAGAGGTACACAAGCAAGAGCGAGACTGACCGGGCAACGACGGCAGCGGGCTGGGACTGGTCGGACATCTGCTCCTCTAGGCGCAAAGGAAAGGGCACAGTGGGACGCAGAGGGAGGCGCGGGCCATGCGCGGCGGATGCGACGATGAGGCGAAGGAGAAGCCGGAAATGGAAGCAGAGGCACGTGATGGATTTCCTTCTTGGGAACAACGCCGACTCACTCGCTCACCAGTGACCACTACTTACACCGAAACCCCGCAACTTGCAAGGAGTAGCTCGAAGCTGGCGATGTGAGTGCTCGCGAATCGGAGCCGGTTGAACGACTACACTGAGGATTTGCAACGACGGAGATTCGTGTCATTCGTCGAAAATAAGGAAGGAAACCTGGAATCGTCCAGCCTTCAATGGCTCGGCTCCGAGTCTCCCCGTCTGCCTGGATCCCGTTTAATCGTCAATGTTAATGTTCCAAGACGGACTTTCTCGATGCCCTGGCGATGTCGGCATGCCGCACTCCGCTCAAAGTCAAACACCGGGTTTGGGCGCTCAAGTCGGTCATTATAAATATCTATCAACTCGGGCGTCAAACGACTCTTGATGATTGAAACTGCGCCGATTTTTCTGCTGCTTGGACTGTGCCTGCTGGATCAAATCTTATCCTCAACCTAATTCCCCTCGGGCACGGATTTTACTTCCCTTGGCATCTGACTCGACTAGCGCTCGCACCTAAATTTATCAACGCCAGGTTGAGCGCCAATTGCACCGCCAAGCGGGTCTAATTCTAAACGTGTGACTTTCCCCGTAGTCGCTGTCTGTGTACTCGGCAACCGAAACAGACCGACCGGCTCAATATTAATATCCATCTATCCATCCGTCCGTCTTAAACCATTGCTGTTTAAATATATATCTAATCATCCTTGTCTGCATATAGAACATAACGGGAACCTCTAACTAGCATAAGGAAATCAAGGGCATGTACATATGTGCTTGTGACGACCTTGTGTCGGTGCGAACAAGGTTTCCAGCCCGTACACAGAAGTGATGCGGTCTCCCCATCCGTTTCAGTGGACTCGCCGGCGCTAATCCAGCTACAGGACGGGAACGTTCTCGTACGCCAAGGATGTTGTTAATCTCAAATGCGACCGGCCACGTATACTCCGCCAGAATCAAAGGTCAGAGTACAACCGTTGCATCAGGCTCGCGCAGAGGAGGCGCTGCACTTCTCATTGTTACGTCCTCGTGGCTGTAAATGGTGAGATACAGGTAGATTCGGCAAATTTCTCTTCCTGCATTGCTGCATTGCTTGGTCACTAAATCATTCATCCACAGAGCCATCGCTTTTTCACGGTGATATATTCAACCTCATTCGGTTTCCTGTGCAACCGGAATCTCGTTCATGTTTAGCATCTCACGTCCTTGTTCCTTGTCCATGCAGGATTCCCGGCTCTTGTCAGTCACTTTCGGTACAGCGTCGTATTGGTGCAAATCTAATAAAATAGGATCCTCTGATCCCGAGCTAACGGTACTCCCACATCCAATTCCTATCATTGCTCAGTGTTGCCACCCCTCAAATCCCGAGGTGTGGCGTGGACAACGGGAATTCTGCCAGTTTCAGAGCGCTGGTTGGTTCATTTTAAAATTTTCATCGGCGCTTAATATTGCTTCCTTCCCGACTATCACCACCTGCACCATTCATGCACGATTCTCAAACGAATACCAAGCTCACCCCTGGCTCGACTGCCGAACATAATGGATCTACATCGTACGCCCATCCCCACTTCCTTCATCCGCTCTACTCCCGTCTAACGGCGTCTAACCCAGCCACAACAACGGGATGTTCTCGAGCGGGCAGCACTTTACTGTGAATGGTCAGAACTTCACAAACCATACACATCATTGCTCTACTCCTCTCAGCGAGTCCACCCAGGACTCTGTTCTACGTCGTCGTGGACTACACTCGAAAGAGGACGACTCTGAGGATCCCTTTTCAAGTGATCCGGTGCCGTCCCCGCCCGACCCATGCTTCGCTGTTCCCGAAAGACTTCGTGACTATCACAGGACTGTGTCTTCACACCTGGATATCGGTGGGGCAACGCCACAATCCAGCTCCATCGGCGCCGACGCCAACTTGCGTTCATGCCTGCCGGCTCTAGATCTGAGCAGATGGTTTACCAGACTCGGAAGCCATGTTGCGGCTGTATATCTTTTCATGATCGCCCCCTCATTCCTGCACGACAAAATAGCCCTCTGGGACCTTTAGCGGCTGGAACAACGCCTGGGCATATTCCAGACGTGGGTGTGGGCCGCCAACGCTGCCCTCTTTGCGTAGGTGCATCCTTCTTAATAATGATCCTCGCTCACTTAACCCGCCAGTGCTTCTGCAGCGCTATTGCCTGTAGGTGGCGTCTCAAACAGCCCCGTTACACAAGGCTTTGCCATTCTCTGCGGAATATTCACTATATTTGGTTTCATCTATACATTATTCCTTGCTTTCCGTATTGGAGATTGCAAAGCACAATCCTCCGATCGATTCGTTGTAAGCATTTATTTCGCTGTCCGACAACTTCAACGAATGCCTTCATAGAATCGCGCAAACTCGATGCAAGGAGTTCAATCGTTGTGGAATATTGGAATTATGTTAGCCCTCCCGCTCACATGGATGACCTGGTAATTCTGACTCGGACATTTCTGAAGATCAAACTGAGCGAGATAATTTTCTAGGGCCGTTGTCAGTCTTGTGTGTTGCATGGTTTCTCTCGGCTGTCAGTACGCAATCTGGGTCCTTCACTGGTCGGCGGATAGTGCCCCAAATTCCCCAGCCCCCAAACCTCTCAGCATGTTCCAATTATCCGGTTTCATGATCGTGATTCTGTGGAGCTCCTTCTACGTCGGTATGATTCATGTAGAAATTCGCAGATGCATCGCGGGCTCAAGTTCACCGTGACGTGGCCAGATTCCCGATACGATGGGTTACGATCGACTCGCATCGTTATATGGCATATCCATGTTCCGCCATTATGTTTCCATACGCCGTCCTACCCCACCTCCTCTACAAAAGATCAACTCAAACCCCTCTCCGCGCGCTCTCATTCATAACATCCACCTTCTCCTCCTTCGTCAAATTCGTGCCCGCAAGACTCACATCGCGAATGAGACGGCTTGCGCAGCTTATCATACACCACTCTATAATGTACCATTTGCATCTCTTCCGCCAGGCCTTGCCAGAGTGCGGGATTGGGGCGCTTGATGTAGTGCTGCCGAAGTGGAAGTTTAAGAAAATGGTGGATCCAGGCGCGGGAGGAAACCCAACGTGATTCATCCGTTCCTCCATCACCCTCCTGCATCTCCAGCGCCGTCTCCTCCGTCCTCGCCCCCATTACCGAGCAGCAGCAGCAGCTCCAGTGGCGACGCAAACGCCAGAGTCCTCCGCCGGCGGTAACACAGCAGAATAGGCGGGGATGTACGTTACGCTCAGCACGAGCGCGCGCCAAAAACGCTCGTCTGCGAGGAATTGGCGGAAGCGCTGGAGGAGCTTGTGCGTCTCTACTTGTCCTCCGTTGGTGTCATTCCCTCCTCCCCTCCGGTAGAATTATCTGCATTCGTATTGTTGTAATTGTGTAGGCGCGCCAGCCGCTGCTTGAAATACGAACGCACTGTTTGCGCTGAAAGTCGGCCTCGCGGTAGTTGCCCCAGACGTCGCGCGCAAGAAGCGTCTTGAGTCTCGCGTGTATGCTCCGCACCTCGCTACATTCCAGTCCCAAGAAGTCGAATAAAATCACCGAAATTAAAAATCGAGGAAATCGTCAGTCTTCAGATTCGAGTCAGAGCCTGAGGTATACAGGCAAGAGCAAGACTGACCGGGACACGACGGCGGCGGGACATCTGCTCCTTTAGGCGCAAAGGAAAAGGCACAGTGGGACGCAAATAGAGGCACGGGCTTGGCGCGGGCCATGCGCGGCGGATGCGACGATGAGGCGAAGGAGAAGCCGGAAAGGGAAGCAGTGGCACGCGATGTATGTTCCTTCTGGGGAACAACGCCGACTCACGACACGGAAACCCCGCAACTTGCAAGGCGTAGCGAGGCTGGCGAGGTGCTTGCTCGGGACTCGGAGTTGGGTGAGCGACTAAACTTACGAATTTCCAATAGGAGATTCGTCGAAAGTAACGGAAAGCTGGAATCGTCGAGTCTTCATCAGCAAACCCTGATTCCGTCATAGTGCCGCATAGTGCCCATAGTACAGTAAGGGTCCTTTGTTACGTAGCGCTCCATAGTACTGTTGACACTATCTGGGAAATCAGGATTTGCTGATGTTGCCAAGTGGCTCGCCTCCGAGTCCCCCCGTCTGTTCGACAATGTCTCGATCACGTTCGATCGTCAATGTCAATGATCAAGACGAGTTTTCTCCATGTCCTGGCGATGTCGGCATGCCGCACTCCGCTTAAAGTCAAACACCGGGTTGGGCGCTCAAGTCGGTCATTATAAATATCTATCAACCCGGGCGTTACACACAACTCTTGAAGTTTGAAACATCGCCCTTTATTTGCTGCTTGGATTGTGCCTGTTGGATCAAATCTTATCCTCCCCTCGGTGACTTCCCTTCCCTTCCCATCCCTGACTCGACTAGCGCTCGCACCCCGGTTGAGCGCCAATCGCACTGCCAATTCAAAACGTGTGAGCCCCAGCAGGCGCCGGTCGGTGTACTCGGCGTCCGAAACAGACTGACCAGCTCAATATAATAATAATATTCATCCATCCGTCTGTCTGTCTCAAATCATCGCTGTTTAAATATATATCTAATCATCCCTGTCTGTATATAGAACATAAAGGGAACCTATAACTAACATAAGGAAACGAAGGGCATATATATGTGTGTTTGTGACGACCCTTGGTGCGAACAAGGTTTCCAACCCGTAAACAGAAGTGATGGGGTCTCCCATCAATGGACTCGGGGCGCTAGTCCAGCTACAGGACGGGAATGTTCTCGTACGTCACGGGTGTTTTTAATCTCGAATGCGACCGGCCACGTATACTCCGCCAAGACTCGCGCAGAGGAGGCCCTGCACCTCACACTGTTACGTCGTGGCGGGACATGATGAGATACAGGTAGACTCGGCAAATGTCTCTTCCTGCATGCCTGGTCACTAAATCATTCATCCACAGAGCCATCGCTTTTTCACGGTGACATACTCAAACTCCTCATTGGGTTTCCTGTGCGACCGGAATCTCGTTTATGATCCGCATCCCACGTCCTTGTTCCTTGTCCATGCAGGATCCCTGGCTCTTGTCAGTCACTTTCGGTATAGCGTCGGATTGGTTCAAATCTAATAAAATGGGCTCCTCTGATCCTGAGCTAACAATATGCTCACGTCCAATTCTTATCATTGCTTACTACCAAGTTACCCTGAGATCTAGAAGTGTGGCGTCGACAGCGCGAATGCCGTCAGTTTCAGTTTCGGAGCGCTGGTGGGTTCATTTTCAAAATTTCATCAGTACTTAAGTAAAAGTGCTCTTGCTTCCCGACCACCACCTTACCATCCATGTCTGACAACCACTCCCAAACCGATACTACCCTCACTCCTGGCTCGACTGCCCAGCATGGATCTACGGTGTACGCTCATTGCCTTCCTTCATCCGCTACTCCCCTCTAAGGACGTCTAACCCAGCCACAACAACGGAATGTTCTCGAACGGGCAGCACCTTATTGTGAATGGACAGACCTTCACAAACCACACACATCATTACTCTACTCCTCCTCCTCCTCCTCCTCTTGCGCCCGCTGGTATATTTTTCCCAAAATCCCGCGAAGATACGCGCTAAATCTTGCATAGATATCAGCACGATGTCCCTCAGAGATATCTGGAATCTGCATAAATTGCGACCTTTGCTTACTGCCAACCTCGGTGCAGTAAAGCTGGGGTCAATCATGTTCTGTCCTTCAAGCGAGCAGGTCGGAGGCCCCGCTGAGATTGCATTTTTCCCGAAGGTGAAGGTGAACTTCGGTTTCGTCGGTCCTTGGGTCACCGGAACGGCGCAAGGCGCGCTGATGGAGAATGGCTGGACGCGGTAATTCCATTTTCCCTACTCCATGATATGCCCTAATTCCCTTGAATCCAAGTTGCAACGCTAGTAATGTATTATCCGTCAATATGATCACGCTACACCGCACCATCGAGACCCTCTACGAGTGGCTAATTCAGGCGAACTACATTTTCAGCCACCTCGGGATCACCTCCAACTTCCAAGATTATTGTATGCCTTCAAATCTCCAGTGCCAGCTGTTTCTGCTCACCTTTCAACGTTTTAGGCCTCATGTTCAGTATTGATTTCGAAATATTCGTTTCGGAGAATACTCAAGAGTGTCCCGAGGGCTTTCTATTTCTCTGCCCAGTGGAGGACTTTGAAATTACTCCCACCTCATTCTGTTGGCCGGAGGATCGCGCCTACTGGTCTCGCGATCCGTCCGGCGGTGAACGCCTTAGCGCGGAAGAGGCAACTAACCTTGGATTCCCCTCTCTGAAATTCAATACGCGCATTAAAGCGCTTTCCTGGGATTCCAGTGTCTACGACGGACTACGCCAGTTTCAGATCGCTCAGGGTTTTGATCCAGATACCCAAGAGTATGCTCAGCGGTCCAATTACTCACTTTGTCGATTTTCCGCCGACACGCCCAATGCTCCGAATACCCATGGTCGGTCAAACAGCTCCAAAAGTATTATATTCCGCTGATAAATGCCCGAAGTGGGTAAAGGCAATAAGCAAGAGCAGGAATCGAAAGCTAGTGGGAAGAGAACTTTCTGATGACGCGATTCTGATTCCCCCGTATATGGGAATTATTAAATTGACTCCTCGCCTTAGACGGCTAGGTCTCTGAGGAGTTGCGCAGCGGTTCCTTCAGAAATATTATTGTGTGCATACTCGTACATTCGCGGGGTTTTATTCTTGAATATTCAATGTTTTCCGTTTGCCATATCTTGAAAACGTTAGACAATTTATTTTTTCGAGCAAATTTCGGCTAGCTGTAGGCGATGGCATCCAGCTCTAGAAAAAAGCTTCATGATGAGCTTTGAGTTCTGAAATGCGAGTTTGTGAAGCTCACGGCGGTCTAAACTCGATTTGAAAACCAAAAATGTCTATCGTTTTCAAAATAATTGTCAATTTCGACAACCTGATAATTGAGATGAAATCGGCCGTTGAAAATCATGGCCGAGATCCCCGAGAGCACACTAATTCGAACCATCTGCTAACTTGCAATAGCTCATGATATTGTCAGGCAGAAGCTTACTGTACCAGAAGGGCCCCATGACAATCCCTTTGAAGGCTAGGTCTCAAACTCGGCCGATCGGCCGATTTTTGTCCGGGCCAAATTCCCTAGATTTGGATTAGTACTCGTGGTCTGACCATGATGGGCGATTTTGTCTACCACCGGACCTAGCTGTCCGGCCCTGGGAGCGCCATTTCTTTCCGTTCAGGACCTAGGTTTGGGACCAAAATCCTCAGGATTTTGTCACCGGCCTTAGCCTCCAAACTGTACCATACTCAGAGATCCTGAGTCTGGTGTGATTCTCGATGACCATGGAGCAGCAGGGAAGCCATTCAAACCAGCAGAATGTGAAGACCGCCAGCGAAACCTTACCAACAACTGGAGTCCGGGAAATTAGACAGGTTGTGCAAAGCCGCACAGAGCCGCATGCGGCTTTTGGGCAGTGTGCAAAACCACATGATAAACCAAAGGATTTATCGGTGGATCCATGTTCATTTCGATGAAATATGCGTAAATTAGGTGCTATGCAGTACATTGAACCAGTTACCAAACATAATGTGCATCGTTTTTTGATGCCATTATTTGGCTTTGCCACAGCCGCTGTGCGGCTATGGCCGTGATGCTGCCAAACACAGCGCATTTTCCACACTTCCTCCTCCCGCCTGGTATCGGAATCAACACCGACAGCTTTCAAAACACTGTATTCAAGGTTTGTATACATACTGGATAGGGAAACGAAAGCCGTACAGTGCCGCATGCGGCTTTGCACAATGCACAAAAGCCGCATGTAGCTCTGTGCGGTTTTGCACAACCTGTCTATTCTGAGAGGTATCAAATATCATATACTAAACCTTCCGCATCCTCAGATTTTTTACCAGAGCGGAGGCGTTGCGTTCTCATGGAGGAGCGCGACAAATTGAAACTGCGCTTACTAAACAAATGATGTGATATTTTGTGACTTTTCAGACCTTTCCCTCCATAATGCGACCGAAAGAAAAATCATCTGAAAATGCAGAAGGTTCAATATGAACTATATCGTGCCTCCCAATCGTTTTCCGGAAGCTCAGGATAACCCAGAGCCTCAGTAACTTCCGAAATATCACTGATTTTGATGGTTTAGGCACCCTTTCTCAACGCTTTCCTCATGCACATCCCTTAGATTTTTCGCACACTGATGATCGCACAGTGCGTGTATCTAATTCAAAAAAGTCCGAGAGAAAAGAGAGAAATGAAAGAGAGAAATTAATAGTATCATGTTAATGTTCCGCCGTCAGAAATAATTCCTATCGGACTGCATGCTGATGAACATTGTATACGACATGCCAACGCTCACGAGCAGAAATTCACGGCAAGTAAAAAAATTTAATGTAATGCATCTTGATGGTCATGAGGAGTCAGGGAAGGTATCAAATATCCCGAAGCTCTTTGATACTATATTTACATCCGAACAAAGTCGCGTCCGTTCCTGGACGTTTGATGTAACCATGTGACCGTGTTCCCCTCTTGAAGTCGGAGCACTGCCACAAATTAATCCTACAAACCATTTCTTCTCATAAACCGTTCGAAGTTTCTCCTCCCTATCTCGACGGTTGAATTTTTACAAATGCATTTCGCCTCATTAATCCAATTCCAAACTCTACCTCAGATAAATGTTACCTCTATTTCGACCGAACTTACTTTCGTCTGCCATTCACCGCTATTTCCCCTCTATATTTGAATTCCTGGGGCAGATTTTGAACATTCAGAGGCTACTTTCGGCACGCCTTCATCCTGCATTGATTGGTGTTTAACCCTTCTATATTTAAAATCTAATTCATCTTTCATTGTTTCTGTCAAACTTTTGCCTTCACCCGGTCACCGAGCCTCCATCCTGTGGCTCCTCTAAGCGTGCCGTAATGTCGAAATCATTCTAACGCCTGGGGCTTTCTTACATGGTTTGGAATTGCTCATCGTACCAATTTCTCTCATGTGCAACAGCGTCTGCTTTCAACGGCATGACTCCAGCGAATCAATCTTGTTTAATTCATACAAGAATTCAAGTTCCCGGCACGATTGGGCTTATGTCGCTGGGGACTCCATTCAAGACTCATCTACTGTATGAGTGCCCAATTGAAGTACTTACATAGTTGCTCTCAAGTTGCGCTGAACGGTGCAAGAGTTCAACATCTCAACAGTGTAAAAAGATAACAGTCTAACAGTTAAGTCGTAAGTTGGCCGATAACTCAACATCTCGACGGTTTTCAGTGCGACGGTGGAGCGGTTGATGGCATACGGAACTCGGTCAGTCGATTCAGTTATCCGGAGTCAAAGGAGGTCAAAGGTTGTCTTGTGTTGCGGCCCGCGACACAAGACAACTCGCGGGTGTAATATAGATGGTAGGTAGGTAGGTAGATGGAAAGTCACCCACGAGGGCCAAGGATGTGTTACTTAGCAACCCGACAAAAATTCTTAGGACCGCGAGCCGCAGCAATTGATTCGCAAACGTTCTGATATCGGAGACCAGTCACCGGTTTCACAATGAATACCATTCGTCTCCCGTAACTTCGCGACGAAAGGCTAGCGAGAAAGGCTGCTTCAGTGAATGGGAACCTGCGCAATTTCGAAGTTTGTGGGAAGTTGTGAGTTGGCCAAGTAACAGCGATGATAACTACCGAGCATTCACCCTTGCCGGTTGCCGGTATGATGGAATGAGTGATTACGCCCTTGCTGGAAAATGAAAGGAAATGAAAAAAATCCATTCAGTGGGGTTAAAACTTTTTAAACGAAGCAGAAGGAAAAGAAACGCCGTCTAGCAGCAACCGCAAGCTGTTCGCAGTCCTAAAATTAAGGGTGTCCGTCCGAAGCCTTCAGTTTTAAGCTCGATTTTCGGAAATTGGTTCCGATTCTTTGGTATATCAGCGGTAAGCGCTTCGGCACTAATGCAGGCTTAACCGAAGTGGTGGGCCGCTTCGCCCACCGCGCTCCAAATCATTGATCCGCGCATGTCAAGGAATCCCGAGTTGCTATCGAGATCGGATGCAAATATTTGATCTTTCCACTACTCCACTGGTTAGCGAGCATCCCGCCCAAATGGAATTCTTAATTTCTCCTTCCGAAACATCTTTATAAAGCAGCCTACATGTATTCTGATTATCACGTCGATGGCGTCCTTCAAGCACCTCTTCCATTTTCTGGCGATCGTAGCGTCCGTCACCGCAAACACCTTGGTGCTGCACGAACGCAGGGCGACTCTTCCATCCGGCTTCGTCACACAAGGGCCGGTGAGTACTTTTACGTCCCTGACTTTGCGATTTGCACTGGCTGGGAACGATGTCGCTGGCCTTCAAGACAAATTGACCTTGGTCTCCACCCCCGGTAGCCCAAATTTCAGGAAATGGCTTTCAAAGGATGAGGTGCGCGCCCAGTGCGTCCCTGATTTTGATTTTAATTTATCCACACCTTATAGGTCAAATCATTTATCCAACCGTCGTCCGAGACTACCGCCACTTTCAACGCGTTCGCAGCTGCGAACGGGCTGAAGCCCACCATTATTTCTCCGTCAGGCGACTGGGTCTCTATCACCCTTCCCGTTTTTCAAGCCAACAAGTTATTTGGTGCACAGTATGAACAATTCTTTCATCCCTCTCTCGGGTATTCGATTACCCGCACACTCTCTATGTCGCTTCCATCTGAACTTGTGGGACATGTAGATGCTATTCACCCGAGCACCGCATTCCCAAGTTCTCACCCCCGTCTCCATCCCATCCTTTCGCCCGAAAAGGGTGCGACTAAGCGCGGGGAGCCCCCAGCATCGTGTGACTCAACCAATCCTGATGGTCGAGTGACCCCGACATGTTTGCAGGAGCTGTACAACATCCCCACCACACCAGCAACCGAGAAGAATAACGTCTTGGGTATTACCGGCTATGGGGGAGAGTTTCCGCTGGAGGATGACCTTGCAGTTCGTTCTGTGGTGTTCTGTTTGTCGCAGTCAACTGACTATCCCTGGGGATAGACTTTCCTGCAGCTCTTTAGGCCCGATATTCCCGCCAACGTTTCATTCACTCTCACCTCCATAGATGACGCCGGCCAGTCTGAATCCAGCGAAGCGAATTTGGATATTCAATACACTGCGGGTAAGTTAATTTACTGCGCACGGAGCTCGTTTTTAGCCTGCTATTGCAGGTATTGCGACTGGGGTGCCTTTGCAATTTTTCGGGGCAGGTAATAGCTCGAGTGCCTTCGGGACGGAAATATTCGACACAACCACATTTCTATTAGACGTTGAGAACCCACCAACCGTACTCACAACCTCATACGCGTTGACCGAAGACGATTTTGGGATCTCACTGGCAACGTCGGTGTTTTCTCATCGCAAAGGAATGAAGTTCCATTGAAACTTCTCGCATAGGAAAGTCTGTAACGGCTACATGGCACTCGGCGCCCGTGGAATCTCGGTACTATTTGCGTCCGGGGATGTGAGTTGAGCGGCTTGTTGGACCTGCAGTCCACTCACTTCTTCTAGGGCGGGGTGCAAGGAAATCACGACGGGCCGACACGGTGCACCAATAATTTCCGCCCTGTCTTCCCTGCCTCTTGCCCTTTTGTCACTTCCGTGGGCGCGACGCAGGGTATCAGCCCTGAAAAAGCCATCAACTTCACAAGTGGAGGGTTCTCTTCTTTCTTTCTCCGCCCGGCCTATCAGAACAACGCAATCGAGAGTTTCTTGAAAACCATTCCCCCAGACTTCCTTGGAGTTTTCAACAGCTCAGGCCGCGGGTTTCCGGATCTCGCCGCCCAGGGTTGGAACACCCCGAGTGTTCTCGACGGTGAAACGTTCGCCTCGGGTGGGACAAGCGTGTCCACACCCATCGTCGCCTCAATGATTTCCCTGATCAACGACCGACTGCTGGCCGCCGGAAAGCCTGTTCTCGGCTTCCTCAACCCATGGCTTTACGCGAGTCCCTCTGCCTTTACGGATATTACGATTGGCCACAATTCCGGTTTTCATTGCCCTGAGTCTTCCGCAGCCTTCAATGCAACGGAAGGATGGGACGCTCTTTGTAAGTCTGCACTTTGCTCAAAAATATTGCGCTCACAGATTCCTTGGTGTTAGCTGGCATGGGTAGCCCATTGTTTGAAAAGCTCCTCGCCGCTGCTGAAGCTTAAGCTGGGCTCGGGGACAGTAGTAGATTCATCTACAGATTTCAATTACGTCTTTGAGACTTGCTATTTTCTTCAAGCAGTTGACACCTAAGTTTAAAGAAGCCGCAACTCAATGTTCCAAGCGTTTCACCCGTTGCTTGGGTTGCATTTTAACGGCTTACTGTAACCCATTTGACGGGTGCTTTCCTACACCCGTTGATCGGGTTAAATCCAAGTTATTTCTTCCCGGTTTCAGGATCATTTTCACGATTTACTGTGCAATGGAGTATGCAATAGATTATATTATAGTGGTTCTACTAAATCTTGCACATATAGATACTACATGGACCGTAATAAAAGTCTGGAAGGCTGAAAGAATAGGTGGAAGGCGGAAAGGTGCTAACGTGCCATCCGATCCGAAAGTTACTTTCGCAGTGTCGGTCGCCGAGGGTTGAAATAATCAAGAATACAAAAAATGAATATTGATCTTGGACTCAGGGTACGTGCAGCATTTAAAGGGGTAAAATGAAGCAAGGGCTTGGGGCCGTTTTGTATTCGCTGACAAGTGTCAGGGAGATTTGCTGGAGGAACTCGTCGCCCATAGGAATTGAGGTCTGCGACAGTATATCTCGTTGCGACCACATCCCGCGAAACTCCGCACACATTTCGTTTGTATTCTTAATTCACTTGCAGCGAGTTGTGCAGATTTAGCTTGCGAGGAAAATAAAACAAGTCGCGTGTGTGTTGAATTCTGGAGTTGGAAAGCCTTACTGTAGTCGGATTCATCCCAGCCCGAAATAATGGGGCTGTAGTTGTATGCACTGATCTATCCAATTTGCAACTGGTGCATGTGGAATGTTCATTTGCCTTAGATCGATATGTAGCAAGAACCAGAGATCTAGAGAATAAGATACGACACGCATACCTCGTCCTGCGCACCTACAGCTCACATAGGGGCTGTGTCCAAACGCAGTCATGTTTGAAAGATGCGGTGGATGAGATTTTGAGTTGGCAATTGAAAGAGAAGAGAGGGCAGGGCGATCGGGGTTCAGCAGCGTTACTCGGCATAGAGATGATCTCGGAACAGCACAAACGCAACTCGAGAAGAATTCGAATTCGAATTCTGAGGAACGCGGACGAACGCGCAGCAGGTTAAAATTCGTTCTTGCGTGCGGATGGGAGTCACGGGGATTAAGGATTAATTTGCGGTATATCTCGCTCAGAGGCGCAGTGATCCATGTTTGAGAAACGCGCAGGATGCCGGGGATTTTTGTTTGATGGTGGAGATCTAGGTTCAGCAACTCGGTAAAACAACAAATTGAATGCAGGTTGAAAGAAATTGGAATCCCACACGCATGCTGCAGCTGGTTATTTAAAATTCATCACGGCGAACTGCGAATTATAGACCTCGCACACGAATGGAAGCCACGGCGATTGATTTGTGGGTACGCATGCAGTTATATTGCCATGGACGTCGATTTTTAAGTCGGAATATGGGTATTCAACCCATGCAAACGGTGAAGGGAATTTCTTTCTTTTTTTTGCGTGAATGGGTGGTGGTGTTGCCAGAGGATACGAATAAGGTGAGTATTACAACCAGAAAACGAGTGGGAGCGTGCCGGGGTTCAAGGAAGGAAAGAGAGAAAGAAATTCCGTTGGCTGCGAATGCTCGATGTTGGCGTACATATCATACTTGAACGTACGAGGATGAGGATGGTGCCGGGATCCGAGGATAACGGACGCATCAATGGAGACAGAGTTCCAGCTCCAGACACACTCATGTCGCCGAGAGCTATGGTTGCGTGACTCGCGGATCGCAGTTCGCTCGGCGCGCAATAGTCGTAAGCGACCTAGAGAGACGGATGGGATGCGCTGCGAAACAATACTGACGGCGACGCAGCTGAGGAATATCCCAGGCAGTTCGAAGCAAATGGATCGAATTGACAAGGCAGATGCATTGGTAATATGGCCCCAAAGTTTGGAGTCGAGATGGATGTACTTAGACGCCTATCCGAGTACCCAGCGGACGTCCGAGACGCGGAAGGCCAGTCCGAAGATGGATGAGGATAGAGCACGAGGCGCAGTAAAAGACGCTGTGGAGCACATCAATGCGGACATGAGTAACTGCATGTAGCGCGCCGGAGTCCTGGAATTCCTACTATTAGGCATTTTCAAGGAGGCTGCCTTGAGCTGTTTTAAGGATGTAGTACGGGCATTTCGGGGCGAGGTTCAGAGGTGTTCATTTGAGCCCAAGGTTTCACTACGAGTGGAAAGGGTGGCCTGGCATGGTATCCCATATAGAGGAAACCAAGTTGGAGCCGCGCAAGCAAAGACGCCCAAGCCAGCGTATGGAGGAAGGAAGGAAGCATCGGGCCGACAGCCGATCAGTGGCAAATGCCGTCACACACTCTCCTTGCTTTCTGCGACTCGCGTTTGGGTTTCCCTTATGGTTTCTCCTAGGAGTCTGAACCACGGCGTCAGCGCCGTGACTCGTCCGCCTCCTCGCGCACCACCCTCGGTCTTCTGCCTCGCGCAAGGTTGGCTCCTCTCGGAGTCCTCTACTACATCTAATGCGAATGCTGCTTCGACGTCGCGCAAAGCGCGAGCAAGACCACTCTCCTTGACAAGGCCGTGCGCTATCTGCTGGACGGGGACACCGCGCCCGGCTGGCTCTCGGACGCGCAGCTGCCTGACGGGGTCTAGAGGACAACGCGCGTCACCGTTACTACTGCTTCAAATTCTTCTTCTTCTCGTCATCATCACCATCACCCGACCTTGCACTTACGTTTCTTGCACTCCGAGTCCCAATATTCGAATTATACCACTCAATTAGATGGTATCCACGCGAGCCGACGCCCCCGCTCATCTGGGCCGGCGAATCCATCGACCGGACAGCGTCATTTATGCGCAGGTGTGGTGCATCTACCGCGCGGGGCTCGAGCAGTAGTCCCACTATATCGCTCACTTGAAATAAATTCACACGGTTGAAGGATCCGGCCGAAAGATTTTGAATGAAAGGATCCATTCAGAATAAAGCCATTGAATCTCACACCAACAAAGTGTACCTTCTGCTATGCCTAATTCAGACCAGTTGAAAGTCGCGAGCTCCCCAACTATCCGTGCACTCGGCCGGCACATAGGTAGGTATACCAGCCAGTTTTTTGACGTCCATGAGAAAAATTGTCTCGAGAGATAAAGTCACCTACGGGTAAAACCGATAGTCCCTCCAAACCAGAACATCTCTGGCGTGCGCGATCCAAAGAAGTACTAGTTTCTCGGCGATATCGTGAGGTTCAGCATACAGGACCCCCGCTCTGTGGCGATCCAACTGGCGAATCACCGGGCGAGAATGGCAATTCGAGGATATTCTGGAAAGCGACGAAGGGCTGGAAAATCCTATATGTTAGGTCAACGCGATTCAAGAGGAAATGGAGGTTGCCGGTTGGATCATCATCATTCCAGAGAATGGTTTGGGCTCGCAGGATATGGAGAAGATCTAGGTGCTGGGATAAGATCTCTTTATAAAGTGGGTCGAATTTGAATGTCGGAGTACCGTCATTTACGCTGAGACACATGTGTGGTGTCAGGCGTGAGATGAATTCATGATCTTCTCAAAGCTGGATTAGATCTAGAGGGTGCGGCGAGTCTCTCTGACCGTAGAGACAGAATTAATGAGAAACACACATGCAAACTTAGCGGAGTTACCTGAGGCCACTGATGGTCGCAGTCCATGTCTATGTTGAGGAAAATTGAATGTTGGAGCACCTCATTTCGCAAGTTGCTGATGAAAGCATCGGTGGGAGGTGTATTTGCAAGGGCGAATGGCAAGTAGCGAACCACCCGGCTGGCGAAGATCAGCCTTCACAATGCCAGGGTGTGAAAAGACGGTGACTTGCCGGCGGTCAATCAGGTCACCATGTGTGTGGGGTGGGGAAGAGAGTAAGCCAATCATGCATTTGAGGTGGTCCGAGTGCATCCATGGGATCGAAATGCACCACTCGCCTGAGCGTCGCACATCACACAAATAATCCACGAGTGATGCGTGCAAAGGAACTCGGATTCTCGTTTGATTTTGGTCTGATTTGCGAACATAATTGATGTACTCCGCCACGGTTTGACCAAATCGTGCAAGAGAAGTTGTTAGGGTTAAGATGATTCTGTACCCATTCTGATCTTGTGCAACTCCGGAGCTGCTTCGCCGGTTCTGACCGATTCTGGACAAAAAGCCTGTACACTGTGTGTCAGCGCATCCGGGATAGATCCATTGCAAATCGCCGAGGCCCCCATGTTTCGAGATTTATTGACTTCGACGGCATTCGTGCTATCGTAAGCTATGAACTGATGGAACCACGGTCTTTGGCGGTTGGACTGCGCCTGGGCGGCGGTCCTACTAGTATGGTCTTGGCAGGGTTGGTGGTGAACCGTTGCGACAATTATGCGTGGGCGAGGGAGATTGGCGCCTCAGAAAAGCGTTACCTTGGCGGCCAAAGATCTCGTCAGAATATTCCACTCAATTCCGTTATCCGAGTTCTTGAAATCTGGTTCACGTCTATGGCACGCAATATTTTCTCCAAACACTATATCTTCAAGGCGTCCAAAGCGCGCAGCGTCTCGTACGCCAGCTTATTCTAATTTCTGGGTGGGACTCCCGCTTTACGCTATAAACAGGTGGACACGCATCTCACGTCAGGCTGTGAAGCGCTGGCTTAAGCACCGCTGAAGCACCTACTCCGACTCTCCTTATTGTGTCTCGACCGAAATATATTCCCTCCAAGGCGTTCAAATTGACATCCCCCTGGAGGCGAAATCGCACCGCTACCTGGGGGAGTGATACATCATGCACTCTCAGGAGAGATCGGCATCCATGTATCAGGATCTCTCCTGGGAGATGCGCAATGATGTATCATGTGAGAGACATATACCTTTTAGGTAGGAAGTGCCCATGCGCTTACCGGCGATGCCAGCACATGCGAGCTCGTCGTTGATGACGGTGTCGAGCGTGGTTGGCATTGTTTGCCAAGGTCCTCAGAGCGGGCTGACATAACATACCAATTTGGCAATTATGTGCTTTGGCGACCCCGAATCCGTCGCGCGGCGCTGGCCGCATTTCTGCACCGATCCCACTGAAAATTTGGCTAATACTAGATATTAGATGTATCTACAACATGTATACAAATGGAAGCAGGAAAAAGTATGAAATAATTTTACCCTCGTATCCTCGGTGCGAGCGATTCGCCGCCCTCCCGCTCGCAGATTGGACCAACGAGAGGCCACCGCTGGCGCCCGGTGGGTAGCAGAGTGAGTACGCCTGCTTCGCACACCTCCAGCTTTTTGCGCCCACGGCCGCTGCCGATCCCTGCACCCATCGCAGTCGTTGGCAGCAGCGGGTCCGTCAAATACGCAGCTGCACTCCATGAGCGGGCCCGCCGCGACGCCACGCTTCGGGGGGCATACGTGAGCACGTGGGACGCCATGTGGCGCGCACGCACTCGATGAGGGCGACGGCACCCTACGCCGCACGTGCACCCTGCGCCGCACGTACTGGCCCCGTGCGCGGCGTAGACTTCTTGGTGCGTGGTGCGCGCTTCAGCACGTCGCTGTACCGGGCGCAAAGCTGCCAGACCCCGCGCCGGATACGGGTGAGCGTGGAGATAGACGTGCCTAGACAAAAACACACCAGCCGCGGATGCGGCGCATTAGCGGCTGGAGTCGTAGCGTACAATGGGGCATCCAGATTAAAGATCGTCCCATGTCAAGAGCCGGATTGGAAATACAGCAGTTTGGGAATGCAGGGGATCCGTCCATTTCGGACATTCTGCAGTGCCACACTAGAAAAAGGACGTTGCTCTGTATAGAGAGAGAGATCGGGGATGCACCTTGGAACCAGAGGCGTACCTCGGAACCTAGGGGCATGAGCGTAGACAGTACCTGCATTCGTGCACGTCTCAGTGTGCCCTTCTTCGTCCAGGATGGCCCACGAATATGGGGAAACCGGAGCTCGGAGGCCATCGCAAGTCGCATGCTGGTGGGTTCCGAATCGTCCGCCTAGCGTATGGGATGCGAAAGGGCGAGATAGTAACCGACGTGGCAGCGGCATCAGCGGCATGTGTGACTGATCACGGCTGTGATACATATGAGCACAACACAATCCACTTCTCCTACGTCCTCCACCTCATCAAATAAAAGTTCTGAATAGGCGGAGTTTCTTAGAATGGTCAACCGCAATTTCCTATGAAAAAAACGAAATTTCGAGTTCAAAAAACCATGAGAACATAAAACCTGTCATATTCCGAGAGATTCACTGGCTATTTTTGCGAATTCCGACCAGTTTCAGGAAGGGGGGAGCGAACCAATTGATGTATGATCTTTAAATCTGAGATTCTCGGACACAGCAACAATTTTGGAGGCAAGTGTCCAAAAAGCGCAATATGCTCTATATAAACGTGAGAGAGTGTCAAGGAAATCCATGGAAAAGGGCGGTGGATGGATACACTCCAGATACACAACATATTGAAAATTTGAGGCAAACGGGGAAGTTTTGCGAACAGAATAAAATGTCGAGTCGAATCAATCGTGATCAATGTGCCCAGAATAGGAAGTCTTCCCTTTCCACTGAGAAATGACCGGGTCTCAAGTGAAAACTTGAAACTTGAAAACACCCAAGACAGAATGTGAGTGCAGAATGTGACAAATATGAATCTGAATCAGTCCATGTAAGTAACCGGGTGTACGACTGCAGAGAAAAAAGCAAAAAAAAAAATGCACATTGATCATTTTCACCAAGATTTTGCTAACTTCACTTAGAATAAGGCGGCCAACTATCAAGACCTGATATTTCAAGTTATATTGGGAGTATATAATAGGCTACATGTGCGGAACGATTGCATCAAGAGGAATACAGAGTGAAGACAATAATAGACAATGACTACCGCAGAGGCAAAGGAAATATCGGACGAGAAGAGCGGGAAAAAGAGAGCCCACCGGGAAGGAGACGCGAGAAGAATGATCTCATATCGGGAATTACCAGAATGATGTACCGTGGGTGGCGCTGGAGCGCAGCGGGGAGCGGCGGGATCGGGTATAGGGAAGACATGCAGGGGGGGATCAATCACAAAGGATGGAGGGGCAACGTTGCACACGCCCGGAAGAACAATGCTGTGGCGCAATCAGTCGTGGAGGGGAGAAAGCGGCGGGAGCGCATGGAGGGAGGGGCGGCAAGGAGCTCCCCGAGGTGTATTTGAGGTGTGCCAGGCAAGGGAAGGCCCAGCAGCGCGATGGGGCGGGAAGCGGGCGGGACGCCAGCACGCTGGGTGCTCTGGCGGGCTGGAAATGACGGGAGTGCGGCGGGAAGCGGCTAGAGTGCGGGGCCGGAAGTGGGCGGGACAGCGCGTTGGGCGCGCTGGCAGGGTGGAAATTGCGGGAGGCGATGCCCAAGGACCTCCCCGAGGTTTATGTGAGGTGCGCCGGGTGAAAGCAGGTGCAGCAGCACGGCGGGAAGTGGCAGGAGCGCATGGCAGGAAGCGGGCGGTATACCGACGTGCTGGGCGCGCTGGGGGGCTGGAAATGGTGGGGGCGATGGGGCAGGGGTAACAGCACGGCGGGAAGCGGCAGGAGCGCGGGGCGGGAAGCGGGTAGGGACACCGGTGCACTGGGCGCGCTGCCGCGCTGAAAATGACGGAAGGCGATGATAAAAGACCTAACCGAGGGGTGGGTAAGGTGCGCCGGGCAGCGCCGGGGCCGCCAGCGAAGGGAGGAGCGGCGGGAGCGCAGAGAAGGCCAGATAATGAAAATGGCTGTAGAGGGCCAGAAAACGAGCGGAAGGGCCAGGATCTGAGTCACCAGAAATTGATACGTTTATTCAAGAGCCTATATGGCTGGATCGAGCAGAGGGCAGCCCCAGGAGCCGGGAACGGTGGGAAAGGGAATGGTGGGAAGCAGAGGGGATTGATAAATAACAACAGCAAACAAAGCTCCTCCCTGCCAAATCATCGTGTTCGCAAATACATTCGTGCCACTTGTGTTTGCATTTAGGCCACGCAAACGTGCGGGCAAGTCATTATATGATCTGCTAAAAATATCATACAGGTAGATTAAGTGCAAGGATGCCTAGGGGCAACTGCCATTCCGGGAAGGGCGGGCATTCACCGCCACGCGCCAACGAACAGCGAGCGGGGAAGCGCGCGTGAAGAATTACTCAAAAGATTTGGATCTCTCATCTGATACATCATGGCGCATCTCTCGCGAGAGGCTTTCATACATGGTTGCCGAACTCTCCCGAGAGATACGTGATGTATCAGAACCCCGCTACAGCCTGGAAATCGATCAAGTGGCGCACAGTTGTGACAGTGATGGGTAATGGTGGGAGATTGGCGCTTCAGAAAAGCGGGTTATCTTGGCGGCCATGAAACTCGCCCGTATATTCCGCTCATATCTGTTATCCAAGTATGTTGAAATCTGGTTCATCTCTGTGACCCGCAACACTATACCTTCAGGGCGTCCAAAGCGCGCAGCGTCTCATACGCCAGCTTATTCTGTCATCCCGGAAGGGATTCCCGCTTTACGCTATAAACGGGTGGAAGCGCATCTCACGTCAGGCTGCTGTGAAGTGATGCTGCCAGCGGACACAGATGTATCCCTGGTTGCACGCGTCGAGAAGCCGCAGAAGCAGTTTCTGCCAAGGTTTTTGTGCAGTTTCTGCGCCTCGGTCTTAACATGCGGTGCATATCGGGAAGGCAGATTGGCGCCCGAGAAAAACCTGGTTAATTCGGCGGCTAATAAAATGTATAATAGGCGTTTTTGTTATGACTTGAATGCCCACACCTGCTCGGACCTTAGCTGGACCTTCTCTCCAAGCGATCTCGTAAGTTTTCCTCCTCTGCATCAGCTCTTCGTATAAACTCAATTCGTAGAACGATGTCTCTAAATGACGATTGTGGTCCGCAAGAAGACAGTCAACTACTTCCGAACACTATGGCAGGCCTTGTAAATGTCCCATTCACATTTGAATGTTCTGGGGTCTTTGGCATTAAACAACAACCCGGCCCGTCGTTCCGGGAATGTGGTTCGACCATCTTTGAGGGCTACCAAAACACAGATCTCTGTATCGGCGGCCTCGGACAGCAGCACGCGTGCACCGTCGGAACCTGTCAGGTCATCGACTGGACTTCAGCTGTCGCCCCGCCCTGCTCTTCCACAATAATGGACTACGTGCGCGTCCAGCCGAGCGGCCTCGCCAGTCCGTGCTGTAATTCGGACGCCTGTTTGGTTCCCGATACGCCGTACACCTGCGATGCATCGCGGGCGCTGCAGTTGTGCGTCGTCGATGAGTCTGCCGCTCAATGTGTGGACCCCGCCACCAATGCAATCTGCTCAGGGAATTTTTCTGCAGTAGTGGTCCGGCCTTCCGGATCCACCGACTCCAGTATTATCACCGGATCCCCTGCAACGCAGACGTCTCGATTCAGCAACTCAGCCGCTAATTCAACGGGATCCAGCAACTCGGCCACCAGTTCAACGGGATCGAGCAACTCAACTCCGAGCTCCGGTGGCCACCCAAGTGAGTCGAGCACGAACATCATCGCGATTGTAAAGCCACTGCTGGCAACCCTCGTACCCGTGCTGGCCATCGGCATCGTCCTGATTATTCTGTATATACGCAAGAAACGGAGGCAGAATACAAGTTAGTGCTTGGTGCAGTATTGCTGTTTCGGCAATTTATTTTCAACAGTACAGAAATCGACGCAACGCAACGATGCGGAGACGGGCCAAGTCCTAGGGGGTACCAGTAATCCAACGTCGTGGCTCGCCGGTCTGCCTCACGGCAGAAACGATGTGGATCACCAAACACTGGGCCAACCACAGAGTGCTACCGAGGGCTCTACAGGACTAGAATCGTGGCTCGCCGGTCTGCCTTCACGCAGAAATGATGTTGGTCAACAAAGCCTGGGCCGACCACAGAGTGCTACAGAGAGCTCTATATTTGAAGTCTCTCCAAGGATAGCGAGCTCTGTAGCTCCATAGGGCTAGAGGACAGAGTGCGGTAGTGCCCGTAGTGCCTGTAGTAAAAGGTTCTTGTTCTACTGTACTCTGCAGTGTCCCGGTTGTTGTCCACGGTACTCTGTAGACCTTGATACTTGTTTATGCCGCCGACGACGCGAAGAAAACACATAAATTGATATATACGCGATGAGAATGTATATAGAGTTTCTAGTCGAATACAATGTCGCAAGCATTATCGCCGAGGGCCATGTTGAGGAAGTGTCGCCCGGCCTGGAGTGCGGACTTCTCCCAGGCCAAATCTGGCCCCTGATGAAACTATCTGGAGATCGACTCGTGCAGTTGGTAACTCTCCTGCGCTTGACCCGAGAATTTTTATGGAATTGCATACACAACACATTCAGAGTGGGAAAGATGCCATTTTTTCAACGTCCCTGAAAGGTTGGAATACATTGCAGTAGAATTCTAGGTTGTAACCTCGTGAAATTTAAAACGGATCCTAACCCTTTTGCAACCAGACGAGCGTTGTATTTATCAATCTCACCAGGCGACGATCAAAGGCGGAGAATGACTGCGATGTACAGCATCAGCGGAGAGTCACCAGAGTTTCAAAAGCTTTAGACGGACGGACAGGCTTAATTTTATAAAGAGGGAGACGATGCAGTATTCTACTCCTGGCTATCGATCGAGAGGGGAGCCTAAGGTAGGCGTCAGTCACTCCTCATGAGCGGTCACATGACTTTTGTGACGCAAACTTGAGAGAGATACTCCTCCGCAATAAAACATACTACCCACTATTTAAAACCTACAATGTGTTCTTCAGGTCTTTGTTTTGCACTCCCTGGTTTTGGTTTGTGGAATTTAGATTTTTTGATGGCGGAGTATGATGAGAAAAAATGTTGTTTTCTTTTGATGCAGAAAGTGCTTTGGACGCGTCTGGGAGCAGCTTCGAAAAAAACGGGTCTCGATTTTTTGCCGCTACGTAATCAACACACGTGACCATCCCTCCCGCCCTTTCCCGCCCTCTCGACGCGTCAAAAGTGTCTAAAAATGCGGAGATTGAAGCGGAAGGCATGTGCCACCAACTTACAGGTTTTTCACTCATATTCATGGCAGAAACCAGTATTTAACTTACATATTGTAGGAAAAACAAAAGATCGACGACAACTGCACTTCCTCGCCACCCGAGTCCCCGAGACCACTGTCTCCGATGTCTTTGGTCTCAGAGATCCAGGATACACACGACTGCAGCTCTATTCACGCTGTCTCGGATGACGGCAGCTCCATTCTATCCGAGCTTTCCGAGGATCTTGGCGACATCCCAGTCTTCGAAACAGAGAAGGGGCTTCTTAAATGGCTTGAACTTGGGCATGAGCAGATCAAGAAGCTTGTGGCAAGCATGAAACCGGCAGTACAAACAGATCGGGGGCCATATTTCAAGAGCAAAATTTGGGCGGCACCAGCGGAGCGGACCGTGAGATTGAAAAAGTCCCAACAAAAGAAAAATGAAGCAGCACATGGGAGGGGTTAAGGGGATGGTTTAAAAAGAGCTCCGGGGCAACAGGAGGACAACAGGTGGCCGAGAATGACACTATCGACATCCTTCAGCAACCGGCGACAATCAATCTGCCAGTGATTTCTCCGGGTTCGGGTGATGGACCAAGAGAACACCCCTTGACTATTGAAGAGGTTGACGAGGGGGACAATAAATCTCTGTCGTCGTCAGAGATGGAGGAGGAAGGATTAGGAGACTTGGAAGAAATTTTTGCAGGACTCACGATGGATTCACCCTCAATTCCGTCTCTGTCACGAGACCTACCCATCCATTCCCCCCTTCCATCACCATCAGAGACTGTTTCCCATGTCGCCGGACAGTCTGGACCATATGTTCCTCATCCGAACTGCCCACACGTTCCCGGCGCCGTGTCATTCACACGTGGAGATCAATCATTTGTGTATACTCCAGCCGCACAGCCAGCTGGACCACCGAGTCGGCCGCCATCGAAGGAGAAGGTTGACACGTGCCATTTGAATGTTTTTTGGTTCAATATACAAAAGACATTC
Organism: Mycena capillaripes; assembly: GCA_029204075.1. Lineage (NCBI taxonomy): Eukaryota > Fungi > Basidiomycota > Agaricomycetes > Agaricales > Mycenaceae > Mycena > Mycena capillaripes. Next base: position 478,440 of record JARHKZ010000049.1, read on the forward strand.
AAAATAATTTCTCCATGACTTGGATATCTTCTGCATGATGTTGGCATGGAGAACATATTTTGAGCACATTTTGCACGCTGGAGCCTCGAAAATATGGAGAGCATTGTAAATTGGTTCTCGATGTTTTTTACATGTTTTGCTGGTAAATAATTGGGTATCCTCCCTGTGTAATTACATGCTGATTGAGAAGTAATCTATGAAGCCATTCTATCGTGTTTATCCGTCCTGTACAGAAGTAGAGAGCCCGAGTCTAGCAACAAGCACATGAATGTCATACCCATATGAGCGGCGGTAAAAAAACGCGGATTCTGGGGAATGAGCTTGGTCAGCAAGATGTATATGCACATATATAAATACCTCTTACAGCGACCGTACCGGATCGATAATGGGAGGGATGATTCAGGGACCTGGCAGACATTAGCACAAGATGTATAGTTGTATGGGCATAAACACGACTCACTTACAATTCGGCTCAAATCATTGATGACGATAGGTTGTCAATAGTCTGGCTGTCAAGGAAGAAAGGAGGGACGACAGGTAAAATTGCCATGACATACAAGGTTGCCAAGCATCAGAGCCAGGATACACACCCCGACGATCAGCAATGAGACGGTGAGAACCACGATGTAGAACACGAGGGCAGAAATAAGGGAGGTGTTACCAGACAGCTATATTCAGTATCAGTTTTAAGGTAACAGGGGTCATGTTCCACTTCTAGTTATCCAGCCGTCCAACCTCAATGTTGGCAATGACACGACACACGTTGGGCAGGGGCCCAGTGAAAAGCGGAACGTAGTCCTAGTGGCGTGCCAGAATATGAGAGTAAAAGTGACACAGGAGACATATTTGGACGAGTAGCGGAGTAGATGGGCACCCACTCGGGATGTGCCTTGATAGCTGTGGTATCAGCACTCTGATGAGCAGGAGGACGGGATGCCGAATGTCTGTTGGAAAAGAGAAGAAAGAAAAAGGGCTGGATGTTAGATGGATGGAGCATCACTCCAGAGGACTTACCTATGTGCCATAAGTGCATCGTCCCGGGCCTGGCAATTTCGAGAACAGCTGTAGTCATTAGCTGTGTTACATGAAGGATGGGGAGGGCCTTACTCTCAAGCGGGAGTGAAAGGTGGCGGAGCAGACGGGTTTAGCATGCGGGAAAACCAAACTCGAGGCAGAGATTATGGGGGAAAGGAGGAAAGAAAATGAGTGTCCGTCATTAACATTTGGTTCTGTGATGGCTTTAATCGGGAACTCAGGCGTCGCTTACTCAGGAACGTAGCACCGGGCGGAGTTCGAATGACTTGTAAGATTTCTTGCATGGCCAAATTGTTGGCACACCTGTACTTCAACTTTACAGACCAGAATCCACTTTGGATACACCAACATGACTTTCATCAGTAAAACAGCACTTTCGTCTTTGGCGAGACGCGAAAAACGTCAAAGATGCATTTTTTACCAAGATGTCGCATCTTTCGAAAGTAGGTAATTTGTCTGTATTTCTGACCAAATATGGAACAAAACCAAGAAGCCATCCCAAAGATGTAAGATGGCCACAAGACGAACGACGTCCAAAGATGGTCGCCAAAGACTCATGTAAGATGTATTTTCAAAGATAAAGATGTCAAAAGATGCCGGTGAAAGATGTAAGATGTCAAAGATGAAACTGCAGTTTTACTGATGCTTTTGGTGCTCCCTGCCTCTCGCTCGATGACCTTTAACAGGATTGTGGCAGAAAGGTTACGGAATGTCGACATTTCCTTCACATTTGGACACAATTGTCACTGTTACCGAATTGCGAAAATTTTGTAACATTTTGCAGACAATTTGTAATGGGGGTCTTTCCTGATCGGCGGCGGCCGGTGGACTCACCCCCGTCTACCAAACTCCCAAGCCCGGCTAGGACTCGATCATCTCTCCGATTCAATGACAAGCTTTCATAGTCACTCATGCTCCCAACGTAGGCCAGCTTGCCGGAGGCTTCACTCGCTCGCACTACGCCTCTAAGCCAGCGACGAGCATCCTACGCTCATCTGCACAAAGTTGGAAGATCTTCACTTGTCTTCAGATCCCTGCCATCGTCGCCTCGAATTTCGGTGCTTTTGCCACGCTTGATGAAACATGAAGCATTTCTGAAGCGCTGGCTTAAGCACCGCTGAATCGCCTACTCCGACTCTCCCTATTGTGTCTCGACCAAAATACACTCCCTCCAAGGGCGTTCAAATTGACATCCCCCTGGAGGCGAAATCGATCAAGTGGCGCACCGTTGCGACAGTTATGGGTAATGGTGGGAGATTGGCGCTTCAGAAAAGCGGGTTATCTTGGCGGCCATGAAACTCGCCCGTATATTCCGCTCATCTCTGTTATCCAAGTAGGTTGAAATCTGGTTCATCTCTGTGACCCGCAACACTATACCTTCAGGGCGTCCAAAGCGCGCAGCGTCTCATACGCCAGCTTATTCTGTCATCCCGGAAGGGATTCCCGCTTTACGCTATAAACAGGTGGAAGCGCATCTCACTTCAGGCTGTGAAGTGATGCTGCCAGTGGACACAGATGTATCCCTGGTTACACACGTCGAGAAGCCGCAGAAGCAGTTTCTGCCAAGGTTTTTGCGCAGTTTCTGCGCCTTGGTCTTAACATGCGGTGCATATCGGGAAGGCAGATTGGCGCCCGAGAAAAACCTGGTTAATTCGGCGGCTAATAAAATGTATAATAGGCGTTTTTGTTATGACTTGAATGCCCACACCTGCTCGGACCTTAGCTGGACCTTCTCTCCAAGCGATCTCGTAAGTTTTCCTCCTCTGCATCAGCTCTTCGTATAAACTCAATTCGTAGAACGATGTCTCTAAACGATGATTGCGGTTTGCAAGAAGACAGCCAACTACTTTCGAACACTATGGCAGGCCTTGTAAATGTTCCATTCACATTTGAATGTTCTGGAGTCTTTGGCATTAAACAACAACCCGGCCCGTCGTTCCGGGAATGTGGTTCGACCATCTTTGAGGGCTACCAAAACACAGATTTCTGTATCGGCGGCCTCGGACAGCAGCACGCGTGCACCGTAGGAACCTGTCAGGTCATCGACTGGACTGCAGCTGTCGCCCCGCCCTGCTCTTCCACAATAATGGACTACGTGCGCGCCCAGCCGAACGGCCTCGCCAGTCCGTGCTGTAATTCGGACGCCTGTTTGGTTCCCGATACGCCGTACACCTGCGATGTATCGCGGGCGCTGCAGTTGTGCGTCGTCGATGGGTCTGCCGCTCAATGTTTGGACCCCGCTACCAACGAAGTCTGCTCCGGGAATTATACCGCGGCAGTCGGGCCCTCCGGATCCAGAACGCCCAATGGAGGTGGATCCAGCAACTCAGCCGCAACCTTCGGTGGCTCCCCTGGTCCGTCTACGGACACCATCGCGATTGCATCATCACTTGCGGGCACGATCGCCTCACTGCTAACCATCGTCAGCCTTCTGTATGCATTTAATAAAAAATCTAGAAAATGGATGCAGAACAAAAGTCAGTGCTTGGCGTGGTATTGCGGTTGGGAAGTTCATTTTTAACAGAGCAGAAAATATGGAGCCAAAGCAGCGATCCGGAGAAAGCCCTACAAACCAACCTTGCGGGACCTTATTCCTGGTCTGCTTCGAGCCAGAAATGATGTTCATCAGCAAACCCTGCGCTGACTACAGAGTGCTACAGAGTCCTCTCCAGCACCGGAGTGCCCACAGTGCCTGTAGCCAGGTGTTGTTCTGGAGTCTGTTCCTTGTAGTATTCTGTAGCAGCAGTCATGTCGGGGGTTGGGGGATTACTCTGTACTGTTGCGGAGAGCTATATATAAGGCATAGTCTTTAATAGCGAGTAAAAAACATGAGATACAGCCACTTCCAATAGAAAACCTTAATTCTTATTTATCCCACCGACGATGACCAAGAAACCAAATAAATTGATGTATACGCGATTATGTATATAGAATTTCTAGTCGTGTTCAACGTCACGAGCATTATTGCCGAGGGCCATTAGGAATCGTCGCCCGGCTTGGAAGGCAGTTTATGCGGAATTCTCTAACCAGAATAAAAACAAAAAAAAACAAGAAATCTGGCCCTCTGATGAAATTATCTGGAGAACGATCCGGTCGATAACCCACCTGCGCTTGATCCGAGAATTTTTATAGAAGTGCATATACAACGCATTCAGAGTGGGACCAGGGTGGTTTTGGTGCCACATCAATGCATCAGAGATAAGGCGAAGATTCCATATTTGGGACGTTCCCGAAAGGTTGGAATACAATGCGGCATAATGTGATGCACCGGGTCAAAAATCAATATGAAACACAATGGAGTAGCTTTGGTCAAAGAACTATGGTGCTTGCCAATTCTGAACTAGGCTCTGATTCTAGGTTGTAACCCTGTGAAATTTAAAACAGATGAAGATATCATCCTCCCAGATAAGTAGGTAGGTAGGTAGCATTACACAGCACGACAGTGCCCGCCCTATGTTCCGCAAAAGGCTGTAAATCAGAGCACCAGGCAGATTGGGGCGCTAATTCGAACGTGCTAATCATGCAGGCGGTCAAAAGACCAAGATCAACAAAAGAGGTGATATTAAATCAAGGCGCTAGGCAGAGATCGGGGTGCTAATTAAAAGAGGGTGACATACATCTAGGTAGTAAAAAGTCCAAGATCAACGAAAGAGGTAATATTATGTAAATCAGGGCGCTAGGTAAAGATCGGGGCGCCAATTCGAACGCGCTAATCAGGCGGAGTCTGAAAAGGCTCCAGACAGACAGAACACTTAATTTTACAAGCGGTTGCTCGGCCGCTTCGCGGCCTCGCATCCTCTTGTGTGAAGCTGATGGTTCGACTGTTGGATTAATTTAGTAGATAAGAAAGCTTATCCATGACCGAAGCTTATTGGACGGAAAAGTGTTGGTAGGAAACGTGTCGAACACGGCATTAGTTTCGAGGCCAAGCTGATATTAACGGCTGCATTGGCGATTTCTTGCAGCATACTGCAGATAGTGTGTATAAATGCGAAGCATTATTCTACACCCCCTCCTTCCTAAATATGAACTGAGTTGTGCTGAACTTAACTGACTTCTCTGAGGTTTGTGAAGAGAAGAAAGGCAGATTTGGCAAGTCGGTAAGCTGATGCCGAACCGCGGGGCGCCTACTTGACCAGCGTCGTCGACCACATCATTGAAATGCCAGAAAGATGGCCGAGCATGAAAGGGAAAAGAAGCAGCGCGAAGGAGTTGCCTGTAGTTGGCTGTCGGCGTGGATGTCACAATGTGTTGTCAGATGACAGATGCATCCAAAACTTCGGGTCCACCAGTCCAAAAGCGCAGTTTAAAAAGTTTCAGACACCCGTAATTTTTTACAGAGAGAGATGAAGAGGGTGAAATACGGTGAAATCATTATTTTACTTCCGGATGAATTTCCTTGGACCTGCGCTCCGGCTTCTCTTGCGTGCATGCTCTTACTCCGAAAGAAACCAGATTTCGTGAGCTCGTAGCTTCATCTTATCTGGCAACGTATTTCCGTATGAATAATTTGACCGGGTCGGACGTTTCAAGAGAGCATTGAGACTGACGATCCAGGCACGCAAACGAGAACTCTTGGTTCCCGCATAACTCGCGTCTGTGTCACCTGGACCATCCGGAGTACAGTAACAGGAACGAGAAAGCAGGAATGAATGTAGGAATGAAAGCGGGGACCTGGTGTCAAAGTGCGCCACGGAGCAATGCGGGTACATACAGCTCGTAACCTCCGCACTGCCTCTTCATTTTGCAAACACCATCTGGACGGCAAAAACGGGGAATCGTACGGGCTACAGTTTGCCGGATCTTGACTGTGGCCGTACGGTACGGTAGTTTCTTGGTTTAGCTTCGCTGCGACCATCACTGTGTTCTGCAGCACAGTGAGGCCAGATTCTCTAACTTATCTCCCGTTTCATTGAAATTTGATGAAACGACAACTGACAAGTTTTCGTTTGTGCTTCTCTGGTTTTATCCCCATGTTGTATCCCCCTTCCTCGCTCTTCTTTCCTCCCTTCCTCTCGTCTTTCATCGCCGCAGTCTGACCATCACACAAACTTCAGTTTGACAAACACAGCATCTCAATCGACAGGCTCCGAGTCCATCCCCATACGATGCAGATGTTTCCCCCTCTGCCTTCGACCTTCGACACTGCGAGCTGCGCAATCAATGCGAGCTGTAGAATTTGCCCCAAATTTGGATGGTCAAGGGGATATGAAGGTCCCCGTTTCGCCTTTTTTCATAAAGGATAGACGGCATTACGTCTCGAATGTCAAATTAGAATCTACCTACCTACCGGGCGCATTATCAGCGACAGAAGATTTATAAGACGGGCAAGTAGTCTGCAGCGTTCTGAGACTCTCCTCACTCGGCGTGGCCACCAATCTACTGTACTTTTTGCACGTTAGCAACATGTCTGGCAACCAACAAAGTTGTTTTCATGTAGAGAGATCAGTCTCCGGGCTATCCAGGGACAGCATGATGGAATTGCAGACTCTCGAGTCATACTACGACGACACGGCGGACCAAACAAAACCCCTCCTCCCCGCGGCGGGCGGCGCGGCCAGCTACCAGTTCGCGCGGGTGGCCACACTCAGCAAGTACATACCGGCGCTGAGCCAGAAGATCCTGCGAGACCGCATGGCGAAGCGTTCAGCGATGCTGACGATGCAGCTGGCCGTGTCAGCTCTCGTGCTGGCGGCCAACGTGGCTGGTACCGCCTGGGCGGGCGCCGCGTACCCGCCTGACCGCCGCGGCATCGGCACGTTCCTGTTCGGTGACTGCACGCGCGTCGCCCGCCTCAGCACCGCCCTCCACGTCCTCCTGAACGTCCTGTCTACCCTGCTCCTCGGCGCCGGCAACTACTGCATGCAGCTGCTCGCGTCGCCAAGCCGCCGTGAGGCCGATGACGCCCATGCGCGCGGTGCTGCGCTGGACATCGGTGTCCCCAGCATCAATAACCTGCGGCACATCGACCGGAGGCGGGTGGTTGGGTGGTCAGCGATCGGGGTCACAGCCACGCTGCTGCATCTCTTGTAAGTCCGTTGGGAGCGGCGGTAGTGTCGTGTGTGCTGTTATGTTTTGTTAATTTTAATTTTAATTTTCGTAGCTGGAACTCGACTATCTTCACCTCCCTGCCCGTGGTGTCAATACCCCATGCCATGGCGACTAGCGATTTTCTGGAGGCGGAGGATGACTGGTCGGAGATCGACCACCTGTCGCACCTTGACTGGTGGCACTTACCTGAAGGACCTGAAGGATGGGGCGATACAACCTTTGATCTCAGCCCGATCTACTCGATGAAGACAAAAGCGATGAACCTGACTCGGCTAGAGCCTAAAGAGTGTGTTAACGAGTCGCTGGATCCCCTGAGCTCTACAAGGTCCGTCCTGGTGGTTGCGAAAAATATGACGAGCGCGCAAAACAATGGCTCCTCACTGATCGACGGTTGGATGAGTGGATGGGGCTACTGGACCGGGGGCAGCGACTGGCTGTGCTCCGCGTACGCCGTAGGGAATGTCAACAAGAGGTGCAATAAGAAATGGGCCGACAGCCTTGGTGATGAATGGGCCGTGCGAGTAGGACCAAGATCTGCGCTTGTCGACTACTGCCTCGTGGGGGACGCGGCTGACAACGAGGGTAGATGCGGACTCCACCACAGCACGCACATTATGATCTTGGTCTGTGTCTGCACCGCGGTGGAGTGCATGCTCATTCTCTGGACCGCACTCCACTTCCGCAAGAGCGGGAAGAAAAAGGGCGGGAGGACTCTGGTCACCATGGGAGATGCAATTAGCGATTTTCTGGAGGAGCCCGACATGCGTATTGGCAACACAACAAAGCGGGGTGGATACAGGCTGAGTGCTGTGGAATGGGACGAATGTCGCGTTTCTTGGTTCAAAGCTGCTAGCCTTCGTTTGTGGGCCCTCTTAATCGTACTGTGAGTATGCCTGCCCATCAAGCTAGCATATATTTCCCAAACTAACAACCGGGTGAAGTTTTGCGGCCGCTTTAGTTATTTCATTCGGCTTCCTCGGATATGCCATGGTGTACCTGGAATCGCGGGGCGTAGGCATGGACCTGCCTTCGATCTGGCGACTGGGGTTCAAAGCCAATATTGACATGATCCTCTTCCCGTTCTGGACGACCGGCCACCAGGAGGGGATTGCGGACCTGATCGGCAACATCCTCATCGCCAACGGCCCGCAGGTCCTATTCAGCTTCATCTACCTCTTCTACAACAACATCCTGACACGGCAGCTTGCGGCCAACGAGTGGGTGCGTTTCGTGCGTCCGTGCGGCAAGAAGCCGCTGCGCGTCTCCGCGCCAGCCGGCCTGCAGCGGTCCAGCTATTTCCTCTCGCTGCCGATGCGGTATGGTGTTCCGCTCATGGCCAACTCAATCCTGCTGCACTCGCTCGTCTCGCAGAGTCAATTCATCGTGCAGACGATCTCCTTCGGCCCCGGGCCCGACGGCTCGCGCCTCCCCGACTTCGATGTCTCGGCCAGGGGTTACTCGGTCCTGGGGACCATCCTAGCGCTCGTCCTGTGCGCGGTCTCGGTGCTGGTGCTTATCGCTCATAGTTTTGCGAGGGAGTATAGGGATATTCCGCCCGGGTTCCAATTGATGGGCTTAAGCAGCGCTGCGATCAGCCTGATGTGTCGGCGGCCGGAAGGCGACACAGATGCGCATCTTTTTCCTGTGAGCATGGGTGTAGTGTACGACCAAGCGACAGACGTGATGGAAGTGGAGGGCAGGTTGGTATTCTCATCCGACATTGATCTTAGGCAGCCAATAGCTAAGGCAAGGTTTAAACAGCCCATCTTCGAATCGCCGAGAAAAGGAACTGCCTTGGCACACCCAGATGTCAGGTGCGTGCTGCTACTCGCATGTCCACTTGTACCTGGTTATACTCACAATATGTTGTCCAGGATCATACCCAATGAGTTGTATAATTCTGCATATAGTTTCTGTGCTTCCCCGTTGTCATCACTGTCATCGACCACGCTTCCAGAATAATTCCGATATATCCTCTGGGCCGGTCTTTAACTTGCGCATTTACGGTCGTTTAGATAGTTCTGATATTCATGTGGCTCACAAATCTAAGTTTTCGGCACCGCAGGCGGATCGTAGCGACCCAAACACGATTAAAACAACATACAGAAAAATGCTCAAAAACAACATGATTACAGCTAATGTCGGAACCGAAGGCGCGGTCGAAAATTTCTTGTTTTGGGATGTTTTCGAAGAATTGTTGATAGCTCAACCATTTCTACACAGATTTGGATGAAACCTAGGTAGTTTTTTCGGGCTAATTCATGCGCAATTAGTGACAGAGAGCGATTTATGGAAATATTATATATTAGGTAATCTGTGCTTTTGGACCATTTTCATGCCAAATAGCATCTTGCATGTCGATGACATGTCCCAATGACCTAATATTTTGGGATGAACAACATATATACCTAAGAGAACATGTGATAGAGCCAGAATTGTATAAAATCTCAATATAAATGCGATACTTGCAATATTTCTGGATGCCAAAATTGCTAAATGTATCCAAGGAAGCTACAAGGACTGTAACTAACATATCCGCAACTTTGGCTCTATCACGTGTTTAGCCAAGTATATAAGTTGTCCCTCCCAAAATATTAGGTCATTGGGACATGTCCTCGACATGCAAGATGCTATTTGGCATGAAAATGGTCCAAAAGCACAGATTACCTAATATATAATCTTTTCATGAATCGCTTTCTGTCACTAATTGCGCATGAATTAGCCCGAAAAAACTACCTAGGTTTCATCCAAATCTGTGTAGAAATGGTTGAGCTATCAACAATTCTTCGAAAACATCCCAAAACAAGAAATTTTCGACCGCGCCTTCGGTTCCGACATTAGCTGTAAACGAAATCCAACTGAAAAGACAAACAAAAACCCTCATAGTACAACATCTCTACCTGCTGTTGATTGGCTTTCCGCGGAAACGTAACAGGATAGGTATCTGCATTGTTGCTCCATCCAATTTGACAATGCTCCCATTTCTTGTCACCGTGAAGAACATTTTAAATACTCATAGCAGAGGAGAGAACGGCACCCTTGACTTTCTTTGGGGGCAGAAAAATTAAAATCATGGAATTTGCCCGTGCATACATATGGGCCATATAGTGTCCAGTAATTAGGACCTCAGATAAAAGTCGAGATGGCACCAGAAAAAGTGGAAATGATCATTTCGCCAAGAAAGGTGGAAATAACACGCATGTGGTATCAGCAGAGAGCACACAATGTTGTTCATTTAGGATCGGCCATCGTCGGCCCTTGGTATTACTTGGGCCGCCGCCAGATGTCAACAGTAGAGACTTTGCAGTGAGCCACTGGGAGCCACCTGATGGCTCATCAGGCATGCGGTGCGGAGTGGCTACCGCATTTGGTGGCTCAACATATGACCTCAAAACACATTGTTTTTTTCGCTTTCATTTACCCCACAACCATGCTCACGGCGCTCAACCTGTCCACCCTGGCGGCGCAGGGCCCGCTGCCGGCGGACCACATCCCGAAGAACCGCACGTTCAGGGTGACGCAACTCGCGCCGTTCGCGACGAACGTCCAGTTCCAGCGTACGTCCTCTGATGGATGGCACATTGACTGCACTGACACGCATGTCGATACAGTCCTTGAATGCACCTCCGTCCCCGGGCCGCAGATCCGCGTCATCGTAAACGACGGAGTGGTCCCGCTGACGGGCATCGAGGGCTGTGCAGCGCAAAAGGACGGGTTGTGTGCCGTGGACGCGTTCGTCGCGGCGCAAAAGAAAATCATCGGGGCGACGGACTGGGCGTACGACTGCTACGGCAATTGGACGATCCCCGATGGGTGGGAAACGACGACGGGGGAGCCGCCGAGGAGCCAAACGTAGGAATCACTCAAGGCCTGGAGTGCACGGACCTTGGATATAGTATCCAAGGGTGTAGACTTTGCCAGTGATTTATATTGATTTCGTTGAGAGCGACTACTTGAGCCCACGCCACCCGCAGCTAACTCACTTGAACCCCAGAAGCAGATCTATCTTGGAACGTGCGTTCGTATTCTTATCCCTCTTCTCCATTACAATGTACGATGACTCTCTGCACGCATTTGAAGTATCCTGCTCCCAAGCACTTAAAGTTGATGTGCCCTATTATGATCTCGCGGTGTTATTGCATCGTAAGTGCCGCCGCGAGGAACAATATTGTCGTCGATAAATAGGCAGCAACAGCAGGGTTTCAGTTTAAACAACATCGTGTCCAACGATGCCCCTGGGTTTAAACTGGTTCAAACCAACCTGGTTCAAACCATGAGTCTTTCCTCTACAGAACTTGCCTCTGGCTGTGTGATTTGAACTGCAGTTTAAACCAATGTGGTTCGAACCCTGGTTTAAGCCGATGTGGTTCGAACCCTGGTTCAAGCTGATGTGATTTGAACCCAGGTTAAACCAATGTGGTTCAAACCGTGATGGTTTGAACCGTGATGGTTTGAACCGTGATGGTTTAAACCATGATGATTTGAACCGTGGTTTAAGCCGATGTGGTTCGAACTGTGGTTTAAACTGATGTGGTTCGAACCGTGGTTTAAACCATGATGGATTGAGCCGTTGCAGTTTGGAATAAGTTTACAGGTTGAACATTTCATTGTTTCATTAGAGTGAGGCCTAACAGAGGACCTAAGGAAAATTGGGTCAGTGGTGAATCAGGAGATTTGGAGGAGTCCGCCAAAAGTAACTTTTGGCCGTTAACTTGAACTTTGATGGCCGCTTCGCCTGGCGGGGCTAACTTTACTTTACTTTACTTGACATATCTTTTCCCACGCTTGGTGAACTTTACTTCTCTCTCTTTATAAAATTAAGGGTGTCTGTCCGAAGCCTTTAAACTCCGATTTTGGAAGATCAGGCCCGAGGCATTGGAAGCGCTGGGGCCAGACCCTTGGAAGCGCTCAATAAACGGCGCTTCCTCAGGGCTTTTGGCCCCATGATCAACTTTAAGCGCGTGCGCGCTTATAAAAGCGTACACAATGCCAAACTCCGCCTTTTTGCTCACATTTGAAGTTTCCGAGGCGCCCATTCAAGCGCCAAACTGGCGCCAGTGACTTGAATTTACAGGGGTTGTCTGAAGTTCTGCACGTAGTCTTTTGGGGTCCTTTCTTGGTCAAATCACTTTCAACAAAATTCTGGTATGTACTTTGAAAAATTCTGAGATAGTAGGCATGATTTAATTCATACATCTGTATCATTGTCATGTAGTAATCAATCCCCCACAGATTCAGACGAACTAAAGTGTGAGGGAGGTTCATTTTCTGAGTCCTTTCAGGCCATCTACACCATCTTTGCATTTACAATAAAATGGCGGAGTTGATTTTTCCAAAAACTGCTATTTATCTTACTATGATGCAATGGTACAGATGTTGTATGAATTGAATCATGCATCACCCTCCTTATAAAATTGTCTCTGTCCATCTGTCTGTGCGAAGCCTTTTCAAGCATCCAGCTCATCTGTCTACTTTTGGCAAGAGGATGCCGGGGAGCGAAGCGACCCGGCAGCCGCTTGTTACTTATACGGTTCACGGCAGCTCTCCAGGTCTCCTAATAACAGGTATCTGATGTCTCCCCGAGCGTTGTCCCATCAGAATTCGGTCAAGGCCCTCCCTCTTGGTGCATTCATGACCTCTTTGAACCGTGCATTCCTGACTTTTTGACGACATACATTGCAGGAAGATGGGGAGTCAGCTGTATGAAATGTAACTGGGAGCTAACCTTGCGATGTATACCTTAAAGAGTATGAGTTTTTGACGACATACATTGCGGGAAGATGGGGAGTCAGCTGTATGAAATGTAACTGGGAGTTAACCTTGTGATGTATACCTTAAAGAGTTACATATGTGCAGTGTTCTCCCATTCCCACCTGTCAGCCTCAACAGCACACCCTCCCCAGCACCAAACAAATTATCTGTGTTGTCTTCAGTAAATTCTGCATGGGTACCTGACATGAGAGTAGGAAGCACGGAGGAGTATTATCTACCTCTCCAGAACAACTTGGGACGACCTGAGAGTTCGAATACTGCCGTAAATATCTTGTGTTGTAAATTATTTATCCCTTCACCACCGTATCTTGCACTTGTAAGTTACTTCCTTCTCTTTGCTCTACCCAACTTTGCTTTACTTTACAGTTCTCAAGTTAACTTATCAGCCAAGTAGGTCAATTTATAACTGCCACGAGATTGCCGTCTCTGTGGGTAGTAACCGATGGCCTCTAAAGGACTGACGACTCCTGCAGTTGAAACTGGAGTCTCCCGGGGAAATAATTCTGTTTCCTGTCTCAGTCCTCATCAGATTCAAGCAAATGCCTGCTGTACATTTTCTTGATCTGCTGGAGGTCAGAAGCGGGAACGAATTGAATGCGGATTGCCTAGGTCAATTCTCATCTTCCCATTACTTCCCCGGACTTCGACTTACTTCCCACCCCAGTATTTTACTTTACTTTACTTCCAGTACTCCAGTTGACTTGGTTACCGAATCCTGGGAGAACTCATCAAGGTAACCGTTTATAGTCCCACACCGGCGCCAGCAGGACACTTACCACGTTCAGATTCGTCGGTCGGGCCCAAAACAATCCTTTGGTAATTAGGTTGGGGTGGGTTATAACCCTGCCGCTGACGTACCTTTTTGAAGGGCCAGCGTTTAATCGGGTGTTTGAACAAATCAGTGCTCAAACCGGTTTATGTGCTGAGACACGAATTGATTAAACAAACTTCATATGGTTACTGCAAATTTCGTGTACAAACTGGTGAGTTCTGATATCTGAGTGACCCCATAACAAACTCTGTTCTCGTGCCTGCGTTGATCTGTATGCACACGGCTACGTTGCTCTAGATCCATTCCCACGGTTCAAAATCTCAAGCCAAGTGTGGTGCGGTCAAACCCGGAAGCAGCCAGAGAATATAATGAGCCGAGTACAGCACTCCCCACCATTGAAGTTGGCCTTGAAGTTGGCCTTGCCGCGACAGCGCTGTGGAATCTGCATGACCTGCTTCAGCTTCTTCTGAGGTGCAGGCTATTATATTTGTGCATTCACGGCTGGTTTGGCTATCACTGCTACAGGCACGTCACGGGTGAATTGAGTGCATTGCGCAGCCAGTGAGATCAATCTTCCTGGTGGTTCGGGCATACTTCGATCCCCTAGAAGTTATGCATAGTATGTTCACCAGTGAGCAGTGATATCCACTCACAACTGTAACCTATGTGACTGAGATTACAATGTCAGCTGCATGGCCGTCAGTCCAGTTCACCCAGAATCTCTATCCGGAGCCGTAGAGCTACTAGTTGGGTCTTCGGCCATTCACTTCCAGGTTAGCCCGAATACATGGACCAATATTCCGGCCTGATTGCGGATTCAACATGTGAATGCCATACTAGTCGCAAAATCGCTCTGGTGACTGACCTAGTATGTTTGCCTGTAGTTGTGTCTCGTCACTTCCGGTAACTTGTAGTGACTTCCCGCTACTAGCCATAAATTAACTTCGCTTATATTTGGTGACCGGTACTTCGAGTTATCTGGTCCATGTAAGTTAGGTCACGGCAAGTGACCTAGTTATGCCTCAAATATTGAGTTAACCTGTCTAAGAGCGACTCTCAACATTTGCCCATACGAGCGGGGATTCTTCCCGTGCCAATCAGGGCCTTCGCCTCCCACTTGAGGTCACTCGACCGTTGGCTCAGAAATACTGTGGTGGAAGTGAATACTCTAACTTCAGCGGTGCCTAGAAAACACAAGCCTTGTCGCACCGCTGGACCATTGATCCTCCTTGGAAGCATGTCTGATTTATATATGTACCTTGCTTGGAGTTATTCCGTTCTGCTGACTGTTAATCAGTTTACTTTGCTTAGCTTGCCTTCTACTCGACTGATTTATATATGTACCTTGCTTGGAGTTATTCCGTTCTGCTGACTGTTAATCAGTTTACTTTGCTTAGCTTGCCTTCTAATCAACTGTCCTTACCAGTTACCACCACTGCAAGTAACTAGGCCCTCGAGTAAAGTTAACTTGTGGTTACAAAATCAATCCATTGTAGAGGGCACAGTGACGTTAATGAATCCCTTCAAACTCGATTTCCTGGGTCCAACATTTGCCAAATGCCAAGATTGAAAGCTACACCGACGCAGGAAGCTAGTGCATGAAAGGAAGTTTTAGATAGTTGAACTGCCGGTCCCGGTCCCCAAGTCAGCTGTGGATGTTTGAGTCTGACATTTACCTAGACTAGGTTGTCCAAAGTGAAGTGGAGATACAGGAGTCTCTTCCCACTCGGCGGGGGTGGCCCAACTTCTATAGCTCGAATCAAGTACTTATGGACCCATTTGGGGGTCCATGCACAAATACGAGCGCTGTTGAGCTGAGCTCCTTGAGTCATATCCCTTGCACGTCGTGAAATTGAGTCCCAGAAAGATCGAGTGCTAGCAAGATATTTAGCACTATAGCTCACCCGGTTGGATAGGACCAGGATTCAATCTGACCACCGAGACGGCGTCACGCAGGGAGAGCTTTCAGGATGTGCATATTTGTATAGGTAGGTTTTCAGCAACCGCTGATGAACACCATGGAACTATTCAAGCCAGGTTGTGTGTCTCCAATGGACCATTGGGTTGACAGGTGTTCTGCATAGATGAGCCCAATCATATTCAACGGCATGAGTGCATCTCACACATAATAAACATGACCGAAAACCATAGTGCAATTCGCAGGAAGATAGAAGATAGATCCCAATCCCTTCTGAGAATGGCTTGGACGGTCACTCAAAGACCTTTAGGAGTGTACACTGAATGCGATAGAGTGAAGCAATCCAATTGACTGAGCTACACTGGGTCAAAAATCACTTGCAGTAACTTGGGCTACTCGCCATAAGCTTACTGTGTCTTTGCTTTGCTCAGGTACAGATACCTCAAGTTGCTTGGCCACATCAATGCAACGAACTTGTAGCTCGAATTGGCAGGTTGGTGTCTCTCTCAAAGTCAATACCAAGCAGGTGAGTAGAGTCTTACGCTCACACAGGTCCTTGCTCATGCCTAACTCAAAATAAAACTGTTCATCCCTATGTATTATGGAGGGAATTCAGGTAGGAATGCAGCAAACCTTTGCAGGAATCCACTAGAACAATTAGTGCCAGAAATGCAGAGACAATTTTGGACCTGAGTCAAGCAAAATTGAATTTTACTGCAGTATATGCATAGATTGGAAGGTCGCTGACAAAAATCGCGAATACACTTGAATGTTCAACAGTGAGCAGTCGGCCCTCAGTCTCCGGGCCGGATTTCTACTGGTTCGTACGTTTGTTCAAGCTTGTTGTCAGCCGTAGGATCTCTGTGACCCATTGTATGAGCCAACCGAATGTTTTTGGTCATTTACAAGTATCAACTTCATGGAAATCCTCGCGCTTGACAAATAACTTCGCTCACGAAGTTAGATCAACGTGATCAAGGAAAGTAACTTATGCCATCAGATGGCAAGTTACCTTCGCCCTGCCAAGGGCTAAATTGGAGCTAGATAACCTGCTATAGGGTCCTGGCGGTGAGGAAACTCATCATCAGTGGGGATCACAACAGATATAGGTATCTGAGAAACAGTTTCTGCCCAAACACTGGCTGAAACAGCCCAAGTTCACCAGAAGTTAAAGTAAAGCTAAAGTTATGTGAAGTTACTTCAAGTTACTTTTTTTGCACTTTACTTGTACTTGTACTTTACTTTACTTGTGAAAATAACTTCCCCTGCCACAAATAAAGTAAAGTAAGTTCTGGCAGGGGAAGTTAGTTTCACAAAGTTACTTTGTGAAGCATCAATTTGGAGGTATGGGCATTGCTGTGCTGGCCCTGTCTGAAGACGACCATGGATAAGTCCAATGGCTGCCTCAATTCAGTTTAAAGCTATCTCCTGAACTAGCCTGGAAGACACTGACCAGAGAATTGCCTGATTGAAGACTTCGGGTGAATACTCTGAAAAACCACAGAATTTATAAGATGTTATCTACAAAAAGCATTACAACCTGGCAAGCAATATGATGAGTAACTGGGCACCATGCTTGACCAGAACTGTCTAAGGGTGGATCTCAAGAGATGGAATAAGCAACAGCAAATATGTGCTCCGGTTGTCCCATAAGTCATTGCAGAGCCCTATCACTGTAGAATTACCTTCAATTCGGCAGTCACGCTGATTTGCGAGCTCGGAACCTAGTGTGGAAACACAAGAAACAACCAAAACCAATATTGGGCAAGATAGACTGAACCTATCCACAACCAACACTAGAAACGATGTATGATAGTTGTTTCAATCACTTCCAAGGTAGCCGACGAGTGTCAGTCCCTAGTTTCAGAGCCTTTAAAAAGGTTGAAAGGGAAAGTTGATTATTCAAAGTAAAAGTCCGACGAAAGGTTGTGTTATGATACGTACGAAACCAAAGATCCAAAGGATACAACTGTTTCGAACTTCCTTGATGCGATATATGATAACCAAATTTAAGAAACGTAAGAAACGGTGAGGTTTCTGTAGTTTCTTGCGTATCCCAAAGATCCGCGTCGATAAAGTTGTTGCCAAAAGTGTATAGTGTGCGTTTTGTCGGTTTCCCAACCAATTCCAGTCTAATTCCGAGTCCCAGAGCCTTTCCAGTCAATCCAAATCCAGTATCCCAGTGTCAGTATCCAGTTCCCAGTCCAATCAATAGTCAAATCTCAATCCCAATATCCTTCCAATCCAATCACACAATGTTTCCGAGTCCAAAACCAGATTCAATTCAATCACAAACTTCCAAACTTCTATTCCTTCCCCGTAGTACAAGACTCGCCCTTTACAAGTATCTAAGACTTGCAAAACTCGAATAAAGTGAGGGTTTCTCGGGAGAAACTTCGCTGCCTTCCGCTCCTCTACTCTGGCTACTTATACAAAAGATGATATGACTATGACAATAAAGAAAATATGTAAAAGAGTCCGTTTATCCGCCCTATTTCCCGTGTTTCCGGAGTATTTATAAGACCTCAAAGCGCCTCATTGGTTGGTGAGGTCGGATTCGTCATTCCGGGTATATTCCGACCGTCCTTGCACATGGCGACGTGATGGGTACTTGAAACCCTAATTGCCAAGTGTTTCTTGAGTTGTGGAACTCCCGTTCCTGGAGTATCCCTTGGATCGGTATAGTCGGACCTTGTAGCCCTGTTCTATAGCTTCCAAACGATACCCCACTTCCTTGAGACCATTGAATGAGACCGATGAGGATTAGAGTTCACTATCCCCATTGGTGTTTGCTATGGTTCTGATATCGATGATCACAAGACCCGGCTGATATTACCTCCTTGAAATCATCCCCGACATAGCCGGGTACCTGGAACAAGCGGAACGACAATCCCGTTGTCACATGCAACTATGTTCGACATGATTTCCCCACTGATCCACGCTCTGATACTTCCGAAACGTCAGAAACCACTCAAACCGTTGTAAGAAACGGAAGAAACTGGTGATACGACTGGTAGGTTGAGTTGTGCTACATCTTCTCCTACAGGTTTCGGAGCGAGCACATGTCAGAGATACTCCTGATTCCTCAGGAGTGTCGTCCAGTTACTCAGATGATATTGGCCTCTTTTATGGGAAGAGTTGATACATTCGATGGAACAGATACATGATATACAGAATATCAAACATAAGGAAATCACAAAAACAAGTGATTTCAGTGGTGGTTCAATATCCTGCTTATCAACGCGTCACGGAGGGGGTTGACGGCGCCGAACATTGGTCGGTGTCACGGGTCACAGCAGCGGTTGACGAATATGTCGGGGGCGTCACGGTACTTATAATTTTTTGTCCAGGGCCACACCTCTCAATTTTTCTTTGTCACAGGCCCCTTCTGGTGCAGTTTATGCCCGTTTTCTCAAATTTCCCATTACAAAATGCAGAAATTCTGCTGTCCAGGGGTGAAATACATGAAAAAACTTTTTCTTTACTTCAGATCTTGTTCAATCTTTGAACGTTCGCTTCCTAGGTCTTCCTAATTTTGATTTGTTGTGTGTTGAATGCTGCCCAAAATCTCTGTGCCTGACGAAAATTTACGCTTGTCACGGTCAACCTCCGGGGTTGACGAGTTGACGAATATGTTCAAATTGTCACGCGTCACACCCCCTGCCGAATTGAATGTAATTGTACAGCACCCACTTCAGGTTGGAAATTCTTTTTGCCCTCCGACTTCAATAAGCATGACAAGATGTGCCTTCACTTCGCTCCGGCAGAAGAGCAGATAAACGAGAGGGTGATTACTACACTTATGGGATAATTTTTTTTCTCATGAGTGGCAGCGTGGTCTTTGCGCTGTGAATACGCGAAGGAATTCAGGCGAGGTGGGGTTTTAAGTGGGTACAGGATTCTTGAGTGTGCGGAGGGATTTTCCAGGTTGCCAAGACGTCGATGCACTAGCAAACGGGCGGGAAGCAAGTCGGGGAAGATGTGACATGCAAAGGGACTACTCCAGTACGTAGATGTTCGGGCGGACGGATGGGACTCGCTTAAATTGGGCGAGTCCCACTCCCATTCTTCTCGTATATACTCATGTTCAGGTCTCACAGGAATCGACTGAACAGCAAAGCGTGAGAAATATGGATGGGAGAAGGGAGTGAGATAAGAGCAAGGGTGCGAGGACGCGGTGAGAGCATCGAGGAAGAGATTGATAATCATGCATATAAACGATGTCCCATGTATGATCGCTAATGTGGGCACTTCGTACTCTAGCCTCCCATATCTCCCACTCAGGCTGGCTCGTACCTCGCCTATCGTGAGCTCACAGCACGTCGAAAAAAAGGCTCAGCCTTGACTTGGAAAGCCATTCAACTATTCAATAACACAGTATCTACTGACATGCGTGCTAGGCCCGAGTGTATTGTGAGCGGCGGTCCCGAAAAGTTGATAGAGATACATTAGCATCGAAGTGGATGCACAAATGCTGAAGATGTACCAGGAATGCATCCTTGATGTGTCTGTTGGCTCGCAAAGCGCAATGAGATAGTACGAATGATCCACGCAATGCATCGGAGACGTGTCCGAGGCGACAGAGGGAGCTGAATGGTGTGAAGGTTTGCGGGGCTGGTGAGCCTGGGGTGGTGAGATAGACCGATAAACACCTACCGCGATGCAGGGCGTCATTCGCGACACACCGTAGATCCCGTGTGAGGAACACAAGTCCGGAGCAGAGCTTTACATGGAAGGCGCGCCAGACGTAAAGGGTCGCCCTGCCAAACCGTGAACGTTCAATGGGAAAGCTTGAAACATCCTAGTTATCTGTTGTGAATTTCTTAGTACATGCATTCGATTCCTAAAGTCGGCTGCTTACCAACGTCGTACATTGAGGCCGCCTGGAGAAGTGCAACAGAGTGTACAGGACCTCACCCATCGAGAGGTAACAATAACACTGGGTTGTTGAAGGTCGCGCCGTGAGCATTCGTTTGAGACTGCGTATAAATAACATTTATAACGTACCTGAATGCTGTCATCAGCGCCGATGAAGAGGCAATATAACTAATGACTGAGTGGGTCTGGCGCCAGCAATTAATCAGTTGTTCGGTGAAGAAGCTTGGGTACATACATACTTTCGTGTTCCGCCTCGACCTATTTCGAAAGTTGTTAGCAAGATTGAAGGGATGTTCTGAATACGGAACGCGTGATACCAGTGCCTCAATGGGGGAATGAAAAGATTTGAGGATGACGGGGCGATGAACGGGACGAAAGAGGAGAATGGGACAGTTCTCAGTAACGGACAGACTTCAAGATAATGCCCCAGGGGATCGTGAAATGCTGGAGCTTGAGGAATCTTTCAGCTCAGTTGAGAGGATCCCTTGGTTCCGAAACTTCAGAGGTCTTGAGCCTCCCGATCTTGACCAAGTACTCGATCGTCTTGTGGAGTCAATTTGAGCGTTTTGAGTAATTTCCAGAACATCCTGAGGTCTTGTGATGTGAAGAAGGGTCCTTGTGCTCAAGTCTTTAGGCTGTCGCAGGCCTTCATCATGATTTAAGCCTCGATGAGCGGGGAAGAGCAAGGGCGCCGGGTTTGACGGTTGCGAGGTTCTGCCTTAGTCCTGGCGAGGCGCTTGAGTGACGGAAGAATCGGCATTGAAGCACGGTATTGACGGGCGGAAGAATGCTACGGGGCGGTCGAATGATGGTGGGAGAAGGAAGAAAGGTGATCGATTAGACGGACACCTCCCTTTTGAGTGGGCCTTGAGCGCGCGACATGTGTGGAGCGGCACGTAAGAAGCGGAACCGGCCGGAGCTGAATTGTGATCGGAGTCGTTGTCTAGAAATAATCATGGGAAGAACATTGTCTCAATTAGGTGGACTCGGGGCTAAGGCTGAGGGAGGCTCGCGGTTGGGAAAGGGCAAATCGAGGTGATGGCAATACATGCGCATACTGATAGGAGGCATCTGCTTAATACACGAGGTATTGCAACATGCTTGGGCTGGACTAGGGGGATAGAAACACAAACTGCAGAAGGGGGAATAAAATGCCGCTCTTTCTACCTTGCATGAGTACATCTGACATAGCCAGGCACTTAGACAGCACAAGAACTCGCTGTCCATGGCCAAGAGAAGCACACATGTGCAGTTCACAAGACAAAATTGAGGATCATGTAAACAAGTATTGTCAGGCTCATATTCCAATGATTGTATTGGGCTGCAACCTGGAAGACCTTAGGTTTGAGTATCCAGAATTAAAAGATGCAGATTAATTCACTAAAAACATTGATTAACCCTGGCCCCCCCGAGACGACTTGGGTCGAGTCAATGGGGCGACTCGGCCCGACCCTGGAGTCAAACAAAGCCGACTTGAGTCTTTTTCAGTAGGAAGCATATTTTCATGACTTTCTAACCACTTAGACAATCCCAGACGGCCCTCATGAGGTTAGGACATCATTATGAAGGTTGTTGAGTTGTCATTGAGCCGCTAGAAGCTCACATCAGGGCGCTGGATTTTTGTAGTAAGATCCTCGAGATCTCCGGAAAATGACATTGACTGGTTCAGGCGGTTGAATATAAGTATTTTCTCTCTGCAAAGAGTATTGCAAGTGCGCAAGAATGTTGCATGAGGTGTTACAGACACTTCCGAGGATTATCTTGGCACGGAAATCCGCGTTTCACGATTATTTTATACTGTTATTTGGCTCAATATGGTTTGAAGTCGACTTGTCAAGTCTGGACTCGACTTTTGGAGTCGTAGCAACACTAAATGAGCCAGGCAAGCAGGCTTCTGGATTGAAAACTGCAGCTATGTGTTTTGCAGATGGTGGAGGTACTTGACCCAGTGCCTTGGTCAGTCTTGTTCAGCATATCATATCTGAGCACCCAGAGCCAAGAATTGACTGGGATGTGCAGTGGCAGAAAATAAATAAGCAGCACTATGTACATTTGTTTTGATCACCCTATTTATTAAATTCCTTCTCTCTGTCCATCTGTCCAAAGTCTTTTCAACCTCTGCTCTCAGTTTTGAATTTCTGCTAAATGTCATCTTCATCCTGTTATGGTCATTCCACTTCTTTTTGCTGTTCCATCACATTTATCTGAGATACTTAACCTCTGATTATGGGAAAAGTTCAGGCAACTCAGATAAGTTCGAAGCCAGAGAAATGAAAATTAAGCCCATTGATGCTGGAGCACTGAGCAGTCACTTGTGTATGCCAAGCAAAAGGAGTCTGTAGTTTGAACATCTTGACTCTGAGTTCAAACCATCAAGGTTCCAACCGGTTTCAACCATCAAGGTTTCAACAGGTTCCAACCATCAAGGTTCCAACTGGTTCCAACCATCAAGGTTCCAACCGGGTCCAGCCATCAAGGTTCCAACCGGTTCCAACCATCACGGTTCCAACCAGTTCTAACCATCAAGGTTTAAACCACGATTTGAACCGCATCGGTTTAAACCATGGTTAGAACCATCATGGTTTAAACCATGGTTCGAACCATCACAGTTTAAACCACGGTCCGAACCACATCGGTTTAAACCATGGTTCGAACCACATCGGTTTAAACCGAAGTTCAGATCTCACAGCAGAAGCAGATTCTGTAGGGGAAGCACTCGCGGTTCGAACCAGGTTGGTTTGAACCGGTTTAAACCCAGGGGCATCGTTGGACACGATGCGGTTTAAACCAGAACCCTGCTACAGTACATCCAACGTCAATCAAGAGCCTGTCTCGACTGTGTTGGTTCTTAATGTTCGTGTGCTAAAGGCAGCGACCACAGGGTTGTGGTATGAGCTTACTCAGCTGGTCGCTTGGACTATTCTAATAAGTACCTCTATCCGTTCGAATTACGGCCTATATCAGGGCGGATCATATGAGTTACTACCTCGGACTCGGAGCACCACCGCCTTCGGGGTTTTCACCTACCTGCCGGCTCTTCGTTCAATCCACCTATCACTAGTGTAGACATTGGCACACCTTCAACGCTGGGGTATGCACTATTTATCTCCGACGAAAGCGGCACTCGAATAGAAATACTTTATTAACCAGCCATGGCGCACATATGATAATCTAGGCAATAAAAAAGAGTCTATGCGTAAGAATAAATCCCGGCCGTGGTGAAGCCAGAGCTCAGCAGCGATATCCCGATGATGGCGCGCAGGACGTTTGTCGGTACTTTGACGTCGTGCATTGGATTCTGGGTATCCGAGAGTTGATCATCATCCTGTCCAGCTGATGACTCGGAGGCCTGCTCTCCTTCGCCGTGGTGATCCACCAGCGGCAACTGGACAAAGCCCTCCTCTCGTATCTTCGAATCACGGAGAATAGCGGCGGCGGTGAACCCAATGTGCAGCCTTGAAAAGGTTCATTAGTAATGGCACCACGACTTGGTGGATGTACATACCATAGGGAGATGAATGCTGGAATGTAATGTTTGAGAAAATGGGAATGCAGATGGAATAGAGTGAGCTTACTAAGGGTGTTGTACGTTACTACATCAACGAAGATGGCGCTGTCCACGAAGACTAAAACTGCGCTGGTCTTCCCGTTCGTTAGTACCACCAGACAGGGCCCAGACAAAATGGACGTACCACATGGAACAACGCTCCTAATGCGTAGAGCCACTTCTTGCCATATGCCAGGAGGAGCACCTGAATAGATTAGCGGATTCATCGAGAAAACTCCGTTCACTTACTACGACCATGTCATTTGCGCCGCCGAACACGGACGCAGCCATGAATACGAGCGATATGTTGGGAAGAGCCAATGCAGCAGTGAAGAGAGCAAGGCCCCAAAGGCCTGCCAGTACCAGAGATTTTCGGACCGTGACCTTCAAAAGCAGGGCGTTCATGAGGATTTCGACTTGCCTGTAAATGGTAAGCCAACTATGGAATATTGCCATAAGCTACGTACGTGTGTAAAATGGCGAACATGAATGTCTAAGACAGACACCTCAGATACATTTTTCGTAGTAGAGGGAGAGAAAACGCACAGTTCGGTTTGTCATTCCACGCTGGTAGAACACCAGGGTACCAAATATCCCTACAGACCTGGAGAGCTCGATGAACGCTTGCAGGAGGATCACGAGGAGTTTATGCACCAGAACCACAACATCGCCAGACGAGGGTATGACCAAGAGCTTTTATACGACCAGCCCTTTCCCGAGAATAACCACACGATGAAGGAGCCGAAAAAGGGCGAGGCAATGGTCATGACGAGCATTGCATTGCGAACTGTGTGTTCTCGCGGTGTTATTGTATCGTAAGAGCCGCCGTGAGGAACGATATTGTCGTCGATAACTTGGAAGGAAGGGGCCATGATTGAAGGTTGAGGGAAACCGCTGGGAGACAAAGCCTTTTATAGGAACATGACTGGCCGAGCTGGACGGAAGTAAAATCAATGGGCATTCAGACCGGGGACAGAAAACGCCTGTTGGTGTTGGCAAGATAAGGCTAGACCGGTCGAGGTACCAATGTCTGGGCGGAATCATGCCTGCTCAGGCCCCAACGTCAACGTGTTTCATTCCAGCTATCTTGTGTCTGCGAGGTACCGAGGTAGAATGCAGGTTTTAAACTCGGGTTCCGAATAGCTCCGCCTACCGATCAGGTCCTTCAGGGACATTAAGATGTGAACAGCCTCTCCTTCACTATACAAGGCACGACAAGTCATTCATAAAATTCATGCTTTTCTCCGTCCTACGACTCGGGTTCCAGTAGGCCATGAAGCCGTGCGTAATACGCCCACCGGCGTATGAACTACGCCATAAGCTGCGTACGCCACGGTCAAACTAGTTGCCCCTGCCATCTCATCCGGGAGTTACTTTCGCCGTTTGGGGTTTCAAGGAAAGAGAGAGAGAAAGGAAATCCCGTGCTGTATGTTGGCGTGCATGCCATACTTCAACGGACGGTGCCGGGATCCGAGAATAACGGAGGGGCAAACAGAGATAGAGAGTTCCAGCTTTAGACATATTCAGTCGAGAGTTATGAGTCCGAGTCTTGCGTGGGAGTTCGTTCAGCGCGGAACGCTCGTAAATGACCGAGAGAGACGGATTGGCGCTGCGAAGCGACACAGCTGAACCTGTGATCAGGAATCAATATCCGAGGCAGTTCCGAAATAAATGCATCGAGTTGACGGCGCAGATGCATTGGCAAGATCATACTAGATGGCCTCAGTTTGGCCTCAGTCGTACCTCATGGATGTAAACGCTTATCCGATTACCCAGCACGTCCGGGACGCGGAAGCTGTAGGCACAATTGGATTACCACAGAGTTGACCGGACGAGGAACTGGCACCATAAGACATACGCGAAGATTTGCTATGGTCGCCATGATTATGATGGTTCCGAGGAAGGCCCCGGGGGCAGTGTCTGTGTTTGCCCGCGCTTGCCATTGACTTCCCTTTTCGAGGCTTCCTCCTCACTCGTCAAGCTTGGCTTGCTCGGCGACCGAATCCCCGACGAATGAACATGGCAATTGGGCAGGCCTCTGTAGTCAGCAAGAATCGCCATCTGCCGAGCCGGAGTCGAAGCATCCTCTTGCGTCTAACCTTGGCAGAAGCGATGCATCTCGCCCGACGCCCACGCACGCGCCCGAAGGCGTCGAATCTGCGATGTACATCTTTGTATCTAAGTCTGATCACCTGGAGAGGCGCGTGCGCTTTGCCTTCCGAGTTTTCGCCCATTCTGAAGCGACATGTGCAGAGCTGCCTCGAGTTGGAACGGGTTGCAACGTCGGTCTGCGTTGGGAGTATGATCATTATTCAGGTGTGTCTTTTGCCTCACCATATGCTCTTCATGCTGATCTTCCTTTCCAGCATGTCTAGACCCCCCGCATCCTAAGTATGCTCGACTGCTGCCGCTCCTCGAGCCCTTCGCGCCCTGAGCTGGTGATCATCGTCGCGCCCACATACTGCTACACACACGGCGACGCTGTCGTCCGATTTCCCCTCCCTCCCCTTCCGTCCCTCCGCCCTCCTTCTTCGTCACTGACATTGCGCCAGCCACTCGCACCCTCGACAGATAAGACATCCGACGCAGTGCTCGCTGCTGCTTGCGAGCGACGAGACATTTACATGTACGTCCCACCGTCCCGCTGCTCCCTTTCCTGACTACCCCTCATTCTTACTGACCGATTCCCTCGTCCTTCGCTCACAGACGAATACTGCGCCGCTTCGACTCCGTGCTCGCCCTGGAGCCTTGCCTTGGCAGTGGCCGTTCGCATGGATGTCTTGCTCGTCACACATGCGTATGCGGGAAGCGAGTGGCGCGGGTACAGGGATGACGTGGCGTGCTCCGCACGGGCGACGGTTGGAGTCCCTCGAATCCCCCCCTTGCCCGGGACATCGGGCGGGAGGCAGGATTCACGCAGCAGCTGCGCGCGCGGTGGTGGTGGTCGGCCTTGGTGCAGAGAGTGAGGTCGAAACGGTGCGGCGGGGGATGGAAGCTAGAAACACGGTATGGGCGTCGTGCGCCTGCGCTACCACTTGCGATAGCACTCGCAGTAGGATCGCTTGCGGTGATGTCGCTCGCGATAACGAGCGCAGTCGACAGCGAGGCATGCGAGGGGATGACTAGGGACCGCCAGCACTGCTGCTGTACCCGCGCCAGTTGGGTGCGCTGTGAAGCGGCGTGGGGGCATGTGTGCATGGTGCGCGCCGCGGTGGATCCCTCGCGATGTCGCTCGCGGTGGATAACGAGGCGTACGCGCGGCGTGTGGCGGCGGATCGTCGACGCCGCTGGCGTGCCTGCACCAGTTGGGTGCGCTCTCGAGCGGCGCAGGGACTCGAGGAATGTCTGATGGCGCTCACGCTTCGGTGGAAGATCGGAGACTGAGTAGGATATTCCGCTGCTCCCGCGCTCATGACGGGCGCCGTGTATGCGTATCGGAGGACGTACTTTGCGCTCATCCGCGACTACGCGCAAGGCGGAGGAGCAGTGTGGCAGCAGATTTGCGGAGCTCGCGGGCGTGGCGCTCCGGGGTGGCTTTACCCTTATCTCGCATCCGCAAGCTACGTGGCTGAGGATGGGTGTGGACGGAAGACGCTGAGAGTATCTGCCTCCGCTGTTGCGCTCGGGGAGCTGGCGATCTTCTCGATGTGCGCTCTCAGAGCTCGGAAGACGAGCTGATTCCGGGGAGGAACGCAGTGCGGAAGTGTGTGGTTATTGGTGTTCATTGCTGTTACCTGCCTAATTGTTCTACGATGCGCACTCCTGCCGCAATTCCGGGCCTCCCTTGTATGGTGCGTACCATCTCGGTGTGCTGCCGTGGATCTGATGGTTTCCTTTCTTCCTTGGTGATTGGGGGTTGCGCTAATTTTCAAATAGTCTACCATAACTATGACTCCGCGCTGGACTCTGAGGCCGTACTTTAATCGTAGCCTGTGAAAAAATAACCATACTAGCTCCGGGGCTGTTGAAGGCGTGTGCCCAGAGTTTAAAAAATAGAACCGGCTCCTCGCGTTGTCGTGTGGTGCGATGCGTTCATTCTAGGCACGGGTGTCAGTCAGACCCAGAATGGACCCGGGTTCTCGTACGTGACTATTATAAAGGCTGGGTTGCCGCTTCTTCATCGCTCCGTCCCCTCTTCTCCGCAGCACCCCTAGACGATAATGAACACCAGCGGTCTCTCCGGCGTCGCTGACGCCAGTGATACCAAAATGCCAGAGAAGGACTCTCATGATCATGTTGCCCAGCCAGGATCTACGCCACGCGGTCCCAACCTCGAGTTTTCACTGGCAGGCCCCGAGGGCGGTGATGGAAAGCCGATTTCGTTCGCTGAATACGTCCACTGGGCCACTCTTCGCCGCCACGTAGAGGCAGCAGACTCAACGTGAGTGATTTTTTTGCGATCGGCGCTGACCGTCGGACGCTGACTTTCAAATCCATAGCGTGGTGCACAGCAAAGGGCTCGGTGTCGTTTTTGCCAAATTCGGGAAGGAAAAGGAGCATGGCACGGACGTCAAGGTTCACGAAGCAAACGAAGCAAATGAATCGGACGATCTGCGCGGAATGTCGGAGCACGACGTCGAGCTTTTGAACGCTCGCCGGGTACTTCGCCAGGTAAGCGCATGTTATTCCGCCCTGCTCCGCACTCCATATCGCGCTATTTTAGGCCGGATGGGCAACAGTATTCTATCTCGTGACATGCGATATTTTAGGCCGTGAGGAAACATCACATCGTGTATATCTTCATTCTCTCTAACTTCCACCAGCGTTCAACGCACCCTTCGCCATCGCCAGCATTGGCCTTACACCTGGGATCCTGCTCTACATCTTATTCGGGGCTTTTGCGTTTCTTTCCGGAGTCATGCTCTGCAAGATCTTCTGCCGCCTAGACTCTGTTCGATTCCCGATCAAAACATATGGAGATTTGGGCTACGTGATCTTTGGCCCTGCCATGAGACACTTCGCCTCGCTTCTTCAGACCGTCCGTGCGTTCTCTCCGGTTCCTATAATCGTTATCTTTTGCTGACATACGACACAGAGCTCATAATCAACGTCGGAATCATTGTATGTCTTGTTTCCCTTCGTGCTAAGTTGCAAATTTGACCTGGAATTGCAGTGCTTGGTACCGCTCCACCATTTTCTCCTTTAAGGCGCCCCGAATTAATCCCCGTTATCTCCCAGTCCAATGGCCAAAGTTTGTCGCAGCTGGTCGTTGGTGGCGGACACAGCATTTGTTTCACGTCAGTTCGCTCCCTATCCGAACCGTCGTCGCACCTGAATGACTGTTGTTTAGTGTCTGCATTTTGATTTGGGCACTGTTTGGCATGGTTCTTGGTCAAGTGCGTTCCCTCCAAAACGTGCGTTTTTCATAGTACATCACCATCGTCAACTGCTCACGTTACGATAGTTTTCGATCGTGGCCAACGCGAGTGTCTGGCGTTCGTCTTCCACCATTCACACTCTCCATGAAAAATGCTAATGACGGGTCACAGTCAACTTGCTCATTATCTTCGTGAGTTGGATACCGGTCGAACGCCATCAGAACCTGACGTTGCTCCGTAGACCTCCATGGGCTTCATCGCAAACTCACCGCCCAACTTCGCTGCGGTAACAATTTCCTTCGCACCAGTTTTGCAGTGCTCAACAAATTTCGCTACAGGCTCAGTCTGCTGCATCCTACGGTACAGCTGTATCGTACACCGGGCCAATCCAAGTGCTCAGCATCAATCCCATCCCTGTGTTCGCCCAGGTCAGTCGGAAGTATATTCTTGGCACTTGTCGTTCTCAACCGCGCTGGCAGGTCAACGGAGTATTTAACATGGTCTTTGCATACGGCGGTGCCATGATCTTTCCCGAGATGATGGCTGAAATGAGACGTCCCCGCGATTTCATCAAGGGAATGGCCATTGCTCAACTCTTGATCTTCTGCTGCTACCTGATGTACGGGATATTTGTCTATTGCTTCCAAGGCCAATGTATGTTTTTTCTTTTGCCTGTGGGTAGTCGTACCCTAATACTTCGCTAGATACGCTCGCGCTCGCATACCAAGGGTATGCCGAACGTGTACATCCGCTCTTGTTCATAATTAAGCTCTCTGTCGTTCCCAGAATCTCCAAATACGCCTGGCAAAGCGTCGGTAATGCGCTCGCAATGATCACCGGTGCGATCGCTGCTGGTCTTTACGGTCCGTTGTATCCCCGAATAAGTCTAAAATCTGTCTCACTCGTCGCGCTCTTTCATAGGCAACATCGGCTTCAAGATTTTCTACATCAACATTATCGAAGGCCTACTCGGCGGTCCTGCATTCATGTCGGTCAAGGGCCGCATCATTTGGACCGTTTTGATTCCTGTCTGTGCGTGTACAACTCTGCATTTCCACTTTTTTTTTCATTTACAAACTCATTGTCGGGTTCGTACAGATTGGGCAATTGCGTTTGTGATTGGAACGGGAGTCCCCGCTATCGGTGCCCTTTCGGGACTGATTGCCGCCGTCTGCATTTTCCAGGTAACACATATTTTGTCGTGGTTTTCCTTCGCAACTTCTAACCGCATAAAGTTCACATACACCTTCCCTCCCTTGTTCATGCTCGGGTTGGATATGCAACTCGATGCGATGACAGAAGATGAGGCCTTTACTACGCCTGGTGTTACGCCTAAGCGCATCGACACCTGGAGAGATCTGTCGCGATGGAAGCGAGGGTGCGTGTAAATTCTGATCCGGCGCTTGCACCTCCCCACCTTTGTGCACATAGATTCTTTTCTGGGGGCCTCAAGCGGGTCGCGTTCAAGGCAGCTAACTTGCTGTTCTTCATCGCTGGGGTTGCCACAGCGGGCCTCGGAATGTGGGCGACTGGTACGGATTTGAAGGCAGTCATCGCGGCAGGCGCTGCGAGCTCTTTCGGATGTGCGGCCCCTGTTTAGGTTCTGGACCGTATGACCGTTAGACGAATCAATTTTCTGACATGTCCTTCGCGTATTTCAAAAATAGCATCACCACAGTCAGAGAGATTGTATAATTGGTGAGACAAGGTGCAGACGATAACCGCTGCATGGATCCGAAAGACATGTACTGCCCAACCCACGCCGTTCTCGCATGTGTCAGTTACGCACCAAAATTGTCTCCGCTCTGACCCTGAGCACGTTTTGATGGACACCAAGTTGACGCCGCTGTACGCGCAACGTGAGGTTGTGGCGCAGAACTTTCCACGAAACCACGAATGTAAAAGCTCCCGCAGTATGAAAAGAAACCGAAATCACTTTGACGCCCCAGCACAGGTGTCGGAAGTTGACTGCCACACAAACAAGACTGGAAGTCGTGTTTCTACAGCTAAGTAACCAAAGAAGGCGAAGAATGAGAGAGGGGTAAGAATCAATAGATAATAATCTAACTGTAAGCGGAGTGCTGTTGCATGATAAGTCCGGGAGAAGACCATTGCTGTATTTCAACAGCTTGTACAGATAGGGCGTGTGACTGGCCTATCTCAATTTCGGGGTAGTCGGGGTTGCTGTGGGGCGGGCTCTCAGCTCCTCCAGTGGCATAGTGACCTTTCCGTTCTTTCTGTGTGGAACATTACTTCCTGTATTTTCATTAAATTGTGATTCGCAGGAAAGTGTGGAAATCAATCTTGAAACAAGCACAGCTATTTGATAGCTGTATTCGGTCTCATTACGATGC
Source organism: Mycena capillaripes (assembly GCA_029204075.1). Classification (NCBI taxonomy): domain Eukaryota; kingdom Fungi; phylum Basidiomycota; class Agaricomycetes; order Agaricales; family Mycenaceae; genus Mycena; species Mycena capillaripes. The sequence goes on from JARHKZ010000049.1 coordinate 510,085, forward strand.
CATAATCTTATGCTGAGCAGGAAAAGCACGATGTGCAGCAGTTGGTGTTAATTTATGCCGCAGTAAATGAGGATCTGGGGGACAGAGCGGCACGTATATAAGACCCTGTGCATGTCAGAGCCTCCATCCTTCCGGTTCCTCCCAGTGCTATGAACCGGTGAGGCTAATTTTTGATGAGCGCCCATGCCACAGCTTTAAGACGACATTCACAGCGTTTTTACTTTCGTTGTGGCCATCAACAAGGTACTTCCGTTAATGTTGATTGATTCCCGATTCCAATGCTTTGTAGTATTCGGCCCCCCAAATTCAGAACCTGCGGAAATGCATCGATGACGCTGAGCTCATTCAATCCTACCTTCGGGACAGATTCGACGAGACCCATATTCGCTCTCTGTACAATGAAAATGCTACTCGCGAAGCAATCCTAACAGGATTTCGAACTCATCTAATCGAAAACACGCAAATCGAACACGGGGATCCCATTATATTCTACTTTGCCGGCCACGGATGTCGCGTTTCAGCACCTGCCCAATGGAGAACGACAGACGGCAGCATCGAGACAATATGCCCCTACGACGAGCTGACCATGATCAATGGGATACTAGTACCCGGTATACCAGATCTTACCATCGCTGGATTGCTTCGTGAGCTCGGGAAGCGGAAGGGTAACAACATTGTGAGTAGTAGTGTCTTGTACTTGAAGACCACTCTCAGATATTTTTCTAGACTGTCATTTTTGACTGTTGTCATTCTGGCGGTGCCACACGAAAGTGTCCCAGCTTAGTTCGCTGCCGCTCTGAATACTCTGCCGCGGAGTCCGATGATATTCCATTTCCTGATGCCGACGAGACGATCTGGATACGAGACGCTGGCACAGGTTCGGCGACTGCGACCCTCAGGACAAGGGGTCTCGGGCGTAGTGATTCATGCTATGTTCTCTTGGCCGCATGTGGGCAGGAAGAGACCGCCCTGGATGGCTATTTCACGGAACATCTTGTCAACTCTCTCAGGGATCCACAGCTCCGCCCCAATTCCACTTACGCGGATGTTCTTGCGTCCCTTCCGATCGCCTCCGCTTCGATGCAGCATCCACAATGTGGATGGAACAGTGATAGAATGTTGTTCACCACAGCTGCGGATTGCGCACATAACCGGTTTGCGTTGAAAAGCATTGCGAATGGGAAATACCAAGTAAATGCTTGGGGGATCCATGGTGTGAGAGCTGGCATGCATTTCACCGTCGTGGGCAGTCGGAAAGCTCTCTTGGTAGAAGCAGTCCAGCAATTCTCATCTGTTGTGGTACCACTCCACTCAGACGCACCGTCCGGAATTGTGGATGGAGCCGCAGCATCGTTGAACATAGAATTGACAGCGTTTCTTTGTGCGCCACTGTCCATTTCATCGAATTCCTCGTGCGGCGTCACCATCAAAACTATCCCAGCCGAGGCTGACATCATTGTCAGCGGATTTTTGAACCAGAACGGCAAGGGACGATTGCGAGTGGAAAGTCGGGATCTACTTCTGACCTCGCTTTCTTGTCACGTCACAGATGTTGCTTGGGACACGGTGGGACCCTTCCTTCCGCGTTATCTTCAAGCAATCGCCGATTTCCGCTACAATCTTGGTCGAGACAGCAGAAATATAGCATCCCTCACCGAGTTAGCCATCTCAGAACATCCTGCTGATGCCTTGGCCCAGGATTTCACCGTGGAATTGTTACGCTTGGAGCCACTGTTCCACGGCCTATTTCAAGTGCCCGCAACTCCCGAGACCAATCTTTTCTCAAATCGTGTCGCTAAATTAGTTCTCGACTCGGATGTCACTTACTGTATCCGACTGCAAAACACAAGGCGACATTTGTTTTTCTATCTATTTTATTTCAATCCTAGTGACTATAGTGTTGAGGTTTGTGGCTGCTAACGTGTCATTTTGGTCCCAGTCTAACCCTTTGTCAGGCCTGGTATCTCCCAGATCAGCGTCACCACAAGACAGAGGCCCCAGCACCCAAAACTGTTACAGTGGGGTATGGGGCTGGCGGCGGAGATCCCATCGGATTTGTGCTTGGTGAAGACCAGATACGCGACAGTGGTTTCCTGAAGGTGTTTGTTTCCACGGAGTACTGTGATATGAGATCCTTAGAGCAGCCGGCCGCGGCAGAGAGCGGTCCGAGATTGTTTGGAAGGAGGGTTCCCGAAATCCATGGCGAGTGGAGCGCGTGGCTGGGTGTGATAACAGTGGTTAAGGAGTGAGGCCTTGGCAAAACGTCGTACTCGGGTCTTTATTAAAAGCCTAGGCTACCGTATAATCAAGTTCAAATCGACCCCAGGGCCATTGGAATATATTATATTCCAATGGCCCTGGGGTGTCGCGCCGTCATACTAGTAACAAACTCTAAGTACATACAAGGGTTTATTCAAAGTTACAACCACAGCACTTAATCAAGCGTCAGAAAAATACTATGATGAGTAATATCCTTTCTTCAGTTCTGAGCACCGCCGTGGACTTGTTTACAAATATTTACGTTTCATCAAAACCCATCTCTTTCTCCTACGACCATCACGACTTCGTCGACTCAAATTACGGCTTTCATACGACAACCCGCACCAGTTACCATCGCTAGATGTCAGCTTGCCTCTTTTGCAGCACTTTACGTCGTCACACACGACCCAGGCGCAGATTGTGGGTCTTCTCCGAGGCGCTCCCACTCGATGTGAACTTCGCCTATTGCGTATGTCCACCACCCCGGACTTTCCGTTTCCGTCATTGGCGAGGTTAGATATTAATTCCGAGGTCCCCATCGCAGATTTCTTTGTTATCTTGGATCGTTTTCCCTGCCTGGAGCATCTAGGTTGTTGGGTGGATGACGCGATCGCCTATACCGCGAAACCGCGATGATTTCGGCAGATTTCGTCCCTCAGTCTTGGGGGGACCGATGGTGCCAGCGTGCTTCATTATCTCACTCTTCCCAATCTTTGGAGCTTGGATCTTCCGGATTACATTGATTGGGATGCAGTTCTTGCATTCCTATCGCGTTCCCACTGCCCCCTCGATTAATTTTCTATTGACATCCAGCACTACGGGAATGACGGGGATGAGCTTCCCGGGATTCTTCCGGCCATTTCGTCCGTTTCAACCCTCAAAATGGGGCTCGGTGAAAGTGACGCCAGTGACGCCAAGTGACGCTAAGTGACGCCCCCCTGCCGCCCCGACTGACGCCCCCACTGGTTTTGGGGGGCGTCAATTCTGTCACGTCACGCGTCGAGTGCCGCCCTCAGTGCCGCCCCCAAATTTTAGTCAAACATTTGGATTGGTGTAGATTTCAGTAGGATCCCCATCGTACCGCATACGGCTACTGCCGTAAGAATTACGGTCATTATGGCCGCCCAACCGGCCTTAACCGTAAACGTTAATTGTCAGTAATGCTCGTAAAATTCCAAGTTCAGTACCATAATCCTCATTTGGTGCGTTGATGGCCAGTGGGTCTTGACGTCGAGTATGAGCATGTGGACCCACACAAGAACATTTTGCGGCGACAGGATGCTGCACCACTGTTGGCGGTGCTGAGGACTCGATCGAACGGCGCGAATCACTTTCCGAAGCTCCAGAAATGTGTCAGAAATATTTTAAAAATAAACTTTCAACGTAACTGCCAACCTTGCGTATAGACGCCTTGATTCCGACAGGCATCGGCGTAGAGTCGTCCTCGTCCTCGTCCACGGCAATGGCCTCTTCCGACTCGTCAATATCTTCGTAATTTTGGCGCGACAGTAACAGACTCCTGATAGGCAGTGGCCCGCCCATTCTTCTTCGGCTTCTCTAGCTAACAAGAGTGCGAGCCTTTGATGCAGGGCAGACAAAAATAATGTGAAGTATTTACCGAGTCTTCCGTCATTGGTTACATAGTGCGCGACTATGGCAAGAAACACATACCCGTTCGAGGACGTCCAAGCATCCAGGGATATCGAATGATGTGGCTGCTCCATCCAACGGTATTGGTGGGCGGTATAGGTGAGACCGATTTATTGATGTTATTTTTTTGGCTAGTTTTAAAGCAACAAGGATCCATAATTATCTGACCCGGTGGCATAACCTTTAGCAAGCAACATAGCATTTTAGTCATAAACCATCCCTCGTGAGTGACGCCCTCAGTGACGCCGACTTGACGCCAACATGTCACATTGACGCCCTGTCACATATGAACTGACGCCCCCCACTGCCGCCCCCACATTTGGACTGCCGCCCCCCGCACTCAAACGTGACGCCCCCGGTGACGCCCCCTTGACGCCCTGTGCCGCCCCCACCGCCGCCCTTTGACGCCACATTGCCGCCCCTTGACGCCCCAATTTGCCGCCAACTGACGCCCCCACAAGATATATTTCGGCGAAACTAAGCTCATGTGGGGGATTTTCATTGCTCAAATACATAGTAAGGAGTGTAAGGAGTTCATTAGAAGACACGGAAAGCTCCTAAAGGCAAACCCACACCAAATAATTTATGTCATTGCCGCCCCACTGACGCCCCCCGCGGCAAAGGGCGTCAAAGGGCGGCAGTGGCGTCAGTTTCACTTTGCCCCTCAAAATGGTATGCTGGCCACGATCTGTCGCCGTGCTACTAGAATGTCTCAGTTCTCGGTCCTTGGTCCCACGGCTTGACCATCTCACGGTGGACTCCGTGGACTCGGTAGACTATGATCTCCTCGTCGAGATGCTGTGTTGCAGGCGTAACCCTGAGAATGGGGTCAAATTACGGTCGCTACGGCTCTGAACCAGTGACCGTGAAGATCTTCCTGAAGTCAGGAAGTGGCCCTTGGGGAACTCGTTTCTTCGGAGCTAAGTCGCTTGATCGCAGACGGTCTTGACCTGTTCCTCGTATGCGAGCCTACAGTTGGGGAAGACAAGGGGACCGAATATGATTATTGGCCGGCGGAACCCAAAGGCATGTTGTTTTCCTTTCGAAAGCATACGCCGCTGACTCTCTTGTCTCATGTAGGGATCGATCTGGAAAACCCTTTCAAGAAGTTTGGGAGTTCGAATAACGTGAAGCAGACATCAGGGAGTATATAAATGAATAGCAGATATCACACTTGAGATCCCACCGTGTACGTGTTCCGTCAATCGGTAGAACTTCACTGACCATGTCTGAATCTCCTAAATAACGCACTGTGAAAGGAGCTTCCACGTGGTTGTGGCGCCGCACTTTCCACAGAACCATTAACCTGCCGCCGCAGTACGAAAAGAACCCGAAATCACTTTGATGCCCCAGCACAGGTGTCGGAAGTTGACTGTCGTGTCTCCACAGCTAATTAAACAAAAAAGGCGAAGAATGAGAGGTAAGAATCAATGAATAATAATCTGGCTGTAAACGGAGTGCTGTTGCATGATAAGTGCGGGAGAAGACATTTGCTGTAGTTCAACAGCTTGTACAGATAGGACGTGTGACTGGCCTGTCTCAACATCGGGGTAGTCGGGGTTGCTGTGGGGCGGGCGATTAGCCCCTTCAGTAGTAGCATAGTGACCTTATGTTCTTTCTGTGTGGAACATTACTTACTGTATTTCATTAAATTTCGATTGGCAGGAATGTGCGGAAATCGATAGTGAAATAAACACGCTATCGGATAGCTGTATTATGTCTCATTACAACGTCATAACCTCATGCACAATATGCCACCACGACGAGCGGCCATGATCAATGGGATGCTAGTAAGAAAGAGGCCCCAGCCCCCAAAACTGTTACCGTGGGTTATGGGGATAGCATCCCTCCCAGAGTTGGCCATCTCAGAACATCCTGCTGATGCCTTGGCCCAGGATTTCACCGTGGAATAGTTACGCTTGGAGCCACTGTTCCACGGCCTATTTCGAGTGCCCGCAATTTCCGAGACCAATCTTTTCTCAAATCGTTTCGCTAATTTGCTATCAGTTCGAATACGTGTTACGGTATCCGACTGCACAACACAACCGGGCGACATTTGTTTTTCTACCCTTTTTATTTCAATCCTAGTGACTCCAGTGTTCATGTGGGAAAAATCCAATTTACCTTATCGGGGGCTGACGGAACCTGATAGACATATCAGGTCTGTTAAAGTCTGATCAGGCTGCTTGGTGCAAGCATACAGGCTCTGTCAGGAAGCCCCCTCGGAAGAATAAAGAATTTCACGCAGTGGCGTCTGGAACGACCTCCAAATGTGTTTACGGTATCGAAAAGTTGAAATAATCAAGTCAAACGAGCTCGATTGAGCCAAAAGCCAGCCAGAACCTGTGGCCGAACAAGGTACATAACTCAAGTGATGTCCTTCCAACGTGAACATGGCATATCAGTATTTGACGCTCCACAAGTAGATAATGATAGACTCTTCACACCAGGAGATGTAGAAAAATAGCAAAATCTAAGTAGCATAGTTAATATAGTACTTGTCAGAAGTCCCCGAAAGGGGGCGAGGCTTTTGTTAAAATCTGTGAAATGGCCACATAACCACTCGTAAGCCTTTGTCAGGCTGATGGGGCTTCAGCCTGATCAGGCTCTATGAGGCAAGTCTTGACGCTTATCAGCCTCGCGAAAACCTGACAGGTGTGTGGCTGCTCGCATGTCATTTTGATCTCAAACCGACCCTTTTCCCTTTTTCAGGCCTGGTATCTCCCGGATCACCGCCACCACAACACAGAGGCCCGAGCCCCTAAAAGTGTTACAGTGGGATATGGGGCTGGCGGCGGAGATCCCATCGGATTTGACCTTGCCGAAGACCAGATACGCGACAGGTTTCCTGAAGATGTTTGTTTCCGCCGAGTACTGTGATATGAGATCCTTAGAGCAGCCGGCCGCGGCGGAGAGCGGTCCGAGATTGTTTGGAAGGAGGGTTCCCGAAATCCATGGTGAGTGGAGCGCATGGCTGGGTGTGATAACGGTCGCTCAAGAGTGAGGCCGTGGCAGAAAGGTCGTGCTTGATTCTGTAAATTACCAGTCTAAATTACCGTATAATCAAGCTCAAATCGACCCCAGGGCTGTTGGAATTTTGAGTCACGTCGTCACGGAAAAGTTCAGCTATATTCAAAGGCTTGTTCAACAGTTACAACCACAGCGCTCACTCAGGTCCGCCACTAGACGATAAATGTTCGCCACTAGAGATAAACGTTGTCAACGGCGGATTAACGACTGGATTAAAGTAGAAAGGGAATCTAAATACCTTCAGCTATTTAGACATCCCCGACGAAGAAAAAAAAAAAAATTAAGGGTTTGGATGACTGGTGATTGTACGGTGCAGAACAAGCAGCCAGCGCCTACAGTACTGAGGAATCACGTCCAGCTCACATGGGCGCTGTACAGTATCGAAGCAAATTTCATACATGGCATTATTGGTCTGGTCGAGATCGGTATAACTCGCGACTACAACAGGAAAGAAGGAAAAAAAACTATCAAGACGTCAAACAAAGAGAGAAAAGCACCAAGAGGAAGAAATGAAGAAACCGGAGACCCACCGAAAACACCTTGTCCACCTCGGCCGCGGAGAATTCAAACCGGGACACTTAAAGTCGGGAGATAGCAGCGAAAACGCGCACACAACGTGCACCTAGAGATGTACGGCTCGCCAGAAAGCGCCCCCCTTTTTGATTATTCTCTCAAGATCAGCATCGGTCTCCACCCCTCGTCGATCGCGGACAACGCAGCATCGTGAGCGTTACGTTGCCCGACCTGTTACGTGCGGCATTCAGCATCCGATACAAAAGGGAAGAAAGACCACGTACCACGCCTTCTTTTCGAACATCGGGCAGTCTTTAGGTATCTAATTCAGGATCGTGAGCACGGACGCGACATTGAGCGTGTTCAACAGCCGATCGTAAAGTCGCTCGTGAGTGCGAGGCCGTCGTGCACCATCTGACGGCACCGCACCAGCCCTGCCGATGTGAAGGAAGCAGAACACAACACGAAGTAAGGAAACGCACCCTTGTACGTACGGGAACCTGAGATCAAATAGCTCGGGCGCGCCCGTTCCGAGAACTATTAACAGTCGGACTGGAAGTTTAAGTAGTAGTGCTGGAGGTCCGCGCGCGCGTCAGCTTCTCGCCATAATGCCCTATGATGAGGCTCACCTTGGGGCCGGCCACAATAGAGCGTACTCAGCCAGCGACGGCGGGCTCGACCGCCACGACGAAGGGGACGTCAGCTCGCGAGGTCTCCGGGCGAGCGTTCAGGGCGGGTTACTGTGCTTAGATTGGTACTGAAACCAAATAAGAGATCATGAACGTGCACCCCGGCACCGGCTCCATAATCAACACGGGAGGCTCCAGACGACATGTGTCAGCGGTTGGCATGTGCGCGCCCTTCGGCAGGACGGCGACGAGTTGCGTCGTTCCACTTGCTGTGGTCGAACGACGGGAGGTCCTACGAAGGGATGTGATAGCTCGCTGTGGGCAGATGATCCCATGCGTAAATAGCCAGCCAGTCACCCACCGTCGTAGTTCCCTCCGCCAAGACGTCGTCTAGGCGCGTCCGGCCACCAGCACCGCTCGCGGCCACGTCAGGGCACTCTGTGGCGTGCACGGTGAGCAAAAGCGTCGAGGTGGCGCCGAAGTTGGCACTGTGAAAAATGTGCGTGCTTCCACCGGTCCGTCGTGTTCTGTGCGGTATCCACGGGTGTGTGGTTCGCGTAGAGCGTGAAGAGGTCGTCCACAGTCGTCGACGGCGGCGCGTTGAGCGGCGTCTGGCCAAGCGGCGGCATCATGAGCAAGATGCGTTGAGCGGGCGTTCCCTGTGCGAGGAGGCCCGCGCTGAAGTTAGGTGAGGCGGATGCAGCCCAGGTGCTCGTGGCGATCGCGACGGCCTTGAAATAGCTGGTGTCACATCGTCAGTGTAGGGCGTGAGGCATAGGTGGCCGAGGCGACGGTGCCGGTTGTGCGTGAGTCCTAGAGCGGTCGGAAAGGGGAGAGGGTGGGGAGTGCGAGGCGGTAGAAGGACTGGCGTGACGCCGGGCGTGGATGATGAGCTGTGCAACAAGATGCGCGGGGTAGGTAGGTAGGTAGGATTAATGTCGATGCCCAGCGGACAGCCTGTACATGCCTTACGTACGGCGCTGTTCCAGTGTCGGTACATGATAAATTCGGATCGAGCCGGTTCTCATGAGATCCGAACCGGAGACAGGCTTATGTTGGATCAATGATCAATCCAGGCAGCAATCTCGCTGTCGACCAACTGATGGCATTTAAGTTGTATCTCTCACTGCCTCAAACTGGACTCATGCAAAAGCGCACATCACGAGCCTTAGTAAACGGCAAGTAAGCGGTGAGGAAATGAACTCCGGAGTATGCACTGTGCAGAAGCCGGAGCGCATTTTATTACACCGTGAATGATTCTTATCATCTGAATGGGTGCGAATGGATAAAAATAAACGATGGGAACCTGCATCAACGAGGTAATTTAGGTGTTGCATTCAAAGGTTTACTTAATTTGGTCTTCGTTAAGTTCATTCTTCATGACATGTGCAGGGTCGACCATCAGAAAGAATCCACCCATGAGCAGATTCTGGCGCCTACTGAGCCCAGCTTGGCGGTTCCATGGTGAATGGTGGCGCTTTCTGATAGTTCCAAAGGAACGGACAGGACAATGCGCCGTGTGTCGTCTCGTCAGGTCTCAGTGAGGATGCTGTTAGCCATTAACTTAAGTGATGCGATAAGGCGATGTAGCACATGCCCCTGAAACGTGTAAATTGCTACAAAACGCAGAAGACGCCGTCACCATCACCCCGTTACGATTCCTTTGCAACACTTCCCAAGCTACAACCATGACCCAGTCCGATATTATCATTCCTCCCGGCTTCATTCACAAGTTCGTCGAAAGCGCATACTATACTTTTAGAGAGTTCATAAACATTTCCTAGCAGGGTGAACGAGGCAGAAGAATTTCCGAAGGCGGAGGTTAAGCAGGACAAGCCAGATGAAGAGTCGAGTCAATCGGAGACAAAGCCCTCTGCTACTGGTGAGACATGTCATGCTTTTGAAAAGAACTCAGCTGACGCTGGCGAAGAGAAAATGAAGGATGAAATTATCGAACGTGTCAAGAATTGTGAGGATCTGGACGAGCATGAGCAGAAACTATTGCAATGCATTGTTGACTGTGGTGAGTAGCCATTCCTTTTCGCCCAAGAAACTTGAATTCATGTTCTCGTTGATAGTCTCGCTCCCAACAATCATCGACAATGCCTGCATTGATCCTGAAATCATCCAAGCCCTCAAAATAGGCATTCTAGCGAGAGAATCGATCGGTGGAATCCTCCTCTACGGCCCTCCTGGAACGGGTAAAACGATGGTTTGCCGTGCCCATGCTCGGGAGTGTGGTGCTAGAATGCTTCAAGTCAGACCTAGTGACATTATGGATAAATGGTTAGGTAATTCCGAAAATTTAGCTCGAAGTGTTTTCGTAAGGATGTTATCTTTCCCCTAATGCTTTCACCAAGGCTAAAGCTTAGGCAGAACCTGGCCAATCGACTCGCTCCCTGTGTTATATTTCTCGATGAGATCGACAGCTTGTTTAGATCTCGAACAAGTGAAAACTCTGACCGTGACACAAGGAATACTGTGAGTGAGCCATCTGACTCTTGCCCAGAATACTTTCAACATCATTGCATCCAGGTTACAGAATTCCTGCAGGAAGGCGGCCAATTGCACGCGTGATGGATATCAAGCTAACTTAGATATATTTAGGCAATGGATGGCCTGCAAGCAGCCCAAGAAGCTGATGTAGTCGTTGTCGGCGCCACAAATCGGGTGTGTAATGGCGCCACTGCGTTTAAGTCACCTTTTCTAATCCCATTCAAAGCCTTTCGATCTCGACGAAGCAGTCCTGCAACTATTGCCCACGAGGTTTTTGGTGAAGCTTCCCGACGAGACCAGACGGAAACGTTAGGCCATTATATATTATTCGTCCAAGTATTTTGTCATTCTAACGAAGTTCTTCAGAAATTCTCCAGGTTCATCTCAGAGGCGAAGCCTTTCCCGAAGCGCAACTTGATGATTTAGCATGCAAGACTGAAGGTTATTCGGGCTCCGATCTTAAAAGTCAGGATGTTGTCTACATCTCTCCTGCCCAGTCTGATTGTCAATTCAAACCCTAGATCTCTGCGTATCCGCAGCAATTGAAGCAGCAAAGGAGTCGGTGATGAACACCACCACCACCGGGATGACACGGCCTGATGTACCGAGTCGGTTCATTACCCCGAAACACTTTGAACATGCCTTTACATTGGTATCTCCTTCAACAAGGAGCAACTCCGAGTTGGACAGGTGGCACACGTCAAAGTCAGTATATTACACACAATCAAGAGCATTGAAGGATGACAATGCATTAAGTGAACTCAATGAAACCGGAAGCGAGATGATGTGGATGTTTGAGAAATCTGCCCAAGTATCATATATCGATGCAGCAGTTGATGTGTTCGGTGATGCAGTCAGATTATGTACACCGCTGCATTTCCAACGATCTGAATCGCTCGACAACCTCGCAAACGCACTGTTGACTCGATTTGGGCAGACTTGTCAGTACCCAGACTTGGCGGAATCCATTGCAGTTCACCGAGAAGTATTGGAGCTGAGACCAGCATCTCACCACAGCCGATCTCGCTCACTCAACGACCTCGCAGTTGCACTTCGGATGCAATTTGGGCAGACCGGTCAGCTCACAGACTTGGAGGAATCCATTGCATTCCATCAAGAAGCATTGGAGCTGAGGCTTACACCTCATCCTGACCGATCCATGTCACTCAACAACCTCGCTTCTGCCCTTTCAACACGATTTGAGCTGACTGGTCAGCTCACAGACTTGGAGGAATCCATTGTGTTTCTCCGAGAAACATTGGAGCTTTTCCCTGCATCTCACGCCAACCGATCCACCTCACTCAATAACCTCGCAACTGCACTTCGGATGCGATTTGAGCAGACTGGTCAACTCATAGACTTGGAGGAATCTGTTGCATTTCACCGAGTAGCACTGGAGCTGAGACTTGCACCTCACCCTGACCGATCCAGCTCACTCATCAACCTCGCTTCTGCACTTTTGACTCGATTTGGGCAGACCGGGCAGCCCGCAGACGTGGATGAATCCATAGTGTGTCTCCGAGAAGCATTGGAGCTAGTCCCTGCACCTCACCCCAAACGATCGGGCTCATTCAACAACCTCGCAAATGCACTTTTGATGCGATTTGGGCAGACCGGTCGGCTCACAGACTTGGAGGATTCCATTGCATTTCATCAAAAAGCATTGTATCTGAGGCCTGCACCTCACCCTGACCGATCTGAGTCACTTGACAACCTCGCTTCTGCGCTTTGGACGCGATTTGGGCAGACCGGTCAGCTCGCAGATTTGGAGGGATCCATTGCATCCAACCGAGAAGCTTTGGATCTGAGACCTGGATTACACCCCTACCGATCCACTTTACTCAACAATCTCGCGAATATGCTTTGGACACGGTTTGGGCGCACTCGCCAGCTCCCAGACTTGGAGGAATCAATGGCATTTAACCGAGAAGCATTGGAGCTGAGCCCTGCATCGCACCCCTACCGATGCATGTTCCTCACCAACCTCGCAAAAGATCTTTTGACACGATTTGGGGAGACTGGTCAGCTCACAGACTTGGAGGAAGCCATTGTGTTTCTCCGGGAGTCATTAGAGCTTTTCCCTGCAGCTCACCCCACCCGATCTCACTCACTCAACAACCTCGCAATTGCGCTTTGGTCGCGTTTTCAGCAAATTGGACAGCTGGCAGACTTGGAGGAATCCATTGGGTTTCACCGAGAGGCATTGGAGCTTTTCCCTGCTTCTCACCCTGACCGATCCAGCTCACTCAACAACCTTGCTTGTGCGCTTTTGACGCGATTTCGGCAGACTGCTCAGCTCGCAGAATTGGAGGAGTCCATTGCATTTCATCGAGAAGCATTGGATCTGAGACCTGCACCTCACCCCAGCCGCTCTGAGTCACTCGACAACCTGGCTTCTACGCTTTGGACGCGATTTGAGCAGACCGGTCAGCTCACAGACTTGGAGGAATCTGTCGCTTTTCACCGAGCAGCATCAGCATATGAAACATCTTCTGTGATCGCTCAGTTTCGTTATTCACGTCATTGGGCACGCAAAGCAGCATCTTTCCGCCACTCATCTGCTATGGAGGCATATCAGTATTCAATCAATCTCCTACCTCGCTTAGCTTCTCTAGATCTAAATATCCGACACCGCCAGGAGGCAATGTCTCGTGCTCGTGGTTTAGCTTGTGATGCCTGCAGCTATGCTATTCAAGAAGGCCAGTTTGACAAGGCTGTCGAGTTTCTCTGTGCCGGGAGAGCTGTATTCTGGACTCAAGCACTCCAGCTGCGGACACCTCTGGATGAACTACAGTCCGTTGCACCACATCTCGCACTTAAACTTCGTACCGTTTCCAAGGGACTCGAAGCCACATCAGCACATGATGGCTTCCAGGCTATGAAGGATAGCTCCCAGCATATTAGGGACCTGGAGTGGGAGGCAACACGTCGTCGTATCCTGACTGAAGAGTGGAATGATACCCTTGAAGCGGTGAGAAACCTCGAAGGCTTCGACGGTTTTTTGCTGCCAAAGTCTATTTCAAAATTACAAAAGGCCTCTTCCAATGGTCCAGTTGTCATGCTCAATGCCACTACTTCTGGCTGTGATGCCTTGCTGGTCACACAGGAGGGGGTGAAGCATGTTCCACTACCGGCTATTTCAATAGAAACGACTGAACGCCTTGTTCATATTCTACGGATGACAATATCGTCTAAGGGGGTTCGTTCGGACAATTTTGCGGCAGCTAGTGATGCATTGGAGGTTCTCCTCAATCCAACACGTACCGACACCCGCCTCAAAGCAGTGCGAATACCTCCAGCAGGCCGTACTGCCAGTGATCCCTTTAGCTCGGTCCTGGGGCTGCTATGGACCACTGTCGCTCGTCCAATTATTAGTGCATTAAATCTCAAGGTTGATGCTTTTATCCCTTTTTTTATGTTCTTCTACTCATTCTACGTCTGAATTCCAGAAGCAGGAGGACAAAAACATTCCTCCGCGTATCTGGTGGTGTCCCACAGGCCCATTTGCCTTTCTTCCAATCCACGCAGCTGGACTATATGGAGCTGGCAATCCTGAGTCCTTATCCGATTACGCCATATCATCGTATACCCCTACTTTGGACGCCCTCCTGACATCGCCACCGCCCAAAGTCAATGAGCCCAAGATGTTGGCCGTTATTCAGCCTGAGATTCCAGGTGATCATCGTCTCGACTTACGTTTCACTCTCGAAGAACTTGGCATGATTGAACGACACGTACCAAAGACGTGGCTAACAAAACTGGGAACCAACGAAGAGCCCACATCAGTCGGAAGGGTCCTCTCCCTCCTTCCGGACGCCTCATTCGTCCATTTTGCCTGTCATGGTTCCCAGGATCTTGTAAACCCGCTTGAAAGTGCTCTCCATTTGGGTGATGGGGATCTCAAGGTTTCGAAGGTCATGCAAAACCCGATCCAAAATGCATCTTTAGCGTTTCTTAGCGCATGTGAAACGGCTATGGGAGATGAAAATGCTCCAGATGAAGCCATACATCTTGCGGCTACGATGTTATTTGCTGGTTTCCGTGGAGTGGTAGGGACAATGTGGTGAGTTTAATTTGTTATCGGCATCAGGGACCTGACCTAGTTTTCCCGCCCTCACAGGACTATGCGCGACGAGGATGGCCCCGAAGTTGTTGATGTCTTCTATAACCATCTCTTCGGATCTAGCCCTGAGTCGCATCCTGACTCAACCAAGGCTGCCGAGGCGCTACATCTTGCGGTACGCAAATTACGGACAGAGAAGAAGGTCTCGTTTCAGCGTTGGGTTCCGTTTATTCACTTGGGACTTTGAAGCCAACTATCCGGATTTAACCTTGTGGGTGTCTAACCATTATGCGACGAGTTCAATCGGGCTAATGGGGTCGTTTATTGGTTCCAGGCACTACTAGCAGCTACTTGTGCTAAGCTACGGCAGTAACCAGGTCCATTTGCTATTTAGACAGATAAATCAAGTCCATATTGTCGGTTTGAAACTTGTTCACAATAAATTGGTACTGGTGGTCCAAAGTTTTTCCCAAGATCAGATAAACGGTACCAAAAGAGCTGTAAGAAGATAAAGAAGAGATCTGCCGAGTCAAAACTTTGAAAACATCGATTATATTTCTTGTCCACCGGATTTCGCGCGTTTTGGCTTGGGCCGGACGGTCCCTTGCGAAGTATCTCATTGATCTTCTGAGACTTGGAAGACCGTCATGTTCATCGATAAACTGGTGGTTTCTCGTCACCGCAGACTGTCTCAAATGTCGGCAATTTGCTCGATGTGCGGCATGGATTGAGCAGACTTCTCGTTTCAGCGTTAGGTTCCGTTTATTCCCTTTGTCTCACCATTTATGCCACGACTTTAATCGTGGAAATGGGGTCATCTATTCAATTTCAGGGACTACTAGTAGTTACCTGTGCTAAGCTACGCCAGTAATTACTCTAGATTCATGTAGCCAGATGAATCAAGTTCACATTTTCAGTTCGAAACTTGTCAGCGCAATATATTTTCAAGTGAACGGTACGAGAAGCAGGAAACGATTTGCCGAGTCAAAACTATGACAACATGTCCGCCAGATTTCCTGCTGTTTGGCTTGGCCTGGACGGTCTGCTGTAAATGCATCTCGTTGATCTTCTGAAACTGTTGAAGATCGTCATGTTCAGCTACAAACTGACGGTTGCTAGCGTTATTCTGCCCAAAATCGAAGTTTGAGTCTCGTTGAAACTGGTACAATTGGCGGGATTTTTCAATTAACGTATATTGTAACCTTGATAATCCTATACCATTTTGGATTCCGCTCCTTTTCGCTCTCTTAACTTGATCTCCATAACCCATCTCCGTTGCGCAAAAGAAAATCATCCATGGACAAGTTGAAGCCTGTACTGATCTCTGCCAATAACCCGTCAGATGCCACCTTGAATTGGCCTACCCCCTACCACCTCACCTATGTCTGCAGCCCTGACTTGTGACTTGAACTCCGCCATTTCACTGATGTCCCAGGGCCAAGCCCCAAGTGCCTTGCACCTGCCATAACGGCGACTTAAATTGCCCAAGCCGCTCAATTCACATATGCACCTAACCCTCCGCGTCACGTAGCCTCCTCCGCCACCGCCGTGCCGACGCGACGCGTTCGTTTCCGCACACGTGGTCGCATCATTTGCGATCGGCACCGCGGCCGGCATCATGATCGATGTCATGGCTATTTCCGGTTCATGGTTTATGCCCGTTGTTGGTTTATGCCGAATCGGGCATAAGCCAACTTCACGTACTGATCGGTCAATATATATCAATATATCTCGGGCCGTAATTAACGCACGCAGGAGAGGGGGACGTTGAAATAACATATTTTTTTCTTTGCGTACATAACACCTGTTCTACACAAACCACGTCGGCGACGATGTGGAAGCCGAGGACGGCGCACACGATGCGGTGCAGCTGCGCGATGACGGAGGGTTGCGGGGAAAATGTGGTGGCGTGCGCGATGCGGCTGTGACACCGTCTCCAGAGCGAGCCGCACACACAGCATGGTGCACGACGTGAGAATGTTCCCTTCGCCGCAAACAGCGCGCAGTGCGGGATGCGAGGGACGTGTGCGGCGTCGTGCGGGGTACGAGAGACGTGCGCGGCGCCGTGCAGGATGCGAGGGGCGTTGGCGGCGTCGCGCAGCGCCGTGCGGGACGCGAGGGACGTGTGCGACATCTTGTGGGACGCGATGGGCGTGCGCGGCGTCATTCGAGATGCGATGGGATGTGCGTGACCTCGTACGGGACGCGAAGGGTGTGCGCGGCGTCATCGCGGGACACGAGGGACATGTGCGGGACGCGAGGGGCGTGCACAGCATCTTCCGGGATGCGAGGGACGCGAGGGACGCGAGGGACGCGAGGGACGCGAGGGACGCGAGGGACGCGAGGGACGCGAGGGACGCGAGGGACGCGAGGGACGCGAGGGACGTGCGCGGCACGCGAGGGGCGTGCTCATCTTCCGGGATGCGAGGGGCGCGCGGGACGTCGCACGGAACGCGAGGGGCGTGCACAGCGATGAGTTAGCGTGTTGCATACGCAAGGCGGTGCGGATCTGTCCACGGCGATGTGGATGACCCAGCAATGCGCACCGCGCTGCGATAATGGCGGCGCGGTGCGAGGACACTTGCGAGGAGACTGAAGACTCACCAAAACCACACACCTGCATCTGCACGAGCCCTGTTCTAAATTTTTCTCTTCTTTTTTGCTGCTGTATCCGGATGCGAAGTCACAGAAGGGCTGAATGAAGAGGCCTGAGCCATCACAAGAGCTAGAACTTTACAGGGATGAAGAAGGTCTTGTGGAGTGCCATAGATTGCCAGGGACAGAGATAACAAGAAAAGCTGAAAAGTGCTAGGGTTTCCGTCACCAATTCGCCGTGGTGTAAGACGGCAGATGAGTAGAAGGCGAGAGAAGAGAGCACGAGGCGAGAAAATGCTCGTCCGATGCCGCCATCGGCATTTCGGACCTCGGATGAGTGCGGAACAAGCGCGGAACAGCATATCTTGAAAACCATTGGCTGGGGCTTATGCCTGCTTGGAGATGCGTTCCGGATTCAGCATAAACTTGAAAACCCCCGAAACGGTAGGTGGATCATTTTGATCATATTTCTGGTGGGCTTTCCGCAGCGCGTTGTAGGTCACAAATGGTACTCAAATTTCACAGGGAGGTGAGGATACAGTCCCTGACCTCCCTCTAATTCTCTCTAATTTCTTCCTTTTTGCAACTTGAAAAAAAATGGAATTTGATCCCTTCAACAACAGACATAAACCATGAGCCCTATTTCCTGCCCTCCGCTCAGCTGCCGTCCTTCGCCAGCCATTCCCTCCCGCGACCATCTGAAAAATGTGCATTAATCGCCGCGCCTTTTATACCACTTGAATCCCGCGCTCTCTGGATGCAAGGTCGGTCTTTTTGCACTTATTTTCAACTCTCTCAGCTAACGAGGTCCCTTTCTGCAGCTACTTTATGGCTTCACCTTCTGCCTACGGTGCCGTCGCGAGGGTAGAAGTCTTCCCCATCCTCACCTCGTCTGAGCGTCGCGTCCGGCATGTATTGCGACTAACAGCGCCGCAGAGTACCCCAGTCGACCATCCGCAGCCGCACGCCACCCCGAGCGACTACGATCTCGCTAGATGCACGCCAGACTAGCTGCGAGCAACTGCACGTGGGGGTTATACAATTCCCGATCCTTTATGGCGCCAACATGTCCGCCACCTCGCGCATTGGCACCCTCGATGCGATGCGCAGCACTACTGCCGCGACCGCTTTGAGCGAAGTACCACCCACCCTCACCGCTCGACGTCTGCCCATGCACCTCTCGCGAGCTCGAATGAAACCCCAGCCCCACACACAACGCGGCCCTTTATCATCGCGCATCTCGCATCCAGGTACGCCGCGACTATTCTCAGCGCCATCCCAACCACCCGCTCGACGCTGTGCCTGCCTTACATCGCGCACACGACGCGCACCAGCAGCGCCGAAAATTTCTCATCGCCTACTTCGCCTTCGTCACCTCCACTCGTACCACCGCCATCCTCGGTGCTCGCTCGAGGTCCCTGCCTGCGGGTACCCCCGCCCGTGCGCATCGCGGTAATTTCTCCTCCGCGTCCTCGGCGTTGTGGAGGCATCATACCTCGTCTGACAAATGCCACGGCCCCTTCCTCATCGGCCATCTCCGCCCGCCCCCTCCTCCCTCGGGTCGCGCACGACATCCCCCACGATCACTCACCACGCAAGCGACACCAATGCGACTATCACGCTCCACTCACTCGCACCACGCGTAGACGCCATCTCACGCGTGTACGCTGACGCCCCTGCCCGATGGCGTCCACCGCTCCTACGCCTCCCTGCACGCGCTCTCCTCGTCGCCGCCGTTTTCCATTACAGATGCCCCCTGCATCATCTCCTGAAGCACTCGCCACGCCCACTCCCTGAGCCCCGCACCTTCGATCTTTGCTGCTGCGCTTACAGCCTTTTGCGGAACATAGGGTGGGTGCTGTTTTTGTTTTGTTTCAACAGTTTTCACCAGGACACCTGCCACGGGATCAATTTTGATTGGATTGCCTCGGGAGTAGGTGCGTTGGATTCGCGTTGTAAATCCGCAGTCAACCTAATACTGATATTTTTGATGCCATCATAAAAAGAAATTTCTGCTGAAAATTTTCGGGTTTCAGCAAGTCACCTGTAGCACTTGGAATACTCCTTGGATTGACCTAGTTTTTGGATATGGTGATTTGCGAGCTTGGAACCTAGTGTGGAAACACAAGAAACAACCAAAACCAAAACAACAAAACCAATATTGGGCAAGATAGACTGAGCCTATCCCAAACCAACACTAGAAATGGTGTATGATAGCTGCTTCAATCACTTCCAAGGTAGCCGACGAGTGTCAGTCCCTAGTTTCAGAGCCTTTAAAAGGTTGAAAGGGAAAGTTGATTGTTCAAAGTAAAAGTTCGACGAAAGGTTGTGTTATGATACGTACGAAACCGAGGATCCAAAGGATACAACTGTTTCGAACTTCCTTGATGCGATATATGATAACCAAATTTAAGAAACGTAGGAAACAGTGAAGTTTCTGTAGTTTCTCGCGTATCCCGAAGATCCGCGTCGATAAAGTTGTTGCCAAAAGTGTGTAGCGTGCGTTTTGTTGGTTTCCCAACTAGTCCCAGTCAATTCCCGAGTCTCCGAACCTTTCCGAAACAATCCAAATCCAGTATCCCAGTCCCAGTATCCAGTTCCCAGTCCAATCAATAGTCAATTCCCAATCCCAGTATCCTTCCAATCCAATCACACAATGTTTCCGAGTCCAAAACCAGATTCAATTCAATCACAAGCTTCCAAACTTCTATTCCTTCCCAATAGTACGAGACTCGCCCTTTACAAGTATCTAGGACTTGCAAAACTCGAATAACGTGAGGGTTTCTCGGGAGAAACTTCGCTCCCTACCTCTCCCCTACTCTGGCTACTTATACAAACGATGATATGACTATGACAATAAAGAAAATATGTAAAAGAGTCCGTTTATCCGCCCTATTTCCCGTGTTTCCGGAGTATTTATAAGACCTCAAAGCGCCCCATTGGTTGGTGAGGTTGGATTCGTCATTCCGGTTATATTCCGACCGTCCTTGGTAATATCCTTGCACATGGCAACGTGATGGGTGCTTGAAACCCTAATCACCAAGTGTTTCTTGCGTTGTGTAACCCCCGTTCCTGGAATATCCCTCGGATCGGTATAGTCGGACCTTGTAGCCCTGTTCTATAGCTTCCAAACGATACCCCTCTTCCTTAAGACCATTAAATGAGACCGGCGAAGATTAGAGTTGTCTATCTCCATCGGTATCTGCTATGGTTCTGAGATCGACGATCACAAGACCCGGCTAATATTATCTCCTTGAAACTATGCCCGGCATAGCCGCGTACCTGGAACAAGCGGAACAACGATCCCGTTGTCACATGCAACTATGTTTGACATGATTTCCCCACTGATCCACGCTCTGATACTTCCGAAACGTCAGAAACCACTCAAACCGTTGTAAGAAACGGAAGAAACTGGTGATACGACTGGTAGGTTGAGTTGTGCTACATCTTCTCCTACAGGTTTCGGAGCGAGCACATGTCAGAGATACTCCTGATTCCTCAGGAGTATCATCTCGTTACTCAGATGATATTGGCCTCTTTTATGGGAAGAGTTGATACATTCGATACAACAGATACATGATATACAGAATATCAAACGTAAGGAAATCGCAAAAACAAGCGATTTCAGTGGTGGTTCAATATCCTGCTTATCAATGGTATACTTATACATATGTCCTACATAGTCAACCCGAACTTTGAACAGAGAATACTGGAAGTGATTCTAATTTGTTGTGCACTTTGTTGAAATGGTCATTCTCCTCCTTGAGAAAATACAGCACTCAAAGCGGAGTCGGGTATGTTCACATGTAAAAACATAAGGGTTGACTAGAGTGTATGCATACATTCAGCATATCCAAAAACTAGGTTAATCCAAGGAGTACTCCAAGTGCTACAGGTGACTTGCTGAAACCCGAAAATTTTCAGCAGAAATTTCTTTTTATGATGGCATCAAAAATACCGGTATTAGGTTGACTGCGGATGTACAACGCGAATCCAACGCACCTACTCCCGAGGCAATCCAATCAAAATTGATCCTGTGGCAGGTGTCCTGGTGAAAACTGTTGAAACAAAACAAAAACAGCACCCGCCCTATGTTCCGCAAAAGGCTGTAAAATAGTGATATGTATGTACGTTAACTTGGATTGCATATCACCATTGATCTCTCCATGTTTTTCAGTGAGCGAGGACGAGTACTAGTGAGTGAAAATTCCGGAGAGAAAAAGCCAATTCGAAGAGGACCGATCGGCCGAGCGATGCTCAGCCCGCACATTGAGATCTTTCTGATGATTTTTGGGAAGCGCATGCAAACCTTTTCATACTGCTCCATGGCCCGCGACTCGGCCTCGCTACCGTCTCCGCTCAACTCCGTTTTCTCTGATAGCCACCTCCCTGAATTTCAAGCCTCGGTACTCCACTCCCCCTCCGCGAGACACTCAAGGTATCTGACACCGTGCCCTCCAAAATTCCTTCCGCAGACCGGTCCAAACAAGAGCGGCAAATTCCTCTGCTCAAGTTCTAACTCTTTGTATTTTTCGACATCACCTTCTGTTAGTTCTTGGCTTCCTCGCAGTTGCTCGCACTTGTCTGTGACAGTGAGTTGGCCGACGCGCTCAAGGAAGATCCGTGCTCCTGACCCAGGTCTCCTAGGAATTCCTGGGGCCATTCTGCCAAATTAATGCGTGCGTCTTCCAAACACAGGTTGTAAGTCGACATATAAGTTGCTCTGGGAGCTTTTGGTGCAGCCATCAAATATGACTCAGTTGCAGTCTATCCGATGCCCGATTTATGGACTTCTAGACTGCTTTATTCGACAAACTCACCTCGCCACGAACCCATCTCGCTTCAAAGAACGCGCGCGATTCTCGGGAATAGGTCAACAATACAATTCCCGCCTTTCCTGGCAGCACCCTGGGTTGTGTCTTAATGCCATCCTGTCTTGCTGATCCTCCAATATACGCAGCTTACGCAGCGCAGTTCCATCGATAACCTGCAGGAAGGACAGTTCGAGGAGCGCGGAGGGTTCACACATCCCACAGCATCCAGTTATGATTCCACCTCCTCCGCCTCCAACAATCGTGATTTCAGATCGAGTGGCCCCGGTATGTAGGATCCAACCCGACTGGGGTACGAGCGTGTGTCTGGTTTGCCTGAAATTTATTAATTTCAGTCTTGACGTTATTTAGTTCACCAGGTGCGACTACCCGCCACTGTGCTGCACTCGGCATATGTGTTGACGAGCTCTTTCGGTGTCGCCCACTCGGACTATGGAGTGCTCAGGTAAGGGGTAATTTGGAAGAAAAACTCCAGATTATGTATTCGAGCGAGGGATCGCCGTGACCACCGTGCACTGAGTGTGCTTTTATTCATCGCCGGTTCTAATTCCAAACAGAATAAGAATGTGAAGGACAGTGCGTCTATGGAGCAACTCACCACTCACCTCTCGAGTCCCTATTTCAACGGATAACAACAACATACAGAAAATTGTCCCGAGTCAAAGTTACGTGGGATAGTATCCGCCACGATTGTTGGCATGAGCATGAGCATGTCGCTAACGTGAGACGAGCGACAACGATATCAATGGTTTGGAAACGGTCAGTAGAGTTCTGCGTTGAAACTTGGCCTCTCGAGATGAAATCTAGGCCGATTTATGCCTGCTGGCGCTCTAGTTCTGTTTTCCAAAAAGAGTTGAATTTGTTGAAACATTATTGACTTGGCGCCTTTCTCCAGCGTCAGAAAAATACTCTGATGAGTACATGGCAAGTTGCGTGAGATTTCCTTTTCTTAGAGTCGAACCAGTCCCAAGTGCGTGAGGTCTCAGAGACAGTCGTTTGATGCTACGCCGGAGGGACTGGAAGATAATCGCCGTTGGCTTACAGATACGGAGATTGCCGAGAATCATTTTCTGACTTCGTCAAAATTCCTGATACCCCCGCGCAAAAGGATTTTTAAGGAGAAATCTGAAGAGACATCATTTTTTGTAGCCGTTACAAATACAAGACTCTCCTCGTTCTCAGATTTCTAATAGGTGGTCATTTGACCCCATTGTATGAATTTCCTTGTTCACCTGCTATTTATCGACTGTCATGAATACTTAAGAATAACGACTGGCTCGAGTCTATCCTTTTCTTCAGTTCTGCCTTCCGCCAATTCCGCGAGCAACGCCGAGTGTTTAGACCTGTTTGCACATATTCATCAGGAAAATCCAAATTTGCCCCATAGACAGAAGGCCAGCTATGTGGGGCTATGTGGGGCTATAATGATCTATGAGGATGCCCAGAGCAGCTATACCGGGCTATGGTGGGCTATGGTGAGCTATGAAATTCAGCGCTGCTACTATCACGGTCTATGGCTGTCTATCAATATTGCTGTATATCCTCACTTTAAGGCTACTTCCTCGGCCGGTAAATATTAAGGCAGCCATGTTTAGAACATTGTATGAATGAAGATGTTGCCATAAAAGAAAAAGAAAAGAAAAGCCCACCTGTACACATTCCATCTGTTGATAGCAGCCTACGAAGAGAATTCGTTCGGATTATCGATAAGGCCCCAAATCACGTTCAGGCAAATCCAACCAGGACCAACAATGTTCATTACAACGGGTAAACGAGCTTGCATGTCTACTGCCTAAAAATATTATTAAAGACTATTTACGATTCAAAACGAGGTTACGAGTGAAAGTTTGTCAAGAGTCTACATTTCGCTAGTGCAGTAGTATACATAACTTCAAGTTATATTACAATCAGTTTGCCTAACATAAGGCAAACTGATTGTAATTCGAACACATCGATATGTATCAAAGCGGCACGGAAGGGAAATATACTTGTAGGGCTTGGAGCATACCGCATTACCGAACTCAAAAGAATTTACCCGCAGGAATCTGACTTTTGAGGTACATGTTCGGCACCACTTCAGCCCGCAACCGAGACGAGGGCGAGGAGTCGAGACCGCTGTGCAAAACACCAGTACTTTTCGCGTCAAGCTGGTAGAAAAACGCTGTGGAAGCGACGTGGAGCTTACCTTGTCCGAAGTTCTCGGCTGTTGACATCGGCCGATGGTGGCCGAGTCCAAAGTGTGCACGTGCTGACAAAAGTGGTTTGTTTTGATCGGAGCCACAACAGGCGACAACAGCGAACGACTTTCTTCCCTCTTCCTCTCCCTCCGTGCTTTGCACTTCTGAACCTCCGGAGTCCGCCGTCACGCCGCGAGGGCCAGATTATCGTGTACACACACCACCCCTCACGTCCATTGTCCTTTTGACCCAGATCCAGCGTGCTCTCCTCCACGCCGGTGGTGCGGCATACATCATAGTACGCTGGAACTTGCCCTTCCTTGGCTGCACATCCTCAAACTGGTTGATGCAAATACCCGGATCTATACTCCTATTCCCATCGTGCCTGCTCACCCTGTGCTGTAGGCCAATCAAGCGCCAGCGGCATGCACTGTCTGGCGCAGAAGCGCACTACTGCGTCGCTCACAACCATCGCTTTGGCGATTCTCGACGCCCTCTCTACACTCAATAGCTGCTCTGCCGTCTGCATTCCTGTGTCCTATTACGTGACCAACTCGATCGCCCACGGATTTCAAGATTATGCTCCCTCGGACGCCACTTTGCTCGGTGCTACATCGTCCAAGACTCGTTTCGCCTTAAACTCCATCGCTCAACGGCGATTTCCATCTCTGCTTTCCTCAAACCGTACATATCGTGCTAGATCCGATTCCGCAGACCGGATCCATGTCAGACGCAAGTTCGCGCAAACACTTCAATTTCGGACCGAAGAACGCAAGTCCATACACCGCGCTGATATTCCCCGGCAAGAGGACCATCGTGGCTTCAACATACGCAAATGGCGCAGACTCAAGTCACAAATGTGCGTGCAAGCTGCAAATTTTTGTCAAGAACCCGTGTCGCCTTCCGCATGTTTTCAATCCGCAAGACCCGGTCGCCCTTCTGCTTCACCCTTTTCAAGGCCAGAATTTTGCACCGTATACGCCAACTTCGAGGTGCTCTTCCGAAAATGCGCCAAGGTCAATAATGACGTTCTTTCGCAACTTCACCTGCACATTCAATGATGCGCGCGGGACTCCCATGGCTCCGCTTCAGTTCGTTGTACGTAGCAGAGTTGCGCGCTAACCTGGCGGCGATAAAAACCGAGATCCTTCGAAACAAGAACGAGCTCTGCATTTTGGAGAAAGGAGAGCGAGACTCCTGCGAGAGGTCGAGGATCGCCTCGCACATGTCGAATACCCAGTCCTGGCGTTGCCGCCTGAAATCACCTCTCGGATCTTTGTAAAGTGCCTTCAGAGCCGTGGACATGTAATCCCTTCCCCCCATGCGGCACCGCTCCTTTTGGCCTAGATCTGTTGTCACTGGAGGGACGTCGCTCTCTATGGAGCGGCATATACATCGAGGTTGACTCCGCAGTTCCGTGGGCTTTTTTCCAAACATAGGTTGCACGTGCGAAGGGGTATCCCTTGGCGCTGGGAATATCTTTGGAACCAGAGAACCAACACCCCTGGTCGAGTTTATTTGCTCCGTGTCTGAATGGCTTGGTCGGCTCGAATTACGGCTTTCATACGACAACCCGCACCAGTTACCCTCGCTAGATGTCAGCTTTCCTCTTCGGCAGCATTCTACGTCGTCACACCCGATCCAGGCGCAGATCGACGGTGTTCTCCGAGGCGCTCCTACTCTATGTGAACTTCGCCTTTTATGCATGTCCATCACCCCGGACTTTCCGCTTCCGTCATTGGCGAGGTTAGATATTAATTCCGAGGTCCCCATTGCGGACTTCTTGCTATCTTGGATCGTTTTCCCAACCTGGAGCATCTAGGTGCGATGATTTGAGCAGATTCACTGCGTTCCGGCCCCTGGTAGATAGAGGGTAGCCAAACCCCTGCGGCTACCCACGTCTACATTATGCAGACACGGTTGTTTCAGGTCAAAAACAGAGGTTGACATAAGTCTACGTAACTCACTAAAGGTAGCCGAAGGTTGTTAACCGAGGTAGCCGAGGGTAGCCAAGCCGTGCCGATGGGCGCCGAAGGCTGTGTACGCCTGGGTAGACACATGGTAGATGAAGGAAGCCGAAGAGCGCCGAGCCTATGTCGACATCCCTTGGTACACTTACGTCTACCCGGGTACACAATGGTAGATGAATGGTAGATGAAGGAAGCCGAAGGGCGCTAGAGGTGTGTCTACATGGGGTCGGAACGCAGTGATTGCGTCCCTCAGTCTTTGGGGGACCGATGGGGCTATCATGCTTCATTACCTCACTCTTCCCAACCTTCGCAGCTTGGATCTTCCGGATTACATTGACTGGGACACAGTTCTTGCATTCCTATCGCATTCCCATTGCCCCCTCGAGTATGTCTCCATTGACATCCAGCACTACGGGAATGACTGGGATGAGCTCCCCAGGATTCTTCCGGCCATTTCGTCCATTTCAACCCTGAAAATGGTATGCTGGCCACGATCTGTTGCCGTGCTACTGGAGTGTCTCCGTTCCTCGTCCCACGGCTTGAACATCTCCCGGTGGACTCCGCGGGCTCGGTGGACAATGATCCCCTCGTCGAGATGCTGCGTTGCAGGTGTAACCCTGAAAATGGGGTCAAATTACGGTCGCTACGGCTCAAAACCACTGACCGCGACGATCTTCCTGAAGTCACGAAGTGGCCCTTGGGGAGACTCGTTTCTTCGGAGCTAAGTCGCTTGATCGCAGACGGTCTTGACCTGCTCCTCATATGCAAATCTATTATACCTGGGGAAACTGAAGAAGACCAAGGGACCGAATATGATTACTGGCCGACGGAACCCAAAGGCATGTTGTTTTCCTTTCGAAGACGTACGCCGCTGACTCTCTTGTCTCGAGTACTAGGGATCAATCTGCAAGACCCTTTTCAAGAAGTTTGGGAGTTCGAATAACGTGAGGCAGACATCTGGGAGCATATAAATGAGTAGAAGATATCACGCTTGAAATCCCATCGTACACATGTGCTCTTAAGCGACTGACCATGTCTGAATCTCCTAAGTAGCGCACTGTGAAAGGAGCTTCCACGTTCTCGCTGGCTTAATGCTCTCTCAGATGGGGAATCCTGCACATTTGGAAGGGGCAGACCTCTCGAGACTTCTTCCGATAATCGGCATACCACCTTTCTTTTGCTGAGTTTGTGTCTCGAAGTTGATTGAGCCGTCTATCCGCCTCAGCGTCCCACCATCGTGCTGGAGATTTTGAGTGTACAAGCATGATAAAATCTTGCCGTTTCGGCCAAACCCCATACCGAGAGTTTTGATGGCGACTCGCCATCAAAATTCTCCCAACCGAGGCTGACATCATTGTCAGTGGATTTTTGAACCAGAACGGCGAGGAGCAATTACGGGCGGAAACCCGGGATCTACTTTGGACCTCGCTTTCTTGTCACACCATAGACGTTGCTTGTGTTGCTTGTGGGACACTCTCTTCCGCATTATCTCCAAGCAATCGCCGATTTCAGCTACAATCTTGGTCGAGACAGCAGAAATATAGCATCCCTGATAGAGTTGGCCATGTCAGAACATCCTGCTCCTGCCTTGGCCCAGGATTTCACCGTTGAATTGGTTCGCTTGGTACCACGCGCATCTCTAGTGCCGCAATTCAGGAGACCATTCTTTTCTCAAGTCGTGTCGCTAACTTGTTTTTCGACTCGGAGTCATTTTGATCCCAATCTGACCCTTTATCAGGCTTGGCACCTCCCAGATCATCGCCACAGCAAGACAGAGGCCCCAGCCCCAAAACTGTCACAGTGGGGTATGGGCGGAGATTCGGTTTGCACTTGGTGAAGACCAGATGCGCAACAGTGGTTTCCTGAAGGAGTTTGTTTCCACGGAGTACGGTAGATCCTTAGAGCAGCTGGCTGCGGCGGAGAAGGCTCCGAGATTGTTTGGAAGGTAGGTTCCCGAAATCCATGGCGAGTGGAGCCCATGTCGCTGAGATGCAATCGGATGCCAGAGTCGCCAAAGATTAGGATTGGACCTGAGAACAGATTCCATCTGTTCGATGGTGGGAACACCAGCCTCGCCATACATCTTATGCAGGACAAGCAGAGTGAGACCAGTCAATTGTGCAATCCCGTGTCAGCAAAATCGGAAATCATAAGTCCGGAGACTGGTGATGCAATGCAGACTGCATTGCATCAGTTCACCTATGAAAGGGGAGTCATGTCCACTGGGCCGACACTGGCCAACGAACTTGTTGGAAACCTGTTGCCGTACAAGACAAAGGTTACATCCTCGAGCCGATCGTAACGGTTGAATGCCGCCAATACTGTATTTTTATGTTCATCGACAGTCACGTGTCACGCACCCGTCGAAATTCGGCAGGGGTCACGCATCACGCGGCTCTTTGTCGAACCTCCCAAGCGTGACAAGGGGTCCAAATTTGCCTGGAAACGGCAAAAAGCCAAAGTTTTCTGTCGAAAATCGAAAAAAATTGCTGGTGTCACGCAATTTTTTTGCTGAGGTCGAAATGTCGAATCGGTTGAACGGGTCACGCGTTAC
The DNA here is from genome assembly GCA_029204075.1 of Mycena capillaripes. Taxonomy (NCBI): domain Eukaryota; kingdom Fungi; phylum Basidiomycota; class Agaricomycetes; order Agaricales; family Mycenaceae; genus Mycena; species Mycena capillaripes. The sequence goes on from JARHKZ010000049.1 coordinate 538,853, forward strand.
ACCCAGTAAGGTAGGGCACACACATGTGCGGTTACCCGACGTGTTGTGATGGTAACACTTCCTTATTGGGATGGACTACGCCGCGACCACAATTTACACCACTTTTCAGTAGGTTGTCAAAAATCTGTCTCCATAGATTTGTGTGTATATAACTTGAGCACATCCCTGATTTTTTGCGAGTATTTTGGCGCAAATTTGAAGGAGGAGTTCCAATTCTTCTAAAAGTAGCAGCCAGTCTGCCTCGATGCACCTGTTGCAAAATTTCTTTGACTGGTGTGCCTCAAAAAATTTCCAATGCCAGTGTCCTTTGTCTCTTGCTCATGCACCCACACCCCAAGAAGCTGGTACGGGAGCGGCTCAGCCATTTCAACAGGAAGTTCAAGTTGTCCAACGTGCTCATCGCTTTGCAGACACATATTGCCATGAACTTGATGCCGCACAGGCTGCCGGGGCAGCCAGAAAGCACAAGAGGCATCGGGTTCTGCCCCATGATTTTTTATAGGACCTGGAAGTGGCTCCAATTGGGCGGGGAGGGACTCCAAATGCTGGTTTGTAGTTTGTAAATAGAAAAATTGGAACTAGTCCTTCAAATTTGCACTAATTTGGGGTACGAAACGGCTGGGCAATTATTTTGAAAGTATACAAGCGGTCGACGGCGCTTCGCGCCGTCTCCCACTTGCTGATTTGGTTATATACAACATCACCTCTTTATGTGTTCAATTTGAAATATTGTCTCCCACTTTTGAGAGGCTACTCCTTTTGCTAATATAGAAATTCTGTTGCTTATTCAAAGAAAATTCAGCCTTCTCAGCCAAACCTTATGGACTTCCGATCATAATGGTATAGTGTTTCGAGTTGGCACATCGGCTTTGGGACGGAGCTGAAATTGTCATATGCCGATTGGTTGGCGAATGTTTGCCAGAGTGTACCGAAGGTGACGGAGCTTGAAGCTCATATATAACCCTATAGGGTTACACTTCGGGTGGATACGGCTTTCACTCTCTTTTTTTTTTAAATAGCTTCGCGGCTTTCCATTTCCTCACGTGCATTTAAAAAGTCCCAGAGGGCAGATTGGGAACAACATATCATTTGATTGAACTGAACTGTTGAGTTCAATATACACTTTGGCACTGAGAGTGAAGGAGCGAGCTTGAGATGTGTTATAGGACTCCAATCCAAGTTGATTTCCCTTCATCCCAGCTCTATTAAATTCATCTTTTGCGCTTAACATTCTCATTAGAAGACAATCTGCCTCTGGACTCCGTATCTTCCTCTTTTTACTCTCGGAAATTAACCCTCCAAGCCAAAAGGATCTAAAGCACAGAATGAAAGACTCTTCTGAAATTTGTGCCCAATAGCACCCGAGGAATCTATGCCGTTGAATTTGCAATAGGAACCATGCTGGTTTCTTGTTTCAACTGCAGCTTAACTCTTCTCACATCAGAGCTACTTTGCATGTGCTACTACTTCATGCACTGATAGCAAGATGCATGCATAGCTCCTATTTTGAATTTAGCTGGTATCTCCCTACTTATAAAATTAAGCCTGTCCAAACTTTCTATGCACCTCAGACTTGAACTGACTTCTCAAGCCTGAGATGTGGATTATTTTTTTTGGCATCAACTTAGAGCATACACCTGCCTGAATGTTCCACGCAGCCACCTTCATTTCAATACAGTGGGAGCAATCTGTCAAAGCCAGCGTCAAAGCAGTAAAGTTTGTTAGCAACTTGACGTCAGGTGCCGAGGATGCCGAATAATGACGCTGTCGGGAAATACAATAGTCAGTCAAGTGCGGAGAGCTTCCGGAGGTATGGCATCAGCGAGACTCAACGGAGTTTACCCTGCCGCGACTGGGAAACTTTTCAAGGTGAGAAAAGCGAAGTTTGGCATTGTGTACATTTTTATAGGGGGCGCGCACGCGCTTAAAATTGTCATGGGGCCAAAAGCCCCGAAGAAGCCCCGTTTATTGAGCGCTTCCAAAGTTCTGGATGGAGCGCTTCCAAAGCGTCGGGCTTGATCTCCTCGAAGCGGAGTTTAAAAAGCTTCGGACGGACAGGCTTAATTTTATAAGTAGGGAGATAGGATGCCATCAGACTTAGACATGTGATCAGATATTCAGGAAGCCACGGATTTCGAAACCAAAAAGACCTAAGTGATTGAACCAAGAATGAAGGTGAAATGATTATTTGCTTGAGATTAGCACGCAGACAGGCCGATAAGACGATGTTTTTTGGGTCTCAAAGTGTTCAACGAACTTATTTGGCATGCTTGACGCTGACAATTTACATGAAACCGAGTTTCGGTCAAGAAATATTCATGGTTGACCTGTCCAAACGCAACGGTGGGATCTGTAGCCAGAAAATGCAGTGAATATTCTCGTGATTAGTGTGAGATGCGGTAGGTTGTGTACGCACCTGAGGGAATGATTTGATCCCTACGTCGCGATTCGACTCGAAATGCATCAAGTGATTCAAGTCCATCATACCCACTTGAACTTGGAACTCTTGCTGCTTCAAAAAGGTCAGAGCGAGACGTAGAATTGTGCTAAGCCACATACCCCACTGCCCGCGCCAGAATTTGCAGTCTTCGAGTCGTAGTGAGGAGTGGAACCAGAGCCGGAGGCAAACTCCATGGCCCGGAGCGCGGAGCGGGTCGAGACTTCCAGCTGACCCTTTCCACGCACAGAGGTGCGGGCGTTTAGCGAGGCGAGGATCGAGTTGACGTATACATTTCAGCAAAGGATGGACTTGAGTACATGAATAAACCTGATCCCGGGTGTACATACGTTTGCCCAAGAGCTGGTAGAACGGTTGCCAATAAAAGTGATTTGGGTATGCAGCATCCTGGTACGTCATGAGAAGGTGACGGATGTACTCGACCGGGACGTTAATCTTACCAGGATGAAGAGCATAGTGATGCAAATACTGAGGGAAATACTCGGAGTGGGAATGCTGCATCTAATGGGCATACTCACGCGGTAAGAATCCCGCGCGACATGGCGTGCATAATGAGTGAGTCGATCATATCTCGTGTGCTGAAATGAGGGTCATTTCAGCATCGGCTTTCGCTGCAGAGCCAGACAGTATGTGCTCACCTTCGTACCCCAGCTGCCTTTCGTGAGCGCAGATAGTATATGAGTGATGTGGTGATCGTGATGTCGCACACAAGCCCGGTGCTTTCAATTGTGGTGGCCATAGACTGCGGCGGAGGTTTAGATATGGGGAGATGGTGAGCAAAGTATTTACCCTGGACGTTTGTCCAAATAGTGAGACTATCGTTGGAAACAGGAATAGATGGAGTGAAAGGTCTGCATATATGACAGTGAGGAACAAGCGCGTTTGGGGAGAAAGAGGCAGGACACCAGTGAGGGGAAGGGGAGAAAAAGGGACGTACAGAGCCCTGCCACTGAAGGGAGCGCAGGGCAATTGAATGAGCTGGCAGCTGGTGGAAGTCGTGTATACACCGCATGACACCAGAGAAGCGAAAGCTGGAAATTAGGGATTAACCCGAGGAATATCTATATTGAAGACCACCGCACAATGCCACCCACAACCACGAAGTTTCTACTCACTGCAAGTAATGGAACGTCAAGGGATGTGGAGTCAACCAAAAATACCACACGCACCACTCCAGATTTGCCATCCGTAGAAGATAAGGGAGGTGGTGTTGATCGTAGTCTAAATGTATTTCCATTGCATCAGAAAACCCGACGATTGTAAGAATCAAATGAGCAACCAGGATGGCAAATTCTAACTGAGAAAATAACCGCGATTAGGCCCTGGAACAACTAGTACGCTGAATGTGTGACTGACGGACCAGCTCCTACGTTCATCAAAGAATTCCCGGAAGTGAGGAAAATGTTATATTCAGACTCAGACAGCTGGGCGCTACGAGCCGCACTTACCAAGAGATATGCGCGTCGGCAAAGAGGTTATTGAAATTGAGAACGTAGAGGGTGTATAGTGCATGTGAAGTGACGATGCTGGACAGGGTGTCGAGGGTCCTACAGGGGGCCCAATCAGAGATGAATATCTGCTACCACGAGTCGCCGGTAGTGGAAGGTCGTGAACGCACCACAGAGCTGCCACCTGCGGCGTGGAGAGGTTAAATTCTAGCAATGGCTGAACGGATGGAAATTACCGTCAGCTTGAGGAAGATACTGTCCTTGGGGTAGTTCCGGAAGTAGAGGTAGACCTGACGATACTGATGCCATATGCGCTGCGAATCAGAATGGTCAACGGCCAGGTGTAAATTACAATGAAGAGACGCTGACTCACGCGGTAGACACGCCGTACCCAATGAATGCCGCGGCGCTGAGCTCCTTGACGGACTCGATTGCATCGCCAATGACCGACCCCAGGCCTTCGGGTGCGGACATCCTTGTGGTAGGGACGTTGGCGGTGGGATGATTGTGTCGAGGCGTTGAGTATTTATACGAAAGCCGCCGCCCGGGCCATTGTGGGACTTGTTGGACAGGTGGAGAAGAAGAAGACCACGAAGCGGTTGAAGGTCGTCACCATCTCAACATGAGAACATGAGATAATGATGGAACTTCGAAGTCGACACACCGAACACAGCTATTTGTTGAAGAGCTGTTTGAGGAATTCCTGAGCCCCTGGCTCCCGGCGTCTTGCCTCCGTTCACCCTCGGCAGATACGGTGGCCATCAATGCGGTCGAGCTGTCGCCGGCGGACCGCGTGATAAGACTGCTCACGCAAAGCGCAATGTTGTGATTCATGGGATTTGGAATTCTCATTCCAACGGAGAATACTGACGTTTTTTTCAGAAATTTCTGTTTGATCATTCCTGAAAGCCGAGAAAGAGCAAATATTAGTCGGATATATTTTCAGGTACGAAATGAGCCACAAATGAGAAATGGCGGCAGGTCCTAAATTGTACATCCGTCAGAGCTTTCGATGGCACGTCTAGCACGTCGTTCGCTGCTTGACGTTGGGGAAACTGACGCGAGGAGTGATAGCGCCAAAATTGCGATTTGCTTGAAGAATGCAAAAATGCCGACAAAAGGTGCTGCTCACACCATCATGCCCATTTTATGGGCGATATACTGTGTAAAAACTAACCTCTTCTTTACAACTTTTTTACATGATTTCATGGTCGGTTTCACTACAACTTGGGGTCTGGAGTGCAACTTTTCCCTTCCTGCAACTTGATCATTTTGGTCTGCAACTTGACTACCTGCAACTTACGGACTCCTCCAATCTCTCTGCCTGCAACCCACAGCTCGTCTTAATGATTGCTTGCAACCCTAAAGTGCCGCCAACTCGGTGGCAATACACCCCAATTGTTGCGACTTTAAGGCAACACTCTCTAGATGAACATTGTCATCGTGGAATCTTCACAAAATTCGAACTGCCGGCAACAAAACACCTATCACCATCTACCAACTGAGTCGCAAAAAAGCAATAAGTCGAGGTTATTGGACCGGAGACCTCGGGGACGACATTTCCACGGCAATGCATCCAAATTACGGGGACGACCCCAACGAGCAGTCCCCCCCTGCAGACGAACTGCAGAGCAATCCTGCCCATCTTGACCGCACCGAATATCCGGAGACGGGAGCCAAAATAGACACCGGTCTTTATTAACGACAACGACGAGATATCTGAAGGACGTGACATTCTGGAGGGCCTTGATTTAATAGAGGACGATGAAAATTGGGGGATTGACATACTGTCGTGCCGTTGTGACGATGACGGCACACCTGACGGACGATATGAGTATGAATAGACGTGTTCGTCCATCATGATTTCCATACATCGTAGGAAGATAACACTAATAATATTAGCAAAGAGCATTGCCCAAAGGAGCATCATCAAGGCCAAAAATTGTGAGCTGGTCTCTGAAAGTACATCAACCCATGAACCGACATATCACATTCGGACAGTAATGACCTGTACCATCGGCGAAAATAAAACAAATAGGTGATGGAGAGGAGATGCACATCGTTGACCTTTCTGAAGGTGTTCAGTATTAACGTGCAACATTAACAAAAATATGATGATGTTCAGAGATCTTGAGCAGCAACCAATGCTGCAACGCTGCGTAGAAAGTGATGAGAATGACAAAGGAAGCTCTGTTTTTACGGGGGTTCAATGAAATTAGCGAGGAGGTATAAAGATGAATCAGGTTGCTGAGAAACTAATACTTAAACCAAGGCAAGATAAGGATGACATAGCCACCGGACAGTTCCGTCAACTGCAGCCACACCGATCAATTCAATTTCAATCCCCGCTGGCCGGTGAGAGACTTTGACCTGTTCGAGCCAATTGCAGGTAGGTCGCTGATGGGCAAAAGATGCCAGATTCCGAGTGTTCATCAACGTTGCGGGTAGCCACAGTTGCTGGCAGAAGTGAAGAAGTTGCCTGCATTTGTGTCCAGTTGCATGCAAATTCTGCCAAGTTGCATTTTTTTTTTCAAAGTTGCATGCAATGCGACCGCTTGCAGGAGAAAATGCAGCACATTTAAAATGTGTGCAATGGGAAATGTAGGATTCAATGTTCCCTCCCAAATTTCTTGTGGGCAAATCCTCGAAGTTGTAGCTGAAATTGCCAAAAAAACACAAAGTTGTGAGCAACTAGTTTTTACCCAGTATATGTGCCATACCATTTTCTTACAGAGTCGGCAAGTCTACCTCCCGCATCATCTGCGCACAGGTTTATCATGGCCTGTGCCGTCTCGTTCCCTGTGCACGCTCTTGACCTTGACAACGCACCGTCGCACCCTCTGCAGCATGCCGGCCGATGGAAACATCTACGGGTCTTCTGACTGCTTCGATGTCAACATGTCGTTGTTCCCAACTCCCTCTGCTGCCAGATATATTTTTTCACATCTGACTTCCTCCCCTCAAGTATGGACGAAGATCTGCGCCAAGTATTCCCCAACGTTCCGGCGGAAGTCTACTGGACCAGTAAATGACCTGCATCGTAGCAGTTCTCTCCAGTACTGAGTCATAGGTGAATCTGTTTATACCTCTATCTTACGGCAGATGCAGAGCTGTTCATAGTAGATGAATACCAGCCACGCCACCGTGTCAGATAAGTGTGGGGTGGCACACACGATTGGCCGGATTTATTATCCAGCTTGTTTGGCTCGCGTTCCTGCATTTCCACGACTACCCGCCCGCTGAGACCTCACAAATGTGGCTTCTCTCTCTGCTGTTTGGGCTCGGATTTGTGTCCTCTACGCTATCGCGATGTAATCGATCGCAATCTTACCGGATTTAACAGCAGTCTGCTCAATAATCAGACGGTCACCTTCATCCCTGCAACTGAGCATGACTAGCCCACGATTAGCGTGGACTTCACTGGTACATTACGCAAATAACATTATGTAGATATCTGTTTAATAATTCATTCACGCAGGTACGGCCATCTACGTCTTCGTCGCCTATCCATGAGGCCAAAACGAGTCGTTCCTTTCGGGATTTTCCGCGCGAATAGATGTCCCGTACGGCGGATGGGTTGCCGCCCAGATGGCGCTGCTGGTGAATTATCTGGCGTACCACAACAACATAATGCCGAACGGCCCGCACAACTTTGTGATACAAATCCAGCCTGAATGGGAGCTGTACTTTGACTATGCGGTGTATTGCGGGTTTATTTCTGATATTCTGATATTCTGAGTGAAATACAAGTCTGGTGATCCAGTTCCCTTGCCTAGCTCGAATTCTGCGCCGCCGATGAACACCTACGAGTTTGCTGCTCCGTTCTGACCTCACCGGCGGTGGCTATTCACCAGCACAGCCACCTGTTCTGACGGAGCGGTAAACTACTGTACTATTACGACCATTTGTTCACGTCATGTCACCCGTCACCTCAAAAGTTCACTGGGTTCAGTCTTCAAAATCCGACAGACCATGTCACCGACCGGCAAAAGTTCATTCGCGCCAATCATCCCGCGTTCATTTTGCGCCGACGGACGATGGTGTGATGACGGTGACGACCCGTACCCGGACGCAGACGTGTATGACGGCTGCGACATCCCCCTCGAGGTCGTCTCGGAGCATCTTTCGTCGGGCGGCGCTGGTGTCGCTGATAATTTCGCCGTCAGTAATGACGGTGGAATTACCCGATCGGGAAATGCAGAGGCGTCTGATGCCGAGGAGGAGCCTGTCGTTCTTGGACGGGGCCAGCGTAAAAAAATCGTCGCGTGTCGTAACAAGGGCCAAATTTGGGAGGAGCACTAGCCGCGTTTCATTCAATTTCCCCCTGTTTTTTTGTCAAAATTAGCATAGCTCAAAAATCGGTTTTCTGCCCTCTGACGGCTTCAAAAAGTAAGGTCTTCATAACTCAAACGTCACCGTCACAGGGACAGAATTCATTCATTTCAGACCTCCGTCACCCTTCACCTGAATAAATGGTCGTAATAGTACAGTATTAGGCGATGAGGAGCGGAGGCATGAAGGATAGGATGAAGGAGATCGGTGAGGTATGTTTCTTTGGGCCGTGATGACTGTGACTGTGAGGGTTCTCAACCAGGAGGCTATGCAAATTGGGCATCCAATCGTACAACACGGATGCAACGCAGATTAACAGCACCTGAAACCAAAGTGTAATTCGTGCTCGATCAATTGAAACATGCCAAATCAAAATTCTCGTAACTCAAACATCCGGAAAATCGTGAACTCCAATAAAACCCAGGTTGTCGACCTCTCCAATGGGATTAAATTACCAACGTCTGTCTAAAGAGCATCTTTTCGCAACATGCCGCCTAACTCGGCGAGCTCGATGTAGGCGATCCCTCTAACCCTGTATATTCCTTCCAGTCAGAGAGTATGTCGTCTGTGAGTGATCATTTTCATCTTTCATTTCATTTCATATTCCATTAGAGTGCGCGCGGGCCCCTTGGGGCCCATGTAGCACTATACGTATTACAGTGGAGGGAACTAGTTAGGTTCGGAGAGGGTGTGCAATGGATGTGAAGTAGGTAAGAGTGGGGGGGCTGGGAGTGGCGCTATGAGTGAAGTGTATGAATTTTGGCAGGGCAGGGTGTCTAGTCTATTTGCAGTGTGAGTAAAGAAAGGAGAAAATATAATATAACCAAGTGAAAACTATCCGGGGCTAGAGAGAGTAGTGGGGGAAACGGCCGGTGTCGCGGACGAATCACAAGGCCGGCTTGGGGTCGGACTTGACCGCGAGTAGTCGGCAGAGGGAGAGCCGTGCGGTCCCGAGCGCGAGGATGAGCTTCAGACGTTCGCGGCGGTAGCGAGGGAAGGCAAGGAGATAGTGGGGAACAGTTTCCGTGACTAGGCAGAGATCGCAGTCGGGGGATGGGGCGAGGTGGAAGTGAAAAGGATAGGCGTTGAGTGCAAAGTGCGTCGTGCAGAGTTGGGTGAAGACGCTGCACTGCGGCCGGCTTAGCTCGGTGTACGCTCGCAAGACTCCAGCTCTGGGCATGGGGTTGTCGAAGAGGGAGATGCGACGGTGGCGGGGGGATTGGGACCATTCCTTGAGCCAGCGCGCTGCGAATAGCTTGTTGCCGGCGTCTGCGTCTGCGGCCTTGCTCATGGGCAGCGAGGACTCGAAGGGTATTATCCGGGAGGCGAGTGTGGAGGAGGCGCCTTGGGCCGCCTCCTTCGCGCGCGCGTCTACGGCTTCGTTCCCCGCAATCCCAACATGGGCGGGCACCCAGTGGATGCGCACCTTGAGCGTGGGGCGGGCGCGGAGTAGGCGGCGGTGGAGGCTGTGGAATAGTGCGAGGAGGTGTTGACCTGGCTGGGGGCGGGGGGACGCAAGGGCGGTGATGGCGGGCTGGCAGTCGGTGAAGATGTCGACACTGGTTAATCGCGGGGTGCCTTTGACAATATCCAGCGCGAGAATCGCGCCGGCCACCTCCGAACTCAATGCTCATCGGCTCATGAAACAAGCCCATGCTGCCCCCGACGCCGAAACACTCGTGTTCCTCTACCCCAGAACCGCTTGTTTCAGCAACGGGGGGAACGAACAAGGACGGTGTCATCGATACCGGAGAGGCGAATGGAAAGTACATGCAAATTATCCGCCAATGTGCATGTGACGGATGCGAGAAGCGTCGAGATCCGGCACACGTTCAGAGGGGATATCACTCAGGGAGAACTGGTAGATTGACCGAGGAACGTAACTACAGACAGCTCAGGTGTTTATACGGTGAATCAGAGGCAGTGCTTGTGTTTGATGAGAGCATGTGGATCGCGGGACGGCGTGGCATGGGATCAACATAGTCAGCGAAAGGTAAGCATAAAAGCATAATCAGCAAAAGATAGGCATGGAAAAGTAATCAGGCACCCCGATGACCTTACGAAGACTCGTCTCCGTTACAGTGCATGCGACGACGTAAACCCCATCCTCTCTCCTTCAACTGTGGTTTTGTGCTTGTTCAATGTGTTTTCTCATTTGGTGAAAGTTTCTCGCCCTCTGTCCTTGAGAGAGACTGCTTTTCTGAAACAGCAGTGTTGTGTTGATAGCCATGGTGATGGCTCCCGCGCTGTCACGGGTCCATGACGCGACTCCTCCGAGCGAATCCTCGCGCCTGCGCTCCGCCACCCATGCATTAGCCGTCTATGCCACTCGCTACACTGACGGAGGCCCCCGCACCGCCTGGCTAGGGCTCCTCGCCATCTGCACCGGTGCCGCAGCATCGGTGCCTGGCCGCCACGCCCCATACTCATCCTCTCGCTTCCACACTCGATGCTCTCCTCCAGACTGTCAACGCTGAGAATAGAAGCCCCAATCGCGCCGCAGCGACAGTGGGAGCGATATAAGGACAGCAACACCGTCCCGTCTTCGGTGCGCAGCGACGATCGCTCGCAGGCTCTGCCTTTTCGAGTCCGCGCCACGCTACAAAATCGAGCGGCGCGCCACTGCCGCCGAGGAGGTAGAAGCGGCCGGGATGGTGTGCATACACTTGGCTAAAAGGAGCGTGTGTGAGAGAGGTGGAGGTGGTGCTCCTCGTACACCCAATGGGTGGTGCGATGGTCTGTATCATCACGCATCGCTCGTCGCCATCTCCGTGCGGCGGAATCGTTATCCCCCAAACACGCGCCTGGTTCTGAGGACTATGTGCCACTGCGTACTACTCCCTTCCTTAACTCGGAACCAACGCGCCTCCCTCAACAACGCCACCTTGGCCGTCATTCTGTTGACCCCGCCGCCTACCTGATAGCAACTCACACACCGCCGGATTCCCGCCTTTCCCGCGCCTGCGCATCTGCTACGACACCTATGTGGTCTGCCTAGACCCGCGCCACCTACACGACCACTCGGCGCTCCCACCACGGTGCCTCTAACGGGGGATGTCGCGAGAAAGAGTCAGGTCCGGCGCTATGCCCGCGTATGCGTATCTCGCTCCTGGCGCGGACTCGCCTTCTGCTCGGAGTGCAATCGCCTTCTTCGCTGGCAGAGCTTGCTCGCGGCGGAGTTGGGGCGGATCGGGGTATGTTGTTTTCTGTTCTTTTGCGTGGATGGTCTTCATGTCGGGCGGGGTGGGTTTTCAACGTGGAGACTTTGGGCGCGCGGGAGTGTGGGTACGACATCCTGTTCTGCCAGACGTCGCCTTCGCGTTCAATGTAGAACCCTTCATGCCTTTCATCCTGTGATCTGGGCTGCGTTTTTACTTTGCAACCAGTTGATCGCCGTGGATTTCCTTGGTGGCGTTTTGTTTTATTCATTTAGTGGGCTTCCGGGTTGGCGTCTCTCCATCTCTATCTCTCTTCCTACCCTCCCTCTTTCCTTCTCCGCCTTTCCTTTGAATTCCGATGTCGTCATTCATCCTCCCATCCACTGTACTCCCGGGAGGACGAGCACTCGGGGTGTGTGCATCGGGGCCCGCAGTCATTTTGGCGCGGGGCGGCGAGGTGGGGCGCCCGGCGGGGAGGGTTTTGGCGCTTATGGCGGGACGCTGCGATCTCGATGACGGTGGGAACGCGGTCTGTCTTGGGAGAAGTAGGGGGTAAAGGATGTAGGGTGTGCCTGTCGGGGCCAGCTGTCGTTGGAGCCCCAGATGTCGTGGTTGTTGTGCGCATCGGACTTGAGCATTTACTGATTGCGGCGAAGCTGACTGAGATTTCGCCCGATGCTTTCGCTTTCTTTTTCATTGCCTCTGCCATTCTTTCTCCGATGTCCTCTTCCATTCTTTTCTTCGCAGACAACCCGCCCCCGAGCGGCTGCCCATGCAGCACGCGTATGTCTTTACCGGTTCCGCAATGCGCCCGGCGCCATTCATCTGGGATGTGGTTTGGCCCGAGCGCGGCGGCGAGCACGATTAGGTGGGTCATCGATCTCACACCTCGAGATCTTTCACCGGTAGTGACCGGGCGTCGCGCAAGCGCTCACCGGGCGGAAGTACTAGCCGCGTAATCTGCTGAGCTGCCTACTCCGTGCTCGCATCCTCCGCTAGCCCAGGATGCCCCAATAGTTCAATCAGATCTCATTACAAAATCTGGCTCATATTCTGCTCGTATGCTTTCTGTGCGCACAAAATGCAGCGACAAGATTCTCTTCATCAGGCCCTGAATGAAACCCTGACAGAATGCTCAGCCGGCATGGCCGAACTGTTTAATTTGGATCAATATTCTCCTGCGACTGGATATATCGTCAACCTGCATTTGACGCTCACCCACTCCTTGTTTGCGTCGAAAATGTTCCGAATGAATTGCTGTATGATATCGAGGCGTGGTAATGGTTCGATTAATTGAGGTCTGGAGTGTGTTTTGTTCGCTCCTCTTCGCTCACGTGCCTAAACTTGGATCTGTTTTGTGTGCTCCTCTCCGCTCTTCGGGGCTCCGCCGATACCGTGACGTCCCCTTTTCTCGGGGATGATTAATTTTTTTGCCTGACTAGTACGACAACGACACGGCAGTGTCAGGAACCAAAAGGTTCTGTGGCGATGTGAGGCATCAATAACGATGTCGCTTGTAACCTGCGAATCTTAACTTACTGTTGAGCGTTAGACGGAGACGTGTCAGCCCGTCAAGGTCACGTAGGAGCGTATGTAGAAGGCGCGTGGCGCAGATGCGCCGAGTCATGTTGTCATGGAGCAGGATTCCGTGAAACACGTATCAAAACGGTCGCGACGCGTCAACTATCGTGTGAGTCTTGGTTTCGGACTCCGCACTGTTATAGTATGTAGATTGTTCGAACTATCGGAAGTATGAATACTGTGCTGTAGACTACTGGAATAGTTAGTTTTTTTCCCGTTCTCTTCATTGCCGTATTTAAACAGGATTCCGATACATCTTTACCGTGGGCATCTGGGATAGACTGCGGCGAAGAGTATGCACAATCTATATGCGCAGATTTAGGGCCACTTTACACAATGCTCGGGCTCACCCCTGATACTCTTGCAGAACCGTCTCCTCTCTCTCCTGTTCCAGCACTTCGCCTAGTTTTCTGCACACTGCGTCTCTCTTGTGTCTTTTCTCCAGCCGCAGATCTCGACACCAGTGACCAGACATTCCACTGGGTTGAAGCGGACCTCTTGATAGCACAAAGTGCATCACGTAGACCAACTCCAAGGTTTCTGTACACCTGGTTGCCGTTGTATCTACTAATTCACCAAAATTTTGTAGCCACACAGTGATGAGGCATATCAGCAAGTGCCGTCTTTACGTCTCTTCCAGACTCACCTCGTTGTACTGCTAGCTTGGAACGCGTATCGTGTGCATGTACGTGGTTTCTCGCTTCGCAATTTTCTAATACCCATCTAAATCCCAGTGCAATTTCAACGAAACCGTGATTCTAGAGACCACACTATTGATCAAATCGAAATTTGCTGATGTTGCCGTTGTTGAAGTGGAGCCTACTGCAGGCCATCGTGGGGTTTTGATATATCATTTGACTCTCGGAAGAGAAGCGGCGTGTTATACCCAGGACTCTCGGTGAGAGAAAAATGTGATGTATCACCCCAGAGACGCTTACCTTTTGGGTAATGCCCCTCACACGCCTGCCCGCTCGCTGCCCCCCGCCTCTTGCTGGCGCGTGGCTGTGTAGTCCCCGCCCTTCCCAAAAGGGTCCTTGTCGCCGGTCTCCCGCCGCCCTATCTATTTGTCGGATAGCTTCTAATAGACCCTGCAATGACGGCCCGCATGATAGTGGACCCTGAAACGGCCTACATCAGATGCCAGTGCACCTACAAAATGGCGGGTGCATGCACTTGTTTGCGCATATTATTTATCCATCCTTGATCCATCCTCTTCTCTTCCCACCACTGCGCCCACCCTGTTCCCGCCGTTTACCCACCCTGCTGGCCATTTCAGACACCAGGGCCATTCTATATGCGTCTGAGTTACTAATGGGACCCTCCACAGCATCTCACATTATTTAATTTGGCCGCTACATACCTTTCCAATCGAGTCTCCTGAGACTCTCCTCCCCAGCTCCCCCGCATCCTACCGCCCTCCAGTGCTCACCACCCCCCGTTCTGCTGCGCCTCCGATAATTCAGTGCACCTCAACACTCCTCTTTTTATGGCTGCCGGCCTATCGTACCGCCCCCGTCGTCGCATCCCGCCCCGGTTTCCCGCCGCCGTCCTGCGCGTTTCGCGCGTGATTCTAGCTGGTCAGCGCCTTACAACCCCTGCGCGTGCTCTTGGGACCGTCAGCTCGCCGCATATCGCTTTCGCCTGCTTCGCACCCGCCTTGCCTCGCCACCGTACAGCCCGCAGCACGCCTGTCATGTCCCAGCGGCATGTCAGTAGGCCTACCCGTCGCCTCCGTCCTCACCGATCGCCCATACCCGCCACCTTTGCCCGCCGATCCCGTCGCTTCCTGCTGCTCTCCAGCGCGCACGGCGGCGTATTTCAGCGCAGTCACGCTTCCAATAGGTTTACATTGCCCCCCGCCTTCTCCGTACCCCGGCCAGCCCTCCATGCTCCTTTCACCCGCTGATCCTGCCGCGTCCTGTCCTCCAGCATGCGTGGCGGCATATTGCAGCACAGCGGCACTTTCAATAGGTTTATTTCGGCTGCGGATCCCGCCGCTTCCTGCCCCTGCGGTGTTGCCATTTCTCGCCCAGCGATTATGCCCCTTTGCTTCATATCCCGTGCATGCTAGTGCGATTAACCGCACGGTCTTGGAGCCCTACACGCTGCATCTTTCCGTGTTGTCGAACTTTGCTCTTGTTTTCTCACCTTGTCAACGGCATTGCTCCCTGCTTAGATCAGTACAGTAGCTATTGCATTTCCTCCTAGCATAGTTATTCAAACCTGTAGTTCACAACATATTGCCAATAAATTGACTGAAACCCCCAACTCTTGTTTTGGCTTCCTTGTGGAGTCCCTAACTGCGCGCTCAACATGGGATTTGGATTTTCTATCGATAGTTTTCTTTTTTCTTTTTTCTGACCAGCCTTAACCCAAATGCTCGCGTGAACTAATGCACAATGATATTGTTTTCATACCTACATTTAAGTGAAGATGTTTTGGTGTTCGAAGTTTCACTTGAGGCTTGGTTATTTCAAGTGTGAAGTGAAGACGTCACAATTCAGCACGGTTGATGAGTGCTGATGTGACTAAACATTTTATTCTATACCCAGACCTCACTCGTTTCCCCCAAATTTTCAACATGCTGTACATTCAGCATGAGCCCATTGACAGCCCTTTTGTGGGATTTCTTGAAGCACCTCCAACGTGTATACAGGACATATTGTGTCGCTTGCGTAATTTCACCCACAATCGTTCTACGGTTGAAAACCTTGAATCTTAGTGTCAAATATGGAAAGGTTCATGTCGCCCTTCCGAAAACTACCCAGAATTCCGAGAACTGAGAAGTGGATCTAACGGAATAGGTCAATCTTCATGTTGTTCATGACTTTCCTTGAATTTCAATCTTTTGTAGAAAGATGCGGCTTAAAATTCTGAGTAATGTTGCTGATTCAGAATGTTTAGCAGATGATGTGGAGCACGAGGAGAGAGCAGAAGGTGTGGTTCTCATCATCAGCCAATCGGCATTGAGAGCGGCATCGCGTTCACAGCGCTACATGGTGCCATATATGCCACGTCAATGATCCACGCTTTCCCGACAACCACGCAATGTCCTTTCCGAAGTCTTTCCCGTTCACCTCGCTTGGCCGTCTACCTCCCCGCGATGCCTTGGGGCTCACTGCATTCTAAAAGCACCGAGATTTTTCCAATCCGCTTCGAAGGACGACGAGCGCCCTGAATTCACAGCCCTGCCCTCTCCACGATAACTTGCTTGACCGTGTCTCAAGAAACATCGTACTGGGAGAAAACCCGGTGATTTCGCGGTGTGTGCATCTGTTTCCCGGAGATGTCCCCTCAAAATGTATTCCAGTCACTCCCTGGGCCGGTATCTTCTGCCTGTGTCCCATTCCTGCATGACGAGAAATCGCGTGCCCAAGCATTCGCGCCAAGGCAGGCCTTTTTTGTACGTTCATTTCAGACCTTTTTGAGACGGTCAACTCTCGGCAGGATGCATCCGTCACGCACCGTGGCTAGCCCCTGCGCATATACCAAGTGCCGAACACCAATTCCATGCTCGGCATGCCATTGATCAGCTAGGCGCGGCGGCAGTCTGGACGCTTGTCGCATGCTCCATAGGGTCTGCCCATGCGGTGAGGGTTGTCGGACGCGTGAAAACAGCGTGCGGATGCGGTGTTATGCCGGTACAGCATCTAGCGTACGCCTGCTCTGCCATGCTCTCGAATAGGCCGGCTCGATCCTGGCGGTGGTTGTGTTGCGGTAGGAGGTGCGCCGAGGCTGGGGCCAGCCGATCGTGGCAACGGCAGTCGGTGTGAAGTGGGGCCGGATGGTGCCAGTGCGTGAACGTGGAATGCATAGCCGCACGCAAAGCTCGCTGAATTGCGCAGCTGTGCGGCGGCGCGCCGGGTAGAGCGTGCACGGACCGCGGTGCCTGAGAGGTGCGTGACGCAGCGTGAGCGTGGCTCACAGCTCACAAAACGCGCGGCCGGGTGAGCGCATAGCACGAAAGTTGAGATCACACATGATTGGTTAGCCAGTATCTTCTCATTTGTGTATATGTCGTAGATACATTGAATGTCTATCAATTCCCAAATTTGTAGCCTGATCGATGCAGAAATGCGCCCAGCGTCGCACGACAAATCTGGGGCCGTCTGGAACGCAATTACCAAATTGGTATGTTATGTCAGCCCGCCCTGAAGGCTATGACAAACAGTGCCATGCACGCTCGACACCGTCGTCAATGACGAGCTCGCTTCTGATGGCAGAGGCGGAAATAATTGGAATCTGCCGACCGGAAGCAGAAGCATCTCTCGAGTGATATATCACATTTATCTCTCACATCAGGAAAATCCCCCCCCAGCATTTGGCGGGATATCTACGCAGTTGCCGACGATTCTTAACATTCTTCGGATTTTGTTCACAATTGTCAAAATGGCATAATTTTTCAGTCCCTAAAAAATTCACCAATTTTCTGACATTTTGTTCACAAATGTGAGCCATTTGTTCGCAAATGGCATGGATTTTAAGTGGATGTGAGTCCTCAATACAGGTTATACAGCCAAAATAATTACATTCACGCTACAATACGTTACATGCAAGTAGTCTACATAACTCTTACGGGCCCCGCCTACCCTACAATGACACCGATGATCCCCCATCCTCATCGAAAAGCCTGGAAAGTAGAAAGGGTTCAGAGATTAGCAGATGAGCGGTACGAACAGAAAAAGGGACATACAAGTAGGAACCCGCGGTCATCATGCAGTATGAGACAGCTTGTTTGGCATTGAGACTGATGGTCGGAGTACGGCATATTGGGAGTTAGAATGGCGCACAAACATTAATCGTGCCAGATAGTAGTCTCTTCGGGGGCTGTGACGGACTGTTAGCACTGCACGAAAGCAGAAAAGCAGGGATCATGCGCACCGAATTCGTCATCAGCCAGAGCGAACTCGCTGAAGGGAAAATTGACCGTCAAAAAAGCAATTGGGCGAGTGGAATAGGTCTAGTTGTCCAAAGATATCGCGTTAGTCTACACTCGCAAACGTTCATACGTGTCGGCACATACCAAAAGTGTTGGATGATGAACACTGCAAAAACTCGACATGGTGTGGGGAAGGGAATGACAGTATAAGTGCGAGAGGAAATAGGTAACCTTACTTGTGGAGTATGCGAGCCTGTATGTAGTCGCAGACGTCAACGGCTGGCAGCGGAGTTACTGCGTGGGTCGATTCAGTATCCGCTCCAACAGAAGGCCGAAATGAAATTGATGATAGAGCGTCTAAACTTTTCCGACAATTGTCAATGGGGGTTTTTCCTGATGCAGCGAGAGTCCTGGGTATAACACCACCCACCTCTCCCGAGAGATGGTGATATATCACTCCCCCAGTTACTTTTGCCTACTGACGTCGGGTACACGTACATCAATGTTGACGATTGCTATTCAGAGAAGCAGAGAAAGTGCCGTCTGCACACTGTGTATGTTCCTGCACCATTCTTCTATCATCTCTTGGGATGTCCGCTAACCCCCCTTTTACAACACCCCTACATACCCGCCACGATGTGCACAAGGTGCGCACCTCGATCTCCTTCCTAGTGCGCGTGTAGTGCGCGCACTGTGGCGAAGACGAACACGCGAAGCCGCGACCGCGCAGCTGGTTGTTCACAGACGGCGCACCATCTGCCGCGTTCTGCAGCACTCGCCCCGTTGCGAGCATGCGGTTGCTCCCGCAGCATGTGAACCTGCCCTTGAGCCACTTAACAGGCGCAGCGCGGATGCGCTATCCATTCACCTGGAGGGTTAAGTGCACGGGGATATGTGCGAGTCGTTTTTGAATAGAATCTCAGAGCGCTCGAATGCACACGTAATTTAGACCAAAGAAATCACTTGCGTGGTCAAGTTCGGGTAGACTGCTTCGACGGGAATGGAGTTCGAATTGCTGGCTCGATTCTTGAGCTGGAGGGACAGGTGAAAATAATGAATGAAGTACTCACCGAATGTAATACAATGGACGTTGGATGCTGGCTGCAATAAGGCGGCGTTTGGTATGGGCTCAACCGAATGCTCGTATATTCTAACAGAATCAATGAAACAGTCACTTTTCCTCTAGAGGTAAATATTCCAGGCCTCATGAACTGAAGAAATGAAACTTTCATACGGTAAAAAAGCCAGCATAAATAGAACACCCCTGACCAACAAATTAGACAAGTTGCACAACAGCCACTGGAGCCACCTGATGGCCCCAAGACCGCGCGCAAAAATACCAGGTGAGTGGCTCCAACGAGCCACTCGCCGGCCACCCATGTCCTATTTTGGCCCACGAATTTGCGCACAGTGAAAATGCCACCAGGTGGCTCCAGTAGCCGGTGCGCAACCTGTCTTTTATCCGAAAGAATACCGTATTCCTGAACAACTCAGATGGCAGCCCGATGAGATTGCTCATCATCCAAATTCAAGACCTCGAAGTTTTCTTCAATGTCTGATCCATCATTGTCCACCTCTTTCACAAACCCAGGAGGTGCATTGAGCTCTGTCAAACGGGCCAAACTGGCTCTGTGTTGCGTTCGTACATCCTCGCCAACATCTGCCAACCTTTTATCGATATTTTGAGCCTGCTTGATCTGAGATGACCGTTCAAATAGAGGTCTTGCTGTTTCCCAAAGCTCGACTGATTTAAGAAGGTCAGCAGTCTCTCTGGAAATATCTCCGAGGCGGAGCATGCACTCTGCTCGACTGCAATGAACATCCATATGTGTGAATCCCTCAAGGGCAACTGTGAACAAGGCGACAGCGGTATTCTCATCATCATGAAGACAGAATATGTCACCCAAGAACTGGAGAGCTTTATGAACTCCAAGCTTCTCTTTTGACTTGAGGGAATGGGCAAGGAAAACTGTTGGCCAGGTTGATATACTGTGAAAACCATGCCAAAGAGTAACATCAGCAAGTCTCTCCAAGCAGTAGGTTACAAGCTCCGAGTCTTGCCCCCATGATGTTATAAGGCATCTGCAAAGTAACCTGTTTGCTTCTGATATATTGCCTTCTCTGAGATTAAGATTTGCTTCCAAATATTCACATCGTATCATCAGCCCATGGACCCGTATGCTACTGAATAGTGTTCTTGCTTCATCAATGTTTTTTTGCACATTATCTTTTGGAGCATCCATTGCCAGATCGATGTCAGCAATATTGAGAGCAGCAAGACCAAGCTGATAGGAGTCCTGGTGGGCGGAGGTTTTCTGAAGGATTTGACTCTGGATATCATGAGCCTCAATATATTCAGATTTCAATTTGTAAACCTCCGCCTGAGAGAACAGGATGGAATGATTCAGGCTACCACCAGATACTCCACAAAGACCTAAGAGATTCAGTGCCCTGTTGCGCAGGGAGATGCCTTGGCTGTAGTTGCCCAATGTATCCCAGCAGATGGCTGCGATGTATGATGCCACTGCTTGCAGGTATAAATCTCCAGTAATTGTGGCCAACCGTTGGCACTCATACGCATTGCCTTGGGCTGCAGAGTAATCACCCAACCGCCATTTAATCCATGCAAGGTCGTTCATTGCTTGGGCATGCCCCTTGATGTTCCCAGTAGAAATGGCCAGAGCTATGGCACTTTGACAAAAATTTGTGGCAGTGGGCAAGTCCACTTTAGAATGCTGATAATACTTTGTGACAGCAAGGTAAAATCTGTCTAAAAAGAAACCATGAGCCTAGACGGATGTGATTTTCTTTTGGAGAACATACATTTAATATTTGGATTGTCAAACAGATCAAAGAGTTCTAAAGTTGCGGGAATCTGAGGCTCTAGATTGGGTATGGCAGAATACCGCCAGGAAGAGAATACCTCCGTAATAAAATGAACCTGCAGCTGATGATCACCTAGTAGAGGAAGGATATGATGGATCTGGCCCATCAATGGGGTGGTTGCTTGCCGAACAATGCGGCTAAATTCATTAAGAGAACATAGGCAATGAATGCTGTCTTTCAGAGCAGGATGTCCCAGTCGGAGGGTGCTGCCTAGGACACTTTGAATATTTCCAAATTTGATGATATTCGGGAAATTGTGCCGGAATTTGACACACTTCCACAGTATTCTCTATGAAACTCCAGTAGTTCCTGGAAATATTTGAAAGCAGATCCAACAAGGTGATCTCCAGGGGCCAGAGTCCGTTGCATATATTCCCTGATTGGGACAAGTACTTTCAGTCGTTTGTGTTCATTATAGTATGCTAGACCAGTGCTAATCAGGATTGCTTTGCACCCCAATATATTATCGAGGGGTATCTTGCTTTGCACCAGGTCTACATCTGTAAAGCCATCAGGGAGCATTGAGAGGAGGCTCAGTAGATCCTTGGCCTGGGGAAGTGAGCTCAGTCTAGGGCTTGACAGAGACAAGGAAATGGATAAATCAAGATTGGATCTTTTGTCAAATCCAGCTGAAATCAGGGATGTCTTTTCGCCCTCCCAACGGGATAACACAGTGTGGCAATCTTGTTCATCTACCATATGAGCTAGCAGACTGATTGCGAGCGGCATGTTGTCAGTCAGAGAGAGAACTTGATCGACCTTTGAAGGCTCATGTGTGCCGTCTGCAATATCGGTAAATGTGTGACGGGCTGCATCTTGGTCCAGAGGCTCCAAAGGAATCAGAAATGGTCGACTCCAGCGTACTTTCGCCGGTCTTTCGGCTCCTCGCATCGTAATCTAACCATGTGTAAGTAGAGTACAGACTAAAAATGTGTCTGCACATACCACCAGTGCAAGATGCTCAACGCCTGTGAGAAGGGATAACAATTCTTCAACGTCACTGCGAGACCCATTGGGCTCCCACACTGTCTCAAGATTGTCCACAATGAGAACACTTTGTGGACTCTTTGAGAAGTGTTCAATGAGTCCCCGAGTAAGATCTTTGGCTGGCTTTAGTCCGACATGGGCCCCAATAAGAGCGGCAAGTTCCACTTTGTTCGTGGCAGGGTCACAAGCAACAAAATGCCGAAACTCCCCATATCTTGACACAATTTCGGTGTGGTGAATAACTGCTCTGGCCAGGCTGGTTTTCCCCATCCCACCAGCACCCAAGATAGCTATCCGGGGAGTTCCTCGGCTAAATTGTGTCAGAATTTCTGCAACTTCAGATTCACGGCCATGGAATATCTTGGGCTGTGGTGGTGGCATTGAGATTGAGGTCGAACTTCAAGATGTGTTTCAGCCTGGGTATTGAAAGGCCAATAACCAACATATACCTTGCATAGGCACCGGAATATAGCCCAATTATCTGGGCACAGGTTAGCACTCATTTCCGTGAAATTCATCGAAGGTCATACAGATGATGCTCTGTCTGAACTAGATCCTTCAGAGAGGATTTCAATTATGTCGAGGATTTCTTGATGTCTCTTGTATGCATCCTCTTGCATCTCTGTGATGGCTGTCATGAGATTGGTTGCCTTAACCTGTATAGCTCTTTGATAAAGTGCTGAATTCTCAAACACTCAACTTACCTGAAAAAAATCAATCCCCTGTTGCAGTCCGGCATTGCATTCTTTCAGCAGGGTGCTCGTGTCACTCAGACGGAAGAAAATTTTGAGTTTGCTATTACTCCGTTGGGCTTCAACGAAGATGTGAACTTTGTGGAGGGTTCTGAAGAGTGACCGTCAAAGACAAAAAAATCTGTACAACAAGCCCATACTGTAAGAATTTCCCAATATGATTCAATACACTGGGCGGGAGTTCTCCACCGGTATCTGACTCAATATGTATAACAAGAATTGCGTTCAGCAAGTCGCGTGTTTGCTCCATCAACTGGGCACAGGTGTCCTTGTTTTGTTTCACGGTCTAAAATGGCTGACTTAAAAATAACACGGAACCCATATTCAGCGTAGAATTCACCTGGAAGTTTTTCAACAGAGACCGGGTGGTGTTGGCAATGGCCCCCAAGAAGGGAACCTTGAGTGCATTGGCGAGGGTTTCAAAAGTATCTGCAGTCAGAGTCATGCATGTCGTAATGTTGGTCAGTCTGGTCTGTGGAGCAGTGGATTTGGGGGGCATTGTTGGTGGATAATCAGTGGGCAAGAGATTGTACTTTATCCATCGGAGTTGCCACTTTCATTGACACCTGGCTATCTCCTCGCCACAGATTCGTTGTTCACCGCGATCACTTTGCTTATATGTTTGGACCGGACAAATCAAACCAAGAGGGGTAAAGTTAAATCAGATCCAACGTCAATAAAGAGATCTCGACTATGTTGGTTCCTTAGTTCTCATGTGCTAACGGCGGCGGCCATGGGGATGTGGTATGAGCTAACTCAGCTGGTGACTTGGACTATTCCTTTTTTTTTTGGAGTGTTTGGGATAATGGTACTCGGGCTGCAGAAGCATTCCAAGCTCATCCACTTGTGTTGCTGGTTATTAGCCAGTAGTTGCTGCTGATATTCGTCCAGGAAGAAATGCCATTGTGCACATTATCAATGAGTTCTTTTTTCAAAGCAAGTGGTTCAAAATTAATTTTATCAGTCAAAAGTCGATCGCGCAGTAAGGCTTCATTGACCGCTTTCAGCGATCGGTTATGAATTCGGTCGTAGCAAATATTATTTCTGGATTCTCTACTGTTCGGGTTAGACGGAGATGCCATATCAAATGCTATGCAACTTACAAACAGTCTCCCCTTTTGCGGGAGGATAGCGCGTTTATCGGATCTGAATCACAAGGTTGCATCCTGGGGCATCACATTCCAGTGCGATGTGTTCTAAAGTTTCAGGAATGCCACCAATGTCCATGTATCTCAAATGTGTTAATGTGGGTCCAGAAGTCACCCACCCTGAATGGGTTACCGATCTAATTGATTTACAGATGGCTTCATCAGAAGGTGTGTACGGCGACTGGTACGGATTTGAAGAAAGTCATTGCGGCAGGCACTGCGAGCTCTTTCGGATGTGCAGCCCCTGTTTAGGTTCTGGACCGTATGACCGTTAGACGAATTAATTTTCTGACATGACCTCCGTGTATTTCAAAAATAGTATGAAATCCATCACAACCAGAGAGATTGTATAATTGGTGAGACAAATGGTGCATGTGGACAATAACCGCTGCATGGATCCGGCAGATGGCATAAGTATACTGCCCCAACCCACGCCGTTCTCGCATGTGTCATTTGCGTAACAAGATTGTCTCCGCTCTGCCCCCGAGTGGCACGTTTTGACTGACACCAAGTTGACGCCGCCGGGCTGTACGCGCAACGTGAGGTTGTGGCGCCGCACTTTCCGCACTTAATAACCATTGCTGTATTTCATAGGACGTGTGACTGGCCTATCTCAACATCGGGGTAGTCGGGTCGCTGTGTGGCGGGCTCACTCGGATAGAGGGTGGAGGAAGTCTGGATTCCACTAAGATTCAGCTCTCTCCAGTGGCATAATGAACTTTCGGTACGGTGCTCCACCATTTTGTTTGTTTTTGCCCTTGGCTACGGCTTGCTTCGCACTGCACTTCCCACCACCCGCTCCCGCCGCTTCACGCCGCCCTTCGCCACTACTTACTATGTATCGTAGCATGTGGACGCCAGGTAAAAGACCCTTGGCGTCTTTCCCCGCCCAGCTTCCACAATTGGCCCGCGTAGCGCAGCGCTTCTGCGCACCGTTCTTGTGATCCGCTCCCTCTGCCCTTCCGCGCTTCCTATGGGTGATCGCGGCCCTCCAATGCCATATCTCATACCCATGGCATCGACTACTGTCCTCCCCGGTGCATGTATTTGCTTCGCGCCGGGTTTGCCTTAACCCTTCCCCTCCTCGATGTGCTGCTTCCCGGGGGCTTCCACGGGATTCTGGGGGGACTATCGCGCCTCAAAGACACCGTCTACTTAATCCTCGTCGTTATTTTCCGCTAAATCACCACTGTTAGCTCGCACAGCACACACTTTGGAGCCCACCGTTCGCGCTCCTGCCGCCACTACTTTTCAGGATGGAAATTCCCGTTCTTATTCCACCGCCCCATCCTTGGCACAACGGATATTACTCCCCACTCTGCACTACGGAATGTCTACGCAGTCCCCTTCTTTGCTACGTACACGACAATAACCCGCCCTTTCCTCGATTCCGCCTTTCCCTCCGAATTCCGCCGCTTGCAGGATCGTTTCAGTCGCGGCAATGTCGTTTCCGACGCGTGCCGCGTCTCCTCGCACCGTTTTGGTCCCGGATTCCCCGCCACGGGCTGACCGTGTGTCCGTCATGCTCTCCTTTGCCTCCGTAGTGCCTTTATTTTTGTATCGATTGCTTAATGCACTTGCTCTGTATAATATCACTTTAAACAAACACCCGGATCGTTCACAATGAAGTCTGTGGTCGGCCGTGAAGACTATACAGGAAAATCACCGAAAGTGATCCCGATGCTATTTTTCTCTCGGAATTCTCAGTGACATGCAACCAATTACTTGGAAGAGCTCATTGACCGTTTCAACCCTAAAAATGGTACGCTGGCCACGATCTGTCGCCGTGCTACTAGAGTGTCTCAGTCCTCGGTCCTTGGTCCCACGGCTTGAACATCTCACGGTGGACTCCGTGGGCTCGGTAGACTATGATCTCCTCGTCGAGATGCTGTGTCGCAGGCGTAACCCTGAGAAGGGTCAAATTACGGTCGTACGGCTCAGAACCAGTGACCGTGAAGATCTTCCTGAAGTCACAAAGTGGCCCTTGGGGAACTCGTTTCTTCGGAGCCAAGTCGCTTGATCGCAGACGGTCTTGACCTGCTCCTCATATGCAAATCTATTATACCTGGGGAAACTGAAGAAGACCAAGAGACCGTATTTGATTACTGGCCGGCGAAACCCAAAGGCATGTTGTTTTCCTTTCGAAGACGTAAGCCCCTGACTCTCTTGTCCCGTGTAGGGATCGATCTGGAGGACCCTTTTCAAGAAGTTTGGGAGTTTGAATAACGTGAGGCAGACATCTGGGAACATATAAATGAGTAGAAGCTATCATGCTTGAATAAATGACCTGTTAAGCGACTGACCATGTCTGAATCTCCTAAGTAACGCACTGTGAAAAGAGCTACCACGCTCTCCTATTCCTCGCTCTTCCACTTCCATTCCAATTGTTTTGTACACTGGCTCGATGCGCAGTCTTGGCGGAGCATCTCTATTTGGAATCCACCTTGTCATGAGCTGTCGTCTATTGACTTCGTAACGGCCGACGTGCTCGCTGGTAGCTGCAATTTCGCACTTGTCTCCGACTCTGGCGCTTCGACCGATTCCTTGCTTCTCGGTTGAAAGCCCTTACATACGACGATGTAAAGTCCCAGTAAAATGGACTGAGCGTCACGAAGCCCTGCTAATTCCCGGTAACGTAAGTTAACGGGTCTTAGGGAGCCTGATTTTGAGTTTTTGCAGTAAATCACATTTTCGTCAGCTGTTTTTGCGTCAGCAGTGATCTTTTGATTTCCCCTGCCAAAATCTCTCGGCTTTCTGACTTCGGCAGGTGAGCCGATGATCGCCACACCCGAACTCATAATTCTGCTTACCATGAGGTCCGATTCTACCGCTCTCTTGCTAGTTAAGTGGTTCGAAGTTGTGCGCCACGTCCCTGTGGTATGCATTGACCCGATTCTTTTGTTTTGTTTTCCACAAAAAAGAAAAGTCATTCCTTTCCCAAAGCTCCACTACTGTACAGGGTGAATTGATACTCAAGTTTGAAAGTGGATATACTTACAATCTGTTGTCCTTCCATGTGCATGATTTACATAAGGTTCGGAATCGCAGAGAAAACTAGTGAGCAAATTTCCGAGGCATTAACTGTAAGTCTATGTAATTGACAGGTGAAGTTGAACTGAAATTCGGAGACCTGTGACTTAAAATCAATCCTCTCTCTGACTGTGCGAGAGCTGTTGACCCCAATTCTACCTGGACAGCCATATTTGATTTACTCATGGACAATGGATCTACTTCTGCCACTCTGGCCTACTCTAAATTCTCCAATAAATACATTCAACCTGAATCAATTCTGTCCCGGGCATCTCGGGCGAGTAGCTTCGATTCGCGTCTTATCACGTCAGAATACCGGAATAATTGTTTATGTCTGTCCTGCTTGTCACTATTCAATAGCAACTTGTAAGAGATGGTTGGGTTTTTTTTTTCCTGACCATTCATGTCAACAGCTAACTTGTGAAGATATTCTGGTGGCCAGGGCGAGGGACTCGAACCGAGCGGAGCTCGGGCGAAGTGTCCCGAGCCTGCCGGCTGTACCGTCGATGTGCGCCAAGGTTTTTTTTTCTTTCTTTCTTTCTTCTTGTCTCGTAACAAGTTGGTGAAAACTACTCCCATAATTGGGGGCTTTGCCGCGCTAGCGGGCTTAGTACGGTATTTATATCTCGTTACCGGGCTCTGCCGCTTGTCGGCCTTACAGCTTTATTTATCGGACGCAATCCAGGCCAGCGTCGTTTTGTCGAGAGAAGACATGGTCTGAATCCTTGCCAGGCACGTTTCTGCCTTTTCGATAGTCTTGTTCTCCCCGTCCTATGCTTTTTCTGGCCACATGTCGGTAACTTCCTCTGATTCACTGAATTTCTTTCAGTCCCACATTAATATTTCAATACATTGATTTATTTCTTTTTTGGTACCGACGCCTAAGAGAGGCAATACGTTGTTTGGGCTGAAATGTCCCGGACACACACAATTTTCCGAAGAGAGAGATTTCTTTCTACAGCCACTAATTGAGGTACTCCGCGACTCCAGTCCGCAAATGATGGCAGGTTCACCATGAGCTTGGATGTGATGTTGACACAACGACATCTTTGTATGCTTGATCTTTCGTGTACACCCTTCGCAAATCATGAGGGATGAGGGAACGCAAACTCGTATGCTACATCACTTGGTTGGACCATCTCTATCTTGCTTGAAAAGTTGTGGGTGCCCATCCAGCTCTTGGTGTTCAGATGAAGTCACTGAATTCAGCGGCTCACGCCAATTTGTTGGGCTATTAAATGTAAAAAAAATTACGCAGTTGGTGAAGAATCGAACAAAATCGTGCAAGAATGCCATGACCAGCAGTGACCTCATCCTTCGTCATTGTCTTCTCCCAACTCATACAGCACCCCGCTTCACATCTCGGAGGTTATTTTCGATCCCATCTGTCCGCTTTCTCAAGATTGCCACTTGTTCGAAAAGGATGTTCAGGCGATCATCCGTGGAAGTGGGATCTTTGTATGCCGTCGTAAGAGAGCAAGCTTCTGTTGCTTCAACTTCTGATTTGCAGTGTAATTCTCAGACGAATGGTACAAGTGTTTTCGGCTCTCACCTTCCAAACTCCGCTTGGCTTCATAGAATGATGCGTTGAGTCTCTCCCTGGATGTAGCGCTGTCGGAAGCTGCAGCTCAATTAGAATAGTGGACAGACAGCTATTAATCGACAACGTACCCTCCCTGGGGGAGCGCACAAACGCTCTGGCAGCAATAGAAAAAATAGTCCACACCGCAGATACCATCGCAAATGTTGACACAAATACACTGGTTATCGCTGACCCCAAGGGCTTTCTTCGTGGTATAGGTCGTAGATATTCGAGGACAGGGACGCGGTCGGTTTCGTTAAAGGCAAGAACGGAGTCTCGCCATTGTGCCATCAGTGTTTCATTCGAAGTAGCAGCACGCATTGTGTTGACCGTTGATTCTGTTATAGGGCCAAACGGTGCCCCGCTGTCGTTGAATACGTCTTGGGGAACTGCGACTGCGGTGATGCTCCTGTTGACCATGTCTGGCGAGCTGTAAATCTAATTATCAAGGATGACCCCCAGGTCACGGCGCACGAGGTGGTAAAGGACTTGGAATAGATTTTGGAATGGAGTGTCCAATGCAGACAAGTCGCGAGATCCGACGTAGCCCTGCCGATATGTGGGGTCCATCCCAGCAAACAGATCGGTGGTGTTGGTACCATTCCAGGTAAAATCAAAACCCCAGGGGACAAACTTGGCTGTCGTGTTTCTGGCAGTTCCACTGAGTCCGATGAAACGAGCGGGCTCTGTGCTGCATGGCGGTTCCAATAGATTGGCTGAGTCCGCCTCATTAGTGGCATCCGACGTAGTCCCGATGGCCCCGGTGCAGTTGCAACATGGTCGAACAGTGACTTTGACTGTGGCATCTCCATACGGCACAGCATTAACCCCCAGCACTCTACAACTCTCATGTCAATAACAGCTTGCAGAGAGTCGAATCATCTAGCTCACTCAGAATACAACGCCATTTTCTTCATTGGCCCATCAAGCATTGCAGTTTTGATTTCACCTTGCACTCACCAAGTCCTGCGCGACATCGTCCATGAGGGGGACAAACAGGCCATCGCGCATCGTGGGAAGACCCCAAGTCATTTGAAAGAGGGTTGGCTCGGTACAAGTTACAAATCCCTGGAAGTAATCAGCCAAGAAGGGATTATTCGTAAAAAGCTCAACTGACCGAGACTGTATAATCATAGTATTGAAACAGAGTGCTTGAAGCCCCAAGCGTCCGTGTAATTGTAGCCGTGAGATTTGTCTGCGTGACAATGACTTCAACAGTGTTACCACAAGTCTATGTGCACTCACCACATCACAGCTGTTGGACAACGGATTGTTGTAATATGAGAATGAAGAGACTGGTGTTCTGTCCACTGCATCAGATGCGCTGATGATTGTGTAGGAGAAGATTGAGTTGTTGAGCCGAAATGTGTCGCCCACATGCAAAGTCTGGGGTGCAAATGTTGTTGTTTGATCACGCAGGAATGAAGGGATCATGTTGCTCATGGGTAGTGGAGCAACCGTGGCATTTGGAAAATAGGTGAATTCCTGTGTGATCTCATAGGCTGATAGCGGAACTAAACAAGTGAGTTAGCGGCAGTTACATGGATTTGTTTGCAGTAAACGTACTATTTAGGCAGGTGAGAAGAGCTGTACTTGTGAGGAGGATGAACAGTGCGAGCGGTGTCGTCCAGCGCCAGGGATATGCTGCAGCAATGCACCTTGAAAAAGTGGAGACGGTGCTCTGACAATGGTACTTACGCCGCTGGGGACTGTAGCCGAGTCTATAATCGGTGAGAAAAGCCAGCGAGTGTCGGAGACTGGGCATGGAATACAGAGATGTCAATCTGGCTTTGAGCGGGTCTTATTTATAAGCCATTCATCTCTGTTGTCCCGGAAACAGGCAAAAGTCGATCAGTTGCTGGCAAAGATGAATACGTAACAGCAAATATATTATCCGGAGTCTTTTATCCTTTGACGGAACACTGATGGAAGGTGGAGGAAGGTGAATTGCGCGGGAGCGTATCACGACATACATTCCGAATCAAAGCGGCAGTCCTGGTCCGCAGGCACTGCGTTCAACCGACAACGTCGGCTAGCGCCTTCTAGCCGGGTAGCCACACTGCTCAAAATCAACTTTCGCTGGGCAAATTTCAGAAATTGGCGGGTGAATCATAACACAGTGACAGCAAAAATGTGTGGAGGCGGAGCTCCACCCAAGATTAGCGCTGGGGCCAATCATTGAGGCATGCGAAACCACATGCCTTAAATGAATGTAGTACGCACGTGGAGCAAAGCCCACAAACTCGCCTTTAGCTGATAAAGGGAGGCTTTTTCACAGGCTTTGTTCCCTTTGTTCCAAGTGCGGACCACATGCGTTTAAGGCATGTGGTTTCCCGAGCGCCTTAATGATTGGCCCCAGTGTAGCCGAGTAAGCCTCCATGGAGATAGCGATGCCTAGCCATGTTCACACCGGGTTGAACGCAGTAACAGAGTCGGCTCTGTAAACCACCGTGAGTGTTGGAATCAATAGAGCAATTAGCAGTGAGCCCGTTGCAAAACACGCGGGGAATCTTCTGCTATCTAACGGATATCTCCCTCTTTACAAAATTAAGCCTGTTTGTTCGAAGCTTTTCAAGCTCCACTGATGTCATAGTGCAACACTGCGTTGGCGCTCACGTTGACAGAGGGCTCTCACAAGGTGGCCGCGAGAATCGGTGTGAGGTGCGTTTCTGCCTTTTCAACCCGGGTGATCGATCTCTGGATCACGGACCTGTTCCCACGACACTCCTCCCCCGAAAAAAGGCAACCGCCATCAGCACATCACTAATCCTTTTGAACAAACCTGGTGGAAGGCAGACTCAACTCCTTCGTTTTTTATGCTTCATTCAGCTCAGTGACTGCTCTAGTTTACATTTAGTCTATTTGGGATCCTGAGGGCTGCCTGCTGAATTGTTGAAGGAGCATTCGGTGATTTCCGATCAAACATCAGCTGACAAAGCCGGACATGATCACGATCCAGAGACAATCACCTCTTGCGGTAGATTGCAGGCTGCCTCGATGCTATACAGCGTGTGGAAGTATCACCGCCATCCCACCCGGCCTCTGCATATGACGCGCATCATCAGCGGCCACGGCCAGTGCGACGGCGATTTCCCATCACCTACCCCGTTTTCGTCGCCTCAACGCGCATGCCCGCACGCCACCCCGCTCGACGTCCCTACCTGCGGGGATCACCGCCCGTGAATCACCGCCCAGGCAATTCCACCTCCGCACTCCCGCTCCCCCCGTCCTCGGCGTCGTGTAGGTTCCTTCCTTGCCGCCCATCTCCGCCCGCCCGCTCCCTCCCTCCCTCGAGTCGCGCACGACCTCCTCTATGACTATCAGCACCGATCGCCCCACAAGCGACACCAATACGTCATCACCACGTCTCTCGTGGTGCCCTATCTCGCCCGCTCACCCGCGCCACCTCGCTCTAGACCCCATATCACACACGTGTACTGACGCCCCTGCACGCCGATCCTACGGACGCGCAGCCCTCGCCGCCGCTTTCCATCACCAATATCCCCTCCATCATCTCCAGAAGTACTCGCCGCGCCGACTCGCTGACACCCGCACCTTCGCGCACCCCCGTCGGCCTTCGCTACTGCACTTGACTCGACGGTGGTGCCGCGAGCGGGCAGCGCGCGCACGACACGCGCCGGCGACATCCAGCCACAGCTCGCTCCGACGGAGAAAAGAGGAACGAGAGCGCAGTAGTGCGTCTCTCCGCGCTCTCAACCCACGCCCGCCATTCGCGCACACCGCTCCCATCCAATTTCCCCCCGCGGCTGGCTCACGACGTCCTCCCTCATTCCGAGTGACGATGCACATTCTCCTTCCAATTTCCACGCGTTTTTTTACCTCCCTTTTACCACCTACCCTCGACTGATTTTGGTCTTTTGCATTGAAATAGTGATATATCTGTACGTCAACTTCAATTGCATGCCACCCTAGATCTCCTCATGCTTTTCGGTGAGTGAGAACGAGTGCTATTGAGTGAAAATTCAAGAGAGAAAAACCAATTCGAAGGGAACCTATCGGCCCCATAGTCTCACTACCGTCTCCGCTCAACTTCGTTTCCCCCGATAGCAAACTCCCTGATTTTGGAGCCTCCGTACTCCACTCCCCCTCCGCGAGACACTCAAGGTATCTGACACCGTGCCCTCCAAGATGCCTTCCGCGGGCCGGTCCCAACAAGAGCGGCAAATTCCGCTTCTCAAGTTCTAACTCTTTGCCAGTATTCCTCCACATCAACTTCTCTTAGTTATTGGCTTCCTCGCAATCGCTCGCACTTGTCTGTGAAGGCGAGTTGGCCGACGTGCTCAAGGAAGATCCGGGCTCCTGACCCATGTCTGCCCGGAATTCCCGGGCCATTCTACATCGCGTCACATTAATTAATGCATACTTCTGGTTGGAAGTCCACATATAATATATTGCAATCTTCAAGTTATTCTGGGAGCTTTTGGTGAAGCCATCAAACATGACTCAGTTTCAGTCTATCCGATGCCCGATTTATGGACTTGTATACAGCTTTATCCGACATACTCACCTCACCACGATTCCGAATCCCTCTGGCTTCAAGGAACGAACGCGCGCGACCACACAGCCAGCCATTCTCGGGAGCAAATCATCAACACAATTCCCGCCTCTCTTGTGGGTTGTGTCTTACATAACACCATCCTGTCCTCTGTTGCTCAAGTCAACATCGCAAGCCATTTGACTAGCTTCACGGTTCTCAACTCAAACCAATACCTCTCTCGCAGTAAACACATGTAAACTTCACGGGCTGAACTCAACCCACTCTTTCTGCTCCAGCTCGCCACGCGTTCAGCTGGTCCTCCTTTAAAATCTGTTTCGGAATCAGATTTATTCGCCGAACAACGAACCAACCGACCGACCAGATACTGACCAAGATGAATTACTTAAATGCAACGCAACCGCCGAATTACTTCTCATGACATAAGAATTCTACCCTTCACCAATAAGAATCTATAACTCTAGGAATACTGATACAATCAAAGGCTTTCCAAATACTCGCACGCGTCAGCAATGCGCAGTGAGACCTCGGCGATCTAATGGGAGGATGAGTATACGGACATCAGCGACGGGCACGAGGTACATACATTAGACGAATCAAACGGCTTGAAGTGATGTCCTGGAATGTCAAGGACCTTGACGGAGCAGTGAGCGAGACTTTCCCAGCCTGCAACAGAGGTCTGGGGGTCACTGCGATCAGAAAGCCACGCCGGCATATCCGGGACGCCTTTGGGCTTGAAGCCCTCGCTCGAGCGGAGGAGCACGAGAGGCGGGCAGAGGCTTGCAGTGGCATGCGGAACGTACTTCCCGAGCATGCGCGCGTTCATGGAGAACTGCTTTTTGACCAAGGCACTGAGGTCGGAACGCGGGGTACGGGCGTCGAGGTCGATGATGGTGTCGATGAGGGAGTCGGAAAGCGGAATGTGGTTGATTGGGCTCGGGGAGTCGATCAGTACGATGCCCTTGACCTGAATCCCTCGGCTCGTAAGCTGAAGAGCAATCTCATACGCAGCGACACCTCCGAAGGACCATCCTGTCAAAGGAAGTGAGAAAACGAAGATGATGAAGAAGAGCCTTACCACCCAACAACAGCGGACCTGAGGTGGTGCTGAGGATGTAATCCACATATGCTGCAGCCATATCAAGTAGCCCATCCCAAGGCTTCCCACCAATGAAGCGCGGGTTGTGGATGCCCCAGATAGCGCGATCAAGAAAGGAGAGGTGGTAATAGTAGTTCACCAGACCACTCCCGTCGTGGATAAAGAATAGCGGCAACCGGCCGCTTGTCTCCGGGTGTTGGATGGGGACAGGGACAACGTCGAGCTGCAGCGCCTTCGCGATACGCGGGAGATTACTGCTGAGAGGCGCGTCCGCAGGTTGCAGGCTTTCTTCTAGGGACACCGACTTCTGGGACTTCGTGGCGGAGACGAAGGTAGCCGGAAGCAGCTCGTCAACCTTTGTGGAAACCTTGGTGCCGGAAAGGTAGGACTGTACTGCACGCGGTGTGGGGTGCTTGATGAAGAAGTCGTTCGGCAGGTCGAGCCTAAACTTTGACTTCAGTGCATGCAGGGCCTCGATAGCGGTGAACGAGTCCAAGCCGAGCGCATCCAGGTCCGCTTCCGCACCAAGGCTGTCGATACTGACTTCGAGGATGGAAGAAAGTATCTGGATGACGTCGGGTGCGCCTTCAGGAGCCAGTACGTCGGAGAGCAAAGGCTTGGCGTCGACGCTGGCGGTTCGCGTCATACCAAACGATGCTGCCGGCTTTGCAGACGCTGCGACCGATGCAACCTCGCGGCAGATGTCGGTGACGGTGGTGCAGGACGAAAAAATATGCGCGTCGAAGTCGATTCCCGGGAAAGCGCTGCGCAGCTCGCCATACAACTCGATGAACATCATCGAGTCAATCCCGATGGAGGCGAGATCGGTGTTAGCGTCTAAAGAAGACGCGGGAATGTTGCACGTGTCGGAGACAAGCTTCAGGACAATGGCGCTGATGTCCGCCACAGGAGGGGGCGACGGCAACAAGTGGCTCTCAGACTTCGACTGCGCGATGCGCACGGACTTGGCCAGCTGCGGCACCTGTCTGACAGGCTTACTTGCCGCATGCGCCAGGCTCTTCTTCAAACTGTCAAGACGGACCCGGCGGAAGTGCATCCCTTTCAAGTGCGCGATGATGCGACGGGGCTCCTCGACTTGCACCGCGTACGCCTCTGCGAGCATGATGCCCTCATCAGGCAGCCACGCGTTGTTGCAATACACGAGGTATGGCTTATCGTTGTTGATGAGTGCGGGGAAAACCTTCACAGCGTTGACTTGAGTGCAGATGTAGGCATCGTTAATACCGCCCTGCATATTCGCAACGAAGCCTGCGACGTGCAGTAACGTGTCCATCCACACGGGATGCACGACATACTTACCGCGGTCGTAGTCGCTGGGCAGCTGGATCGTTGCGCAGCCCTCCATGCCGCTGGCGTCAATGGTGAGGGACTGCATCGTATGGTACGACTTCGCATAGTTGACGACACGGGGGAAGATGACCTCGTAAGCGGTGCGCGTGGAGAAGACCTCTGGTGGGTTCCCACCCTGAGGCTGGACGACAGCGGCGATGTGGCGCGTGATGACGGGGAGCGTCTGGACGAACTTGGTGGCCGTGCGCTGGGTAGACTGGTATTTGAATTCACCATGAACATGTAGCGACTCATCGCCACTGGCTTCGACGCGTGAGCTGACCATGAAGGTTCCTTGATCCTTCGCCAACATGATCTTGGTGACTACCACGCTCTCGTGGTAGACAAGTGGCTTCTCGAACTCGATGCGGCGCAGGATGACGTGGCTGTCGTCGTGAGACATCTGTAGATGCCGCGCACTGAGATCTACACCAGCGAAGACAAGCTCGATGTACACTGACGCGGGGCAGAGCGGCATGCCACCGACGCTGTGACCAACAATCGAGCTCGCCAAGTCACTTATCGGCGTCTCGAAGATTGCGGTAAAGCCGTTGTCGGCGGAGGGATACTGCGACCACTGGTGCAGCATCGAGTACTCGCTGATCAAGAGGTGCGCTTGTGAGTCGACTGACATGGCCTCCACTATAGGTGCGGGCACTGGCTCCTGGAACTGCACCCAATACTTCGTCTTCGCGAGCGGGTACGATGGAAGGCTGACGCAGGTGACGCCTGATATGTGCGCAAACGTCTCGCGCCACTTGAGGCCGAGGTTTGAGGTGTACAGCTGCACGAGGCTGGCGGTGAGTGTGGCGAATGGTGTCTGCTGCTTGCGGAGTGACGCGAGGAGCAGTGTGCCCTTCGCCACTGCGGGGTTAGCCTTGAGCATCGGGAGGCATGCGGTATGCGGTCCGAGCTCGACCCAGGCGTCAATCTTATGGAACTCGGGGCGAGCGACGAGTGCACGGACACCGCGGTCGAACTGCACAGGCTCGGCGCAGTGACGGGAGAAATACTCCGCGGTGAAGACGGACGCATCACCGGGGAGGACAACATCGCCCAGGACGTTGGAGATGATGGGGATGGTTGGTGCCCGAATGGTGAAACGTTTTACCATGGCGGTGAGATCATCCAGAAGCGGCCTCATCGCAGAGCTGTGATACCCAAACGGCACGGACAGGAGGACGCACTTGCACTTGACCTCATTGTCCAGATGCGCCTTAAACGCGTTGAGCTGCGAGCGGGGACCGGAGAGCACGCAGTCAACAGGGCTGTTGTAGCAGGCAATCACCAGGTCTGGGAAGACATTAGAATGGCGAAGGGCTTCTTCCACCGCCTCTGGGCCAAGGTTGACGGCAATCATGGCCGTTGAATCCACCGCACACTTCTGCATCATCAAGCGAACGCGGTTTGCAACGATGAGAAGGGCATCCTTCATTGCTAGTACGCCAGCCCTGACTAGTGCCGCATACTCTCCCAGACTAAAAACAAAATCTTGACTATATTGCAAATGGAAGAACGGGGTACTGACCTGTGCCCAACGACAGCAGAAGGTACCAAACCTAGCGACTCCCAGAGATTCGCTAGCCCGTACTCAAGCGCGAAGATCGCCGTCTGATATGCCTCCAACTCTTCGAGCGCCGAAAGCCCACTCTTCTCCGTGCCTAGAATAATTGCATGCACTCCGGGGAAGCCAGCGGTCGTGAGGATGCTCTGACACTCGTCGATGCATGCACGAAAAAGACGGGACTCCTCGTATAGCTTCCGGCCCATACCGATGTAATGGCTCCCTTGCCCAGAGAAGACGAAGACGGCCTGCGCGGGCTCGTTCAACAGCTGCGAGACATTAGTATCACCGAGCTTTTCGACGAGCTCCGTCCGCGTGCTAGCGGCCACAGCCATGCGGTAGCCGTAGATTTGTCGCCGCGCGGTCATCGTATACGCGATGTCCGAGAGCTCGACATTCGCCGAGGCGGGACTGCGCAGCCAGTCAATGTACTTGGTGCGCAGCTCCTTGAGCGCAGGGACGGTTTTGGCGGAGAGTCCGAACACGAGGGCTGTGTCGTCGCGGATAGAACATGAAGGCGAGGGCTTCACGTGCTCCTCCAAAACAAGCGCGGTATTTGATCCCGCTGCACCGAAGTTGTTGAGTAGCGCAACGCGCGTCATGCCTTCGTGCGACGGCGCCCAAGGTGCGTGGGTCTTGTTGATGATGATGTTGTCGTTCTCAAGCGGCGCGATTAATGGGTTAAGGTTCTTAAACGAGATTTGGCGGGGAATGAGCTGATACTGAAGCATCAGGAGCAATTTAGCCAGCCCCGCAGCCCCTGAAGCAGCCTCTAGGTGCCCGATATTCGCCTTGACAGACGTGATGTGAAGCGGGTTGTTCGCTGCGCGGCTGACAGCGAGCACACTGCGCAGGCTCTCCAACTCGTTCGGGTCGCCGGCCTGCGTACCCGTACCATGCGCCTCGACGACGTTGACGCGGCTCGGATCGATTCCTGAAGCATCTAGGACTTTGCGGAAGAGCGCGGCCTGAGTCGCTGCGTGAGGATAAGTGATTGAGTGTGCGAGGCCGCTCTGGTTGATTTCGATTCCCCGGATAATGCCCAGGATGTTATCGTTTTCGGCAATAGCATCCCTGAGTCGCTTGAGAATGAAAACTCCGCAACCCTCGCTACGAGAGTAACCATCCGCAGATGCGTCAAACGACTTGCATTGGACAGTAGGACTGAGAAAGTGGCCACGGTCCAATCCGAGGAACATCTAGAGAAAAATGTCAAAATAACTTGAATAGTTCTTGCAGGGGAAGAACACACGTCGGGGCTTGACACGATATTGACGCCCGCAACCAAAGCAGAATCACAATCCTCATTCATCAGTGCACGAGCTGCCAAATAAACAGCAACGTTTGACGACGAACAAGCAGTGTCAACCACAATGGATGGTCCGCTGAGCTGCATTGCAAAAGAGATCCGGCCACTCAGGAATGCACGCAAGGTACCTTTACCGTTTCGTCATAATCTACATCTCGAAAAAAATTGTCGGACGTACTATTACGCCCAATGGGTCTGAATTTGCACAATGGGTCTGAATTTCAGATTTCTCTCCTTCATTTCTTCCGATTTTCCCTCGGAGTTTTTCGCGGTAGGTACATGTACTAGTTGACTACGAGTGTGCAAAATATCTAAGGGATACAGCGAGAGGAAGGTATTGAGAACGGGTGCCTGAACCATCAAAATCAGTGATGTTTTGGAAGTTACTTATGCTCTGGCCTTCCGGGTGACTCTGAGCCTGCCGGAAATTTTGAGAGGTATAATATAGTTGATAGTGAACCTTCTGCCTCTTCAGATATTTTTTCCGGGATGCGGCTGTTGCGTTATGGAGGGAAAGGTCTCCAAAGTCACAAAATGTCACATCATTTGTTTAGCGAGCGGAGTTTTAATTCGTCACGCTCCTCCACTAGAACGTAATGCCTCCGCTCCGGAGAAACATTCTGAGGAGGCAGAAAGGTTGGTATACTGTATTTGATACCTCTCAATTTTTCCCGGAAGCTGGGGGTAAGCTGGGATGCCAGAACGTCGTCATCTTCCAAAATGTTGCTGAGTTTGATGGTTCAGGAACCCGTTCGCAATACCTTCCTCTTGCCGAATCCCATAGATTTCTCATATAACTGTAATAAACTAGTACAGGTAACTATGGAAAAAAACTCCGAGGGAAGAGAGCAAGAAATGAAAGAGAAAAGTGCGAAATTCAGACCCATTGTGCAAATTCAGACCCATTGGGCGTAATAGTACCGGTGCTATAATAGACGTCAATTTCGTCTCTGAGATTGTGGACATAGTCTCCCGTCGCGACGCCAATGTAGCAGCCGAACATCTCAGGCCGCGATGTCGGAGTGGCATTGGG
This sequence comes from Mycena capillaripes, assembly GCA_029204075.1. NCBI lineage: Eukaryota > Fungi > Basidiomycota > Agaricomycetes > Agaricales > Mycenaceae > Mycena > Mycena capillaripes. The sequence continues at coordinate 577,965 of JARHKZ010000049.1, forward strand.
AACATAGCCAGAGTCCTCCAGGGCCTTGTAAGCAGTATGAAGCAAGATCCGTTGCTGCGGGTCCATGCTCTTGGCCTCCCTAGGGCTGATCTTGAAGAACTGGTTGTCGAACTCGTCGACATTGTCCAGAAAATTGCCAGTGTGAGCCTTCATTTGACGCCTTCCGTACTTGCCGCCATTGTAATCGTCGACCTTGAATCGATGCTCCGGGATCTACTTGAAGTAGCATTTTCACATTCAAATCTTAGGATATTCCTTACCTCTGAGATTGTGTTGATGCCGTTCTCGAGAACCTCCCAAAGTTTGGTCCTGTTGGGCGCCCCTGGCATATTGACAGCCATTCCCACGATTGCGATTGGCTCCTGCTTCGCAGTTACATGATTCCCTTCGACGCGGGTTGCTCGCGTTACGTCAACGCTCGAGACGCGTCCACGAGGGAACGCGCGCTCCATGGTCTTGAGTAGACCAGTTCCAGGTCCAAAATTAAGTAGGCGAACGGATATTGTGTCGGGTAGTGCCTCGAGAATTTTGCTGGTGACTAGGTCCCAATTGACAGGCTGAGTGAGAATCATGTCAGCCACGATTTCAAAGAGGCTGCCTAGTGGAGGCATCCATCCAGAGACGGCGTCGCCCGTGAAGGTGCTGCGAATGGGGACCTTGAGATCAGGAAAGTCGGGGAATTTTATCCCACGCCGGGCAACGTCTGCAATGACCTCCTGTCGCGCGAGGTTGGCGTGCACCGGGGAATGGTACAGAGTATCGAGGGTCGTCTTGTTCACAATGTACCGCGACCCGAGCGTCTCTGAAAATTCTGCTAGCACATCCGGCCGCCCTGAAATCGTGACACACGAGCTGTCTATAACCGCCGTTATGTAAAGCGACTTCGAATGAGGAGAGCTAGTCTAATTATAGTTAGCTCAACTGCCCCGTTTCCTGAGAAGGGGCGAAAAGCTTACCGACTGAAAGCCTTGCAACAGGGCCTCTGCACCCGTTTTCGACACACCGCGGATCACAAGACTCCAGGGCAAATCTGCGCCGATTAAACCGGAATGTTCTAGAGTCTTTGCGCGATATATTTGAGTCCAAATCCCAATCCATATTGCGACTCTGTACGCTTGTACTGCGTGCCCAATGTAACTGGCAAGATCCGAGGACGACGCAACAACGCAGGCCTGCAAGATCCCTGAAGAGAATCCCAGAATAGCATTACTGCGCTTCAAGGCGTCGCCGAACGGTGTTAACGAGCCGTCCACAACATCAGCGCACTCGATAAAACTCAGATAGCGTAGACACTGAGGAAGAAATAGTGTTGTGCCCGATATTATGGGGTTGTGTTGGTACCGTGCCCCCGGAGCCTCGAGCAGTGACTCCCGAGTTTTGAAGTCCTCCAAAGTAATTCCGGCGATAGAAAGCTGCTGCGGCGAAAGAGAAGCAAGCTCGGCATGGAATGCCTCATGGCAGGCAGAAACAAGTGTCGCCCCCGACGGTGTTCGGGCATCCTGGAACGCTTGCCTGCGCGCAGCGGCCGTCCCGGATGTGCCTTGTCCAGCGAAAATCGGGATATCCATCGTAGCGAGGGGCATAGTGCAGGCAGCCTAAAAGCAAGTTGGTATATCAGGAACAAGAGTAAAAGCAGCGCAGCAGGTATATAACAGGTAGGGTAAGCTCCAGAACGTCGCTTGGGAAGGGCTCGGAGCTGTGATGGCCGTGACCCGGAAAGCTCGTTGTGGGGAGGTCGGTGTAAGTCAAGGCGCCGAAGAGCACACGGGGATAACGTAACACAGCCTCTTGTCCCAGTAGAGTACCAAAATAGGATAATACGAGCGATCTCCGATCCCCTTGGACCTGCACAAAACTCCGAGGTCTGAAAAGGTAAAGGTATATACAAAGGACGAACAAGCCGAACATTCAGCAAGCGCGCCACATATTAATCAAGCCCAGCACACTCAGGGAATGTGTTGTGTTCGATCGACGGACGGCACTTTCCATTATGGAAAAGTGCCGGGCAGAAAGAGCTTCGGGCATTCCTGTGTCTTAAATGTCCGCTAAAATTGCTCAAACTCTCTAGTAACACCTCCCAATATGCGCTAGAGCACTCGGCGTACCCTACCGCGATGATGGATTTAGCGTGAAAAGTATCCCGAATGGATTTGGCGTGCCGGATGACTGGATGGCGGCGTTCGGGATACTTTTCACGCCGCCGAAATTATAATCCCTCAGTCATTCTAGCTGCTATCCCCCACTTTTGCGTCCCTCCGGACTCCCTATGGTGGAGGGCGGAAAATGCGCCGACCAAACGTGCCGGACTCGACTGAGAGTGCCGTGGATATTTCGGAATGTGCCAGCTCTGAATAAACGATGGGTCCGCTCTTTGTCTATCCCAGAAAGTTAACCACCTTTGCACATCCCTTTAAAAGCCTTTTTGTGAGTTAAATTTCTCCCCAGCTATCCTTGCATCAAAATAGTATATTTTCAGCCAACGAGCTCAAGTTTAAACCGCATTCATTCCCACTTATTTCACTAACAAGAATTAACGAGTAATTAATTGCGGGCACCTATCAAAGGACTGATAATTACAGGAGTGTCGCCTCGCAGAATACGACAGTCAGAGCGCAAATAAACAAATCAGTGTTCAATTCGGTTGCACAATCCCATCACTGATTGATCGCAACCGAAGCTACGTGTGCGCTGCGGGGCAGCCTATAACCCTAACGGCTGCTTGACATCAGTGCTCAAACCGGTTTATGCGTTGAGACACGAATTGATTAAACAAACTTCATATAGATTTTTAACGAATACGCTCTAACGCAGATCTTACGGGTTTGCCCTTGCCCGGCAGATGACAAAGAAAAGCGTAATCATATACAACTGTCAGACAATTGCTCTACTCGGGCGCCCGCTGTACTGAAACAGCGCAGAATTGTTTACAGCGACTTCAGAAATCCCCATGGTGGAACCAGAGAACTTGGGTGAAGCACCGGAATAGAATACAGCATTTTATAGCAGTTCGTGGGTACGAATCAACCTTTATGGTAGGCCGCAGTTTACCGGCACAAGATTCACGGGCGTTGAGTGGGTTCTTCGGGCGGAGCTCCACATAAAGATGCGTGATGTTAGGTTATGTCTCAGGCCAACTCTTCCATATAAGTCAAGCCCGGTTGAATCCGGAGCGAATATAGCTACATATGCGGGGCGTTTCAAGATTTCGGAGAATTTCTCGGACCTACTCTTCCATATATTTCAGGCCTGGTTCAATCCTAAGCGGATTTAGCTACATCTGCGGCGCGTCTCAAGGATTTCGGAGACGGCTGTAAGAATATCATGAAACGCGGGCTTGCGTCCTGCGGCTGCCTCTATTGTGGGTTCTGGGCCAACAGACTTACTTTAAATTTCCAGTTGTCAGATGTTGCTCGAAGTTCTTTTTGTGCCTCCATGTCAAACCGCCTTCCTGACATCGACGTACATCTCCCTCTTCCCGAGAACTTATTGCGCTTCGCCCGCGCAGACCCTTCCCGCAGCCTTGGTTTCATACTAAGTGAACCTTCACCTGATGCTCTTCCTGTTCTTCTGGAAATCACCTGGCGCCGTGCGCTTCTTGACATTCGTCGCCGCGCGAAAGAGCTCGTTGCTGTATCGGGACGTCCAGCGCGCAACCCAGGAGAAGATCCTTTCGTTGTGGGACTGCTCTTGCGAAACGGTTATAACTACTTCCTGACACTTACTGCGACAATCATGTTGCGATGGACGGTGTGTGTCCAACTAATGGTCAAATATTACATCTGACAGCTAATAGCCTCTTGTTTTATCCCCTCGCAATTCCCCCAGCGGCATCGTTCATCTCATGATATCAGCCCATTCCGCTCATCTGATTGTCGATTCCGACCTGCTTTCCTTTGCCGAAGGTCTGGCTGAAGCATCTTTCCATATCATTCAAACTACGGACACAGTGTCTGACGGTGACGTTGACGGCAACAACACTGACAATCTTTGGGCTGACTATCCAACTGCACAGCCAGAGGCCCTGTCTGTGGAGGCCGAGAGCGGTATTTTCGCTTTCTTGCACACCTCTGGCTCCACTGGTTAGTGCTCCCTCACTAGCCATCTGCAAAAAAAAGCTCATTCTCCTCCAGGGCATCCGAAAACTATTCTCTATCGTCATCAATGGTTTCTAGCTGTCTGTGCAGCACATCGCCGGCAGCGCCCTCAATCCATCGGTTGCACCTACTATACGATCATGCCTCTGTTCCATGTGGGTGCATGTACATGTAACCATATTATTTTTGTCCTCACAATGTATTAGGGGATAGGGATTATTCTAACCTACGTATTTTCCCTTGGATTAGCCGGGCGCGTCCACTTTCTTAATCTACGTCAACCCCCCACGGCGGTGGGTGTGCTTCGCCACCTGGCACTTCACGGTGATCAAGCGCTCGAGATTTTGCTGCCACCAAGCATCCTCGAAGCCATCGTCGATGGGCAATCCCATGAACGTGAGGAAGGCTTGAAAGTGAGCTACTATTTTTTGGCACACGATCCTAAATTAAAGATTGCACAGATTCTCAGTCATGCTTCAATCGTTCTTGTAGCCGGTGCACCTCTCCGCAAGGAAGTGGGCGATTTTGTCAGAAAGTCCGGCGTGCCGTTGCAAAACCATCTGGGAATGTCAGCCTCGTTAACGTCTCGTGATATATTTAAAGTGTTTGACCCTCTTTTACAGGACGGAAGCGGGTCCGCTTAGCCTACTCACCGTTTCAAATGACCCCTCAGACTGGGAATATATGATGTTCGACGATATGTATCGCTACTTTTTTAAACCCATCGACGGAAAATTGAAAGAAATGATTGTGTTGGCGAGTTCAGGTTGATTCCTGCTCTGTATTGAATTGACGGCATTTACTAGCCAAGTGAAAACACTCCCTGTGTGATCAACCATCGCGATCCCGAAGGGTTTGCCTCAAGCGATTTGTGGGAGCAACACCCCGTGAAACCACATCTCTGGAGAATCGTGGGCCGGGCCGATGATATCGTGAGCAATTTGACACAGTTCAGTTTCCTGCAATACTAAGTCATGGTTTACAGACGGTCCTGAGCAACGGCGAGAAAACTAACAACAAGCAGCTTCGTGTGTCATTATTTAACAATCCCGCCGCCGTCGACTAAGCAACTCCTAGAAACCCTCCTATGCGATTCTCCTTTTATCTATAGCGCAGCGATATTCGGAGCCGGCCGCTTCCTCAACGGCGCTATCATCTGCCCTCCAGCACCGCTCTCCTCTTATGCACTGGACTCTGTCTCAGCGTACTTGGACACGATCTGGCCGCACATCACGGAGAACATCAACCCCATTGTTCCTCAGCACTCCCGGCTCATCCGTCCGCTCGTCCTCGTTGCGGTCCCCACCAAGCCGTTCGTACTCACCGACAAGCAGTCAATTAACCGAAAGCTGACACTCAAACTGTACGACGACGAGATTTCGGCTGCATACGCACTGGTGGAAGAGGGCGGATACGAGGAGGTTGTGCTGCCGCCGGCGGGTCTCGCAGCGCATGATACAGACGGCATTATGACCTACGTTCAGGCGGTCGTGCAAAAAGTTCTCCAGAGGCGTGTCGCGCCGAGCACAGACCTCTTCGATGCAGGGTTAGAGTCCCTGATGGCCATGCGTGTCCGATTCGCAGTCCTTGCAGCGCTAAAAAAGTCAGGCAAAAGTGCTACTGTTCCACGGAACATTGTGTACACGCTGCCCACTCAGGAGGCCTTGGCGGGCTACTTGTGTGCTGCTCTCGCATCCGAGGCAGGGCTTGGCATCGAAGATACAGACATACAGTCGAGTATCGGGGATACAATCGATGCGCACACCGTCGATTTCCCTACCCATCAGCCGGTAAACAGAGCAGGTGAGGTGGTAGGGGATATATATGCTGTGACTGGGACGACGGGCTCGTTGGGCTCATTCTTGGTCTCTTTACTTTTGAGTAAGCCGGAGGTGCGGAAGATTTACCTGCTCAATCGAAAGAGCGATACAAGGAGCATCGAAGAGCGGCACAAGAGCGCGTTCTGCGACCGCGGCGTCGACTACGAACCCCTCGCACAAGCTGTGAGCGTAGGACGGGCTGTGTATGTCGACGTTGCTTTAGGAGACAAGAATCTCGGATTGCACGAAGGAATGTACGAAAAGGTGCGTTGATTGTTTCTGTCAATCAGTCTGTCTCATGAACATTTTCTGAGTAGCTAAGGTTGGGGCTGACACACATCGTGCATTGTGCATGGCCCGTCAATTTCAGCCTCATGCTGCCGTCCTTCCAGACCCACATCCGCGGTGTCCGCAACCTCATCGACCTCGCCCTCTCCTCTACACACACATCCCCGGCGCATCTCACATTCCTCTCCTCCATCGCTGTTGTGGCATTATGGGACGGGCCAAGGCCTGCGCCAGAGGTATCGCTGGACACACCCGCCACGTGCCTCAACCTAGGATACGCACATGCCAAGTACGCCTCGGAAAAAATTCTCGAGCGCGCCGTGGCCGCGCGCCCGGGATTCAAGGCTGCTATCATCAGGAGCGGGCAAATTTCCGGCGCAGAAGGGACCGGCGCTTGGCCCCGTACGGAGCACATCCCGATGCTGATCAAGTCATGTGTGGACTTTGGGCTCGTGCCAGACGGCTTCCCGGTGAGCCAATGAGTATCGCATTCCCGCTCACTATGCTGACTATTGGGGCGGCACATAGGCCGTGCGCTGGCTCCCCGTCAACATCGCCGCACAAGTGCTCTATGCGGAGATCGGTGCCGGTGCTGCCGCGGCTGCTGATGCCCAGCCCGCGTTCTACAACCTCGAGAATGCTATATCGACGCCATGGTCGTTGGTCGCGCGCACGCTGTCCAAGGTCTACGCGCTGCCCATCGTGCCGTCCGCACAGTGGCTGGAATGCGTGCGCGCGCGCACAGATCATCCTGCGCATCATTTACTGGCCTTCTTTGAGCATGCACAGAGGGTGGGTATGCCTCCCCTTGGACTGCACTATGCGAGAGAAGCTGCGGGGGATCTGGTGGACTATGTTGTTGGGGAAGAGTTGGTTAAGGTGTATGCGAGCTATGCGTGTCGCTGATGGCTCGTCGATTCAAATTTAGATCTAGGAAGTTTGTACGATGTACTGCGGCATGGTGTAGGTAGACCTGGGCCACGGAGATCTAGGGTTATTCCGCCCAAAATCCAAGTTGGAGTCTCATTGGTAATTGGTTGTAACTCGGGTTTTCAATTGGTAACATATCGGAACCTACATGCGTTTTGGATTCCGCACTTTTCTCCCCATTAACTTGGCCTCTTAACTCATCCCCGTTGCGCTGAAGAAATTCATCCATGGATCATTCAAGTTGGGCCCTGTGTTGATCTCTGCCATTAGCCCGTCAATTCCGACTTGAAACTGACCTACCTCTTACCATTTCAATTCCGTCTGCTTCCCCAACTTATGGCTCGAACTCCCGCCATTTCACTTAAGCCTCTCAATTAACTCACCATTCGAGTCCCCCGCGCGTCACGTAGCCTCCTCCGCCACTGCCGTGCCGACGCGACGCGTTCATTTCCCTGCACGTGGCCGCATCATCGCCGCTCGCACCGGCCCGCTTATCTGCCGACGCCGAATCCCTGTCTCTACTTCTACCCTAATGCGCCCTTCTCGTCCCTCCTCACGCGCGCTACCTTCGCTGTCTCTTCCACATCTGCCCTCCGTACTCGTCGTCCTTTGCCGGCTATTCTCTCGCATAACCATCCGAAAAGTCTTTGCACGAGCGACCACTGAGAGACACTTGAAAAACACGCATTACTACTCGCCGGGCCATTTATGCCACTTGAATCCCGCGCTCTCTGAACGCAAGGTCAGTCTTTTTGTACTTATTTTCAATCCTCTCAGCCAAAGAACGTGCATTAACGATTAGGGCGCTGTTTATTAGTCTGGTTTGTAAACATGTTTATAAACACTGGTTTATAAACCCGGTTTAAAAAGTTTGGGCCAAACCGCCCGGTTTTTTATTCATTGTGGCAGTGCTCTGTTGGCCGGGGAGGGAGCATTTTTGACCAGATTTTGACAATGAGTTTGAGTTAGCCTGGGTGACAACTGAACTAGATATGTTCTATGAGGGTTTACTACCTTTCAGACCCAATCAGGCAGCCTACACCGCCGAGTATGAACACAGATAAGTCACGTTTAACTGGGAATCAACCTCTATGAAGTTATTCTGACCTGAGACTGGGATTGAAGCATTTACGAAGCCACCAGAGTCTTCAACTTTCCGCTGCGGACACGAAAACATTGTCAAACCTGCGAGGAGCCCAGTTTTCAAGCATCCTTGGTTGGGCGTTTATAAACCGGTTTATAAACGCCCTGTTTACAAACCGAAAATTAAAAACTGTTTATAATTGCCTGGGGAATTATAAACAGCGCCCTATTAACGATGTCGTAGGTACTTATGGCTTCACCTTCTACCTGCGGTGCCACGGCGATGGCCGAAGTCCTCCCGCCAACCTCACCCTGCCTGAGCGCCGCGTCTGACATGCGCTGCGATTAATAGCGCCGCAGAATACTTCAGTCAACCATCTGCAGCCGCACGCCACCACTCGCAAGGCACCGAGCGACTACGTACTCGGTAGACACGCGACTGCGATGACTACGAGCAGCTACACGCTGGTGTTATACCATCCCCGATGCTGTACAATCCGACGCCACGCTTGTGTGTCCCCCTCGATGCGACGCGCAGCACCACCGCCGTGTGCAGCGCCCACGGCATTTCTTGACACTGCACTGCGACGGTCTCGAGTGAAGTGCGACCCTCGCCGCTCGAAGCCCTTGCATCTCTCGCGAGCTGGAACGCAACCCCAGCCCCGCACACAGTGCGGCCATTTCCCATTGCGCACCTCCCTTCCATGTGCGCCCCGCGAGTATGCTTAGCGCCATCACATCTCACCAGTCAAAGCTCTACCTGCGGCACACCGCGCACACAGCGCGCAACAGCAGCGGCCATGGCCAGTGCAACGGCCGCGGCGGCGATTTTCCATCGCTTATCCCGCCTTCGTCGCCTCCACGCGCCCCATCCCCCGTGCTCGCACGCCACCCCGCTCGACGTCTCTGCCTGTCGTCTCTGCCTGCAGTCACCACCGCCCGTGCACATCACGGTAATTTTACCTCCGCGCTCCCGCGTACGCGTCCCCATCGTCCTGCGTCGGCGAAGATGGATGCCGCGGTTCCTTCCTCGTCGCCCATCCCCGCCCGCTCCCTGCCTCCCTCAAATCGCTCACGACGTCCACCAGCACCGATCACCATGCAGACGACACCAATACGCCATCACATGCCTTCCGCGTCACGCCGCGCGACTATCACGTCCGCTCCCTGCGCCACCTCGCTCTAGATGCCTTCTCACACATGTACGCTGACGCGCCCGCACGCTGACGTCCACCACTCCTACGCCTCCCTGCACGGGCACCCCTCGTCGCCGCCGCTTTCCATCACCGATGCCCCCTGGATCGTCTCCAAAAGCCCGCCCTGCGCCTGGCTCCCGCACCTGCGCGAACCCCCTTCGACTTTTGCTACCACACCGCGATCGAGCAGGGCGTGCACGACACACGGCTCGCTCCGATGGATTCGAAAGACGTCTCCCTCTACGTTCTCACCTCACGTCGCCATTCGCGCGCACTGCTCCTGTACAGATCCCGCCCCCCTCCCCCCTGGCTCGCTCACGAAGTCCTCCAAATTCCGAGCGACGACGCGCATCCTTTCCTTGTCTGTGCTTTTGCAATAAAATACACTTGTATGTACATTATCTCTAATTTGGTGTCTCGATTGGTTTGTTGATACTTTCAGTGAGCGAGTATTTTGACTAAAAATTCAAGGGAAAAGAAACGAATTCGAAGGGGCTCTCTTTTCTGCGAAGGTGAGTTAGTCGCCAGCCAAATGCGCCGCGGTTCGTTTAATACTTAGTCTGAATACCTGGTCTGACAGTAGTTTCGGGTCAAATTCAAAGGAAGAGTCCCCCTTTTCTCGTGTGTGCTGCTTACCCACAGTATTTCTCCAGCCGTCACGGACGATCGGTGGAAATGTGGGGCCAAACCGTTACTGTGGTCTGTTGAGCACCACGCGAATATTGGCCACTGTGCTAAATGAGCGTACCAATTATTCTCCAGGTTGTTGACCGAGCTGAATGGAATACAGTCAAGCGCAACAACCTCGTTGGCCAAGGCGGAAGCATTGACAGCGGCGAGCTGGGCGATAAACTCCACCACATCTGGGTCCAGCGTGTTGGCATTATACGCTTTGTGGCAGCATACCACGGGGACGTCGGGCACTTGGCGGCTCATAAGACCCACGATGACCGTCGGCGAGGAAAGATAGTTAGCGGCGATCAATGTATCCCATGTGTAGTTAGATCTCGGGGAGGGATACCCCACAACACAGTGTTTTCCTCGTGATGACTCCTGAAAACTGTGTTAGAATACCATTGCAATAGTTTTAAAGCTCAAATTAAAACATGAGCTCGCTCAATCTTCATAGGACATTGGCCCGCCCGTTTCTAACGGCAGTCTCTATGTAGCGTTAAATTCAGAAGAAGAAGTGTATTCAATCATGGCGTCGCGTCACGCACGAGGAACGATTTAGCCTGTTGTGAATTACCGGCACCACCACCCGCCAATTGGGTCGAGTGGCTTGGGCGTGGCTAGTGATAGATGGCGTGGGTATTGGCAGAATGGTTGTGAGAGATCGCCAGACGGCCGGGCTTTGCAGCCACAATCAACGCGGGCACGGGGTCGATGTGTTGGGTTGCTCTGGATATTAATGTGTCGCCTAACTTGTCAGAGTCATCGTTGAAGTTCGACCCAGTATCGTTCACGATAAGCATGTAGTATAATTGGTATGGGCCACATACGTCGAAATACATACCGACGGAAGAACCAGATGTGCACGATAATAGTGAAATCATCTACTACGCAAGGTCCAATTTTTCCTCCAATTTTTTATTTTCAAGGGTTGTCTTGGAAGCAATTCCCGATTTCATATGGGTCTTTTTTCACTTCATGGTTTTTTTGACCTTGTGAGCTTGCCGAAAAACTCCCAAGGCCCAAAAGGTCACAAGTTTTTTTGTCAAAACGCTGATGTAGAATTTCGGCACATTGAGTTAGCAGCGCCTAGAGCATGAGTCATTCAAGGATGCCTGCGCAGAAATTGAAAACTTCGGTGGCCTCAGGGAACAGTTACAGAGGATTTACCTGCAGTGGATATTGTTAAGCCCACGCCCACGCCATCAAGCCCAGGCCCCACGCCCACGCCCGCCAAGCCAAATTCAAACTCCGCTAAGCGGCGCAAGCCATTTAGCCAAGCCAGTCGGACAAGTCTGTATCATGGGGCAGGAAATAGTGACAATATCAACCTGAGAGCTTCGAGAACATGGTGGAGGGGCTTTCTGTTCTCTGAGTTTAACTGCAAAGGAACACGCCTTTTATACAACGAAATTCGCCGAAAGAGGATCCCGATTTTGGCGGGAGTGTGGCCATGGAACCCTTAGGGTACCGTAGAAATGCCACCACAGTGGAAGTCTACGTACGTGCTTTCAGCGGTATAATCTATCCTTCCCCTCCTCCTAATATACACGGTGGCGCCATTTTCGACAAAGCCCGCTGCTATCACTTTACCCCTCCCCGAGCCACCCTCGGCATTGAACCGCGTCTTGCATATTCATTTTTCAGATGCAATGGCCTCAACTTGAACCTTTGCGTTCTTCGCACCGTGGCCGGACCATTTTATACCGTGGGATTATTTCAGAACAGGCCAAAAATATTCAGGGCCATGGTACGCTGCCCGCGGATCATCATGACTCCACTTGTTTTTTTCTTTCCCAAGCCTTCGAATGCGAATTTCGCAGGAAGCCACGAGAATGTTCGTATTTCTTCAAGTTCGTGTCATTTCCTCAGTCATGTCTCCATCATCCATCCGTCATATTCCTCGTCACTTCAGGTGCTGATGCAACCAACAGTATTTAAACAGGGTAGCATTATCATCGCTTCCTTCCCGCCATTGCTCTCATGTCGTTTTGGAAATTTCTTGCAACAGTTTTTCCACTAGCAGTCGTCAGAGCTGCACCAAATCCAGCGCCGTCGTTTACTCCTGCACCGAATCCAGCACCGTTCACTCCTGCAGGAGGCATAGGCACTAATGGAACACCACCGGTATACCACCCCATGAGCGACTTTGATTTTCAGTCTATGGTGATCCACGTCCACCTTTCTGTTTTTCTATATACTGACAATGAATACAGAATCTGGCTTTGAACCAAGAATATATCGAGCTCGATCTATTCCACCACGGCCTGGCTCAATTTTCCGTGGAGGAATTTGACGCTGCTGGCATCGACGCTGCCGACAGATTTCTGATCGAATTTATGGCGGACCAGGAGGTGGGGCACGCTACGATGTTAACAAATATTCTCGGCCGTGAGTCATTGCTCCTGATCAAGTAGAAGATTGATACTATTTTAATTTTCAGCGACTGCAGCAAAGCCTTGCAACTATACCTACCCATTCACGACGGTTCGAGAATTTGTTGACTTTTGCCAAAAGGTGAGACCAGTAGTATATTTCTGCGAACTGACTTACGAGTCGAATATTAGGTGACCCGATTCGGAGAGTCTGGAGTCTATGGCTTCCTCGAGCACCTCGACTCGCGTCCATCCGCTGAGCTGCTGCTTCAGACCATATCAACAGAGGCCCGCCAGCAGATGATATTCCGCCAGTTTGAGGGCCTCTTTCCGATGCCCGTACGTCGAGTATTGGAATTTTTTAATTGTTCAACCATAACTAATTGGATAGATCTGGTTCACCCCTGCAATCACCCAATCGATGCAATGGACGCTGGTGTCGCCGTACATCACAAGCTGCCCGGCAGAGAACCCACGCATTGTCTTCCAAAACTTCCCCGCATTGAACATCGTCGTGCGTCATACTCCTTTATATCGCGTTTCAAAACCCATCCTTTTAACAGAACAACCCGTCACCGATCCCGCTGATAAACTCGACGTCGCCGGACAACTCGACGCTGCCTGCCATAACGCGGAACAGAACCATTCCTTTGTCCACCCCAGGTTTCCAAGTCGACCTAACATGGGAAGAACCAGGAAAAATTACGGGTTACAATGATTCATATGTGACCAACACTTCTGCAGGGCCCGCACAGGTGAGTTATATCTGTGGCAGGTGCTAAACGTCGTACTGATGATTGAATCGACAGTTCGTCGCATGGATCTCGCAGTTGAACACAACGTACACGCCTCTGTTCAACATCAATGGGACCAGCGGGTCTACTCTGCAACCCAATGGCACAATTTTTGGAAACGGGAGCAATCCATTGATTAATGGAACTGTGTGCGTACACTTTCATTTCTGGCTCAGAGGTCTGCTAATTGCCGTGGCAGGTTCATAGCAGTGACCGATAACAACACTTTTGTTACGCCTTTCAACCTCACGGAAATCAACCAGCACATTGTTGCCGGACCCGCGATCTATCAGAGCGGCTGAGATACTGGGATCCGGAAAGCGCGTAAAGTGTGAGATAAAGAGCAATCTGACTAAGTAAATACAAGAAGGAAAGGTTGCATAGTGATGTATAATGCGTACGATGCCAAAGAAAAAAATAATTTGGTGGCATCTGGGACTTGGATAGCAAAAGCCAACCACATTCATTTATGTATGCGCAACGGCATCCGTTACAGCTTGGCCGTCCTGACCAATCGAGCGCCACCGTCGATGATAATATGCGTTCGGTAATATGGGCGGAGTCTGTTGGTCGGATTTTGAATTACGTATCTTCCCGCCGGCCAATCAATTACTGGCGGAAAATTGTTGCCATCTGGATTCTGGAAGAGAAGTTGCAGAGAAGTATCAAGATGTCTGCACAATGTTAGTAGTTTCGGGTCTGTATGACGCAATTGCTTTTTGACCCCTACTCCCTAAAATTCATTGACGTCATGGAGTTTATTTTTTGTCGACTTCACGGATAAAACATCTGTAGTATTCGATAATTCCTCAGCTGCAGAGTGTAAGGCTAAAATTTCCCTTAGCTCAAGGTCAGACAGCTCTGGGACTCAAACTCGCAGAAGCATCAGACACCAGGATGGATTCTGCGGCGCGTACATACAAATATTTAGTCTACGAATCTAACCGACTGCGCAAGGTAATCGAGATAACGCTGGTGATCCTTCTTATAGCGCTTCTCAAACTCATCGGGTTAGCATTCCACCCACTCGTGCCCGCTGAGCTCCTCACCGATGTTAGGATCCTGCATCACCCACCCTACCAGTGGATCCTCAAGCTTCTTCCGACGTTTGTTGGTAGACATGGGACCAAGGCAGACGCTTCGGCTTGCGTGCGCGTGCGTGTAGACACATGCCGTGTGTCCGGAGGATCCGAGGCGCCGTCAGCAATTGCAGTGGGAGATGCGGGGCACAACTCGGAGGACGAGGGTGTTGGCAACGCCGGTGTGACACCTAGAGAGAATGTAATGTGAGGGTCTAATCATCATTGTAATCGAAGGTTATCACCTTGGCTTCGATCTTAGCCAGTTTAAGCTTGCACTCAAGGTCCGCGAGCGTGTCTTCAAGCTCACAGACACGTTGAGAGGCTTCAGCTGATGGCTCATCCGGTGTGACGATGTTCGGGGGGTGTCTGAGGTAAGAGCACGTATGTGAACTCGCATTGGCGTCGTCGCGAGCGACTGCAAGATCCCCTCGAATTTCCGATAGCTCCGTCTGTAAGCCGGACACAGTTGAGTCTGCAGTATGAGCACGTCTTCCCCGCTCCGTCCGGGCTATCTTGTGATTCGGCTCGCATAACGATGAGTTACCTCATTTCGCGAAGTTCGTGTGACCACCGTCAACTTGCGAACCTCAATCTCTTCGGCTCTTCGGGGGTCGAGTTCTTCGTATCTCGGTCGGATTCAACACAGCATCAGCACAATGCAAAATAAGAGAACCCACTTTTTGAAGGACTCTATGACGCTCATGGTGATACCGGTGTGAGCGTTGTTCCAGCCTGGACCATGTTGTGCTTCACCAAGGTTCGTCGTGGCCTCCATGGTATTCCATTGCTCGAGCGGGATGTTTGATGCTATCGGAAAGCAGCACCAATGAGGAAGCACGATCGACAACTCAGAACCTGCTTGTCTTCGCTAGTGCTGTTCAAGTTCGGCCAACTTTTACAATGCTACTTCACGCAGGTACAAACAGTCATAGAAATAGGGCATGGTGTACGGGTCACAGCGAGCTGTAGTGCAACATCTTACTGACCGGTTTATTGTACAATTATTTAGTCACACTGAGATTAACAATGAGTCCAAAGAAGAAATATTACAATCATCAGGTGCCTACCCTGATATTCGCCCATCGCATTTATAAAATTCAACTGTCATAATACACTCTCAGATCTCGATGATGGTCCTCGACCAGTCCCGCGGCTCCCAATTCGTGCAGAGCCGCCTCGGCGCGCTCACTCAGCGGGACACCGGCAACCTGCAGATCCACTTTCGTCAGTCGGGCAAAGGCGGGCGCGTTGTCTGTGCGCAGCGCAAGGTCCCATCGAGACAGGAGTGTGTCCACCAGGTCGTCGCCCCCCGCGGCCAACTCCTCGCTCTCCACCTCGATCCACAACTCCTTGAGCGCCGGGAGGAGGAGGGTGGCCATGGATGTCTGCCCGGGGTGATACCGCAGCGCTGCAATGACTTCTTCGCTCGGGAAGTCGTGCAGCTGCAGGCGCTCGAGGGTCGGGGCTGCGGCGAGGAAGCGCAGGAAATCCTCGGCGTCCATCTCGACATGCTCCAGGAGAAGACTGGTCAATGCGAACCGCGAGCGCTCCTGGAGGGAGAGGAGCGGCTCCGCGGTCCAGCCGTACAGATTGGCGTCGAGGTGGCGGAGATTCGGAAGCATGAAGACCTCGAAGAAGACGAATGAGGGTCCGACAGTCGTCGTCCTTAAGCGGAGCGTCTCCAGAGCGGGGAGAGTATGCATGGTTGGATCCCCACGAAGTGGCGCAAAACTGGTGATCATTCCGTCGAAACTGCACCGGCGTAGGCTCGTACAACAGGCCAATATGACGCGCATCTCCACATAGTTGAGAGGACTGGTCAAGTGCAGATCCGTGAGGTTACTCCACGGGAAGTTTGGCGTCAATATCTCTGCGGTGAGATCGCGATAATCAACACCAATGCTGTGTAAACGCGGGGACAATCGGAAGAACTCCAGGATGTCGTTGAGGGTGAGTTTCCAGCCTCGTATGACAGTGAGTCGCAGGGTTACAGCTTCCAGACGGGAAAAAGTGGGAGTGGGGACCTTGGCAAGGAGATATTGGAAGTATGGGATCGCGATTTGCAACGACAGAGTTGAAACTCTATCACCGAAGTCCGGTAGAGATGCCAACGTAGAGAGAAAATCCAACGGCACCCCATTGCCGTAGTTGAAATCAGCGGATCCGATGACAACCGCGATGGGATGCGGATGGGATCTGCGGACCAGGGCCTCGACTATGGATGTTGTATAGCTTTCCACACCATTGGGCGTCGTTTTAGGAAAATACACCGTGAGAAAATCCCAGAGTCGGGGTGTGTTGACGGCCACGTCACGCCAGAAAGCGCACACATGAGTCAAGGCGGTGGGCGACTCGGGAGGATCATCGACAGAGTAGCTGTAGTTCGGATACCAGCAACCATCTTCAGCATCGTAGCGATGCCTGCTGTTCTGAACGCAAAACACGAAGATCTCTGCCAGTATCTCGGCAGGAATGCGGTGTATAGGTGATATCGCGATCTGCGAATTGCTGCCTACGAGCTTGTTCGGACGGGAATCCATGGCTAATCTGTATCAAGATTCTGTGAAACATCGATGAGGCGACAGATGCACCAACCTCAGCCCTGTATCTATGTACGTCCAAAAACGATTGTGATAGTTCTGGTGAAGAAGAGATAGCACCGCCACATCGGGCCGCGCGGCCCGCACCCCCATCGAGAAGTGCAAATTGAGATTCAGCTTGGAGTTGAACGTGTTTTCCTCCACGTTTCCTGTATCTCCACATCATTCCTAGGAAACTATGATTACATTGACACGATAGACCAATCACCGCTACAAGCACCTACTGTAGAATTACATTCAATTCGGCAGTCACGCGTCACGGAGGGGGTTGACGGCGCCGAACTTTGGTCGGTATCACGCATCACGGCGGTGGTTGACGAATATGTCGGGATGTCACGGTGAAGTCAAAAAACCTCTCAAAAACTGTAGAAGAATTGAGGAGAATATTCCTGTGAGAGGGGGGTCAAAAATCCAGTTGCAACACATGTTTTAGCACGGTTAAAGGGCAGAACATTAGTTTTGAGCTGAAATTGACTGGAATCATGCAGGAAAAAAGTTCGTTTGAACCATGTCTTCAGCTGAAAGGCAATTGAATGTCAAAAGCTGCTCCAATTTAAATTTTCAACAGCCTATATTACGCTGCAGCCATTTGGGAGGTCGCCGAAATTTCCCACATGTCACGGTCGATTTCGGCCTTTGACGAATTGACGAATATGTTCAAGATATCACGCGTCACACCCCCTGCCGAATTGAATGCAATTCTACAGTATCCTTCACCGCTACAAGCACCTATCCTACACCGAAAAATACAAAAAAAAAAAAAAACCCCCAACCGATGTCGTGTGTTACGCACTACGTGCCAGTAGATGGGTGGTGTACCTCAGAGAGAAGAGAAAACGAAGACTATACGGGCATCTTCTGTTTCACCCTCTCGAGAATGCGCGAACGGCGGCTTTTCCCCCTCCCGCTCCTCCCACTGCCACTTAGACTTGCCTACGGCATAGTGCTTGCACTAAGAATTGCCGTCAATGGCAGACTGGTAACGAGTCTAACTGCCACTGTCGTCTAATAAGACTCACGCGCTTAGGTGTCGGGTTTGGTGTATGGCGTACATGCAGCAGCGTGAGGAAATGAGAAGCCTTGCTGGTGAGCTCAGTTCAACACCCTGCAGAATTATCTGTTTGTTTCAACGACAGTTACGCTGATATATCCTGTAAATTCAAGTATATCGGTGGGGGGGAATTTTCAGGAAATCTCTCAGTCTCGAGCTTCATTTTTCCCGTCGTATTGCCAATTTTTGTCATTTATCTCGTGGTGTTTTCCGGTACCCGTGACACCTCATTATTCGACCTGTTATTCTTGCTGAAAAGAATCTCGATACGCCCTTCGGATCCATTCAGAATAAAGCCATTTAATCCCACACCAACAAAGTGTACCTCCTGCTGCCACCGGCGATTACATTTCTAGCGCGCGCGCATCATCTTAGGCACTCGTTCTTGCCGGGCTCGGCGCAATGTCAATGTCCAACAGGCGCCCACAATAAAAGCCTACGAGTCCAATAATGAATCTACGCACTGCCAGATGCCCGCCGTTTGCCTTCTCCAGAACTCAATTACCCGCATGGGTGGATGGGGAGCCTCTGAAGAGATATATCAGTCTCAGGATGACTCGTACGCAGCATATAAAACTTTGAGCCACTCCAAAACGTCGGCGGGGATGCTAGGATTCAACTCAAAATGATGCCAATCGTCGTGGGTGGTTTGATCTTCAGCTGCAACGTTGCATAATTCAGACAAGTTGAAAGTCGCGAGCTCCCCAACTATCCGTGCACTCGGCCGGCACATAGGTAGGTATACCAGCCAGTTTCTTGATCTCCATGAGAAATTTTGTCTCGAGAGATTAAGTCACCTACGGGTACAACCGATAGTCCTTCCAAACCAGGACATCTCTGGCGTGCGCGATCCAAAGAAGTACTAGTTCCTCGGCGATATCCTGAGGTTCAGCATACAGGACCCCCGCTCTGTGGCGATCCAACAAAAAATCAACTGGCGAATCCCCGGGCGGGAATGGAAATTCGAGGATATTCTGGAAAGCGACGAAGGGCTGGAAAATCCTATATGTTAGGTCAACGCAATTCAGGAGGAAATGGAGGTTGCCGATTGGATCATCATCATCCCAGAGAATGGTTTGGGCTCGCAGAATATGGAGAAGATCTGGGTGCTGGGATAAGATCTCTTTATAAAGTGGGTCAAATTTGAATGTCGGAGTGCCGTCATTTACGCTGAGACACATGTGTGGCATCAGGCGTGAGATGAATTCATGTTCTTCCTAAAGCTGGATTAGATCTGGAGGGTACGGCGAGTCTCTCTGACCCGTAAAGACAGAATGAAATGAGAAACACAAACGCACAATTACAGGAGTTACCTGAGGCCACTGATGGTCGCACTCCGAGTCTAATATCTCGAGGAAAATTGAATGTTGGAGCACCTCATTTCGCAAGTTGCTGATCAACGCGTCGCTGGGAGGTGTATTTGCAAGGGCGGATGGCAAGTAGCGAACCACCAGGCTGGCGAAGATCAGTCTTCACATTGCCAGGCTGCGGAAAGACGGTAACTTACCGGCGGTCAATCAGGTCGCCACGTGTATGGGGTGGGGAAGAGAGTAAGTCAATGATGGATTTGAGGTAGTCCGAGTGCAACCACGGTATCGAAATGCACCACTCGCCTGATCGTCGCACATCACACAAATAATCCACGAGTGATGCGTGCAGAGGAAAGATGGTATAACACGGGCTCCAGAGTCCGGCGCGAATGGGCGAAACTCTGAACAGCGAATGTAGGCCACGCAACGCAAGGCGAGAAGTTCCTGGATCAACATTAAGAAAGGTGTCGAGTTGTTCAGCGTCCATCCGAGGCCATTTCCGTGCGAGGGCATGCAGGATACGAAGTTGCTGGATCCCGCGGGGCAGAACAGAAAGGATCTCCGTGTACAAGTCGTCGAACGGTGCAGTGCTCTCGGGATTGAGGGCCAAAATGGCCCCGAGCCGCGCTGCTGGATGAAAGTATTCGTCACCGATAAACCGGATGACAGTGGCTGCGTATATGAAAGTCCCGGACGATTGTTTGACCAGATGTTCAAGTGTGTTCGGTGTGGGCCAAACTGTTCCCAGATCGATTCCACGGGTCTCATATTCAACCTTGATTCTAGCGAATTCGTCTTGAAGATAGGTTCGTATATCGTCGTAGGCAGATTCGTCAGCAAGGAGCGCAAACTCACGACATATCGCGGATGTCTCATCGGTCTGAACGATTTCCCGTATATGCGGTTCCGGGCGGCTGCAGACAAGAAGCCGTATGGGGAGTGAGTAGTTCCGAATGGCGCCGATGAAAAGGCGGAGCATTTGTTGCTGAACCGTGTGGTCTTCGCATTCGTCTAGCCCGTCAATCACCACGACCGGATGAACTTGAAGGGCGGGAATCTGCGAGAAAGGTTCTACGAGGAGCTTGTCGAATTGGACTGGCATCCTTCTCCCGAGCAGCAATTTATCCTTTTCAACGGCCTGTCCCCTCTTAAAAAAGAACGAGGCTCCAAGCCGGCCGTGTGTTTGGCACTCCCCCGCAAAAACTTGGGCGATTGCCGACTTGCCTATCCCCGCCGAGCCGTGCAGCCATAACAACGTGCTGTCAGGGCTCGTATCGCTGACCCAGGTACTCAGTTGTTCCAACACATGGTGCCGCGTCCCGGGATGGCAAGCAGGCTCTGCGAAGCTTTCTCCGGAATCGTGTAGTGCTTCGGGAACGACCTTGCGGTAAAGTATGTCCATGCCTACGATTTCAGCCGCGAATTTGAGCCACGAGACGAAATGTATGAATCAGCGACTAAATCTTACCCAACTCTCCATAGGATGTGACATTGATTTGATTCATGTCGCGCCCCACGTTGTTAAACGTATTAGAGATATTGTCCGAAGAGCCCGACATGGTGGGTAGGAAAAGTGCGGAGTCATTTGAAATGCGGAAGTCTGACTGAGACGCGGTTGTGCCAATTGAAGGGAGAGGGTTGTAAGGAACCGCGGAGGGTACGTATAGAGGGTCGGTGATTCTTGCGCTGCCCTCCCCAAAGCGATATATATCTTGGCCGCCATGATGATTAGGACGGTGTTCGCCATAAGGTTGTGTATGTCCACGTCTCAATATTCTCTGCGGTCTGATTGCGCCGCTCATCGTGGATGCTGAATGAGGTCTTCAGCACGCTTTCATGACCGGGAAAGTGAAGGGAACTTACTTAGACGCGCGTCTGCGGCGTTACCGAGTCGATGTTTTGGGGGCACCGCTGGGCGTACTAAATTCACGGGGCTGTGCGTGAACACTAGGTACACGTTGTTGTTAAAGCTTCCGCCTCCGGTCTCGATGTGAGCACCGCCCAGTGAGCAGGATATTGACACAGAAGGATCAAGAGAAGGAAAGATGCGCGCGGTCGGATGCTTGATCCTTTATAGCTCTGAAGGCTGTGTGATGGACGAAAATAGTACGCTGTTACAGCTTTTGTTGGTTGCTAGCTTTGACGTACTTGCCCGTATGGTTTGGCATACAGCACTGCGAACCTGAATTCTCTCGTCCAAAATTTGAGGAATGCTCATGACAGGTTACACAAAGCATCGAAGCACAGTGGCGCTTGTAGCGGCGGAAGGCACGAGTTCTCGACCTCTGATTGATTTCTAAGCAGGAGAGACATTTTGAGGCCGAAGAGAACTCCGCGGACTAAGTTCGGG
Organism: Mycena capillaripes; assembly: GCA_029204075.1. Lineage (NCBI taxonomy): Eukaryota > Fungi > Basidiomycota > Agaricomycetes > Agaricales > Mycenaceae > Mycena > Mycena capillaripes. The sequence continues at coordinate 599,610 of JARHKZ010000049.1, forward strand.
AGGGCAGTTCGCAGATAGTCTCAGAACTGTGGCCAACTTTAAGGAGAGTCGGCATAGCCACAAATTTCTTTTTGGGGCCGTTCAAAGTTCGGCCGACTCAAGCAGCGCCGATTATGATTTCCGCCCGTCGTCATTGCCTCGTCGCCTCCCTTCGCGCCTTCTGTTTGTTCCATGTATCTGCCCTCTGCTCACCTGCCATTCTTCCCTCGCACGACCATCTGAAGAACATGCATTACTTGCCTTGCCTTTTATGCCACTTTCGATCCCTGCTCTGCAGTGAATGCAAGGTCGGTCTTTTTGTACTTATTTTCAATTCTCTCAGCCAAAGAACATGCACTAACGACGTCCCTTTCTGTAGGTACTTTATGGCTTCACCTTCTGCCTACGGTACCACGCGAGGGTCGAAGTCCTCTTCCCCATCTCACCTTGCCTGAGCGTCGCGTCCAACATCCACTGCGACTAACAGCGCCGCACGCGGCAGGGTACCCCAGTCGATCATCTGCAGCCGCACGCCGAACTCGGTAGACACGTGCTCGACGTGCAGCGCGACCGCGATGACTGTAGGTTCGGAGAAAACCTATCTGAGTCTCCGCGCCGGCGAGCCGGCGTAGTATGTGAATGTCGTGGGATGCTGAGAAGGCCGATTGTTCCGAACGTACGATGACTGCGAGCTGCTGCACGCGGGCGTTATACCATCCCCGATGACACGTCCGGCATCACTCGTGTGTCAATGGGCACCCTCAATGCGACAGGTTAGGCGATCCCTGTGTTACGCGTTCCGCTCAAACAATCCCAGGCTCTGTTATGAACTGCCTTTGCCTTGCAGGCAGCGCTTCCCGTGTCTTTTTTCTGGTCGTTTTTGGGGCTACTCTGGCGTTTCAATCCAATTCTTGGGCAACTCTCATTTGTTCGCTTCTGAATTTAACGCGATATTCTGACGAGAATCGCAACGCAGAACCGTACAAGGAAGTCTTATCTAAATGTCTACCAAATCCTCTGTGACCATGGCGATTCCGTCGCTCAGTTCCTTGACTGCAGTGCCGGTGGGCACATGGTCCGGATGGTAAATACCCTGAGTTGCAGCAAGTCGAGCAAAGCGGGACTGGGGGTTAAAAAGCAACACTTTAGGATCGTCAAACTCCGCCACGGAGCCGCTGTCCAAGACGAGGATCTGGGTGAAAATATAAGGGACGTGGCTGATGACTACGGATAGACATACCTTGTCATAATTAACGATGGTCGCTGGGGGATAAAAGTGGTCAGAAGCGCACAGAATTTGGGATCGAGAACACACATATACGATGAGCAATGGCCAGGACAGTGAGACCTTGCATCTGGGTATCGACGACGTGACGTATTTTTTCATCTGTGATGTGATCCATGCTATAGAAGTTACATCAGGGTCTGGCACCGAAAGAAAATGTTGTTGACCCACCTTGAAGTCGACTCATCAAGGACGATAATTTTCTTCTTTCGCAACAGGGCCCTGGCGAGGCAGAGCAGCTGTCTTTGTCCTTTCGAGAAACTTTCTTCATCGACAACGAGATGGTCGAGTTTATCGTCCTATATGATAGAATTTTAAGTTGCGATCAAGATTGGGATGTTACATACCAGAGCAGATACCGCGTCATACATATCGACGAGTTTGAGAGTTTCCCAGATCTCTGAGTCGGCGCATGCGTTGGCGACGTCCAGGTTCTCGCGAATAGACCCATGCCACATAAATGGGTCTTGGGTGACAATGCTAAGACGAAATTCAAATCGGATCGCGGACGTTGAAGCAGGAATGGCGCACCTCATCGATTCGCGAAGGTGTTTGAGAGAGACGGTCGATATATCGACGCCGTCGATGAGAATCTTGCCAGTGACGAGGTGCTGATCAATGCCTCGGAATAGAGCGAGTACAGTCGATGACTTTCCGGAGCCCGTGCTATATTTCCGAGTTGGCAAATTAGCTCAGGTTGTGCAATTAAAGGTCCGAGATGCTCACCGGCCGCAGATGCCAATTTTGAGTCCGCCTTGTAGGTCGAAAGAGAGATGTTTGAGCGCAAGCGGAAGATAGTCGCTGAAAGAGGGACAATTAAATCATGGCGAGTGAGAAGGGCCAAGTTGTACCGATATTTCATAGAGAAGTCGGAGAAGGTTAGGCTTCCTGCTGACGGCCAGCAAGAGTGATCATTAATCGAATTTGCAGCATAGGTAGCGATCTTCTCCTCTTTGGGTAGCTTCGCGAACTCCTCAATCCTCTCAATAGCAATACTACCATTTTCCAGTGCGGCATAAGAGCCCAGCATAACGGTCAACGTTGCTCCCAAAAAGACGAGTCTGAAATGTGTTCAGAGACGGGGACGAATGAATAACAAATAGAGCAGACGTTATAAGAGCGACACCCAAAATCGGCGCGGACGTAGTGTCTCTGAGCCACACGCTGAACAGTGCGACGCCACATGCGAGGATGGTTTGGAACCACAGAAAAAAGACGCGAAGGAAAAGCTGACTGTTGAGTCGGTGATGAAGGGCGCCTTGAGACGCGTTGACAAAAGCGGCGTTCTGCGACCGGAAATAGTCCTGCGCTCGATACGCCCTCACGGTGATAAGACCGGACACCGTAGTTCCGAATAGCGTGTAAAGCTGGGCGATATATCAGCGGAGTGTCATGAAACTACTATGCTCTGGACAAACGAACAGGAGATTTTGATGCGGATTCGAGTCTGCGGAATTGCTGAAATTTGCGTGAGAGACCATGCGCTTGAACTCAAGGCATGTACATACCTTGCTTGTTGCGAGATAAAATTTCAAAAAGTATACACCGAAGACTGCGAGAAAAGGGAGTGCGAAACCGAGCAATGGGGTCGCCATCGTGACGAATACGCAGGTACCCAACACGCCGAGCGTGCTGGTGGAGATATTGAGGAAGCCCCAAGGAAACTCGTCATCGGCGGCTCGGATGTCGTGGGAGAATCTTGAGAGATACTTTAGTATTATCGGTAGCCCGTAGATAGAGCATACCGATTCAGGATTTTCCCAACAGGATTTTGCGTGATCCACGAAATTGGAGACCCCATTATGCCCGCGAGCTCAGCCTAGAAAGAAACGTTCTCGACACTGGGCCACATAATTAAGCAGGGCAGACGCACGCTATGGATGTTAGGGGCTGTAAAATTTGTGAGGATGTAGACAAAGTAATATAGCTTTAGTGCCATAAGCAAACCACTGCAGAGAAGCTTAGTCAACGGCATCTCACAAGGCGGTTGACCTACCCGGCGACGATTAAAGCCCCATATCCGGCGACCCAGAATGCAAGGTGTTGACCCGAGGAAGACGCGATCACTACATGATATGAGATATGAGAGCGAAACATAATGAGGAAGCCACACACATGACAAGTAACCAGTTGTGGAGAGGCGGATCCCGACCCATACCGCGATGACGGCGAACATGCTGAATGCCCGAAAACCGCCTGTGCACCTCACGTAGAATGCGTATGCACCCGTTCTGGAAGCCTGCTCCTTGGTCCAATTGAGCTCCTCATCCTCCTCTTCATCAACGACGTCGGCTCCCGTTGCGCTTTCGCTGACCGCCATTTGACCTTTTCCGGCGTCCGCTTCTACAATGGAATCCAATGCGAATATCGTGCCGGCATCGCGCACTTCCTCAAACGAGCCAAAGTGACTGATCATTCCCGCAGCCATAACGACTACCTTGTCAGCGTTGGAAAGGTGATGGATTCCGTGAGTGACGAGAACCGTAGTCTTGACAAGACCGTCAGTGATGATTTCACATCTCAGCGACATTACCGACCTTTCCTTTGAGCATTCCATGCGGGCCAAACAAAGATGCGAAGACTTTGGACCAAGTAAGTCCCTCATATCGAGCGTAATGAGTCTTCTTACCGTGTGCCTCAGTCTCGCCATCCAGAGCGCTAAACACATCGTCGAACAAGACAAGATCTGCACGCGCATATACTGCACGAGCGATTGCCTAAATATCTTGAATGAGAGCCGCAATTAACCACGTGTAAAAGACACACCAGCCTCTGCCGCTGTCCACCCGAAAGCGTGGTTCCTATCCATATTTCAGCTAAGTAATTCTATATTAAATTTATTTCCGTACCTTTGTCCCCAAGTTTGGTCATGTCTCGGCGCGGCAGCGTTTCGATGTCCTGGCGCAGGCCACAAGCGTGAATCACCTTGTCGTAGAAGACCTCGTCGTACGCGCTGTCGAGGAGAATATCTACCGAGGACGTCCTTTGGAATTGACACTAAATGAAACTTGATTACTCACTGGCACGAAGAGTTCCTGGAAAGATAAACGGTGTCTGGCTCGCAAGTGCGATCTGGTTGTCGTGCAAATGAAAACATGAGAAAAACAGAGAAGCAGAATGAAGCGTGATTACAGCTCACCTTGTTCGCTTTGACCTTCACCGTACCCGCCACTAGCGTCGTCTCCCCCAGTATCGACATCAGTAGGGTCGATTTACCCTGCGCGAATCCATGAGTATCCCCTGCAAATTTATGATAATCGGAAAGGAATGTCACTTACACTAGCCACCGATCCAACAACCATATGCAGCTCCCTCGGCGCCAGCTCAAGCGAAATGTCTTTCAAGATGTGCGTCTTATCATCCCACGCAAATGTGCATCTCTTCAACGAAACCTCCACGGTGGACTCCTTGACGCCGTCGGCGCTGACAGCGACGAGGTCGGCCTCCTCTATGGCGTCCATCGAGTCGGCGGGCTTCTCGGGAAGCTGCAAGAAGCCCTGGATGCGTCCGAGAGAGGCGAACGACGCGAACAGGTTTGGAAGCGTCTGGCCGATCGACTTCAACGGGGCTGGTTCAATGGTCGGTCACTTCCACGGCGGTAATCAAATCAGTGGGCGTACCATCGAGCAAGGTAACGATGGTCCACAATCTGTACAATCCAGTTGGTTAATCCGCTACTGCTTGACGTGGTTTAAAAGCGAACTGACGCGAAGAGCTGGCTGACATTGAGGGGCGGAAGGTTTCCCCAACCATTTGCGAGCATGATTGCGTAGGCCGCAAGTGTGATGAGAAACGACGTACTACTCCCGAACATTGATAAGGTTCCTGCGAGGCAAATGTAGTACAGGAAAGATCCCAGCGCCTTTGTCTCGCGCTTGCGCAGGGCATTGATCTTTGCTTCGAGGGAGTCCTCGTACGCTCCCAGTTTGATGGGAAGCAATTGACCGAGGACAGATGTCTGGAATCAGTGTTAGTGGCTCCTCTCTGCACAAAATGCCGTCCGGCGACGTACGAGGAGCTTGATCCGCACATCGACAGCCTCGAGCCATTCCTTCTGGGTAGCGCCCACAAAGCGGCTGACCGAGCCTGCCCGACTCATCGTCAGCACTCATATCTACCAGGATGGCACGGGGGGCAGAAGAAATACCCGTCAAGGAAATGAACGAAACGATAAAGATCAACGGAGCGAACATAACGTAGCCCGCTTTTAACCACAGCATGGTGCACGCAACGAGAATGGTGACCACGGCCGCCCAGAGTTCTTGGAAGGTTAAGAATCCCCCCGCGACATTTTCGACGTCTACCGACATGTATGTCGTAGCGGCTCCCTGGACCATGGATCAGTATGTATGGCTCGCTAGGTCCAGACAGCAAATAAATACGCACTTGGCCGAGTTCGCGCGCAGCGCCGGACGTCAAGCGAAGTGTTTTCGCGTACACAGCGCCTGTGAGCGCCGAGCGATACAGGACAATAAAGGCGTTGACCTTGCAAATTTTAGAAGTTGCACGAGACAAAACAAACCATGATCACCTTTTCCGTGTAGACATAGTTCGAGATCGCCAACGATACTGGAATCAAGATCAGATCCGAATACGCACAAAAGCCTGACTCAATGAAACTCGACACGTACCATACACCACAAAATATCCCACAATGAGCCAGATCCCGCGTTCCTTAGGGATGGACCTGTTTGACACGTACAGTGTCAATTGCTCCACGAGAGTCACTTGAGCTTCAGGAGGGTTAGCAGTATTGAGGGTTTCGCGAACCAACTCTATGCACCGAACGTTGCAGCCACGACCAGCAGGCGCGGGAAGATAGGGCTTAAAAAGTGCGTGCCAAACGCCGTAAAGGTGCTCTACAGCAAACAACAAGATCAGATCCAGTACCATTTAGCAAGAGCAAATCAATTTTACATACCTTGGCAAGATACCGACTGCTGAGCTTGTCCTCGATCGCGAGGGCAGCGAGAAGTTTGGCTGTCGCGGGGTCTGACGTGAGGTGGAGCGGTATTTCGCTGAGCTCGGGGAGGGTGATACGGCTGTGATATCCGGTGTAGAGAAGTGGGACGATATGCGGGAAGAAAGGCTTGACGAGGAACGAGAGCGTCGATTCGTATGCGGGGGGCTGGAAGAGGTCAGAAAGCGAATGACAGAAAGACGAAGATACGTACAGGATCCGCCGGTATCAGGAGGCTGCGCTTACTCGTGCTCTCGAGAAAGATGAGCGCAAACAGGGACACGGCGGCGGCGGCATCTGCGTAGATGTACACCGAGGAACCGCGTATCTCGGAGAGACCTCGAAGTAAATATGTGTAGAACGCAGAGCCAATGACGGCGTAAAGGCTAGTGACAGCACTAGGCGCGATAGAATGATAATGTTCGGATATCGAAGCCGCGGCAAAGGCAAACTAAAACAGGCATGAGCTATCTCTAGATACATTGAATCTATAGCTCACCGCTGATGCAACTCCTGCGCTCAACAACAACCACTCAGATGGATCTTCCTTCCGAGCATAAACGAGCATGGTTATGGCGCCAGTAATGTAACCGATGCAAAACAAGGTCTTGAAGGCGACGAGGATGTCCGGGCGGCTCGGAAGACATTTTGGAACCTTCCGGTTGGCGAAGATACATGATAAAAATGCCACGAGCGCAACGAGGAACGCGGCGGTGATGAAGTTAGAGTGCTGGAGAGATCGTGGCGTTTTAAGAAGTCCAGTCGAGCCCCAGGAAAGCGCCGAGGAAGCAGAAGGTGACGCGTGCGCTAGGTGGTACAATAGCAGCCACGAAGCGGTGGCATAAGAGTAGAGTCCCATTCTCGGGGTAAGTCCGAGGGCTCAGAGTTGGTGGTGTGAAGGAGAGAGCCCGGTTATTTTCTGAAACAGTTCGTAATGATAGCCGTGTTGATGGCAGTTCCCATCATGTAGTACGGGCCGACCCGTCGACAGCCAGGGACGGGCTGTGCGGGTTAATAGATTGCTTTTCCCCAAGAGGTGCTGAAAACGGAATGATGGACCGCGACTAGTCACTGGTGGTAGTCAATCAAGTGTTCGGGGTCCTGGGAAAGTGGGTTTGACACCCATCGCCAAGCGGTTATAACTCGCCCATTTCAGCTGGTATTGCTGGTTTTCAGAGCCGGAGGACGTGTGTTTTCTGCCGTTCATTGTGAATATCAAAAAATACTTTTCGTCTGAGTTGTCGTTCGAGCGCAGTTGTGACCCCAAGGCAAGATCAGGTTTTGATCGGTGTCTCGCTCTCGGCTGTTGGTTTGCAACTTGAACGCAAGCTGAATGCACTCGCGGTCTGGTGTTCCATGAGTTTTATTGTCATCAACTTGATCAGGACAATTATCTAATCTTCGGACCTCTACCCAGACCTCTCCCATAATTCCGGCTAGGCAGCAATGTCCTCACTATAACCGACAACGAGAAATATGTTGGAGTAAATTTCCGAACTGACAAACCCAACATTTTCCAAGACCACGAAAAAGTAAAGGCAAGCACGGCGCGTTACTGCATTCATTGTACTGGGCTCCGTTCTGGCACATAGTGGTGTAACTTCCAATATTTCATGAAGTACGAGCATTTCAAAAGCATATATCTGCGTAATAAGAGCCGGTGGGTTTTTGACGAAAGCGAGAGTAGATTTCGAGAATCAAGGCACAGACAACAGACGACTCTCCTAGGTACACCAATTCCCGCTACAAAGCCGTGCCAGACTAATTTTTGCAAATGGTTGGCACGAAGATTGAATCAAGAAATAACAGCCTGGGTAGGATCCATTTGCGGCGTAGAGATTTTCAGTAGGTTTCAAAGGGGAACCTGTGAAAACGATGTAATGTAGATGGGGGGAGAAGGGTCTTGGGAGAGAAAGGCGGATTCCCTGTTTATATCAACAATCTGTACGTGGCCGCAATGCGTTAAATATACGGTAGATTATCCGCGCTACCTCCTCACTCTGAGGCCAAATCACTTGGCCCGTGCTTGTTTCCACAGTTCCGTTGAACTTGCAAGTCGGGGTAAAAATCTTGGTTCGGAGACGTGTGCAAAGCAGGATCCAGACTGCCCACCAGAGCCCCCCACCTGAAATGCAGAACGCGACTGATAAAACAATCGAAGCGTACGCAAAAACCGTAGAATCTTTGGCACTGAATTGGCTCCAGCATCAAGTTGACTCGTCCGAAAGTTATATCTTCTGCATGGCCGACATGAACCTCAAAAGGATAAACCACTGGTGGCGATTACACTCTATCTACGGCACTACTTGATAATGGTGAAAAATCAAAAGCACAGAGGGGCTCTAACCTCAGTATGCTTTCCACTCATCTCCTCGCCGTTGAAAGACTACGCTACGTGAATTATGCAACCAATCAGTACCTCGCGAAGCACGCCTCTTTCTCCAGTGATATCAGTAGATGTGATTAAATTTCTCCACGAAATCCTGCATCATCGAAATTAAATTTTTACGCAATTTGCTATGCACTTCCCAGCTATCCACGAAGGAATCCCCCACCGCCGCCAAGATTAATCTTAGACGAGCCATCGCAGTACTACAAAAATTTTAGTCACTTTCTCAAAGATTAAATTAAATCTTTGGAGATTAAATCCGATTGAACTGGATCGAAAAAGAGTGCCCCCAGATTAGATTGAACAAGAGACACAAAGATAGCGATTATGCAATAAGACAATAAGACTCAGGCATTACCATTAAGGCAACAGGACAATAAACATTTCTAGCTATTAATCCACATAATGCCACGGCGACGAAATAAACACTCACAAAAGGTAAGGGTGATTTTAATCTTCTGAACAAAATTCAATCTAGAGGTGGCGAGTGAGCAGGAATTAGATCCAGGACACTTGAATAAACAACACTCAGGAAAGCCAAGTGTGACTCAGTCTTTGAAGATTTAATTTTCGAAAAAATCTAATCTGAAGTCCCTGCTCTTTCAGCCTTTCACAACATGAAACGGACTTAGAAATATGTAGATACTTCCTTTTGTCTATTCAATGTGCTTGATATAATCGCAAATATGGACTGGTATGGCATAGCTTGGTTGGTATAGTGGTTATGCCCTGCAATTGTCCCTTGGCCTTCATTTCATGAGGCCATGTGTTCAAACCCCCTTCTTGGATCTTCTCTTGCCACTTAATACCTAGAAAAATTAATCTTCTTCGTGAAATTAATCTTATCGTCAAATTATAATCTACAAAGATTTAATCTTTGAGAAAGTGACTAAAGATTTTTGTAGTCTTGACACCTGTGATGGCTCGTCTCAGATTAATCTGGGTGGTGGTGGGGATTCTTTTGTGGATACCTGGGAAACTCATAGCAAATTGTGTAAAAATTTAATCTTGATGATACACGATTTCGTGGCAAAATTTAATCACAGCTGCTGCAACCGTTGCTTTCGCTTCTGTGCGCAGTACATTGAAACTCCTGAACATGCCTTACTAGAATGCATGGGTTCTCTGACGGCGATTGAACTTTGCAAGCTGGAGAAATTACTACGTGCCGCACCGATTGTGGGCCAGAAATTGATAGATCTCGACAATATTCCCCTCCCAAAGGCAATGGTCTATCAGCGCAGCACAATCATTTTGGTTGCGAAATAGACGCATGATATCTTCGAAACCTCTACTCTGTGCCGTTGCAGTGGGTTAATTTTTGGGGTATGGGTATATTCCTCTGAGGTGACTGTCTGATTCTGTGTGTTGGCTAGAATCTACAGTGGGGCATGGAGGGATTCATGGTATCTGAGCCCGTCCTAGGCGGGGCGTGGAGGCTCAGGGAGGAAGGTGTAATTTCGCTTGCTTTATACACTGGGATAATCCCTGGGACCGGCGTTCGTTATTCGGATCGCGCCGTGTAATACTACCTACCTACCGGGCTCCCATCTCCGCCTTCAGTTGCTACATACAACGTCATACTGCCTCCATTTTCACGCTAACTGGACGGATGTATAAAATCTCATTCACTGACTCCCCGTGGCGGGCGGCCAAGAGTTGCGACACAACTCGTGTGCGGGGCGTTGGGGCAACGAAGCTCCCCACACTTTCAACACTGTATCCGAGTCCGACTCGCACCGCAATGATGGTCGGGGCGATTCCCTTAGGATAATCTCAATTAAGGGAGAGGAACTCAATCTTGGGAATGCACTTACTACTAGCTGTCCCAACAAATCATAGACTGAGAACGAGAGTATTACAGTTTCGGAGCCGGTCGAAAACCCCCCCAAAATGAAGGCAAGTCCGCCCATGAAGTACAAAGCGCCGGACTCCAAACTGGGTAATGCCAGTCAGTCCGAAACCAGAAACGACGTTGATACCCACATCATTGCACATACGGTGCGGTACTTGCTTGCTACCTTTTCTCCCATCACTTGCCGAGCTGCCCACGCGAGGGACCAGATGCGACCACTGAAGAAATCATTTAGTTTCTCGCCGACAAATCGCGAGGAAAAAAACCACGAAACCAGTTAACGCCATCAAGACGAAAGTCGTGAGAAGGGAGATCGCAATTGAAAGATCGAAGAGAAAAGTTTTGAAGAAGTCTGAACGTACAGCAGCGTCGATAACAGTGAAGTACCCAAGACCTTGGGATGAATCAATGAGGTAAACTGATAATAAAGCATACGGACCCGCGACAGTCAGTGTCAGAAACATCGGGAAGATGACAACCTTGAAATTCCAAATTGCGTAGCAGCGAAAGATCTGGAGAACGATCAGATATCGCTAGGTATCACGATGAGTTGTGTAGACAAACGAAAATTCCATCTGCAATCACGCTTGATGTACTCGCTTGGTCAACCTAGTCTCGGTCAAAACCAGAAACGAACCCACTTGTTTGTAACATACACTGCTTCCGCCGCCAAAGTGACGGTCGTGAAAGCTCTGCGGTGGGGTCCTTCAAACTCGGGACTGAGCTCAAGCCTAGTGCCCAGTATGGTTGCTGCCAGCAAAAGCGCACAATGGATCGCGCTGAGGATAAATAGTGCCATTGTTGCAATAGCGAGGAAGCTATGCTTCACCATGCGGCGAGTGCGAAGGAGATGCAGGTAAAACGCGAACATCACGAAATATGCGCCTGTTGAAAATGCTATCAGTGAGGCATCGGGTGAACAGAAGTGGGACGGTGTGGTCACCATAGAGACATGTCTCCAGCTTTTCACATTTTCAGCCCAAGAGAATAATATCGGGGGTAGTCACCTGACTTACCGCGGCCAGAGACCAGGCGACCTCAAGGTTATAGAACTGGACGTACGACTCGCGGACGTCAACTGTATGGAGGCTACTCATGAGGGAAGAGGAAGCAGATTGCAATCTTTGACATCAAGGAGATGTCGAGCTGAAACATGATTGGAAGGAGAGTGGCAGCGTGTAACGCTTCAGTTGGGGACAGGTCGACCCATCGACGGGTCGGCCCATCGACGGGTCGGCCCATACTATATAAATGGCAAGTACAGGCCCAGCATTCCAGACCTCATCAAACGAAGTCGTCAGAGCTTATTATCTGAGACTGTGTAAGGGCTTAAAGTATTTTGACAAGGAGCCAGGCAGAAGGAAGACTTCAAGGAAGTCTAGCATCATAGGAATATTCACAAAGAAGTGGTGGATTTGGTGATGATTTGATCGGTCGGTGAATATTTTGCCGCGCGTGGGAACATGCGGGGGAACATTTCAGTCGGCCTTTGGTCGGCCTTGTCTTTGCCTTGTCTGCGATTTTGCGCTCGTTCGGCTTTCCTCACGCAACCTCAAATGCAATAAACTGTTCGGGGGATACAATGCGCCTCTACGACATCCAGAACTACTCATTACTCGTCTTCTGAACCTTATCAAGGAGGAGTTCACACCTGGATAAGAGCAACGGGTCATCGAGATCATGCCAGATGCTCCTCCGTCGCCGCACAGTTGTTGACGTTGGCCAATGGCTCCCTAGTCCCAGGTGAGCATGTTTCGGCGATGATACACAGATTGATACTCATGCGGTACGATTCACTACTGAGATGATTTTAACAAAGATTTTGACGCGAACTGAAGTTTCAACTCCGAGATTAAACTTGATTTTGATAAAAATTCCGATATATCTTCAAGTAATACAAGCGCTCGGGGGACCGCTCCGCGGTCCCCCTCCCCCTTATCGATCACAGAGATGGCGGGGGGGGGGATAGTAGCTGGAGGTACTGGACTGGGTGGTTGAAAGAAAAATATGAGCTGTGGCAGTCATGTTGATGCTCGGCTTGCCGGCATAATGTCTAACTGGCGGATACACTTCGGGAAGGGGTTAGCCGACGTCGCCAACTCATGAGGCAATAGTATGGCGTTAACTCCAGAATCTCAAACTCGCGACTGGATCCAAATGCAGAGCGAGAGGCTGATGACATGGAAGCCAAAGTATGAAGTCCTTGTGGTGAACCGTGAACAAAAGCGCTCGTCGACTCAAATTTCCAACTCCGCTGGACTCGATGAATTGGAAATTGCAGTGGGCCGAGAAGCTAATTTCAGCTTCCGCAGTTTTTGTGCCCTCAAAGTTACGGAAAAGATCTCTAAGATCTCTTGTATTTGTTAAGCATGTGTTGCATGTTTTGACCTGCCGATCAAGTTGCGCAATTGTCTTCCACTGCGGTTCGAGATGTGTACCTTCTTTCTATGATGTACGATTTCCAAGGTGATTTTTGCACACTATATAGCCCACACGGACCCGCAAATCGCGACCGTCTTTGAGCCGAAATCAGCCGATCAAGTAGTACTTACACGGCATGGTACGAATCAGTTTCCAGGAATTATCTTGGCGTACCAATAAAGCTAAATTACACCTTCAGCCATCAGGACCGATTTTGACTGGGCATCAAGGCCCCTCAACGCCTGTCAGGAGTGTGGGAAAACATATATATAGAGCCAACGCCCAGAATTCCTGCTCTTCGCTCTTTGCGTTCCCCGCCAAGGCTTGCGATTTCTAACTACCCCACGCTCTTTTATATCTCAAGATGCACTATTCTCATCTTGCTCCCGCTCTTTCACTCCTATTCATCCTCGCCAACGCCCAGACGCCGGGGTATTTCTGATTTTTTCCCCCCCTGATTTCTTTTTCTTAACCGATGCAGCATCCCCGGCGAGCTACTCATCCAGCCTGTCTTAAATAATGGTACGTTTGCTCCCCCAGTCCAAATCGCTCCTAATCTTCAATCTTATGCTCTAGGAAAGTGTCTGACGGCTCAATCGAATGCTGACGGTGCGGCCGTTACAATCCAGGCCTGTACTGGTGCTGCTGCGCAGAAATGGACGTTCAACGACGGCGCGGTCGAGGTTTTCGGTAACAAGTGTCTCGATGTTATCGATGGTAAGACCAACAACGGCAATAAACTTCAAATCTGGACGTGTTCTACAAATCACAACGTCAACCAACAGTTCTGGTGGACTGTACGTTTTCCATAGTATCTTGCCTTTTCTTGAGGACTCATATTTTTTGTTGGTTAGGGTGACCTGCACTTTTCCTGGACAAACCACGGCAAATGCATCGACCTGACTGACGGAAATCAAGCCGACGGCAACCGCGTAATTTTTCTTCCACACCCCTTTTTTGAATCACGATGGATTAATCTTCTCCTCCAGCCTCAAATCTGGGACTGCGCCAGTCTAAACCGCAACCAGATCTGGAACAGTGTCTCAGCTACGTCCCAGACGGGAACCAACGCGTGTGGCACCGGTTCTACCCTCAACGTTACTGCCATCTTGAACGTTGCGCCTAAGACTGTTGTACTCGACGGCTCCAAGCTCCTGGATGCGAGGAACCGTCTTGCGACTAACTCGGCTGACGCAGACCTCAAAGCTGCGGTCGGTAGGTAGAATTTATTTGCTTGAAATCCAGTGTTGATGGTTTCGTAGCACGTTTGAAGGCGCAAGCGGACGCACTCCTCTCGCAGGGCCCTTGGTCCGTTACTGATAAGACGGTCACTGGCCCCGGCGCAGGTATCCATGATTACACTAGCCAAGCGCCATACTTCTGGCCCTCTAACACGACGGACGGCTGTCCTTACCAGAATCGCGACGGTGTCCGCAATCCCGAGGTATGCCAAGCAACAACCACTCAGGGGTAAAGCTCCACTCATCTCAACGTATTCCTTTGTAGACTCTCAAGTACACCGATCACGACGAGCGGGGCCAGATGTTCAATGCTTCCTACATCCTTTCGCTTGCATGGTACTACACCGGGGAGGAGAAGTATGCATGCAAGGCCGGCGACGTCCTCCGGACTTGGTTCATCACCCCTGCTACTAAGATGAATCCAGATCTCAACCACGCGCAGTTCATTCCGTGCCAGAACACGGGGCGCTCCATTGGCATCATCGACTTCTCGCAGGGATACACCAGTGTGATTGACGCAGCCGCGATACTCGCCTCTACCAGCGCACCTGGTTGGACGAGCTCAGATATCGGCGCGTTCCGCCAGTGGAACTCGGACTTCTTGAACTGGCTCGAGACGAGCGATTTCGGGAAGGCAGAGACAGCTGCAACCAACAATCACGGGATTTTTGCCTTGCAACAGAGTGCTGGGATTGCGCTTTTCCTCGGCAGTTCTAGCCTCGCGACGAGCAAAGCGCAAGAGCTGAAGCAGCGGATCGACGCGTATATTAATCCCGACGGTTCGCAGCCACAGGAGCTCGCGCGGACGCGCTCCTTCCACTACTCCATCTTCACCCTTGTTGCATACACCCGCCTGGCCGCCATCGGACAGAAGGTTGGCGTCGACTTGTGGGGATACATGGGCTCGAAGGGACAGAGTATTCAAAAAGCTGTCGAGTTCATCATCCCCGCTGCGACCGGCGAACAGAACTGGAACTATCCTGAGCTGAGCTTCACCCCATATTCAGCGACCGACGTAATACATGCGGCGGCTGATCAGGCGAACAATGTGGCAGCGAAACAGGTGGTGGGCCTTGTGCAGACGCCGCCGCAGGGTGACTTGTGGCCCGCGCGCCCTGCCGTTGAGCAGTTGGATCCGGCCTAGTTGGTTGACGACCGTCGACTATTACTTGTAGCTTGTATGCTACTAATTGTTCATACGCTGAAGATGAGCTTGTTGTACGCACGGATGATCATGAGTGCCGGCACGAAACAATGGCTGATCCATTACACACAGAAATGGTCTGTTGGCTGTTTATTTGCAAATATAACATGCCGCTAGAAATTAGTGGAGTGACAGCTTCGATTGTATGGCATTTCGAACCAGTCTCTCCGATACTAAGGCCCGGCCGTCGGACCAAAGATTGGGGGGAAAAAATTGGGAGGAAACGAGATGTGAACGGACTCGGGACAGCAAACGTCCTCGTGCCCCAGCCTAGGTCAAGGCGGGTCTGCGTCGAGGATCCGACGAGGGGACGATGAGTACGGCAGAGATACGGGAGCGAACACCGGAATTTAGTACTGCGCCATCGCGACGACGTCACGCCCGTGTCGCTGACGAGCCGATGTAGGGGGCAATCGGGTTGACGCTTAGCTTGCCACCCAGTAAGGAAAGCTGACCTCGGCATACTCATCAGCCTGCAGAAACACTTCGGCCAGGGGCCGGCCGACGTCCCCGAGTACTCGCGAGGCGATGGTGGCGTCAACTCCAGAATATCAACTCGTACCTGAATCTAGCTAAATGACTTGGAGGCCAACAGCCCATAATTGTAGGAAATCAAAGTATTTCTTGTGATGAGTGAAAACGCTCGGTGATTCAAATTTTAAACTCTGCTCTGGACCCGACGAATTGGAAAGTATAACGCGCTGAAATTGAAAAGCCAAGTTCAACTTGCGCAATTTTTGTGCTCTCGAAGTTGCGGGAAGGGCAGATTGTGTTTTCTCAGCATGTTTTGCGTGTTTTTGACCAGCTGGTCAAGTTGTGCAATTTTTTCCTCCGTCATGTGTGTTTTTCAAGTTAGTTTTTGCACAGTATCTAGCACATACATACACATCACCGGCTTCTCATTTTCGTCACAAGAACACATGCTTAATGACTCGCGCGCTCACCGAATAAATACCACGCACCGCCAAGAGCAGGATGGCGCGGCGAGTTGGATGAGGCGGGCGCTCAAAACATGGATGATGTCATGCGAAGCCTTAGGGAAGACTAGATGATAGGACGGCAGACATGTTTCGAGATCGTAATTCGGTCGGAGGTACATATTGAGTCCACTCGTACAAAGTGCTCACAGAAGACTGTCCTAACGTCGCAAGCGACCTTCTCCGGTGTATCAGTTGCGCCTCAGACCCCCATTAATTGCTATTCAAATACAATTACGGACCCTGCGCTGTCGTCAGTGTCTTAGATAGCATGTGCTAGGTGCACTGCTTGCAATTTATGTTTTCAAGGAGCCAAGATGATAAACCTTCCTCAGTCCAAGATGTCCCGAGCTGGGAATGGTCTCTGTGGTGCCCGTTGTATGAGTCTAGCTTGTCAGATCCATCACTAACCACTTAAACAGTCTGGTTGAGTGGTTAGTGATGGATCCGACACAGTTGTAGATCTACATATTCATTTTCAGTTGGATGTAATTTGGATCTGTTAGAGTAAAAGTGGGAGGGTGATATTAGAGGTAGAGTGTCAGGGGAACCCCCGTCCCGACCCCCATCCAACGCCCTTCCGACCCCTCCGACCCTTCCGGTCGTCCTCCCGGTCACCGGTCTACCGGGACCGGTACCGGAAACCGACACGTGACCCGATGGCACCTTGCGTGTGATCAAGCCCGGGACATCTGCCGATCACTCCGGTCACATGGTCTTAGCTAGTAGCTTACTTATACCCACGGCTGACGTGGGAATCCTCAGAGTTTCTTCTCTTTGGATCCCCCACGTCAGGTATGCTTCTCTGTATATTTAGCTACTGTCAATTAACCTTTGGATCCCCACGTCAGTCCCTGAGTACCTCGGGCCTTCGTGGTTGCCCTTACAGCAGAAGAAACTCTCTAAGGGATTAACTGGTCAAGATTGCAGGCTTCGGTGTGAACGGCTCGGACTCCTCTGATAGCGTCCCAGCCTCCCCTACCCTGAATCTTGCCCCCTCCTCCTTGCCTGTAGAGCCCTCCATGGACGCCGCGAGTACCGCCGCCGCCGCTGCGCAAGCAGCCGCCGAGGCCGTCTCCTCCCGCATGGACAGGCTCGAAGGTATTCTCGAGAGCCTTGCACGAAAAATCGACCCCCCCCGCGCCGCTTCACCTGCCCCGTCCCTTGCCGGTCCGGCTCCGGACCCGGGTACAGGATTATTCCCCCCAGCCGTTCCCGGCTCAAAATCGGCCCTCCGGCCGAACCCCCCGTTCGTCTTCGACGGCGACCGGAAACAAGGCCGGGCGTTCCTCCACGCTGTCCGGTCGTACATCCGGTTGCTGCCGGAAGCGTTCCTCGAGGACGGCGCCCCCTCTGAGGAGAAGGCGGTCCGGTTCGCCATGTCCTTCATGGCCAAGGACTCTGCGTCGAAATGGGCCGAGCGGTACGCAGCCAAAACCCCGTTCCCCTTCTTGACCTGGGATGCGTTCGTCACGGAGTTCCGGCTCCGGTTCGTCGAGGAGAACGAACAGGACCACGCGCTCCGCACCCTTGAGTCCCGGTCGTATCACATGGGCGCGCGGGACGTCTTCCGGTACACCGACGACTTCGAAGACCTGGTCGACCTCGCCGGCTTCGAAGACCCGATTATCAAAGTCACGAAGTACCGGACCGGTCTTAACCCGGCGATTAATCTCGCTATCACCGGGTCGAGCGACCCTCCGGACCTGCGAGACTACCCCGCCTGGCGCCTCCGGGCCTACCGGCAGTACGAGTCGTCGCCACCAACCGGCCGTACGCTCGGGAACCCTTCCGGTCGCGGTCGCTTCCGTTCCGGCGCGTTTTACCGCGCCGCAACACAGAGCGGCTGCTACCCCCGCGCTTCCGCCCGCGGTCCCGATGAACGTCGACCGGACGCGCGCCCGTAGCACCCCGCGCCGCGGTTGCTTCCGCTGCGGGGACCCGAACCACTTCGCCCGGGACTGTACCGCGCCGGTCGATGTCCGGTCAATCGACGTCTTGGACGAGGTGATCCGGCAACTCGGGAACGACTTGCTCGACGAGCTCGTCGCGTGTCTGGCATCGACGGAGGCCGCTGCGGAACATGCCGCCGCCGCCGAGCCGGAGGATTTTCTCCCCCGCGCAGAGTGAGCGGTGCGCCCTCTGTCGCGTCCCCTAATCGTTTCGCTGTCCTATGTAACGAGTGTGACAATATATCTCTTGCATCCACCGAACCGATAGACGCACCCCCTAGACCGATCGAGACTCCGGTCGCTCCGGTCGTTCCGGTCGTTCCGGTCCCTCCGGTCGAGCCGGAACCCCGGCCACCTCTCCCGCGGACGCCGCGCCCCCAAAAGAAAACTGCCTGGGAGCGCCGCCTCCCGAAACACTTTACCCTTGCCGCCACCTCGGAGAGCAGTAACTCCCTCCGGCTTCCTCTCGAGATCGAATCCACCACCGACGCTGTGAAGCTTTCGCTCAGCGGCTTGGTGGACTGCGGGGCTACTTCCGAGTTTATCGACACGGAGTACGCTGCCGAGCACAAGATTCCGGTCCGCCGGCTCTCACGGCCCATCCCGGTCTACAATGTAGACGGCTCTCCCAACGAGGCCGGCTTCATTCGGGATGTGGCGGATGTGGTCCTTCGCTACAAGGGCCATAGTGAGCGTGCTCAGTTCGCTGTCACCCGCCTCGGGAAGGAGAAGCTCATCCTAGGCTACTCCTGGCTCCGGAAGCACAACCCGCAAATCGATTGGGCCCAACGCGAGGTGAAAATGAGCCGCTGCCCTACTGGGTGCTGTGCTACCTGTGTCGCCGAGGCACGCGCCGACCGGAAGCTTGCCAAGGTCTCCGCTCGGATCCTCCGGCAGCTCCGGTCCGGCCCGGTTCCCCGGATATGTGTCGTCGACACGGACGAACGCTCCAGCGAGGACGATGACGAAGAGTTCGACGAGGACCTACCGGAACTCGGACCGGACGACGGGGAAGATTCGGACGACGAGGATGACTCCGTCGAGGAAGGTGATCGGGTTTTCTACACCCGGTTCTCCCCTCCGGAGGACATCCGAGCGACCGGTACCGTCTCGCAGCGGCTGGCCGAAGCGCATGCTAAGAACTCCGCGCCCGGTACGGAAGAAATTCCCGAGTGGGCCCAAGAATTCGAAGATGTCTTCAACCGGGAGTCGTTTGACTCACTTCCGGAGCGCCGGTCGTGGGACCACGCCATCGAGCTCATTCCGGATTCGAAACCGGCCAACTGCAAGGTCTACCCCATCTCCCCCCTCGAGCAACGCGAGCTCAACGCGTTTATCGAGGAGGGGTTGACGACCGGCCGGATCCGGCCTTCGAAATCCCCGATGGCATCCCCGGTCTTCTTCGTCAAGAAGAAGGACGGAGCGCTCCAGTTCGTACAGGACTACCGGGCGCTTAACGCGATGACCGTGAAGAACCGGTACCCCCTCCCTCTCATCAACGACCTTATTAATCGTTTGAAGGGAGCCCGGTACTTCACGAAACTCGACGTTCGGTGGGGCTTCAACAACGTCCGCATCCGGGAAGGCGACGAGTGGAAGGCCGCGTTCCGGACGAACCGGGGACTCTTCGAGCCGCTGGTGATGTACTTCGGCCTGACCAACTCCCCCGCGACCTTCCAGACAATGATGAACGACATCTTCCAAGATCTCATCTTGTCCGGCGACGTCATGGTATACCTCGACGATATTCTCATCGCACACTCGGACCTCGCCCGGCATCGAGAAATCGTCCGGGAGGTTCTCCGGCGGCTCCGGGAGCATAAGCTCTACTTGCGACCGGAGAAGTGCGAGTTTGAGAAATCGTCGATCGAGTACCTCGGGGTGATCATCTCACACGACCACGTCGAGATGGATCCGGTCAAGGTTGCCGGCGTCGCCGCCTGGCCGGTGCCGGAGAACAAGAAGGACGTGCAGCAGTTCCTCGGCTTCACGAACTTCTACCGCCGGTTCATCCGGGGGTTCTCCGACGTCGCCCGGCACTCTTCGACCTCACGAAGAAGGGCTTGGTGTGGCTCTGGACCGAGAAGGAGGCCGCCGCGTTCCGGAACCTCAAGGATGCGGTGACCACCGACCCGGTCCTGATCCTTCCGGACGAGTCGCAACCTTACCGGGTGGAAGCAGACAGCTCGGACTTCGCATCCGGTGCCGTTCTCTCTCAGCCGGGCGCGGACCGGAAGTGGCATCCGGTCGCCTTCTTCTCCAAGGCTTGAGTTCGGTCCAGCGCAATTACGAGATCCACGACAAGGAGATGCTTGCAATCGTCCGAGCCCTCGAGGAGTGGCGACACTTCCTCGAAGGGTCGCAGCACCCGGTTGAGATCTGGACCGATCACAAGAACCTGGAGTACTTCCGGAAGTCGCAGAACTTGAACCGGCGGCAGGCGCGGTGGTCCCTGTACCTGTCCCGGTTCGACTTCACCCTGCATCACAAGCCCGGCCGCGCGATGGGTCGACCGGACGCGCTCTCCGGCGACCGGACCACGGTTCCGGTCGGGATAACGAGGACGTCACGCTCCTACGCCCCGATCTGTTCCACGTCCGCGCCCTGGAAGGTGTCGTCGTCGCCGGTCCGGAAATCCCGATCCTCCGGGACATCCGTGACGCGCTCTCGCACGAACCAGACCTTGAGGATCCCGTCGCTCTTGCGGCTCGCGAGCTCCTCAAGGTTCCGGGCCGCCGGTCCCGGTCTACCCGGTCGGACGAGTGGCACGTCGATGCCGGCCTGCTCTACTTCCGCGGCAAGATTGTTGTCCCCCGGGACAAGGACCTTCGCCGCCGGATCTTGGAGCAGCACCATGACACCCGGGTCGCTGGTCACGCCGGCCGCTTCAAGACGTTGGAGCTTGTCTCCCGGAACTACTGGTGGCCCCAGCTGTCCCGTCACGTCGGCCGGTACGTCGCCACCTGCGATCTGTGCTGCCGGACCAAGGCACTCCGGAAGCTTCCGG